>JARDVY010000034.1:9377500-10627500 GCA_029030555.1 Ornithoptera alexandrae
AACACAGTCAGATAACGCGTTGGCACTGTTCCAATATTTAATAAAAAAAAGTTAACATATTTGTTTGTCACAATAACAACGCATCCGCCATTGAAACAAAAGTGCATTCCAACTAGACAGTTATTCATAAATCACTCACACTTTATTAAACTTTCATTATTCTAACTTCCACTTACACTTAAATGCGTCAAACACATATCTCGTTTATTTTAATATAATAATAGGGTGTAATGGGTTCCGCCCTACATTCTACGGAACCCAAGTCAACGTCACCTGCGCGAGATGCACCCTGCTAAACAACAGACGAGGCTCTCACTACCCACCAAGCCGCACCAGGCCAGCGTGAGCTAAGGCCTAATTCTCCTTCAATGAGGATTCTTCATCGAGGTCTATGTCCAGCTGTGGCCATAATCCGGATGAAAAGAAGTAATTATTGGTGGTAGGTCTAAGTTACCGGAGACAGTCTAGGTAGATACAACCGCAGCGTCTATTACAGCCGACAAATAGTAATATGTAAATATTACTGTATTCCTGTTTGAAGGGCGCTGTAGCTAGTGTAATTACTGAGGTAACGAAACTAAAGACTATGTCTCAGGCGATGAGTGCATTGTGGTGCAGTAGCATCATTACTAGTTAGACATTGCTATGTATAAGCGTAACACTTATCATCAGATGAACGTCCCGTTCGTCATCATCATCGTCATCATTATCAGCCGACAGACTTCCACTTCTAGACATAGGTCTCCCCCAAAGATCGCCACGTCGATCGGGTAGGGATTCATATGGAAGAAATTGGGCCATGCGTTTGGCAGGGTGCCTAGTGTCTTTACTTTAAAGTTCATTTATCATCATTATTTTTATTTCTATTACTAACTCATTCCCCACTTTTTTTCTGTCTTCTCTTTCATTCTCTGCTCATCTTTCACACTTCTTTTCTTCTAACATTCTCCGTCCCAATTCCTTCTTCCTTACCTCCCGCGTGAAAATCGACGTCACACGCTTTGTTTTGCCCATCTGAAATAGTCCTGAAATGTATAGAAAAATGATTTCTTGTGAACACTTCTACTTTTTCTACTATTTCTTTCTTCCGTCTTATTTTTATAATTATTATATGCCCTTGGGTTTTGATAGGTGGAATATTGTTTGATAGTAACAAATAAATATCTTTTAACTCTCGTTTAAACTTTCAAACTATTATAAATCTTCGGTCTAAATAACAATGTCTTAAAATCAAGTTGGTTTGAAATGGAAAATATTGCCTTCATGTACCTTGTTGAAAATTATGATCTTAAGCATTAATAAAGAAAATTAGTCCTTACGTCAATGCACTAAAGTTTAATGTGAAATGGTATTCAGAAGCTATTGTACGGCAAAGATACCACTTTAACTTTTGATACATGTAATGGTTATGGTTGATTGTGAATTTGTTTACCCATCCTTTAGGAAGCCGGGAATGGCCCATAAAACTCCAGCAGCGGACGTAACGTTACGATGAGTGGGCAAAACGCGTTTATAAAATATTCTCTTTGCAAAATTTTAAGTGCAACTTTATATAGCGATTTGTTCTAGATTCTCACGATCAGCACAATGCGTCTTATTTATAAATTGTTAATTATCATGATCGACAACTGGAAGTAGTCTACAGTTGGTCAAAAGCCTTACAAGAATCTGAACAGCCATGGCTGCAGATAGACTCGCTAGAGTAGCTGAAGTGAATTCTTTGTAATATTTAGATATAATAAAATAACCGAAAAACGGCTGATTTTTTATATACTTGTTGATAAGCAGTAATATGTTTTCTAATTATACATAAGACAACGAACTCATTGTAGTATAATATTGTGACGCTTGTACAAATGTTTGTTTACGATTTTAACTGATCTAATAATATTGCTAATTACAGCGTCATTCAAAGTAGTAAAACATTAATCTTTGGATAGTAATGTTTAATATATCTATCTAGAAAGTATCATATAGACAACAGAAACTCGACTTCAGTAAATTGATTTAAGCTAAGACGAAGAAACTCAAATATGAAACTCTGAAGTAACAGCTATGTTATGTGATAACCGACCGACCGCCTTATAGTCTTCATATATATTATAGCCAGAATAATAAGAATCTCCTCTGAAGATTCAACTTGATCCCCAATGTTGCTTTATCATCTAGTCTTCAAGAAGAGAGGATTACATGAAGCAGACTTGACCAAGGTACGCCATGCAAATTCAATTTATTCCTAAAAGTTTACATGCGGAAGAGAACGAAGAAGAAAAATAGTTTGGATCACGAGAGGAATCAGAAAAGCGAAGTATCGCAACTGCGAAAATTGTCGCATTAAAAAATACAATGATTTATGCAACAAAAAACAAATATAGAAAATGGTTATTTCTAAATAATGAAAATATCAATACATAATAATCACGTGATTGATTTAAAAAGATCGATTAGATCTATATATGTTATTTATAGTAACTTGATTATTAAAAAAAAATTTAAAGAAACACTAACTACTGAAATAATAATTTACAGTATTATCAATGTATCCATATACATTGTAGTAAAAAATTAAGATTTGAAAGTAAAATATTATACATCTATTACATCAAAAATCATTTCGAATCCATTCAATGATTAAGTACAAAAAAAAAGAATGAACGCTGTACAAACGAAAGCTTCTTCACTTCCTTCAGATAAACCATAAAATACGTTGAAATAAAATATTGAATTTCGACAAATTTCAGCGTATACAGCGAGTTTATTTGCGCAAGAAATGGATTGGATGTTGTTTCCGCATCCAGATGGTACAGCATCAACTGTTACTTAAGTATTTTATACGCAACGTAGCCATATTTTGTTCGACAGATACATCCGAGGATATTAAGATACACCAAGCTTACATCGCTTGCGATTGGGTTATAAAAAAAACATACATCAGTTTAGGTTAGTAAAACGTAGCTCCTATTTCTGCCGCTAAACAGTAGTGTGCGTACAGTAATATGTTCCGGTTTGAAGGACGCTGTAGCTAGAGGAATTACTGAAGTATCGAGATTTAATATTTTGTCTCAACGCGCTGAGCACAATATGGTTCAGTGTATGCCTTCGTAACTAGCACCACATTGTTAGGGGCAGGCCTATCACGTGCGATCAGGTGAATGTCTCACTCGTCTCGTCGCGTACGTTATCATCGCTATTATGTTCTTTTATCGTTTGCAGAGGGTAATATTAGGAGGCATCATGTTACTCTTAGTTTGAATGGTTCAGTTGCTACAGCATCTTTCAGACGACGTGTTGATATTAAAACTTGGTTATAGTCTGCACTATCTAAGTAGATACCAAAGATTCCTCGTAGCAGTGAAATTTGGGTGTAATGAAATTAAATACCTTCAACATTGTTATCGTCATCGTCGCTTACGGCACAGTCGTCAACGACGCCGTTCTCAGCGCCGTCATGATCGCAGTCTTCTTCATCGTCATCGCCGCCATCATCGTTACTATCATTGTCACTTTCGTCATCACTGTCGTTTTTATCGTCATCGTCATCATCATATCTACTGCTAGGCATAGGCCTTCTCTAAAGATCTTTAGACCCTTCGGACATCAGACTAATGATTTTGTATCCCAGTGCTGTGCTGAGTAAACTACTATCGCTACATTTTGATGGTCATGTACCCCACTTATCATAGAGTAAATGTCCTGGTCGTAGCGTCGTTGTTAAATACAAAGTAATCAGATAGTAGTCCACGTTTACCACTAGTAGGGAAGAAGCACATAATATAAGATATAGTATCATCATTCTTAGTTCCGTTTGTAGTAGTAAAAGTTCATAATAACTTAGTCCTTTTACAACTTTCATTTCCGGTTTCATTGCATAAGTTTTTATTTAGTGTTAAACTGCAAAATTTCTTGCATGATATTCAAATAAAGTGCAATACAGCGCGGCGTTTCTAGAAAATATTAAAAAACTTTTAATATGACCGCAGAAATTTTGAAAAATTTTAATGCGGAATTGAATTTTGTTTCCTTTGAAATCGTAACATGAACTGTCCAAAGTTTCCGCGCGTTTTTCTACTACCCTTTTATTGTTTTAAAATTAATTAAGCCAAGAGTTTTCGATATAGGCGAAGGTGGTTAGAAAACGGACCCGAGCCCGTCTTCGACGACCGAGCAGGTTCGCTAGAAAGCAATAATCCAGACACACAATGTGAAAATCCGCCGTCGGACAACAACATTACATCTAGTATACTTTAAAAAAAAAACAGGCCGTGGATTTAGGTCCAGATAAGCTGTAGGAGTTGCTATAGCGTTCAAGCGCTTACATCATCAGAATCAACGAAAGTGAATCAAGTAATAATTAACATATTGTTGCTGTCTTACATCTTTTATAGACGAGTATTGTTAATAGTAAATTGAAAAGTTTTGTAGAATTTAAGATAAAGAAATATATTAAAAAAAAATTAAAGTTTGTTTTATAAATGAAGCAAAATTTCTCAAAAATTTGATCAATGAAAAGTTGTTTAGAGTATAAAAGAATATATCCTTTGTAGAATTTACAAAAGCAAGCTTTTAGTTGAATTACTATTTTCTACAAGCTGCGATAGCTTTCTATAACATTTTATGGCTTTTTGTATTTCTATTGTATAAACCGTAAAAATCCTCATAAACTGTATTTGTATGACTTTCAAATATATTTTTAATATAAAACGTGTAGAATTTTTAATAATTAATGATTTGGAACAATTTTCGTTAACATAAAAGAAGTAATTTTTTCTTTACTTAAAATTATTAACTATAACCTAAAATTTTGCAACTTGAGCCGTTATTGTATGGTTATAATAATTCTAAACCAGAAAACATAATTAAAATATTATATAAACTATTTAATATGATTTTGATGAATACAATCATAACAAACCTAAATAAGGCGGAAATGAAGATACAAATGGCTTCATATATATAAAGTCAGGGATAATTCGCAGCCGTAACAAAATTGAAAAGCAATCAAAATAAGATCTTTGGCCAGTTTAGTTTTCAATATGCCTACCAACAGCCTGCCTGGCTTTGATCGGAATAACAAAGGGCCGTTAGCGGCATCCGGTACACTCATGAACACGATATTGCCAACGACGAGCCAATTTGTTACGCGCATATTTTAATATGCCAATTGCTGCCCATAATGGCGCTGGATTTACTCGCCGAATGAGAAAAATATATATAAAAAAAATCTGAGCTATCTAAATTGTTCACATTTGCCCATTCGCAGACTACATCAGATGCTGACAATCCTTCTAATCAATATATATCATTATCATCATAATCAATATAATAAATATCATCGAATAGGTATTGGTTGGAATTGGATGCACAGAACCGCAGATTTTTTTAAATCTGTGTGGTCAGCGCTTAACCACGATCCCGCCTGTTGTTCAATGGTGATGTGGTCTCTGGTGGTAAAGCCCATTAACATAGTAGTAATATAGTAGATTTTCAAGCTGATGACGACGATAGCTGGTGTTAAATTTGTTAATCTAATATAACAGCTACTATGTTTAAACCATGAACAATTCTAATCAAATATTTGTGTCTCTGATAAAATAGAAACCGCAGGATTCCATTAAATTAAAGGAAGATGTCCTTACACTAATAGAAACGCCTGAGTTAACAAAACTAAAGTGTCTGGTGGTAACAGTGTTGTAATAAGATAAAAGCTTCGAGGTCTCCGTCGGCAAATAAAAACTATGGGACAAGCGCTTTCCGATTCCCCGGACGGATAGTAAAATTTTACAGCCGCCTGCGAGACATTGCTGATTGATATTCCGAGTGTAGCCTTGTAGCTAATGAAGAGGCGCGTGACCCGATTCCTCGGATCTGTTTATTTGGAAATATTTGCAAGACCATTTTCCTAATACACTACAAATTAACATACAATTGCCGACAATTTCTTACACATCTCTTTCTCCACTGTATCTCATTTCAAGCGCAAATCCTAGGCAATGTATTCGGTATTTGATTGGGCCGAAATGTACAAATATACATAATTTAGTATTATAAAACATTTTTAAGAGATTTTTGTGTAAGGATATCTCTATACGTGTATATCCTTAATAAATAAATTTTTATGGTAGACCCATATGTGCAGAGGTTGTAACAAAAAGAATATAAGGAATATTTATTTTATAACCGTGATCTCTCTATGAACGATCTGATGATCATGATAGATATAATTTGTTAAATGTTTTGCGTACAGACGAAATTTTAAGAAAATTACTTCACTTCACTATGGAGATAACAGGATGAAGAACTCCTGTAGATTCAATAGGATCTGACGACCTTTCCATGCTACCACTTTCATTCCTCATTCAAAACCTCCTTTGTAAATGACGTATGTAAAAACTATTATCAACTAATTTTGTAAATCAAATCTAACATAGTGAAAAAAAAAATAGTATACATAGACCATTAAATTAATAACAAGTGCTAACATATGTATTTATCATCTGTTTAATTATTTCATTTTAAAACATTTCAACAAGTTTTTCAAATAATCTTTAAAGATCTTATTTATATATATATAGATTACAAGATGAAGAAGAATAAGGAAGTTTTCCCTATTCTCCTTTGCGCTTGTTGTGCTCTCCTATACGAGGATATGTCTTCTTTCTTTTCGTCGGTTAAACATACATAAATACAATTTCGACAAGCTCCGTATGGAATTGGAGGAGACATGAGAAAAAAATATGTATTACGTGCTCAATAAACTTGGGGAAACTGCTGCGTCAAACAGATTCGATTTTGTCTTGCTCAGCTGTACGGGCGCCATAAATCAAAGATTAGCGAACGTGAGTCGAAACTCAGCCGGATGTATTTTTATTAAACACATAGTTTACACGGATCCGAAATCCGATCATCGTGGCCACAATACAACAGGAAGTAAAGTTAAAAATGTTATTAGCAAAGCGTACTATACCGTTGATGAGTATTTCAATGATAATAGTGTGTGGAAATAAAACGGTGGTAGGTCTCTGTTGCCGGAAGCCGTCTGAGAACGTACTCAGCGCTTATTTCTGCCGCTAAACAGTAGTGTGCAAACATTACTGTAATCCGGTTTAAAGGGCACTGTAGCCAGTGTAATTACTGGAGTAACGAGACTCAACATCTTATACCTCAAGGCGACGAGCGCAATTTGGTGCTCTATATAACATTTTAACTAGCGCCACGTTGTTATGGGCATGCTTATCACTTGCCATAAGGTGAATGTCCCGCTCGTCTAGTCGCTTGATGATATAAAAAACAGCCTCGACACTCAAGCAGTATGCTACTTAGTGTTTAAGTTATTATGAAGTAAAAAAGAAAAGAGTACATTTATTTGTAGGAGTGGACCGGGTTTAAATATCATCAGTTAAAAAGGAATAGCCGAGGATCGAATTGGTTTTCTCAATCTGATCGTCAAACTTCAGTTCGAAGAGAGCACCTAATGAATGAATGAATATTTGTATATATAACTCGCACAAATGAATTTAAGATTTTAAATACAATTAATAATTTTTATACAAAAAATAAGGTAATAATAAAATTTAACAGCGACGACGAATCGTCACAAGTATCGCACTTGGTTGAAGCCGTCAGTCAAAACTTAAATCTAACAGTAGCTTTATTGCCACTTAACTCCATGTAAAACTGAGGTCGAAGAGCATTTTGTAAAGCAAAAAAAATTTTGACGAGTACACGTTTAAGAAATTTCATTTAGTAAAACATTTTATATTGGTGAGTTCAAAGAAAAGCTCCGCGTATGGTTCAAGATGCTTTCCTTTGATTTCGCGCGGAATATTTTTTCTGTTCACGACACCTGAACGCTTTCTTTTGATGTTTTTTTACGGAGTATAAAAACTGATTTCTTCAACAACCCATCAAGTGTTAGATAGAACATAGAGTGAATTCAATTTCGCTTTATTTTAACCGAGGGTATTGCGGAAAGGACTCCTGTTCTTCAATAAGAGTGGTGCGAGTATTAAACTAAGGATACGATCACAAAGTGCCGAGTTCAAATCTAATAATAATAACTTTACACATTAAAATACAACTAAGGTTACTATTAATTATTTATCATAAAAGAAGTCATGAAATATTATGAATAAGATATTACCTCTTAACTTATATATCAATGGTTTTCTCAAATAGATTTTTAGGCATTATTATTAGTTAAAACTCTATTAATCTAAATACAGAAGATATACACAGATTCTTTGACTCATCACGAGATCTCCGAAACAGTTAGATGTAAACACTCAAGAATTGGTAGGAATATTGCTTCTGCCATATAGAGGTCAACTAAGAACGGAGTTTACAAAATTTTTTCCCCAAAGTGGGGTCGCGGAGATGTTAATAGCAGGAATGCATCCCGATGGCGGCAGGTGGTGTAAATATTTGAGACAAATACAATATATTACGGCAAGTAAAGTATTAGACAAAAAGAAATCTTGCAATGAGCAACTACAGTTCCACTCTCTACCGCTAGGCATTAATGTATGATAATGAGCTCCTTTCTGATGGATCTGCTTAAATTACTACACTCATAAAATATATCATCGGTGTAAACATTACCATCAGAATTCTCTTTACTCTCATTGGTTTTAGTAATTCGTTTTCCTCCACAAATTATTTTTCATCTTGAATTTGAATTCTTTGATTATTCTTATTGTAATGTGGAGGAAGGATGTGTGAAAATTATAGGGTTGTTTTGATGGGACAATGTAGTCGGCAAGTTTGGTTGAGCACCTGTTTAGTATGGAGAGCGCCTCGTGACACTCGATTGACGTATCCGATTGAGTGAACTGAATATCTTATTTGAGCAGAGTGTTCGGGTATCGAATATTTCTCTAAACACAAAAAAAATATTCTCTTAATCAAACAATTTAAAGTATTAACCATATTAATGTTGATGTAAACTTTAATGATCTCTATGAATTCCTAAGAAAAAAGTTAATGTTAAAAAACTTTTTTTTACCTTATAAACAGGTATAACTAAACAGTGTGTATTAATGAAGTATTTCTATTACATATACATATTATATAAATACATTAGTTATATAATAAAAGAAATATATTATATGAATGAATAAATAACGTAAAATATTCTAAATGGTCAACAAGTCTGAAGTAATCTCATATAAAACAGCCTCAAAGCATTACGTACCAATTTAAAATTATTATATGATTTTTCTTAAATATATTATATCTATATACCAAAGTATACTTCATATTAACGTTATTAATTTTATTATATGCAACTGTAACAGAAAGAGACACCAAAAATCTAAACGCAATCCATAGGAACAAAATCATAACTCTATTGAACATAATTTTTTTTATAATTTATGGCATAAGTACCACCGTAGATCCTTTTCTTACCCTCATAGGGTAGTGTGCATACTTTACTATTTTCCCGTTTTAAAGGCGCTGAAATTATTTATGTAACAAAACTTGATATCTTATGTCTCCAGGTAATGAGAACAGTGCGCAGTGTCATTGTAATTACCGCCACAGTGATACACCTGGTTACCATCTTCTAGATCGTCTCGTCTCATTTTGCAAGGTTAAATAAAAATTATTATAGAAAAAAAAAATAGGATTTTACTTCTAATATTAAATAAATCCTGAATTTTAAAATTGACATTTTTAATGGCCGTATTCATTGTTAAATGTCAGCTCCATAAATATCCGGCAGTGTATAGAAATCGAATCACATACTCCTTGATTTTCCGAAGATCACACCCCGAATACAAATGAGAGGGCGTCCGGTATCGATCGGCTGTTAAACTTTATAGTACGCTCCCTTAGAACCGAGTAATAAGAAGTGTTGATGCCGCATGCATCAACACTTCTTATGAGGACCTTATTCCTCGGATGCTCTTATACTTCTAGCCAAACATTATTCCGAATTGTTACAAACACATTTGAATCTTTACAATTTATTAACAAATGTTTGTGCTAACAAATAGAAAAATATCTAGATACATTCAAATGATACTCTGGACTCTTAAAGTCTATTTAATTTTTTAACAACAATCCTCCAACAAATACCCTAAAAATCATCATCATCATCATCATCATCATCTGATAGATGTCCAGTGCTGCACATAAGCTTCCCCCAAAGATCCTCATATGAAACGGTCCAGAGCTGCCGTCGTTTGCAAGGGTTCACATGAGGGACTTGGGCAATTTCTCACCATACTGGCCCAATGCGGGTTGATTAACAGGAGGCACTACGAGCAGGTGAGGTTGGCTTGAGTCCCGTGAGTTATTGTGTAGAACCCCTAGCACCCTAAGAATAGTGAAGAATAATGTATAAACTGTATATCTAATTAAAAATAATGAGATGATCTATTCTAATATACAGAGGTTTATTTGCTTCCGGCGCAGCAACTAATCTTCTGACACAGGTCCCTAGTTTCATTTCGAGACCACACGTGTAGTTTTGTATGTGGTTGAGTTTTTTCGAACATGCTACCCCTCCTCTGCTCCCCTCCAACGGGTTCTCGCCTTGTCGTGGCGGAGTGGCTTAGTAACCGTGGTCCGGTACACGGTGAAGCCAAGTGGAACCCACCCGGCCGGCCCACGGCGAAGGGCTGGCCGAAGCGGCCGCTCCAGGTTCGAGCACCGGTTGGGGTAACTGGAGCTCACCGAAGCGGCCGGGGGCCGCAGGGGCGGTTTCATACCGCCCCTGCAGCCGAGGTGGGGTCGCGGAGGGAGTACCCTCTGCGGCCAACCGGTGTCGCACCGGCGATGCGGCGGCGGTGGGGCTGCGGGGGAAGAGGAGTGCCGGTATTTAGATGCGCCGCTCTCCCTATCCTCCGCGGCCGTTGACACGTAGCGGCGGGCCTAACATCTCTCTGTCGCGGGGACTCGGGAGAGGTTTTCTCCAGTGGCTCCCATGGCCTCTGGCAACAGGTTCGGGGGAACCGGTCGCCCGCACACGCATGAGGTCAAGGAGGGGGCACGCTGCATGTTCCGGCGCGCCCCGGAAAGGGAGGGTTTATCCCTCCCTCCCGAGGTGGGGCTGCGCAAGCGGCCAGCGCCGGCAGGGTCGCGGTTGAGTGCGAGCGTTCCCGTGACCCTGCCATCATGGCGATGAGGCGGAACATCGTGGGGGTTTTAGTCGGTGCAAGTCCGACATAACTCGTCCTTGCCCCCGCGAGGACGAGTATGTGTAGGCATTTCCCCCACGTAAAAAAAAAAAAAAAAAAAAAAAAAAACCCTCCTCTGCTCTCGCCCACATCCTCACATTGTAAATCTGCCGCAATGACATTTAAAGTTTAACATACTTTATTGTACCAGTTTTACTTGTTTAAAATTATTTTATTTATTAGTAAATTCGTTAAATACTATTAATAAATAGGAAATAATAAAATGGTAAAGAACCCATTGTCCTAATAATACAGATTAAACTATAACTCTTCTTGATTTTTATATTTATGTATCAGCAAATACTTACGATGAATTAAAAAAAAAAAACAAACTAATCCCAAAATTTAATACAAACATTTCATTACAATACCGTACGACCACAAACGATCACTTATCCGAAATACTAGTCTAAATCAAACATGAAACTATTTAATTTATCAACTAAAGAAAAAGGAAATTAATTATATAAATGTACAATATCTCCGAGGAATGGTGGCAGCTGCGGTGGCAGGTAACTCAATGAGTCCCATTGGCGCTTTCTGTCTTCGTACCTGTTGTAATCATTATGTCCATAGATATCTACTGTATTACTGTTTCCTGAAGTGCTGTTATCGATAACTGTTATATTTCTTTCCGCGTTACACACGCAGGGCTTCTTCATCACTGGTTTGATAACAAGATGTGGCAATACTTTCTCTGAGACAACCTTATCGTCGCTACAAATAAATGGAAGTGAAACAGATTTACTAAAATATTTTAAAGCATTATTTGTTCCCGAACAAATTACTTTTGGGAGACAATACTCTGCATCCATGTCATTACTGGATGAATCACAAGTACAACTATTCAGCAGTAAACTTGCCCTCGTCTCCGCCAATTTACTTGTGGGGTGTTCATAGTGTGTTATTAGAGCTTTATCTTCTTTGTATATGGAGAGAAAATCATCTTCTTTATCGTTTCGATCGAATGATGTATTCAGGTTACTGGGTCTTGTTATCTTCATACAAGATACGGGAAATTTAGCTCCATCTTTTCTTAACATTAATATTACACTATCTGAAATTGTTTCTCTAACGGGCAAAGATATCGGAGGTTCCAGCAAAAAGTTTTTAATTTTATTTATAATCTCAGTTTTAAACTCCTCGTACAATGAATTTATTTTTTCTTGTGATATGATTCTCGGAAGAGAATAATTAACACGATTTCTCTTCACAGTAATATTGTCCATTTTATTAAATAACTTGCATTCATTACTGCATTGAGAATTAAAAACTTTTGTCTTTGCTTTATAATTATACGGCTCAGGGTTTTGTAATTTTCGAAGTAAATCGATGCAATAATTAGCTAATTTTGCTGTATGCCCACAATCTGAAGTTACATCTTTCAATAAACAAAGGTCGCGAGGAACATTTGACAGGACCTTCAAATTTCCCGAAAATGTTTTCTTTAAAATGGCGATTTCAGTTTGTGGTTCAATATTGCAACAACCAAATTGTACCAATTGACTACCTGATTCTGTTTTTCTTAGCGTCAATATGGCCGTACTATCGTTATGAATAAGGTACTTCACGGTATCCTGACAATATTTCTCGAATTCCTTATCCACAGCAAGAACATAGTTGCGGGACGGTGTAGACTTTAAAACTCCCGGAAAGTCAACCCAATGGTCATTGTTTTGCATCACTTTAATCTTTGTATACGTTTCCGGGGAAAGAGCAATTAGCCTTTTTTCAACCAACTCCAACGGTTCTGTGGCAATAATCAAAACTATGCCTAGTGGAATTTTTCTTAGCACGGCATTTGGTTTCATCTTGTCAAATTGAGAAAGCAATGAACCACATGGTGAAATATCATCATTTTGTTGTAATATTTTTGAAACATTGCTGTTTCCTTTAAAGAACAAACACCCCGGTAATACATTTTCCAATGTCATTACTCTATTGACGTCAACGTTGTTTTTATCGTAAGTGAATTGTAACAGAAAATGTCCCGAATTTGTCACTTTTAAAATCGGGTGCAAATGTGGTTTAGCTTTCGTTTTCTCTTCCACCAGACTCAGAAAGTTCTTGTTAAAGTTAAATATAACAGCATCCGACGCCGTTTTTACTAACTTATTGCAATAATCATCCAAATTGAAAGTGCTCCTGCTGGTCTGAGTGTTGTGCTCGTTAGTTAGAAGTAGATGCGTATGCAGGTTTTGTCGGGTCATTGATTTTGATTTTTTTGCATCTGCAATTGAGTTGTTAAGATATTACGAAAAAAAAATATCACCTATTCAAATTATTCAGTCAAGTTAAAAGACTTTTTATGGGAGTACAAAATATTCTTTTAAATTAAATTAATGAAAACGAAGATTTTTATTTTTTCGAAAAATGTACACCAAAATCAACAACCCGAATTTCTTTACTTAAAGTTGATGATGATTACAGAAGTATGTGTGACAAGGTTAAAAAAATAAAACTGCTGCAATTTACAACAAATTTTAATTGCTAGAAATTGAAATAAACAACTTAGGAAATTTCAGTCCATAACCTTGGAGACATCATGCATGGTGAGTAAAGTTGGCAACTACAGTGTTGTTAGAGAGGAATCGGAACTAATAATCGAACTCATTGTCTCAACTGCCCCATCTTTACATTCTCCCATTACTTCATCAATAAGAAGCTTCCGCGGGCGGCTACCTAAAGTAATTACAATAATTTCCATTAATAAACAAACTGACGTTTTGTACTCCCACACTAAAGTCTAAAGTATATAAGAAATATTTACGTACTTGCACTGTGTTTTGAACAGTCTGGAGTTGGAGAACAATCACAATACGCCTGGAACACAGGAAAAAAATGTTGCTAAGGTAATTAACGCGATGTGAACCTAAATAAAATCAACACAATACTAAATTTTATTTAATGTGAAGATAATAAAAACTTAAAAATTAACAGCTGTGATTCAGCGTCTTTTTTTACAAGAAAAGTATCATCTGGTCATTTATCCACAACACTGACCAAATGTAGTTTGATGGATATCACTTGTTCACAAAAGTTATACTGTCGATTTCGTCGATTTTGTCGATGTCGATTTCGAATTTCGAAATTACGATGTCGAAATACTCTACCTATATAGCTATAAAGCATATATAAGCTTGGCACTATTTTTAGTGCTTCCGTAGAAACATAGTTTTAATTATCATCAAAGCAAAAATTTAATCAACAACCCGCCAAACACATTGCGGACAGTTGCGTCTCGTTACTTTGTTGTCTAAAAAAGTACCTGTTTTTTGTTTATCATCTTAGACTGCCCTCGGTCGACAACACACGCCGCTGTTCTCATGTTCTTCAAGAACTGACAGGTGGAACCCTGGCAAGAGTCACATCTAGATTTCGCCAAATCATTCATCATGGTGTTAATTTTCTCAGATTCTTTTCCGCAGTTCGGGCCACATATAGTTTTTTCTCTATACGGACATGTTCTTAAATTTGACTGAAAATAAAAATATATCCTTAGAAGTAAAGAACATCAAAATAATGACCTAAATTGCAAAATGATTATGGGAAAGATATTTAAATTATGATGAGGATGATGAGAATGGCAATAAAGTAGATAGTTTACTTTCTCTGCGTCTCTAGGGTAACTAATATGCTAATAAATTGACTGGCTCTGGATAATTTTAATATATTATTTTTTTGTTAGTCACAATTGACTTATTTTACATAGTATCAAGATAAGTGACAATGTGACCTGTGGATCATGCTCTCGTATGTTCACAGCCGAAACACAGCAATGCTTTTATGAGAGCAAGCGCCAGACAAATTTGAAAAACCCTAACACCGCTAATAACAAGTTAAATATTAAACACAAAGGATTTTCTTTTTGATCACAATTTTTTTTTTAAATTTACATCATCATCGTCGTCCGGTGGGCATGGACCAGACTCATGCGGGGGAGGTGGGGATTTCTTCATGCATATACAACCTTGTGGACCTTTTGGACAATTACATTCACTTGTACCGCCCCAACGTTGGCAAGGGTCCTGTAAACATTTAATATTAACTTCATTAGATCATGAAAGTACTCTGACATAACTAGTTGTAAATAGGTTCAAAGCTACAATATACACACAGAGAGACACATACACGGACACACGTGTTAAAGTTCCGAAATGTTGCAACAATAAAATATAGATCAAATTATAAAATTAAAAAATAAGAAAGTTTTTGACCTTTTTAGATAATGTGCCCCTATCCACTTTCTGAGGCTTCGGTACCTGCACCTGTTGCAAACAGATCATTAACTGCTTGTACGTATCTGCATCCATCTACAAATAGATTTTCAATATTATCGTTTTGGTTGCTTCCTCTTAGGTCTCATAAAGTAGCCTGGTTAAAATGATTTATACTTAGAAGATATAGAGAACTAATGTTATTTGATTCTATATAAAGAGAATACTGTTTTATATGAAAACTCGTTGTTAGTGTGCTTGACGAATATTGCATGGGCCTTAAGGTTTGCTGATCAAGAATAGGCAAGCAAAAAATTAGAAGTTAGGAAAGAGTCATCCGAATTTGCAAATTAAAAGTAATAGATCCTTACTTCACATCTGGTCTTCACTGCGCCACCCACGATAGTTAAATTCAAATGCTTTTTCACACTCGTCAATATAAATTCCTGTAACGCTTTTCTTGACCTGTCATCTAGTTTACCATTCCTACTTCTCTCTAAACATTCCAAGATCTGATCTGCCACTCCTTTTCCGGCACCTTTCTTGATCTGTCTTTCTAGTACCATATACATGTTCTCAAACACATTATCTAGAAATTTTTTTTTGATAGTCATACAAACGCAATCCATTGTATGATCTACACAACAGTGATTTTCTTCAACTGCGCAACGTCTCTCCTCCGTGCATTTAGGGCAGTCAGTGCAAAGACCCTGAATTTCCGCTGTATCAGTACACTGATTACATCTCCCGCATTTCGATTTTTGATTCTGTATCTCTTTACTAATGTTCTGAATTTCCTTCTCTAATGATTTTTGCTTCAAATCGCATTTGTCTTTACACTTATCTCGTGCTTGTAATAAAATATCGATTTCCTTTGCCAAAGCCTCTTTCTAAAACAAATTGTGAAATAGAACGTTTTAAAAATAACTTTATATATCTATGTTCCAATCATTTAATTTATTACTATTAGTTAGATGAGGACTTTATATTTTTAAAATATTATTATATTAATCAGAATAAATTTTCAGTATCGATTGAAATTGGATTGAAAATCAACAGTGGACACCACAAATGATGGTGATGAATCCGAATTATAATCCAAATTATATGTATAAAGGCTAATATAATAGTAGCCTTACTATATATTATACAATATCTTTGCGAAACTTTGAGCTCATAGACATGAGCTTAAAGTTTCGCAGTCATAGATTTAATTTATAACTAATAAATATAGCCTAATAATGAGTTGAGGCGTTCCTTGAGAGAGGACTATTTCCAGCAGTGGACTGCCACGGGTTAATAATGATGGTGATTTCTCTATAAGTTACTAGACCTCCGCCTTCAAATCCTCATTCTGTAATTTCTTTTTCAGTAAAATTCCGCATATCTGTTGTAAATCTTCCCGAGCTTGCTTAATGTATTTTGTTCCTTCCGCTTCCTTTTCTCTTTTCTTCTTCTCTTCGTCTGCGGCCGCCTGCTCTAACGATTTTAATTCTTCTTTGTAACTGGATATTTTTCTCTGAAGAATGTAAAAGAGAACAGAAATTTAAATTTCTATAGCAAGTGATTACAATATTATTGTAACTTTTAAAAGTAAACAATATAGTATAACCATAATTTTTATGTCGGAAATATCTTCGAAATAAATCTTCTATGTGAGACCACCACCAGAGGAGACCCCATAATGCATTAGGGGAGTGTTCTAAGGAGCTCGCCGTTTCCCCACTGCAATTTGGCTAAGTTAGGAATATATATATATAAACTTAGGAAATAAAAGGGCCTTAGCATCCCCGTTGTGCTTCCACAAATGCAAGAAAACTACATCGATCGATAATAGTCCCCTAGTCTTATGTACTATGGTCGTCCTTAATAATATATACAGCTTACGCCAGCTCCATCGAAACAAGGCATCACTTTACAGAAATTTTTAATAGAAAATTATTGTATAAACAATCACTGACAACTTACTTCCGAAGCGTATTGCTTTGTTGATTGAGATTTCTTCGCAGCTTCAATTTCCTTTTTATTATTTTCTAATCTCTTATTAAGATCTTTTATCTCCATCTCAATGCATTTTATGTCATTAGTTTTCTGACATATCTTTTCTCTAATTTCTGATCGTGCTTTGTCGACTTTATCAATGGAGGATTCAAGATCTTTCATATTTTTACGCCATTTTTTCTCACATGCCTCTGTGTTTTTTAACTAAAACGTACGTTTTTTTTTAATTTCGTTATACTACATTACTATAATATAAACTCTATTACAACAAAGTTAAATTACTGAAGTTATGCAAAGTTGCTATAACTAAAGTAATAAATTATAATAAGACAAGTTAAAAAGTAATAACAAAAATTGTAATATTAGAATTAGCTATAGATAAGGAAATTAAACGTAAATGTAAGAAACTGAGTTAATCAAAGTGAATATAAGTAAGAATAAAATGAAAGAATACAATGTTTCATGAATTTCAGGTGTCTTTTCAGGCAACCAAAAACTAAGCATATTCGGCAATGTAATGTAGTACGATAGTAGAAACAAAATTTGTAAGAAGAGCCGAGTATGAAAGATAAGACAGTAAGAAAGAAAAGAATGAGAACCAGAAATTAAGAACTGGTGGTAAACGAAACTATACAAAAACGCCCTGACGCACAAAAGGCAGGAGGAATAGTTAGAAAAAAACTAATTTAAATTACATTAATATTACTTATAATCTTTTTCAAACCATTCGTAACTTATTAACTGGTGGTAAATTGTTTCATGTTTCAATGGAAATACTGTCTTTAGCGTTAGATATGTTTTTTGCAAAATACAAAAAAAAAAACTATTTTTTCATCAACTAGTTCCTATTGCTAGGGCGCAGGGCCTTCTCTCTTGAGAAAACCACAGGCTCCTACTAGTGGTAGGTCTCTGTAACCGGATACCGTGTAATTAGGTACCACCATAGCTCCTCTCATTTCTGCCGCCAAACAGTGGTGTGCAAACATTACTGCGTTCCGAATTGAAGGGAGTTGTAGCTAGTGAAATTAATGGCGTAACGAGACTTAACATCCTGTCTCAAGGTGATGAGCTCAATGTGATGCTGTGTATACCACCCTAACTACCGCCACGTTGTTATGGGCAGGCGTATCACTTACCATCAGGGAAACATCCCGCACGCCTCGTAGCTTGGTTGTATAAAAAAAAGACTTGACTAATTATCTATTACGCAGGCCAAGTGCGGGTTGTAGAATGGTACTTATTTGCGAAAACAGTTCTTAGAATATGCAGGTATCGTCATGATATTTGCTTTCACCAGAACCAAAATCTCTTTAGGGATCGATCGGTACAGCTTTGTGCCATTCTATTCAGATATACCTATATAAATAGAGGACATTAAATAATTCAGTTTCTTTACAAACAGATTTATGAGTTTAGTACATGAAAATATAGATGGCTTTGATGGTAATATAAATGATACCTAAAATCGAAAGGTATAAGATTTAATATCATTTAGAGTTTACCTCTTTTTGTAATGTGTTCTGCCTTTCGGCTGATTCTGATAATTTTTTCTTGTACGAGTCTTCCATACATGCCCACATGCAATCTGCCTCTTTCATCTTTTTTACTCCCTCTTTCTCCTTTTCCTCTAAATTCTGTATCGCTTCTTTCAATTCGCCTTCACTCTCTTGTAGTTTAGTAATTTTATCGCTGCATTTCTCTTCAAATGTTGCCGCCTATCAAATGAGCCTCAAATTTTTTTATCGAATATTCTACTGCATCATTCTATATTTGTATTACATTACACTCCCCGCTTTATCACAAGATTAGTATCATTACCCCTGTTATGTTACCAGTTACCACTTTTAAAACTTGGGCAGTAATGTTTGATTAGCAAATATGGTTTTACCTAGCCTGATCACCCCAGTCATCACTATCATCTACAATTGACCCAATTGAGTTAATTGTAAGGACATGTAATTTTTTCTATGGTGGTCTCTTTAACTGAAGACATTTTAGGTAGGTAGCAGTGCCAATAAATGTATTGAATTAAGGTCGGTGTAAATAATGAAATTAATGGGAAACGTCACAGCGTGTATATGTAATAAAACAATCAAAACGTTACCTTCTTCAAGTTACCGAGAACAGTGCTTAACGGGAAGTCTCCGCTAGCAATACTTGGACATACTGAAGGTGCATTGTCTCGATCCGAATCTTTAGAAGCTCCACAACGGCTGCACGGACTGTTAACGAGATCATAATAGTAAAAAGTATTAACAATGCTACATCGGCCCATCGACCATCAGTTCTTCGAACAATTTATCCTGCTCACTCTTATTTTTATCAATAAATGCATAATGTCCGCGATTATTAGATTTTCATAAAATTGGTCTGGTAACGAACTTATGAATCTGGCCTGATGAGAATAAAGTACGACTGATCGAAGTGAAGCTTCTTGATAAATGAATATGCTCCGCAATATACTTTCATCAGCTGATGACGATAAAACAATATTGCCCAATAATCTCCATGTTTGCAAAGAAATGTTATTAAAATGGAGAATAAACTTGTTAACTAGTTCTTTTCTTTTCTTTCGCCAGAATACTATCAAACTTCTAATGTAACTTTATTTGAATAGACTAACGATCCAATAGACATCTAAGTCCAAGCCAAAGTTTAACTGTTACTTTATTCGAATGAATCTAATTATAGGTTCACTCGAATTATCCAACCATTTTAAATTCTAACAAACAATGACCTTAAAAATCTAGAAGGAGGTCTCAAAGGGCGTTAGACATTTAGGTAAAATCTCAATTTGGATTCGAACAGGCAAACATGTTACTATTACCCTAATATTGAACTATCAGTACTGAAATCAGACTAACAATGATCCCTCTAATCAGACTTCAATCACCAATATTTTGCATACGTACTTACGTACTTTTTGCACCTACAAAATTTTGTATACCTACCCTTTCTTTTCGGGCTCGGAGAAACGGGTCTCTGATTTCTGGGCGCTAGCCCTATAACAAAGTAAATTAAACGGTAATATTAACAAATAAATTATTATACACTAAAGCTATATCAAAACTGAACAAACTAACAGCCTATTTAAGGCTTTATTTTATTTAATGTTTCATCAATATAGGAATATTGTACAATATAAAATTAAGAGAGTAGACATAACAAGAACTTAAATATTTCTTCTTCTGTATTCTGCCCTTTTTTAGATTTTACAAAAATATTTAATGTTTGTACATAAAACGGGCTTTAATCAAGTCAATCAATAACATATTTGATAAAAAAATACGATGTTCTACTCCTCTGTTTTTATTTTTATCAAATATATATGTTATCTAATATTTTTACCGAAATAAAGAGTACGGACATTCTTAAGAGAATAATTAATAGGTTGTTATTATGTTCACGCCACATATAAACCAATCAGCTCGTATTATAAATTTAACGCAAATTTGTTAAATGTAAATAGAATTTGTTTAAATGGATACAATGTATGTATATATTGTGATGGTGATAATAAGGTATAAAAAAATAGTGTAATAGCTCGAATAATACTACACGATACATGCAAAGACTATCCAGCCAAAGGTGATGATATAAAATATAAAAGAATTAATGAAGAGGATTGTTGAATGATATTAACGAATGACAAAGATGTAATATAGTCCACATGACCAAGGACTCATGTGGACGATGACTAAAAAACGTTTGACTCTTTAATTTTTAATATAAAATTCGTACCCTTTCTTCTGACAGGAGCAGGTACCACCACCTTGAGGCTTCGGACAGCTGATAAGACAAATTGTAAAATTATGAAAAGTAAAATATATAATTGTTGCATTTTTACAAATTTTCGCTTTCAATACTATATTCTCAAGTTTATCTATGCGTTTTTTTTTATTTACTACATCTAACTAAACTCTCCGCTGCTACTTCACAATATATGAAACGACAATAAAGTCTAAAACGGTGGAGGGTATTCGCCCTAAATGCTTTGGTTTGTATATAAAATATAACAATTGTACCTCGTCGTCAAATCAATGTTACATACATTTTTTTTTCTTCTTCGTGCTTCTGACAACAAACGGGTCTGCGGATGATCATGTAACAAAATATTCCAAGATAAAACTCCAAATACATTATAATACTCAACTGGTATTAACTTTGAGGTTAGCAAGCATGTAGGTACAAAATAAACAAAATTATTTTTATTGTGAAAATTATTTACATCTAAGTAATCCGACAGGCACCGTGAAATTAAACCAGATGCCTCCATGGTACAAACTCATCGATCAGCGCTACGTCAGGGGGCAGTTGAAATAGTTTGTTAGTGGGAGAACGTGGGGGTATAAGGGGTTCCGCCCAACATCTTAACGGAGCCCAAATCAACCTGACCAGCACGCAGCGCAACTTGCTGAATAACAGATGAGGCTCTGACCTTCCACCAACCCGCACTGGGCCAGTGTCGTGGGCTAAGGCCAAATTCCTCTCAACAAACTCCCTGAAGATCTTTAGGCGACGCCTATGTTCAGCACTGGACGACTATCGGCCGATGATGATGATGAGAGAACATTGAATAATTTTAACTAAAATATCAATTGAAATTGAAAAATAAAGAAAATTAACACTTTACGGAATCTAATTTTGATTAAATTATTTAAAATACTCTGTGTTAAATACATACATTTTCTTCTCAGGTTCGCAGATACGGGTTTCTGGTTTCTGGGCGCTAGCCCTACAACAAAGTAAAATGAAACGGTAATATTAACAAATAAATTATTATACACTAAAGATATATAAAATCTGAACAAGCTAGCAGCCTATTTAAGGCTTTATTTTATTAAATTTTTCGTCAATATAGGAATATTGTGCAATATAAAATTAAGAAAGCAGACATAACAAGAAATCAAATATTTCTTCTTCTGTATTCTGCCCTTCTTTAGACTTTACAAGAATATTTAATGTTTGTACATAAAACGAGCTTTGATCAAGTCAATCAATAACATATTTGATAACAAAAATACGATGTTATACTGCTCTGTTTTTATTTTTATCATATATATATATATTACCTAATATTTTTAGCGAAATAAAGAGTTTGAATATTCCAAAGAGAGAAATTACTACGTTGTTAATATGATCACGCGACATATAAACCAATCAGTTCATATTATAAACTTATCGTAAAATTGATAAATGTAAATAGATTTTGTTTAAATGGATACAATATATGTATATATTGTGATGATGATAATAATAAGGTATAAAAAAATAGTGTAATAGCTCGAATAATACTACACGATACATGCAAAGACTATCCAGCGAAAGGTGATGATATAAAATATAAAAGAATTAATGAAGAGGATTGTTGAATGATATTAACGAATGACAAAGATGTAATATAGTCCACATGACCAAGGACTCATGTGGACTATGACTAAAAAACGTTTGACCCTTTATTTTTTAATATAAAATTCGTACCCTTTCTTCTGACAGGAGCAGGTACCACCACCTTGAGGCTTCGGAAAGCTGATAAGACAAATTGTAAAATTATGAAAAGTAAAATATACAATTTTTGCATTTTTACAAACTTTCGCTTTCAATACTATATTCTCAAGTTTATCTATGCGTTTTTTTTTAATTTACTACAGCTAACTAAACTCTCCGCCGCTACTTCACAATATATTAAATGACTTTAATGTCTAAAACGGTGGAGGGTATTCGCCCTAAATGCTTAGGTTTGTATATAAAATATAACAATTGTACCTCGTCGTCAAATCAATGTTACATACATTTTTTTTTCTTCTTCGTGCTTCGGACAACAAACGGGTCTGCGGATGATCATGTAACAAAATATTCCAAGATAAAACTCCAAATACATTATAATACTCAACTGGGATTAACTTTGAGGTTAGCAAGCATGTAGGTACAAAATAAACAAAATAATTTTTATTGTGAAAATTATTTACATCTAAGTAATCCGACAGGCACCGTGAAATTAAACCAGATGCCTCCATGGTACAAACTCATCGATCAGCGCTACGTCAGGGGGCAGTTGAAATAGTTTGTTAGTGGAAGAACGTGGGGGTATAAGGGGTTCCGGCCAACATCTTACGGAGCCCAAATCAACCTGACCAGCACGCAGCGCAACTTGTTGAATAACAGATGCGGCTCTGACCTTCCACCAACCCGCACTGGGCCAGTGGCGTGGGCTAAGGCCAAATTCCTCTCAACAAACTCTCTGAAGATCTTTGGGCGACGCCTATGTTCAGCACTGGACGACTATCGGCTGATAATGTTGATGAGAGAACGTTGAATAATTTTAACTAAAATTTCAATTGAAATTGAAAAGTAAAGAAAATTAAGACTTTACGGTATCTAATTCTGATTAAATTATTTAATATACTCTGTGTTAAATACATACATTTTCTTCTCAGGTGCGGAGATACGAATTTCGGACTTTGGAGCGCTGGCCATGTAACAAAGAGTACAGTTGACGTTTCGTTTAATAAAGTACACATGTAGCATATGTTTTAACAAATTTAAATATATGACCAAGGTCAATGTTTACCATACCATAAAATTAAAGGCTTAAAACTTAAAGACTAGTACCCAAGGCACAATAATAAAAAAATATCTACAAGTACTTATCCAATATAACTTCATCATTAAGCGCAATATGTAAATATCCTTATTAACCTGTTAATATTATTTAATTCACTTTCGATCATCTAAAAAAATCATCAGCATCAGGTTGACTTAGTACCATTCTAATCTTTATCCATCAAACACAAGAACTCCAATAACTAATGGGATCACAGCAACTAATAATTAAATGACTTAATGTCGCAATGAAATTTGAAGTAGTTATTATAAATATGAATTAATTATTTAATACCTTTCTGAAGAAAACAATTTTATTATTTATTTATATATTATTGGAAAAATTCGTACCTCTTCTTCTGACAGGAACAGGTACCACTTGTTTTCTTCTGGCAACTGTTCAATAAAAAAAAATACAAAAACTTTTAATATCTGATTTTTTATGTATATTTATACCAATTTGTTTCATATATCTCCACAAATATTTATATAAAGAAAATTTTAAAAGTTTGTTTCTTTTTTACTTCTAGGTTACCCGGGCCAATATTATCGACATATATATTTCTAACACACAATCCTCGAAATAAGGTCGTATTTTCAATTTTTGATCGTATCGGTTATCACCATCACTTTCATCATATCAGATATCGGCTTCTCATCTATAAATTTATACCAGCACTAGACTAAATCAAACTATTACTAATATATTCTTTAATTCGGAGAAAACGAATCTTAAAAGCCGTGTAAAGTTTAAATCTTAATACAATTTCCAAAAAATAGTGTGTGTTATTCGTACGTTATTTTCTCTTCTTCTTCTTCCTTCTTGTAACAACAGCTGGTCACGGAAGAATTTGAAAAAAAAAATGGTTTTAAAACATCAGTATTTTACTTAAATAAATAATAAGCAACCCTCTAAATGTTTAACTACAAAGAAATTTTATTGTTAAAAATAATGAAATATCTACGTCCAAAAATAATATATTTAATGAACTGTTTAGATTGATTAGTGTATTAATTAATCAATCTAAGATGTTTCCAAAATGATCCAAAATTAACCATCTTCACGTATTCAAGAGTTCTATAGGACTCAACTGATTTTTTTTAACACATCAACTTATTTCATCGGTTAAATTTTTAATTTAATATTATGTTGTTAACTTGGAAATTTAATAAAACTTCTTGAACACCAATTAATCTAGTATCATTTTTGGGGAATAGAGAAACAATTTTGATAAAATATAATCCAATAAATTTAAAAACACACGCTAATTATACACAAAAAGTACGTACGTAAAAACGTAATGTGAAATAAACGAAGCACGTTAATTAAAAGTAACGATTCCATAAATCTTACATTTTCTTTCCTGATCCCGAGGCACTTCCCGTGGGCTTTTGAGATCTGGTAATGTAAAAATTTAAAAATTAAAAAAACACTAACATACACTATTTCTAACACAAAATCCTCATTAAAATCTGATTTTTAATTTCTGACCGTATCGGCTATCTCTATCACTTTCATCATATCAGATACCGGCCTCTCTTCCATAAGTTACATATTTAGTAATCTTTATACTAGCACCAGACTAAATTAAACTTAACGATATATTCTCCTTTCATTCAGATAAAGGAAATTTTAAAAGCCGTGTAAAGAAACAAATTTGTTATGATAAAGATGTCTGTTTAAAACTCAATGCAATTAACACAAAACAAGAGTATAATTGTGTGCGATTCATACCCTTTTTTCTCTTCTTCTTCATCCTTCTTGCGACAACAGCTGACCACAAGAGGAATTTGAAAAGAAAAATGCTTTTGAAACATTATTAATTCACTTAAATAAATAATAAGCAGCTCCCTGTTTCACTACATAGAAGTCTTATGTTGCAATATAACTTTGCTAATGTCTTCAAAACGTAACTTAAATGTTAAGTCCCTGTATTCCAGTAGTTTACTTATGTTCTACAATTGCACGACCTATGATGATGATAGCAGTGTTACTCTTGCCTCCTGCATGCAGTAATGTATCCATATCAGGTACTCATAAAATAATATCTCAAGAGTAATACGTACCACTTTCTCTGCGTTTCGGACTTCACGGATTGGGCGCTGATCAAGTAACAGATCATGTCGTTAGAAGGTTGCATAAATATTTTTTTTTAAATTTTAAAATTTTGAATTTTTTTTTTTTAAACAACAAACGAGCATTTGACTGTGATTCTAATTTATTTATGAATTATTTTATATTTTTAATTTATTACTTACTAAATTACTAAATTTTAGCCGCAAATGTACTACTGTTTTTTTGAGAGCAAAAGCGTATTGTATTGAAACCGCATCGAATAAAATTATTGATTCTTTAAATCTCACCTTTTCTTCCCTGATACGGAAGTACTCTTTGTGGGCTTCTGAAGTCTGGCAAAGTAAAAATTTAAAAATTAAGAAAACACTCTATTCTCATACGTTGAAAAAGTGCCAATGTACGCCCCTATTCATACTGGCTCATCGTGAGCACGGCTTCGGCGCAGTGATACACACGCGCTTCCCGCCACGCGGTCCGGTACACCTTGCTTTATAACAAGGAATTTATCATCACACGCGAGGAGATGATCAAGGTGATTGTAATAATAAAGAATAAACCACAAAGTGGCGAAACTCGATCCAATTTGGATTGGTGACTTCACATAAACCTTGGAATAAATGCTAATTCATGTGCAGGTTTCCTCACGATGTTTTCCTTCACCGTTTGTATTTCGCTGTTGTAACTAAAGTTCACAAATGTACACAACTTAAATATTAAAGTCATCGGTACATGCCGAGATACGAACCCGCGACCTTCGGAATGAAAGCCGTACGCTCTAACCATTAGGCCAGCGAGCTACTACATGGTATCAGTTAGGACGATAAACACTACACAGTAGTTGTGCTTGTCGCTTTGAAATATACGATACACATGTAACCTGCAATGCCTCTCAAACTGGAACACAGAAATATTTGCACACTACCATTTGGCTGCAACAACAAAACCCTCAGACGGACTCTGGCAATAGAGATCTACCATCACATTTATTGCGGTCATAAATACGGTGTACATACGGTTATGGTAAAATATATCTGCATATTTGCAAAATCCTGGAGCTATCACCAGGGTGTTAAAGACGCTCAACTTGAGCGATTTCTGCGATACCACGAAAAATTGATCATCCCTATATTTGAAAAGACCTAGCTGGCAGCCTCGGGAATAAAATATAACTAGAAATCTTTCTCTTTAATCTTTCCCCAAAAAGGTAAAAAAAACAATTTGGTGTATCATGCACAAAGAAAGAGCATCCTTTGTAGAATTCGTTCAAAAATAATATCTGAATAGACCATCTAATAATACACCATCGCAATGCCTTTTTTAATTTCTGACCGTATCGGCTATCTCTATCACTTTCATCATATCAGATATCGGCCTCTCTTCCATAAGTTACATATTTAGTAATCTTTATACTAGCACCAGACTAAATTAAACTTAATGATATATTCTCCTTTCATTCGGAGAGAACAGATTTTAAACACAGTGTAACGAAACAATTTTTGTATGATAAAGATGTCTGTTTAAATCTCAAAACTATTTAAAAAAAAAAATTGCATAATTGTGTGATTCATACCCTTTTTTCTCATCTTCTTCTTCATTCCGACAACAGCTGATCGCGGAACAATCGGAAAAAAAAAAGTTTCGAAATATCAATAGTTTTCTTAAATAAATAATAAGTAGCTCTCTGAATGTTTCACTACATATAAGTCTTATGTTGCAATATAATTTTGCTAATGTCTTCCAAACGTAACTTAAATGTTACATCCCTATATTCCAATATTTTTCATTATCTTATGTTCTAAATGTGCAGGACCTACGGTGAAGATAGCAGTGTTTTCCTTGCCTCCTGCATGCAGTAATGTATCCATATCAGGTACTCATAGCATAATATCTAAAGAATAATACGTACCACTTTTTCTGCGGTTCCGCTTTCGCACCATGACCGCTGATCATGTAACAGATCATATCGTTAGAAAATTGTATA
Source organism: Ornithoptera alexandrae (assembly GCA_029030555.1). Classification (NCBI taxonomy): domain Eukaryota; kingdom Metazoa; phylum Arthropoda; class Insecta; order Lepidoptera; family Papilionidae; genus Ornithoptera; species Ornithoptera alexandrae. Next base: position 9,405,560 of record JARDVY010000034.1, read on the forward strand.
AATTAAAAGTTTATTGTTAAAAATAATGAAAATATCTACGACCAAAAATAATCTATTCAATGAACTGTTTAGATTGATTAGTACATTAACCAAGCCGATTCAAAATTAACTACCTTAACGTATTCAAGAGTTCTTAGTACTCCACTTAACTGACTTTTTTTAATACACCAACCTATTACACAGCATAAATTTTAAATTCAATATTAAATGTTAACTTAGAAAATTAATAAAACTCCTTGAACACTAATTAATCTAATAATATATTTGGGGAATTGGGGAACCATTTTGATAAAATATAAAGCAAAAAAACACAAATGCACTCTAATTATACACAACAACGTAAACGAGAAACAAATGAAGCAAGTAATTTTGTTTTACGCCCGATTGCTACTTATAACAAGATTAAAATAAAGCTATTTCAGAAAATGTTATTTACCTCATCTTCTGACAAGAACAGGTACCCCCTTCAGACTGCCGACAACTGGTGAGAGAATGATTGAAATAATTAGAAAGAGTACACATATCCTAACAACCATGTTGACCGTAGTAAAATTTGCTATTTAGTATTTTCCTACAAATATTTGTTTATCAGACAATATATAATATATAATGGAAATATAGTGATTGACATAAGTGTTTTTATATTAACCATAATAAAGTTCATGTACTGTATATACGTTATTTTTCCGATGGATATTTAATTTGGATATTACTTAGCGCGTACGATATTAATGATATTTATAGAATTAACAAGTTTGTAGAATGGTTACCTCTTCCTTCCTTCTTCTTCAAGCTTATCACAGCAACTGTTTAAACAAAGAGAATAAATATATATATATATATATATATTTATACAATAACAACCATTTCATTTCAATTTCTACTTAAGTATTATTTTATATTTTTACTTCATTATTTTAGACTTTTATTATTTATTATTTTATTATTTCTCACAGAAATAAGTTTTAGCCGCAAATATATTAATGTTTTGTTTTTGAAAACAAAAACATATTCTTTTGAAATTGCATTTAATAAAATTAACGATTCCTTAAATCTTACGTTTTCTTCCCTGTTGCGGAGGTTGTGGGTCTCTGAGGTCTGGAAATGTAAAAATAAAAAATTAAGAAAACACTCTATTCTTTTAAGTTGAAAAAGAACCAACGTACTCCCCTATTCATGCTGGCTCATCGTGAGCACGGCTTCGGCGCAGTGATACACACGCGCTTCCCGCACGCAGTTCGGTACACCTTGCTTTTCGACTAAAGAATAAACCACAGTGACGAAACTGGCAAAGTGATTACCTCATGGTAATTAATACGCCTACCTATAACTACATGGTAACAGTTAGGACGATAAACACTACACAGTAGTTGTGCTTGTCGCTTTGAAATTTACGATACACATGTAACCTGTAATGCCTCTCAAACTGGAACACAGAAGTATTTGCACACTACCACTTGGCTGCAACAAGAAAACCCTCAGACGGACTCTGGTAATAGAGATTTAGTACTCCATTTTTTGCGGTCACAAATTTGGTATGCGTACGATTATGGTAAAACATATCTGCGTATATACAAAATCATGGAGCTATTACTAGGGTCTCAAAGATGCTCAACTTGAGCGCTTTCTGCGATACCACGAGAAATTGATCATGCTTATAACGAGTTCGAGAGAGACCTGGCCAGCAGCCTCGGGGAGGCGCTGAGAAAGTATCCCGTGATGATTATTGTGCTGGTGCGGCAGCGCGGATTGTACATGAGAGACGGCACTTGGCAACAGGCGAAGATTATATGACTAGTAGTAATTGATGAAACATAGGTGATGCGTCTGGTCGGTGATAAGATTTAGTATTAAGATAGATTTCTTATGTCTGGAATAAAATATATTTTGAAATCTCTCTCTTTACTCTTTCCACAAAAAGGTAAAATAACAATTTGGTGTATCATGCATCAAGAAAAAGCATCTTTTGTGGAATTCTTACAAAAATAATAGTATCTGAATAGACCATTGCAATGCCTTTTTTAATTTCTGACCGTATCGGCTATCTCTATCACTTTCATCATATCAGATATCGGCCTCTCTTCCATAAGTTACATATTTAGTAATCTTTATACTAGCACCAGACTAAATTAAACTTAACGATATATTCTCCTTTCATTAAGAGCGAACAAACTTCATAAGCCGCGTAACGAAACAAAATTTGTATGATAAAGATGTCTATGTTTAAACCTTAATGTAATTTCAAAAATAAAACAGAGCATAATTGTGTGTGATACGTACCCTTTTTTCTCTTCTTCTTCATCCTTTTGACAACAGCTGACCGCAAAAGAATTTGAAAAAAAAAATTGTTTTGAGACATTAATAGTTTACTTAAATAAATAATAAGCAGCTCTTAAAATGTTTCACTACAAGGAAGTCTTATGTTGCAATATATTTTTGCTAATGTCTTCAAAGCGTAACCTAAATGTTACGTCCCTGTATTCCAGTATTTTTCATTAAATAATGTTCTAGATTTGAAGGACCTACCATGAAGATAGCAATGTTTCATTTGCTTCCTGAATGCAGTAATGTATCCATATCAGGTATTCATAGCGTAATATCTAAAGAATAGTACGTACCATTTTTTCTGCGCTTCCGGTTTCGCGCCATGACCGCTGATCATGTAACAGATCATATCGTTAGAAAGTTGCATAAAATAAAATGTTATTGTTAAAAATAATGAAATATCTACCACCAAATATAATCTAGTTAATGAACTGCTTGGATTGATTAGTACATTAAGTAATCAATCTAAGATGTTTCCAAGGTGGTTCAAAATTAACAATCTTAACCTATTCAAGAGTTCTTAGTACTCCACTTAACTGACTTTTCTTTAATACACCAACCTATTACACAGGTTAAATTTCAAATTCAATATTAAATGTTAACTTGGAAAATTAATAAAACTACTTGAACACCAATTAATCTAGCAATATATTTGGGGGAATAGGAAACCATTTTGGTAAAATATTAACCAAAAAAAAAACACGAATACACTCTAATTATACACAACAACGTAAACGAGAAACAAATGAAGCAAGTAATTTTGTTTTACGCCCGATTACTACTTTTAACAAGATTAAAATAAAGCTATTTCAGAGAATGTTATTTACCTCATCTTCTGACAAGAACAGGTACCTGATTCAGACTGCCGACAACTGGTGAGAGAATGATTGAAACAATTAGAAAGAGTACTCATATCCTAACAACCATGTTGACTGTATTAAAATTTGCTATGTAGTAATTTCTCAAAAATATTTGTTGACAATACATTAAGTTAGGGAAAAAGAAATCCATTATTTTAGCTTGTAATTGATGATTTTATTTAACATGTTTCGGATTGTCCAGTTTAGGTCAAATATCCACCGTTTTATTGTATATTTTGTTGCCATTTTAAAAGTAGCCTCATAATGCTTCTCTCATAGAAGTCTTGGTCCTTAATGGCGAAGAGCTCTAGTAGTCGATTTTTACAATCTTCTCTTGATCCCAATTTTTTATCACTCACAAAGTTTTGCTATGCGAGAAAAAGGTGGTAATCGCTTGGTGCCAGGCCCGGACTATATGGTTGATGCATTATAACTTCCCAACGAAGCTCCCTGAGTTTCTAGAGAGTCACCACAGACGTGTGTGCCTGGCGTTGCCGTGATGGAACACAATACCTTTTCTGTTGGCTAATTCTGGCCATTTCAGGATAATTGCTAGCTTGAAACGGTCCAATTGTTGACAGTAGACATCTGAATTTAGTATTTGGCCATACGGAAACAACTCATAATAAATGATTCCCTTCCAGTTCCACCAAATACATAGTAGAACCGTCCTGGTCGTTAGTCTTAGTTTGGCTACCGTTTAAGCTGCTCCACCGCGCTTTGACCACGATTGTTTTCGCACAATATTGTCGTATTCGACCCATTTCTCATTCCTCGTCACCTTTCATTTAAGATATGAGTCGATTTCATTCCGTTTGGCCAAGGCTTCGCAAACAGAAATTTGATACATCATGTTTTTTGATGTTAATCGGTGTGGCATCCAAACGTAGAGCTTCTTTTTGAATCCAACTTAGCGCAAATGGTTTAAAATTATTTTATGATCGAACTTTAGCTCCTGGGCGATAGTAAGACTACTAACATACTTGTCAACTTCGATTATTTCTGTGTATGTGCCAGATAATGTATTTCTTTTTCCCCATCCTAATATATAAGGGAAACGTAGTGATTTATTTACATAAGCGTTTTTATTTTAACCGTAATAAAATTCATGTATTGTTATAAAGGTTATTTTTCCATTGGAAAGTTATTTTGGATATAACTTACACAGCGCGTGTAATATTAATAGTTTTAATAGAAATAAGAAGTTTATAGAATGGTTACCTTTTCCTACCTTCTTCTTCAACCTTATCACAGCAACTGGTCAAACAAAGAGAATAAATATATATATGTATATGTATATTAAAACAACAAACAATCATTTGCCTTCAATTTCAACTTATTTATGTATTATTTTATATTTTTACTTCATTACTTTAGACTTTTATTATTTCTCACAGAAACAAATTTTAGCCGCAAATGTACTACTGTTTTTTTTTTTTTTGAGAGCAAAAACGTATTCTATTGAAATTACATCGAATAAAATTAACGATTCCTTAAATCTTACGTTTTCTTCCCTAATGCGAAGCTACTCGCTATGGGCTTCTGAGGTCTGGAAATGTAAAAATAAAAAAATTAAGAAAACTATTCTTTTACGTTGAAAAAGTGCCAATGTACGCCCCTATTCATGCTGGCTCATCGTGAGCACGGCGTCGGCGCAGTGATACACACGCGCTTCCCGCACGCGGTCCGGTACACCTTGCTTTGCAACAAGGAATATGTCATCACACACCAGGAGATGATCAAGGTGTTTGTAATACTAAAGAATAAACCACAAAATGACGAAACCCGCAAGTTGATTACCTCATGGTAATTAATACGCCTACCTATAACTACATGGTAACAGTTAGGACGATAAATATTACACAGTAAGTTGTGCTTGTTGCTTTAAAATATATGACACACATAAACCTGCTATACTCTTTGAATTGGAACACAGAAATGTTTGCACACTACTATTTGGCTGCAACAACAAAACCCTCAGACGGACTTTGTCAATAGAGATCTACCAAAAATCATGGAGTTATTACTAGGGTCTTAAAGACGCTCAACTTAGGCGCTTCCTGCGATACCACGAGAAATTGATGTTGCCTATGTTTGAAAACACCTAGTTCGAGATAGGCCTGGCCGGCAGCCTCGTGAAAGCACGAAAGTAGTATCCCGGGACGAGTGTGCGGTGACACGGATCGTACATGCGGGACGGCACTTGGCACCAGGCGAAGACTATATGACTAGTGGTAATTGATGAATCATAGTTGATGCGTCTGTTCGATGATAAGATTTTGTACAAATATAGATTTCTTTTGTCTGGAATAAAATATATTTTGAAATCTCTCTCTTTACTCTTTCAACAAAAAGGTATAATAACAATATGGTGTATTATGCATCAAGAAAGAGCCTTTGTAGAATTTATCGAAAAATAATAGTATCTGAATAGACCATCTAATAATACACCATCGCAATGCCTTTTTTAATTTCTGACCGTATCGGCTATCTCTATCACTTTCATCATATCAGATATCGGCCTCTCTTCCATAAGTTACATATTTAGTAATCTTTATACTAGCACCAGACTAAATTAAACTTAATGATATATTCTCCTTTCATTCGGAGAGAACAAATTTTAAACACAGTGTAACGAAACAATTTCAAAAAAAAAATTAGCATAATTGTGTGTGATTCATACCCTTTTTTCTCTTCTTCTTCATTCCGACAACAGCTGACCAAGGAGGAATTTGAAAAAAAAAATACTTTTGAAACATTATTAATTTACTTAAATAAATAATAAGCAGGTCCCTAAATGTTTCACTACAGAGAAGTATTATGCTGCAATATACTTTTGGTAATGTCTTCAAAGCGTAACCTAAATATTAAGTCCCAATATTCCAGTATTTTTCATTTACTTATATTCTGGAATTGCAGGACCTATGATGAGGATAGCAGTGTTTCTCTTGCCTCCGCATGCAGTAATGTATCCATGTCAGGTATTTATAGCATAATATCTAAAGAATAATACGTACTACTTTCTCTGCGGTTCGGATTTCACGGCTTGTAGCATCTTAGCGCTGATCATGTAACAGATCGTGTCGTTAGAAGGTTACATAAATTAAAATTTTATTGCTAAAAATAATGAAATATCTACGTCCAAAAATGATCTAGTTAATGAACGGCTTAGATTGCTTAGTTCAATAATTAATCACTCTAAAATGTTTCCAAGCTGATTCAAAATTAACTATGTTATCGTATTCAAGAGTTCTATAGTACTCCACTAAACAATTTTTTTTCTAAAACAACTTATTTAATCGATAAATTTTAAATTCCATGTTAGGTGTTATCTTGGAAAATAAAACTTCTTTAATACAAATCAATCGAGTATCATCTTTGGGGAATAGAGAAACCATTTTGGTATAATGTAAACCAATGAATTCAAAAATGGGATGTACGTGGCCGGGCAACAACTTGCAGGACCCAAGCCAACTTCACCTGGTCGTGATGCACCCTGCTAATTAACAAAAGAAGCTTTGGCTTCGACCAACCCGCATTGAGCCAGCGTGGTAGGAAATAGCACAAATCTCCCCATATGAACCCCTACAAATGTGGAGATGTTTGAGAGAGGTCTAGCAGTGGACGTCAATCGGCCGATGATTATGAAATTCAAAAATACACCCGTATTATACACAACTGCCAAAAAAGAGAGAAAAACGGAATAGTGTACGTAAACGTGAAACAAATGAAGTAAGTAATTTTGTTTTACACCTGATTGCTACATTTAAAAAGATTAAACTCAAGCTATGTTCAGAAAATATTATTTACCTCATCTTCTGACAAGAACAGGTACCCCCTTCAGACTGCCGGCAACTGGTGAGAGAACGATTAAAACAATTAGAAAGAATGCACATATCCTAAAGGAATGTACCAACGGTGTTGCCCGTACTAAAATTTGCTATGTAGTATTTTTTAAAAACATTTGATTATCAGATAATATATATAACGGAAACAGTGATTTACGTAAGCGTTATTATTTTATCCGCAATAAAATCATGTACTGTATTGAGGTTATTTTTCCGTTGGAAATTTATTCTGGATATTACTTACACAGCGCGTACAACATTAATGGTATTAGTAGATATAATAACTTTGTAGAATTGTTACCTTTTCCTACCTTCTGCTTCGAGCTTATCACAGCAACTGATAAAACAAAGAGAACAAATATATAATTTTTTTTTACAACAACTAACAACTATTTTACTTTAATTTCTACCTATTTATATATTATTTTAAATTATCACTTTATTACTACATATATACATACATACATATATCACGCCTCGTTCCCAGTGGGGTAAGCAGAGACCACCTCTCTCCACTTGCTACGACCCTGTCACACCTCTCTCGCTTCCTTCAGTTTCATGAGCGTCTTCATGCATGCTCGTCGGTTGCGAGTACTCTTGACCCTTTCTTTAGGACATCTTCGATTTGATCGAAATATGTCCACCTAGGTCGACCTGCACCGATTTTTTCAATAATTCTTACCTTATATACCTCTTTTTGTTAATCTGCTTTCATCCATTCTTTCTACATGGCCGAACCATCTTTTTTACGAACGAACTTTATTACTTTACACTTTTATTGTTTATTATTTTATTATTTCTCACAGAAATTAGTTTTAGCCGCAAACGTACTGCTGGTTTTTTTGAGAGCAAAAACGTATTGTATAGAACGCGCATCGAATAAAATTAATGAATCTTTAAATCTCACGTATTTTTCGCTGATCCAGAGGTACTCTGTTCGGGTTTCTGAAGTCTGGAAATGTAAAAATTAAGAAAATAATGCGTCATTGATATATACTTAAAAGTATAATAGTAAAACCTATCGATGTCACTCATGTGGTAAGTGAATTAATCATAGCAAATATTAAGTATGTAACGTACATGAGCGCCACCTTGTAACGCATCTATAGCAAGGCATGGTGCATCCTATATTTTCTGATTTGCTTGCTTTATAAAATGACAAGGAAGAAATGTTTATTTATATACTCACCTACATAGATTTCTAGGTTAAGTAAACATTAATATGCGATCGAATCCGATGGAAATAGAAGAGAAAAAAGTGATGAAATTGAACGAAAAATTATATATTTCGAACCCCTTCCTCGGACAGTTAGCAGCACCACCTTCAGTATTCGAACAGCAATTTGCCATATAACAAGTCATACACTTAGAGCTTTGAGAGATTACCGATTTACTTTCATATTGATTTAAATCCATACTTTCTTGAACCGCTTCCTATAAAGAATCAAGGTTGAAAATTATCAATAATTTGTTCATAACACAAAATTTGCAAATATCGGCACAATTGAAAGCATCCACAAAATATAATAGATAATCTTCACCAAGCTTTCGATCAAAGAGACAAACTATTTGTAGAATACTTATGCTTGATCTCACCGTAAAACTGCAATCAGGATCTTGTGTTATAATATTCCAAAAGTCGCACATCAACTTGAGGTTCCGATCCCTCTTACAACCACAGTCGCATTCTGAGATAGTAATGTTTTTCTCAGAGGCAGTGCAAATGTCACTGATCAGATCATCGAATGCTTCATAACTTGTTTTTAAACAAATCGGTACCTCCTTCATTTTGTACCTATTTAAATCACAGAAATTTAAAATGATTCTTTTATAAAACCATTATCAAATTTTAATAAAATTTTTAGAGCAAATTTCCATTTCAAAATAATTAGTATATAAGGATGGATAATTTTCATCACCACGATGAATATTATTCAGAATGTTGACATTCAATTCTATTACTACTACTACTACTACTACCACTTATCAGCCCGATAATACATTCTACACGTTAAAATTCTTAGTAATAAATTTATGAATACTCACCTTTTTTCAACAATTTTTTACCACATTACTTTTTTAACATTTATCGAAAGATTTTTTACTTAAAATTTTTTTGTTTCGTTTTTGTAAGACTAAGCACAAGTTAATTTTTTTTTCATTATGTCAAAAGAAGAAAAGAAAGACGCTGTCACAAAATACATGTTATTTAAAGCTATTCCATTACTGTGGGAAGAAATTAAAAAAATGGAATTGACAAATAAATTTCTTGTGCTTCATTCATTTGATGCTTATTAGTTCAATAAACCCATCTCTATCATCATATTCCAATAACAATAAGTAGCTATAAAAAGATGAAATAAATTAAAATATTATTAAAGAATAAACAGTTAAAATACAATTTCAATGAGTATTGTAATAACGTTCTTCGTAAATGCCAACAATATGTTAAAAATTAAATGTCATTTTTAATTAACTTGACATATGTCAAAATATACGTTTTATAATATTCATAACAACCTAATAAATTTTTAGTAAACAGCTATTGAAATTTTGAGAATAATTTAAGTGAATACTATTTTTAAGTTATGATTTATTCAATTAACTTCAGTTTTTTAAAGATAAACAGTGAATGTAGTTATTAATGGTATCTTAAGTTAAAATGTTTTTCAATAATAAGACGTACATAGATAATTAAGAACATTAACTGATAAAGGAAAATCTCGTCACTGTTTAATAGGTCTTATACTTGAGCCATGTCAAAAATTGATGCTGTAAGTATTATTTCAAAAGTTATTCTTGGAACAATTAATTTAAATTTGAACAAATAGTATGAAATTGAAATTATTATTTTAAAACTATTAGTTACATCAATGTTATCACTAATTTTATCTGTCTTTACAAAATATATATTAAGCATTAATATATCTCACTACTTGAGTCTTCAGTCATCATTGAGTTAATGCTATTCAATGAATGGTTTTCAGGAACATCCTAGGAACCTTATTCCAGAATTGTGCAAACAGTTCTATCACCTAGGATGGGTCACAGGAACAGGTGGCGGTATATCCATAAAAGAGGGGTGAGTCATTATATAAAATTCAAACTAAACATTTCATAATACTCTAATTATTCAGTTATTTTAGTTTCTTATATCTCTTAATGTTCCAAAGTTTTTTTTTTTAACTGAAGTTTCATCAATTTAGTTTAATAGTTTTTAAATAATAAACATTTGCTCAATTTTAACTATTATTTATGATACACTGTTTAGTATTATGCATCTCAGGTTTTGTAACTTGGTCTTTGTTGATTAAATAAATTCCTAAGTGTCACATACTATTTTAAAATGTTTTAAAAGTCATTGTCAAATGTGTTTTATCCTATTTTAGAGAAAAAATCTACATTGCCCCATCAGGAGTTCAAAAAGAAAGAATGAAAGCTGATGATTTATTTGTACAAACTATTGATGATGAAGATATAGAACTGCCTCCAGCTGAGAAAATGTATGTTGTATTTTTCATATAATAATGTGGCATAAAATGTCTGACTCTCCTGGTGATACATGTTGTGTTGTATTGTAATAATGTATCACTAATTGTAATATTAGCAAAGTTCAGAATGCAATATATTTATTTAAAATTTATGCCTTTACTTGAAGTAGTTTTATGACTACAAAATATGCGAGCTGTAAAAGCTGTGTTTGTAAGATGTGTGTATGACGAGACTGACATGTTCCGAGAACCAAGATTTTTGTAGATGTGTGACATCTACCAATGATCACTTAACTTGCATGTTAAATTGATAGTCCCATCTTTCTCCATGTTAGAGGTGGATTAGTATCCTACTAGTACTAATGAGCTGTTTGTTATATCATGTATTTCAGTAAGCAACTATAAATGGCATCACTGAGCAGATGCTAGATGCACATGCATTGTATTTCTACTTTATTATTATTTATCTTATTTTTTTACAATTATCAGTCAAAAGATGTTCTTTTTTGATAATACAATACTTGCTTTTTCAGTTCTTGCATTTTAAAATTTACTCTTTTAGGTTGAAAAAGAGCCAATGTACACCGCTATTCATGCTGGCTTATCGAGAGCGTGGCGCCGGTGCGGTGATCCACACGCACTCGCCGCACGCGGTCCGGTGCACCTTGCTTTACAACAAGGAATTTATCATAACACACCAGGAGATGATCAAGGTAATTGTGATACTTGGAATAATCCACAAAGTGACAATACTCGAAAGTTGTTTACCTGGTTGTAATTGATACCCATACCTGTAACTACATGGCATCAGTTAGTACTATAAACACCATGCAATAAGTTGTGCTTGTTGCTATGAAATATATGTTATCTACTGAACATGTAATAAAACACATGAGTAGGTACTATATGATGTTAGCAGCTACATAGCTGTTATCTAAATTGACATTATTTGAATATTTATCAAGTATGCACTTAGTTGATATTATTTGTCAATAACACAGACAATTCAAACACTCGCAAATATAACAATATGTAACCTGCATTGTCCTTCAAACTGGATCACAGAAAAATGTACTATTTAGCTGCAGAAATAAAACCCAAAAATCGACTCTGCTAGTAGAGACCTAGTACCACATTCATTTTGGTCATGAATGTGGAGATTATGGTTATGGTAAAACATATACAGCCGTGTTTGTATTATTTTTCTTTTATATTTGTTACATGGAAATAAATATAATCTGTAAGTCATTGAAGGTGTAAGGAGTCCCGCACGACAACTCACGGGACCCAAGCTAACCTCAGCTGCTCGTGGTGTACCCTGCTAATGAACAGACGAGGCTCTGGCTCCCGCCATCCGGCATTGGCCAGCGTGGTGGGAAACTTCCCATGTCCCACCATTTGAATCCCTACATACTACAGCCCTTAGTCCCCAGCAATACCACAGGCCATGCTGACTGTATGTGGAGATCTTTGGGGGAGGCCTATGTCCAGCAGTGAACGTCTGTCTGCTGACGATGTAGACATTTTATATTCCATCAATATATTTATAAACAAAAATCATTAATATTTTTTGTATATAATAGAAATACTGGTAATAACTGTTCTTAGATTACATATCCTAAAAAATAATTTCCCTTACATTGAGTAAAACCATAGAGCTATTACCAGGGTGTTAAAGACGCTCAACTTGGGCGCTTTCTGCGATACGACGAGAAATTGATCGTGCCCATAATTGAAAACACCCCGTTCGAGAGAGACCTGGCCGGCAGCCTCGGGGAGGCGCTGAGGAAGTATCCCGGGACGAGTGCTGTGCTGGTGCGGCGACACGGGGTGTACGTGTGGGGCGACACTTGGCAACAGGCGAAGACTATGTGAGTAGTGGTGATTGATGAATCTTAGTTGATTCTTCTGATCGGTGATAAGATTTTATACTGGGTGTTAGGAGGACCACTTCCGAAAACAAAGACAGACGATAGTACTAATAACACCTTTGATGATGGGATGGACAAAAACATCAGGATCAATTCGTCTCCTAACACCCAGTATAGAGATAGATTTCTTTCGTCTGGAATAAAATATAACGGAAAATCTCCATCTTTACTCTTTCCACAAAAAAGTGAAATAGACATATTGGTGTATCATGCGTCAAGAACAAACCTCTGTTGTAGAACTCTTCCAAAAACAATAGTATCTGAATAGACCATATAATTATACACCATCTTAATGCCTTTTGCTGGTGTAGATACAGAAATTACTGATGGTCGAAGGGACCTCTAAAGGGATGTCTAAAAATGCTTTGATAATAAAATAATAAACAGCCTTCTTAAAATTGCCACTAATGGGTCGCGAGGCCTTCTATCACAAAACTAGGGTCAAGGATATTTATCACTCTGGCATATATGCCAGAGTGATAAATATCAATAATATGTAATGTAATAATGGCATATATGCAGGCTCTTGCAAAAATTTTCTTTCATCAAAAACCCATGCTCGATGAGCTTCGAACCCACTCCTCTTCGAGACGTGCACCGTATACGACTCCAGCGAAGATTTTAACTTACAATAAATCTTATAGGACCGAATGCTACGATTACTTATTCGAGATGGCTGTGGAAATGAAGAAGCTTGGATTAGATCCTGCGCACAATCCGGATGTAAACGAAAATGGAAAATAACTTTTGACATATTGTAAACATTATTCTTTAAAAGTTTTTCCTGTTAGCAATGTTATTGTAAAATAAAACAAAGATTTTTTTTTTAACCTGTTACATGAATCTAAATAGATCGTGTATTATATCGTCTTTTATACCGCAGTCGGATTTAGTTTCATTTGCTTCATTTCCGTTTCGTGCCCTCAGTTTCCGCCTGCTGATGCCGTGTGCGCTCGACGTGGTTTTCTTTATGATTAAATCCTTTATCTCATCCAACTCTGGCTTCGAAAGGAAATCTGTGTAGGAGTATTCATTTGTCAAGGCGTCTCGCATTGCTATTTGGTACAAATACATCGCATCTAAAGTTTTGTTCCTTTTAATTTTGGTATTTTGCTTGTTCTTCAAGACGCGCTTGAGCCCTTCGAGAGGGTATTTGTTCTCTGGTATCTTCGCATCAATTATTTCGATACCTTTCTCGCCGTCAGTTTTTAAGTCTTCTTCAACAATACCGTGATCTCGCGCAAGAATAGGCGCTACTTTAGAAATGTCTGCAATGATAATAAAGTTATCTCCTTTTTTTCTATAATAGTACAAATAAAAAATAGCCCTTTCGATATTACCAATGATAGGGACTCGGGGAATTCTCTCACAACAAAACAGTCAAGGTCATTTACTCACCCCTGGAAAAGTGCAAATTGATAGATACACTATATTATAAAAGCTGGCGCCTTCTTACTATATTATACAGATAGTAAATATTATCAGAATATACATTAATCTTTAACACTATACTATTAGTAAGTATACCGAAAGAAAGTTTTCACTTTCTAAATTCTGATTGTGGCACCACAGCACATGTTCATGATGCTGTGGAAACATGTTATCGTTTTCCGATTTTAACTGGTGATGCTTCCAAATAAGGAGCAAAAAAAATATAAACAATTAAAATAGAATTTATAACCAGTAAAGGAAAAAAAAATACCAAAACTAAGTTTCCTACCTTTTTCATTCTCATTAATGGGTGTAACTGAGAAATACGCTCTCAAAGTTTGTATAGGTTCCTGATCTTCTTTACCGCGCTGAAACACGTCGTATTCCATGCAAGCGATACGCGCTTCAAGTTTCCTCACTTCAACTTTATTTATTTTGTATCTGGCAAACTTTTCAGCTATCACTTTCACTCGTGGCTCTTCAGAGATATAAATATCGTTACGACACAACGTCCCAGAAATATCTGAAATGAACAAGCTTATTATTTCGAATTAAAAGTCAAACTAATTTTAAATTCTTAGTACTTTAATAATTATCCAATAGTTATAAATAAATACTATGCAGGATTTACTTAATAAAAAAAATACATTAAATCAGCCAAAAGCAGAAGACCAGGCAAAGGCACTAGACATACAGGCACAAATCACAAATTGAATATTTTTTTGTTATCAAAATTCTTAGATTTTTAACGTCTACAATTTACATCTCTTTGTTTTCATCTGTGTTTTTTTTTTTTCAATTAGTTGTCAAAATAAATTTCACTTACTGCCCGTTGTTTGATTTGTGCCCTCTTTGTTATTAACGGATCTTTTGACGTTGGCAACACCAAAATCATCCTTCGAATCGGGAACACATACGTTTCTAACAACACGATCCTGTTGGACTTTAGAAGCGATGTATCGTGGACTCGAGACATCATCAGCTATGTTGCACATGTTTTGAACATCGACTGTCGTTTTGCGAAGGGTCTGCCCTTGCTTCGATGCATGGATATCTTTATTAAGCTGCAATTCAAAAGATTTTTTTGATGTCTTATAATGATCAACAGAAATGTAGTTTTTTTTGTATTCAACTAAGCGACGAGACGAGCGGGCATTCACTCCATAGTAAACGATACGCTTGCCCATAACAATGTGGAAGCTAGAGTTATACTTGGAACTTAAAATGTTGAGTTTTCTTAGCTCAGTAATTTGGTGGCAGAAACAGTAGCTGCAGTGGTACCTACCCAGACGGAGTATCACCAGTAAACTTTTAATCATAAAACGCTGTAGCAATTACTCGTCAAGAATATACATGAAGCGTTTTCGAGAATTTGTGGTAAATCGAGTACCATTTTTAATATGATGGCGGAAGTAACATTTTTCTTGTCACCTTGAGTGAAGAGTATAAAAAATATACTACACTCCGGAAGAAGTGCTTAAGGAGAAGAATGTACAATGCAGGTTTTAGCACTACCAACGCCCTGGACGTGATTTCTTTGGCGTTCTCTAACTACTTTTAATAGTTAAATTAATATGAAAAGGGATAATGTGTTTGTGAACGCAGCATCTAATCAGAGTAGTGTATCTTGCACTGTGTTCAATTAGTGTTGCCAACATAAGGTATTTTGGGAATGTATATGTATCTTTCTTTAGTGAACGCCTTTAGCGGTCGTCTCACCGCAGGTTACCGTAACGCCGCTACTATATATATTTGCCGTTAAATTCCTTATAGGGACCCCATGTTTAAATATCCACCGACTCGTAGACCCTATTAATCACCTTGTCCAACAAACTTATTCATGATAGCCTGAGACTGCAAAATTAGATAATCGTAAGTACGCACCTCATGGTTTTCTCTATAATCAGTAATTTGTGCAGCGTCCTTGGTCTCCGGACTGAAGTAGCAGCTTCTGTTCCTTGTTACATCGAACCGTACTTTGTCAATGATTTCATTATACTTTTTACCTTTCATATAAAGCAATTTAGTTTCAATATACTCTTTCTTAGGGTTGTTACGGACGTAGCGACGCTGTTTGTTCATTGTGTTAATTAAACGGTAACTGTTTTTTTCTCTATTAAGACTACATTTTCATTACCTACTGATGATTTTGACAAGTAATTGACGCTTAATTAAAAAAAAAGGAGAAAACGTTTACCTCTTTGTGTGTTTGAAAGATGTAGAGATATTTATTTTTAACTTAATAAAAAGTTACGACTAAAATACATACAACACAAACTATTAAAAAAAAAATAATTTATAATATTACTTGCCCTACCTTACCTTAACAACGACCGAAACTATTAAACATAAACACTCAAAATTTGGTAGTGATATTGATTCTGCTTTTTAGAGGTCAGCTAAGAGTTAGTTTTACAAAATTCCTTCCCCAATTGCCCGCAAGGCTTTTACGGCTAGCAAAGTGAGTGGAAAGGGAGGGTTCATCCCTCCCTCCCGAGGTGGGGCTGCTAAAGCGGCCAGGGTCGCGGTTGTGAGCGAAAACGTTCCCGTGACCCTGCCATCAGGCGATGAGGCGTAATATCGTGGGGGTTTTAGTAGGCGCAAGTCCGGCATAACCCGTCCTTGCCTCCACGAGGACAAGTATGCGTAGGCATTTCCCCCACGTAAAACAAAAAAAAACCTCTGGATGCGCGCAATACAGGGCTGTCTATTGTAGGTCTTTGGCAAAGATCTACATTCCTATCGGCTTATGATGATGATGCTTGTTTCTTCCCAATCGTTACAATTTTGACAGACCGGATATGACAACACAGGCAAAGCTTAAAACTAAAGCCTCTTATTACTTGTAAGCAAAAGATGCCTACAAGCGTCTAGGCCTAGGCGTCCATAATATTTATGGTCCAAATGTTTATGATCTAAATTCTCTAAAAACATCATATCTGTATGAATATGAATTCAGAGTAAGTTAGAATGATATTGATTTTTGTAATTTTTAGGTTAGTATAATATTACAATGTATACAGTATGTTGACATTGATACGTCCCTTAGGAGCAAAAATCTCAGAATAAAAATAAATAGAAAAAAATGTCTATGGTGTTTAGGACTAAGTTGTAGGTTCGATCAGTACATTTAGCCTAACGAAATTTGTCTATGTTTTGCTCAAGCTTATGGCAGACAAATACAATCGAAGCGTTTTTAGTTTTAATGAAATTGACTAAAATAATAATTTTATCTTCGTCTAGCTTTAGATTTGTCTATATAAATTCTACGGGAAAATTAGAACATATAAAGTAACATAACTTTTAATGTAAATAAACAACTTTCACAAACCCATAATTACAAAATCGTCACATTATTTTTATCTATTGCCTTTTAGTGTTACTTTATTACAGGTTCCTATAACATTTACCGTTTTTTTTTAATCCACTTATGATTTAATTTTTACCGCTGACAGTAGACCATGGAGGCTTTAAAATTATTTCCAATGAATGGTTCCGTTAGTGTAATTATAGTGAATACAATTGTTTCACGTCTGGGCAGGCAAGTAACGACCGCCATCGTGAGGGCTGGATTGTAAATTTTTTTCACCAGGCGACCGTTTACAAACAACTGAAAAAATATTACCTGTTAACATTCAGCTCTCTTTTATTCATTGAGAATACTTATTATAATTTAATAAATATATAACAAATGCAGATTTTTTTTAAATAAAAACTGTTCTATTAATTTATAGATCCTCAAATTCCCAATAAAATAGTTTGGTGCAAAAATAAACTGTGCAATTATAATTTATACCAAATCTTTGGTATACCATACAAGTATTAGTTTACAGACATTACCGTTTTGATTTAAAATCATTTTAGATATAAGTAATCATCATTTGATGATGATGAACCTCACATTAAGGCAATAAATAGATCACATTACAATGTTGTGAAAATATTCTACCGTCTCATTAAATTATCGGCGTATCACTTACCATAAGTGAACATTTAGATCATCTCTTTAATTTGATATTAATTTCATTTAGAAAACATCCTCGAACATGGTGTAAATAGTCCTCCATCAATTCCAACACTAAATATATTGTTATAATATAATGTGAAACCCATTACAAGATCTATTTTCAGCAGTGGACGTCGATCGGTTGGCATAATGATGATGAATATAATGTATTGCTTTATTGTAATAACCTCATAGCCCTGGACGCATGACATATCGCTCGGTTTCTTCCATTTGATGAAAACTGTGTGGTCTGAGATTTTCCTTAAACTGAGAGAATGCACTTTAAAGCAATCAACTCCGCATTTCTACAAATAACAATAAACGAAAAGAATATAATAAATAACGATTTGGAAAGCTTGTTTTATTAGATCCACTCCTTTACCAAATAAAGAATTTAAAACAAAATTTATTTATTGAAAAAATCCCACAAAAAAATGCAACCTAGAGAAATTACTGGAATATTCTTTCGAGCGCACAAAGTGTTTATGTCAGAATTTCCCACTCTTCCATATTTAGTGTACTTGGGTACATGACTTAAAAAAAAAATAATAATTACTTATTGCACTTTTAACAATCTTGCATGCACTGTCACATCACATGCCTGGGTTTGTACGTTTATGACTGTGTATCTAACGTGTACTGGGATAATTTTGATTTTAGTCCAGCTTTTATCTCATCATAGTTTTTTTTTTGTTATGAGCTTACCATTTATCTATATTTTTAACTTCTGTCTTATGACGAAAAATTAAAAAAATATCCGATTTTGATATTAGTTACATGAACTTCTTGACTGTAATTTCCACCGGAAAAAACATACCACCAAAATATTAATAATTTTGTAGTGATTTTTACATTCGTAAGTTTCTAATCAGATAATAGATAATTAATATTGTCTTAACAAAACTTACGAAACACTCCTGATCGCGTTGGGTGTTCAACAAACATTCACGGGGTTCTATTACATTGCAAGTGTCGTATATAGATTTAATAACTTGTCTAATTTCTCCATTTGGTGAAGAAATTACTACTTCATTCATCAACTGGAATGCATCGGTTTTTTCATTTAATTTTTGTTTCTACAAATTTTTAAATAAAAATTGATAAAACTAATTTAAAGAAACTACAAGTTGATACATTTGAAAGAATTGGAAAACAGCTATTGCGATACTTACTTCATATCCTTTTTCATCTTGGTCTAGGTTTTGAGTGAAGCTTTCGATTATGTGGTGGTAACGTTGATGCTCATTATAATTTTTGTCTCTATTTTCACTAAATTTATAGTTTACATTATTTAAATTTAACAAGTTATTATTTTTTCTTACTTTATCTGAATGTATTACATTAATCTTGTCATGCGATAACTTATTGCGCAACGTAGTTTTTGAACTTAATTCTTTAAAAATCATAGACATATCCTGCTTACATTTAGAATAGTCATTAGTTACATTTAAATTATGATTAATTGCGTTATTAGGTTTCATTCCAATGTATTCTTTTTGTTTTAATAATTGTGACTTCTCCGGCATATCAATTATTGTGCCCACACTGTCAATAATTTTCTCATTGGTTATTTCACCAGTGTCTTTAGAATAACTTTGAAAGTTATCTACTCTTTGATTTTTACTTACACAAGCTAATCTCGACCAGGAATATTTAAAATTCAAATTCGTTCTACAACTTTCTTGCGGCAACAATAAATTGTTCTCCTTTTTAAAATTTTCATCGCAATCGTTCGTTATTTTTTTTGTTACACTTTTGAATTCATTATTTGCCTTTTGATACTTGTATAACATCTTTAAAAGTTCTGATGTAAGTAACTTCGCTTTAAAGAGAATATTTCGTTGTTCAAAGTAATCATTACAATATTTCAATGTTATATTTTCATTTAGCTCAACAAATGCTTCAGTATCAGCTACTTTTGTATCTACTTCAAATTTTTCAGCATTGGTATTTTCTTCAAATGATGTATTTGGTTGTCTGCATTTATTATCTTCTTTGCTTTTATTATTAATTTGTACGCTCTCATTGTTTTGTTTAATCAATGCTATGTTAGTTTTAGCAAAGCACTGGCGAATACTTTGGACACGTTCATCGCTTTTGGTTTCTATTGATTTCTTATAAAAAGTGCACATTCCGCAGAAAATGCACGGTTCATTTAAATCTTTTCTTTTATTTAAAAATGTATTTTGCCTTGGTTTTTGTGAACGTTTACTGTTGTTTATAACAGATATTTTTTTCAAATCGCAAATTTCTAATTTCTTATCAACAATGTTTGATGAAGAAACTTTTGTTTGTGTTCTCATTTCTTCTGGAAAACTCCATATACTTGTCAGTGAATTGTCTATGACATCATTTACAGACATATTTTCAGATGAACCGCTTCCAGAGATAAAGTTAAGTCTGCCGAACTCGTTTATATGCATAATTTCGTTGACGAATGTTTTAACAAGAGTATTATCAACATCAGAATGTATACTAATATTTTCACACTTGGCAGGCGGCGATTGAAAACTTATACTGGGTAAATGCATTAGATAGTTATTTATTTTATAACCTATAGTACTTGAGGATGGAGCTGCGTGTATCTGCAGCGAAATGTTTCTTGTACCATGTGTTCTCACACTACCCGATTCTTCTTTATTATAGGTGCAAGTTTCTTTGTTTATTTTAGCACTTTGTTTTCTTTGTTTGCTTTTGGCATTTCTGAGTCCCTGAATAGACGGAGGTAATACAGATTGGTTGATATTTAATGTAAGTTTATAACTTGGTTTATTTAAGTTAGCGGGCATTTGGGCATTTTTAATTTCAGTTTCATTCTTCTCTGATTGTAATAAGGCGGTGCAATACAAGCAATGGCATATGTCGCAGTTACATTTAGACCTAAACTTTGGTGATTTCAAAACACCGCTTTCAACTGTTTTGAATTTATCACAAATTTTACATTCACATGGATGACATTGGCACGTTATATTTTTTTCATTTTTCGTTTTGGATAATAAACTGTCTTTTGGACACAATGATAAAATATTACAAGGGGTGTTCTTCACCTCACAGGCACAAAAGTTTGTGAAGCTTTTGTTGTCATGTGTACAGTCGCCAGTTTTTTGTATCTCAATTTTGTTTTTCTTACCCTTTAGTATATTAATGGATATAGCACAGGTTTGATTACTTTTATCGTAATTAGATTTCTTCATAACGACTGCTCTGTGAATATCAATATTTTGAGTATCGTTTACAAACGGTTTATTTATCACGCTGTTTCTACTCTCGCATTGACAAGGTTCGGTTGTCTGTCGACACGAGTTATTTAAGCACAGATCACACAAGCAGTTGGAGTCTTGCATCATATCCGTGGACATTTCATGCATCAAATTATGTGTGATGGAAGCACCTAGTTGCCTACAGTTGCTGCAATTACAAGGTAAACATAAACAATCATTGTGTTGTAAATATTCTTCTACCGAACCAACCACAACATTGTTTTGAACTCTAAACATTGATTTGCATTTACTACACTGGCAAGGCTTACACGAGCATCTTTGCGATTGTGTCATTTCATTATTTTTATTAGTCTTATTTCTATAAACCGATGATTCATTAAATATTGACTTCTTTATAAATAACGTTTCCCCGTTATCGTTAATATTAAATGTGTACAATTTACACTTTTCACAGTCGCAAGGTTTGCATTTGCATGCTTGTTCCGAATATGGTTTGGTCTTATTTGCTAAAGGATAAATCGATCTTGCGAAAGGATAATTAGTCGTTTGATAAGTTTTGCAATCGATGCACTCGCATGGTTTACACTTGCAAATACTTTTTTCTGGAGTAACCACACATTCGCATACTTTCAGACTACAAGAATTGTAAATACCTTTTATTTTATTAACAACGTCTTGTACTGACATTTCATTGTACGTTGTAAACATTTTATTAATTATGTTCCCGAGAGGCAAATGACTACTAACCCGGATGTTGGAATTTGGCGATTGTTTATTTTCATTTTTATACTTTACCTTCGTTTCCCAAATTTGTTGTGGTGTTATTTGTACAGTAACATTCTTCTTAAGAAGATTAAAGTTTAAATTATGATTTACTTGTGTGTTTGCCCTATCAATACACGTTGTCGATTTCGTGTTAACTTTCTTTGGTGCGCTATAGTTAAATTTATCATACGGACCGTGGTCGATATAAGTGTTATTGAAATGGTCTTTCTTTGTGTGCACCGTACAGGAGTTTGGTTCAGTGCATACATTGCAATGGCACTCGTTCGGCTTGATGTTTCTTTTCGTAAAGCATAGGATCGATTCACAGCTGCCGCACGAACAGTGCGAGGAGCCGAACAAAATATCCGATTTCAGTGTGTTCACCTCATTCAGTGTCATTTTACTCACAACTTTGGAACGCAGTTTTTATGATAGATGGTTTTCCTCGATTTGGGTGGATCAGGTGGGAATATTTTGCACAAAAACTCTGAGCCACAACATGTGCAATCGCCCGATGGTTCCTGTTAAGACACAAATCTATATTTAGGTTCACATTTAAATCATTTTGAACTAATTCTGTACCATTATATGGTCCGGTTATGACAAAAATTTTGATGACATTAGCTATGAATGATATGACTATAATGTCAAACCAATCTGACATATTCTTCTTTTTATTATTTATATAACTTAGAAAGGGCAAATTAGGGCAAACTAACTACTAACTAAAACTAACCTAGTCCCACATCAATTTGTTGGGAATCGATTTATCCTTTTCTTACCCACCCTTTCTTTGGCATTTAAGAATTTAGGATGTTAAAGCATTTTTTTACATTTCTATAAAATTTTTATTTTAACATTTAATATTATGAAAAAACACTAGAATTTTAATTACATTTTTATACAGTGAGGATATTTCTAAATATAACGTGTAGATAATAAAAAACTACACCTCAACTACAAGTACATATACTACGACATACAACATTTAGGATCTAAGGATAAGATAAAGGCGAGAAAAACACGAAATTTAAAAGTATTATTTTATTCACCAATGATCATCTTTTCGTCATAAAAAAAATTAATACATGGATTACAGAAAAAAAAAAGTCACTAATATCGTTTCTTTTCGACTTACATAAAATTAATTAATTCAAGATTCGTAGATGGCGAATATTAATAGTTATTATTTACAGAAAACACTACGTCAAATTACTGATTGGCACGAGAGGTTAAATTACAAACAAAAAAAATAAAATAAAACCGTGTCCATAAAAAAAAAATAATTCGTTAACTTAGAATCGATATGAAGGTACGACTTGTTCGATATGTATCGTTTACACGTAACGATATAATTATCCGATACGATGTATACATTTAACTTATTTATGGTACAGAGTATATACACGTTGTAACTGGCTATATACTACGAAGGCACCAGATTGAGGTCGGTGGAATTTAACACCTGAAAATAGAGAAAAAATTATCTAACACAGATTAAACCTCCTCCTCAAATCGTATTCCTCATGTCACCTCCGCCCATCACTCTTGTCTTCGCGATGTTTCGCCATCTCGTCGTATCTCCTATACAGATTAAACACGTGACCTCGAATGCAAATGGTGTTATGTGATAGGGTCCGTAACTGATGGTAGGTCAGTTTCCGGTGAGCTAAGTTCCCGTTTGTAGGGCTTTTAATCTATTTTTCCTTCACCTGATGGTGAATGATACACCTGACCATAAGGAGGCGCTAGTTAGGATGATATACACCGCACGACATTGTTTTCGCCACCTTGAAACATGAGATGTTGAGTCTCGTTACTACAGTAATTACACTGTCTACAATGCCGTTCAAACCGGAACACAGTAATATTTGTACACTACTATTTGGCGGCAGAAATAGATGCTGCGGTGGTACCAGTAAAGCTAGTGAAATTACTGGAGTAATGACAATTAACATCTTATGTACAAAGCGACGAGCGTAATGTGTTGTGTATGTCATCTTGACTAACGCCACTGATATGGGCAGGTGTATCACTTACCATCAGGTGAAGTGTGTGCTAGTCCAGAATTTTCTGGCTTTCATATGTTGAGAGCCGGAATACATTGATACAATGATGCAGTGAGACGGGTTTGAAACCAATCGAGCTGCACAATATATGGCCCCGGTAACGAACTCTAGACTTCTGTGTTACTTGGTCAGTTGTTAGCCACTGTGCCACAGGTATTTTGGTTTGTAATAATGGAAGCAAAGATGTGCTACGAGGCCTCGTAGCATTTTCACAAATCAATGGCGAGTTTTCATATAACTTAATCTATGATTAACCGCAACTTTCCTTTAATACTCGAAATTATTTCTCGGTCGTAGTACTTTTGTTGATAAAATATCATCATCATCAGCCGACAGACGTCCACTGCTGGGCAAAAGCCTCCTCCAAAAACTCCCACATCCATCAGATTGTTTTACCCGCCACGCAAGACCAATGTGGTTTGGTGGGAGTCGGAGTCTCGTTTGTTGATTAGCGGGGTGCATCGCGAGCAGGTGAGGCTGGCTTGGAACCTTTGAGTTGTTGTACGGAAACCCTTACACCCCAATAAAATATAATTTACTATAAATATACTTACAACAATATCCACGACTAGCGGCGCTACACGTCGGTGCTCCAAACTATCGCGTTTGTACCGAGCGCACAGGACGGACAATTCTGTATAATAAACATTCAATAAATATAATAAATTATTAACAAAAGAAATTGTTATATAAAAACCAAAAAATAAACAAAATTATGAAATGGAGAAGAATATTAAATATGACGCAAATCTATGCCCAGCCTTGGACTTCTAATGGCTAATGAAGATAATGTATAAAATAAGATCTAATCTAGTTACGAAAAAGATTTAATTACTCTGTTGTTTTTTTTTTCAAAGTAATTTTTTTGGTCTCTAAATAAATTTTTATTGTAATTTATACATCTTAAGATTAAATAACGTTATCTGTTGATGCTGTAAATATACAAATACTTACAACAATACTTTCAATGGCGTTCGCTAATTGCTCCTCCATAATTTTAACGTCTCCATGCTCCAAAACTTCCTGAAATATTGAAAGATTTAAATAGCTATATACATCTCAATTTGTAATAGTTGTAGAAAGTGTAGAATATAAAGAAAGAAAAAGAGAATGAGATAGAGATAAACAGTAAAGGTTGAAATCACCACACAGGGAAACAAAGTAAACAAACTACGTCCCATCCTGTACTACTTGTGGTAGGTCTCTAACGAATATCACCGCAGCGGTTATTAGTGCCCCAAAACATTACTATGCTAATATTACTGTCTTCGGTTTGGAAGAGGTTGTAGGAAATAAAATTACCTAACATACCATAACTGAAAACCTTAAAAACATTGTCGTACAGTATATACCACCCGATGATAATAATAATATACAACCTGAACTAGTACTATATTGTTATGGGCAAACGTCTCTCTTATCATCAAGTAAACATTCCGATTGTCTCGTCGATTCATTAAAAGATTCTTTTTTGCCAACGAAGTAAGATGAGCCAGATTTCCACGTCTGCCTAGAACAACGTGGCGTTAATTAGAGTGATATACATTACACCTCATTGTGCTCATCGCCTTGTGACATAAAATGTTAAGTCTCATACTGGCAATTTCACTAACTACAATGCCCTTCGAACACAGTAATGTTTTCACACTACTGTTTTCCGGCAGAAATAGGCGCTGCGGTGGTTAACTACCTAGACGTTGTCCGGCAACAAAGCACTCCCGCCATTTATTACGTCAGCCATATTTTGTCAAAATATATGTCAGGATTTGTCTTATAATTATAACTTGCCTGCTGACAAACGTTGACGGTGTCGGTGAGGTCGGGCACCGCTGCGCAGAGGCGGGCGGCTGCGCACGCGCAGCTCACGCTCGCGAGCCGCGCCGCGCCCTGCAGCACGCCCGCGTTGCCCGCGAGCCGCGCGCCGCTGGACGCGCCGCCCGCCGCGCTCGAGTACGCGCTCATAGCGCGCCTCCACTCCTGCGACATTAGCGCCACACACGTCAACAACGACCAACGTCTGTCAGACGATAAGTACTCCTCTTACGCCTCCGATATACGATTCTCACATACGTATTCCATTCAAATAAATGTATGTAAATCACGACCAACCCTCTTGAGATAAATCCGGGTTACGGAGAGTGGATAAAACCTACTAAAACTTCCTCGGTAGTCATCCTCAGTATTCGGAAGAGCCGCGGGAACTTAATTTGTAACAACCACGATTATGATCAGCTATTGCTACACTATTATGTAAATAAGATCAGAATATAGAGTATTCTAATAAGAAGAGGAAGATGCGAGCTACTGTACATCCTTCATAACAAAGAATTAACCCTCTAGCGTCATTATTTAACACTAAAATCAATATTTATATCAAATTTAAACCCCATCCTGGTGTTCTGCTCGCTTGTTTCTCTCACCACGGTGACCGACCTTATCTCACAAAAAGGAAGTTCAATACTATTCAGTTTAATTGATTTGTTGATAGTGCCTTTGTGCGAAATTATGAAAAGTGCATACGTTTCGGTATCTTCATTATTTTAATTATTTTTAATATATAAAAAATTAAATTGTAATCATTCATTGTTTCATCTGTTTGGTGCAAATTTCTATCAAGTAATTCCATGGAGTATATCGATTAAATGCCTTGTTATGTTCAAATGAAATTAATAAATGTATTGATGTATGAATTATTATATATCATGCGATTACCTATAAATTGTTTAAAACATTTCGATTTATGGCAATATCCATGGGTGTACGATTAAAATGGATTTGAATATTGACGCGTTTTAAGATGTCATATGGACCCGTAACCAGTAATTAGTTCATATTAGAGACACATATATATATATATACCCTTAACAATCGCTGTCAGTAACGAATTAGTCACGAAAGTACTAAAGATTCACTTACCTCGGTTTCAGTCTTAGCATCAGCGTCACCAATAGACCTAATGAGCTCTTTAGAAATCGCCATTAGCAGATAATTTGTAATTTTCGATTTGGTCTCTGCATTCATTCCGCTGTTACTTATATCAATATCCTTGCACAACCTGGTGAGATCGTCGTCGGTGGCGCTGTGCACCCTGTCGAACAGGTCTTCGATGAGTTGGCTGACGAGCTGACTTCTCATCGACGGGCAGGTGCAACGCGATTCAGACGTTATGAAGCTCATGCTATGGTGCATTCTCCCATAATCAGTCTTCTTTGGTACAGCTGTGTATATTGAGTAACCCTCGTCCACGTACTCGGTTCTTTCTGGTTTTAGATCTAATCTTGATGCGTGGAACGACTGTCGCATCGTTTCGCTCCTCATCTCCTCCAACTCTTCGGTTTTTATTGATAGCTCGTGGCTGAGAGTCTTTATCTTCTCATCGCACTTCCTCTTGCACTGGTTTAGTGCTTTTTGCGTTAAAGCAAGCTGCTTTTCCAGAGATTCGACCTAGAACATACGGCTCTTATTATCTTCTTCCCCGCTTATAGAACCAAGCCTTTTTTCCAACATGCACTAGTCGCGAACGATGAACGTAAAAGCAAGCGTGCAAGCGGAACCATACACCGCGAAGCAAATATGTCCGTAACATCTTATATCCGAAATATTTCTGACATTTTCATTCAATTAGTTCGTATTTCTATTTATATTTATAAAGTGTCAAAAATATTACAGATTTCCAACCCACAAATCCGGCCCGATATTAAAAAGCAACCCCAAAATAGTAAAATAAATAATAATACCGAACCTATACAAAAACCATAAAACTACACGAAAGGTACTAATTTTGTAACAAATTAAAACACTACTACTTAACTATACATAAATCTAACTACACAAACATCTAAACATAAAGATTACCTACAATACAATCATCATCACTATTAGCCAGTAGACGTCCTGGACATAGACTTCCCCAAACCATATAAATGATATAGCAAGTAGCAGTTTAAGATATATTAAAACCTATTTTAACATACTCTTGTAGTTGTATCCAATTGAAGCAGAGAGTTTCGGGGGAGACTTAGATGAGGTGGTGGACGTCTATTTACTAACGATGATGATGCACAGTCTAGAATTATGTGGCAGTGCAAATCACAAACGATTTCTTCAAAAAGGACATTGTATTTAACTAGCTAAAGTGGAAATGCCAAAGAAAAGAGAGGGCGAAGGAAGATCCATAAAATGCTATATCAACCAAAAAAGGGAACACATCGGTGTCGTGACTTAAGGAGAGCTGGAAGAGGTGTGGTAAAGCCAAGAAAAAGAAAACGATTTCCCCACAGATAGAATCAGATCTCTTTACAGAAGGAAGAACGATATGGCAACCCGAAGATGTTTTGGCACAGTAAAGGTCCTTTTTTGATTTTCGCTTACCTCCTCCTTCAGTTCACTGTTCGTCACTTCGAGTTCTTGATTGTTCTTGCAGCATCGGTTCAAATCTTTTTTAACGGCATCCAAGTCCGCTGTGAAGCTGACTTCGCTCTTGCGCGATACTTCCTTCTGGTTCTTCAACTCGTTATCCAGCTGTTTGTTCAACCTGCGCAGCTGTTCGATCTCCTTCTGTTGATTGAATATTTCATACATATTTAGTTTAGTCATATTAAGTTATGGTTAAGTAATTGTAATTAAATCTAAACGTAATAGACAAGCTCTTAATAGTTAAAAAAAGGTTATAAAACATTGAATGTACTACTTTTTTCAGAAAAATCCTTACACAGGAAACAAGATTGTGAATTATGAACACATAAATAAACTGCCATCTTAATGTTCCCCCTGCTGGAACTCGGAGCCTTCTTTCACAAGGAACACAGGCAATTTTTTTGTCCTGCTAACCAATGCGGGGTTACTCCGACAGGTGTATCATGTCGACGAAAAGTATTGTTGAAGTTGAAGTTAAAACTGAAGTTCAGTGAAGAAAGAACCCGCGCTGCTTCGAGACATATGGCGCATACGATCGCCTTATAAAATAAGCTATCACGACTTTGTTATAGAGCTATTCTGTAAAGAACGTCTAACCTTGAATTTAGCGTCCAGCGCTCTAAAATCGGCTTCTGACTTTTTAGCTTCAGCTTCCGCCTTCCCGACCATCGCCGCAAGGTTTGCGTTCTGTGTCTTCAGCGCCTTCGCGTCCCTCTCCGACTTCTCCAAAGATATCCTTATCGCAGACTCCGTCTCCTCAACTTCTCTTAGTTTTTTCTTAATAGGATCTAAACCTTTCTTGCACTGATCCTTCTCCGTTTCGAGTTTCTTTACCTAATGTCAAAAGAAATATATAATTTAAATTTATTTATTATTCATTCGAAGTTTCTTTGAGAGTAATAGGACATTCACTTGTTCATAACAATATGAGGATAATCACATTGTGCTCGTCGCCGTAATACATAAATATTTAATCCCATTACCCCAGTAATTTTACTAGTCATAATCTTTCAAACCGGAACCCAGTAATGTTTACACACCACTGTTTGGCGGCAGAAATAAACGCTGCGGTGATATCTACCTAAACAATCTCCTATAATAGAGACCTACCACTAGTTCAATATATTCTCACCTTTTATTCACAAAACGTATCTGTTTATAACGACAAAGTACTTGTTAGAATATTTACACTGCACTATAAATTTTAAGGCGAAATTTCTTAAAACTGATAATGTTCGTATACTATTGTTCGACGTAAGAAATAGACACTAGGATTTCTCCGGCAAAAGAGACTGATAAGTATTTTAAGAAGATCCCTACCATTCCCCTCAACTGAGTTTCGGTCGCCTGTGACTCCTGTATCTTCTTCTTGTAGCCGCCCTCCATTTCCGCCCACATGTCATCCGCCTGCGTCAGCATCTCTAGATAGGCAGCTTCTCTCTTCTCCAATTCGCCGATACGCGTCTTTAGGGTCTTCTCATTTTGTAGTAGGCATTGAATCTTGTTGGTAGTCCCCGGCTCTGCAGGTTTCTGGAGAATTTAAAGAATTAAAATTTCCAACATGACCTCAATTTCCATTGAAAATGAGAGAAAAAAAAAGCTAATCTCTCTACCATATGGCATATACATATATAGCTAAGAGTGACTCAAAATCAATTATGTATTAATACTTACACAGTCACCTTCCTTCTCCGTTTTTATCTGCAATTCTAACACTCCAATTTTCTCTTCTATTTTCTCAGCCTTCATTTGCGCACCACATTCAGCTGTCAATAGCTGTCGCCGAGCACTTTCCAGCTCTTCTTCGAGACTTTTCACTCTGATCTCCAGAGACTTTCTTGCGTTCCTCGATTTTGATTCCATTTCGCTCTTTTCCATCAGTAACCTGTTTTAAAAGATATCAAATTATTACACTTAAGAACATTATCTGGAGTTTCTTTTTGCGATCATCACAAATTACTGAAGGAACTGCTTATTACAGAATACCATCATTATGTAAAACGATACACTACAATTAATTTAGATTTGTTAAAATAAATAGTAATGGTTTTTTTTTTCTCTTTTCCCTGTCGCAGCAGTAGAATAAGATGTTTATTTTGTAGAATTACCTGATGAATCTATAAATCTTTCTTCAACATTAGTTAGGAAAAATTTTGGGAAATTTCTAGTTAAATAGAATGGATGTACACCACCGCTAAAGATAGATAGTTAAGTTTTACTCGGTTGCTTATTTGCTTTTAGAATGTAAATAGAACTCACTGTACGATCTGCTTCTCAAGTTCCCTGGTGACGGAGGTGGTTTCGGGTGCATCGCATGGTACCACGGGCCCGCATACACATATGTTGTCGGGATTCTTACGTAACGTCGCGATGGCCGTTCGGGGGTCGTCGCACAAAGGACCCATGCGGGACATCAAAATGCGCTGGAATTTTTTTTTTTATTAGAACGGACACCCGTGTACTCTACGGAAGACACCATTATCCCTCTACACATTAATTAAACACTTCAAGAAAAGGGCACGATTTTCATAGTAATCACAACTATAGGTTAAAGTTTTTTTTCTGCTGCATAGTAACTAGGACAACCTTAAAAAACTAATAGTTGCTAGAGAATTTTTATGGCAAACTGTCTGGTGGACGATATTCTAGCCGCAGGATAGATTAGATTATTGCCGACACAAGTTTTATTGCAACTGTTATGAGAAAAGACGAGGACTGAATACAGTGGAAGCAACTGATGACAGATTCACCAAAATATATCAAGTCTTAATCTTCAGTGACGAAGAGGACGCTTATGAAGATAAATAACAAAATGGCTTTAAATTATTATCTGCTCCTATTATATTGACAGTTATTTTTGTAAACTCGATTTTTCATGATTTGTCTATTTGAAAGAATAAAGAAAAAAAAATTATGTACGACACTGTAACGGAAACTGATTCCCGAAATACAGAAAATATTTCTAGTTCGCGAATCACGGACCATGACAACTCTGTACATAGATGTAACTTTTATAATAAAAAAAAACGTAATAAAAAAAATTGTCTTATACCTTTCCTCCCGGTGATACGTATATGCCGATAGCCTGCATTACATTCCACACTATCAGGGCCGGCACTGCCCGCTCCAAACCATGTAACCTTGACATCAGCTCATTCTGAAAGGTCAGTAGATTGACAGGCTGATGTATGTGGCGAAAATGCTGGAGCAAGGCGGATTAATATTTTACGTCCCTTAGAGGGGAAGAGCACAATGCTAAAAGCACTTGATCTTCTCATCTTTACATCACATTAACATGTAGTATCTTAACTACTACAATTTACATTTTACATTTTACCATCAAGTGAACGTTCTGCTCATCTCTCAGTATCTCATTGATACACGAACACAAACAAATAAATATATATTAAAGTATTTTAATGCAATAGTGCCGCAACTTGTGAACTTTACTGAAGTAATCTGTGAAACAAGCATGTGTTTTACTGAAATAATAGACAAACTAGTGTTTGACTATAAATTCAAGCTGCCGTGTTCTCTACCTGAATCGTCGTAACCAACACAGATAATTGTCACCAGTAACAATAGCAAATATAGTCAATTATCATATTACTAAATAATAGA
This sequence comes from Ornithoptera alexandrae, assembly GCA_029030555.1. Lineage (NCBI taxonomy): Eukaryota > Metazoa > Arthropoda > Insecta > Lepidoptera > Papilionidae > Ornithoptera > Ornithoptera alexandrae. Next base: position 9,437,544 of record JARDVY010000034.1, read on the forward strand.
CTAAATAGTGAACTTTTGCTATTGGAAGTATTAAGGAACAAGTAATTCACAATCACCCTGCGCTCTGAAACAAGGCACATGGCGTATCGGATTAAGCAAGATTTTGTCAGGCCAAGCATGTAATATTTTCTATGAACAACTTGAAGTGAAATAAACTAAAACATACCTCCCTAGCCTTCAAAGTACACTCCCGCTTAGCCAAATCAGCCATGAGCCGCTCAGCCTGCGCCCGGGAACACTCTCGTTGCTCAGTCACGTCCCTAAGTTGCGCCGTAGAAAGTTCGTAATCCATTTCAAGCCTATAATCAAAAGTATTATATATATATATGTTTTATACATTGTCAGGAACAATTCCGATATGATTCTGTGTAACCATCTTAACTAGCACCACATTGTTATGAGCACTTATATCATTTTCAAAAAATTCGACGTCTTCCTCATGTTGTTCCTCCGTAGATTACATCAACATTTGCCTATAACTATGTCCAGTTATGTCTATCGATTGATGATGATGATGATACCTAGGAATTTGACTATTATCGTCATCAATGGCGAGGAGATTATACTTACTGTTGCCAGTGTAAACGTGTATCGTTTTCGATCTCCTCCAACTCACAGCACTCCTCTTCAAGTATCTCGTACTTATCCTGTAGCTCGGCAAGCTGACTCTCTAGCTCCTGCGCACAAGAAACTTTCAATAAATCTCTATTGTACAGAAAAAACTGTGTTACCCTTAGAAAACTTTTGTTTTAATGTCTTCAATATGAAAATGGAAATATAAATTAAATATGCCTTATATCGTTATTAAATTTTTTGTTAATTAAATGGTCTAACAAACCAATGAAATTACTGAAACTGAAACGTTTACAATGATAAAGGTAATTCGAAATATAAAGAGTTATAAATTTTTCATTGTATGTTTTTAGAGTCATAGAAACCTATGTGAAAAACCCGAACCATTTCTTTATCTTATTTAGGATTACTATAGACTTAATATTTAAACTCATCCATCGTTTCCGTTCAAAAGGAACGTTATTGTCTGTACATTTTTACTTAAAAATAATCAAACTTTAATATATTTGGTTATAGAGCATAAATATAACAGTAAACAATGATATCAATACAGTGACGCTAATAACCTAATAGCGGAAGTGCGGTGAACCTTTTGTTTCTAACGATGTATAAGGATATCCGCAACAATTCAATGGCTCATTGACTTGCTTCGCGATGGCAGGTTTTATAGTCCCTCTATTAATAATGTAGGTCTGAGGACCGTAAATCAAATTCGTAAATAATTTATGTAAAGTAAAACTAAATATTGAGGCTTGTGGACTTTTCATTGTCAAATGATGGAGATGTTTTGGATTACGACTTTTCAAGGACTGCATGGTATTGCATTATCAAATATACCTAATGAACAACTAAATTTATTTCATTAAAGAAATATTCTTATCTTCCGCTACTTCACGGTACATACCTGTATCCTATTTTCAAGAAGAAACTCTTTCTGAAGCCTCTGCGCTAGCTTCGCCTCCTTCACGTCCTGTGCCGCCTCGTAAATAGAAATCTTCCCTTCGAGAAACTTTAGCCGCCTCTCGTAATACTGTTTGTGTTTCTTTCCCAACTTCACGCACCTGCACTCCAATCCCTCACCTTCGTCTTTAGCGCTTAAACTCCTATTCTTAACACCTTGTTTCTCTAACTTCTCCCTTATACTATTCAGTCGTTGTATTTCAGTGTTTAATTCGCCAGTGCATTCGAAACTTTCGTTGACGTCAGTTTGTGTGCTCTTGCACTCGGTCTCTACTCCTTCGAATATACCACTCTCCTGCAGTAGATTCACCGGTTTCCTTTCTTCTATGCAAAGACTCTCGAGTGAGTCACTCTTGTAGCCCTTCTGTTGGTACGGTGTTACTGTTGCAATCGCTTTGTGTGTTTTGTGCGATGGAATCTCGGTTTCAGGTTTCGTTTTCAGATCGCATATCCTTTTTGGTTTTGTCTGTAAACGGGAAATTTATGCTGTATTTGTTTCTGAATGTTTTGAAGTGAATTGTCAGTAAATCGTGTCGTTAATGTGACAAGATATCAGGTGAACCATGAAGGTTTTCGTTTCACTTTAGCAATTTATGCGCTCGGTGAATTTTGAAAACTCATTAAATAAGATAATTTTATTAATTTGAATCTATACGTCATTAACTTTGCAGGTTTTGTCCTGCTGGATTATGTCTTACAGAAATTATCTTTATGAAAATAAGGATAAAGTAGACAGCTACTATTGTAAATTTATCCGTAACATTATATATAAATACTTTTATTTTTATAATGCTCAGTTCAACCGTTCTAAAGAATATAGTTCTCAAACAACGTGTGACGTTTTAACGTAGATAAAACTTATTATCTTATCAATAAAGTTAACTTTTTAAAGTCTAGATAGAAGACACATTAACACATAAAACTTGAAAAAAAAATTACCTCATTCGACAATCATTATTGTGCAAATACTGCCGTGTGGCGATTTTATTACGAGGTTAAAGAGATATTGCATGACGCCAGCGATAAGCGCAAACACAATGCGTAGGATGTATCCAAAAGTTGATTATCGGAAGGATATCGTGTAGAATTACCTGATAACATTCGTCTTCACTGACAGAACTGCTTAGCGCTTGGTAATTGTACAATAGCATCAGAACCTGCTCCAAGCAACTCCTGTCCTCCGCCGACGCCGCGTTCAGTATCATCTGCTCGAGGTGATCCTTCACTGGATTACTCCTCAATGAATCACTGGTTTCGGAGTTTCTGTCGAGGATTTCCGCCAACACTTGCGCCTTGGCGAAGTCCTCTTTGAAATCATCTTGCGGCGTTGTGACGTGCCGTCGGGGATTGCAAGGGCTGCTCGGGATCTGTGGGGACTTGTATCCGGAATCCATTCGCTTGAGTTCGGGCGACGCGGAGTCCTTTATTCGGGAACCGGGGGACACGCAGCCCGAATCTGAGTCGGTTAGGTTGTCCCTAGCACCCTGCAAAGAGGCATTTAAACCAGACATTTTATTGATCTATCATAATATCCCAATGGATGTTGATGAAGACATATAGATTTTTTATCCAGTCTTTTGCGATTTAATGTCGAAAATTATTGCTGTATTTCAATGCACTAGTTTTTTTTTTATCAACTATGCGACGAGACGAGCGGAACGTTCACCAAATGGTAAGTGCTTGCCCGTAACAACGTAGCGTTAGTAAGGATGATACACTACACCAAATTGCGCTGGTCGCCTTAGACATAAGATGTTGAAACTCGTTACACCAGTAATTACACTAGCTACAGCCCCCTTCAAACTGGAACACAATAATGTTTGCACACTACTATTTGTAAGCTGCCATACGCGCTGCGCTGGTAACGGCTTAGACCGTCTCCAGCAGCAGAGACCTACGGCCAATCCGTAAAAGAGCTGTTATAAATATCTACGCTCGTATATATATATTAGGTCCGTACATATGAAATAAGCGTTTTGTCGTAATGACCACTTTGATCTGAAATATCTCCTCTTTGGTTAAGAATTCCAAATTTAAATTTATAAATTCATTTAGCTGCTACATTTGAGTTTTGAAAACAGTTATTCATTTGTTTTTTCCTCATTATTTTTTTCTTTGACATCGCTTATTACCGCACAACGGAAACCATGAAATATCGGTATATTTACAAGTACGAGCTCTACCGTGGCACCAGTGCCAGTGCTGCAGAAACAGCTCGAAGGATTAACGATGTGTACGGCGCTGGTGTCGCAAAAGAGAGCACGGTACGTTTTTGGTTTCAACGTTTTCGTTCTGGAAATTTCGACCTTCAGAACCAACCCCGTGGACGGCCGGAGACCAAAGTGGAAAATGAAGAATTAAAGGCTATTGTGGAAGCGGATCTATCACAAAGCACTTCAGAGACAGCTGCAGGCTTCGGGATAAGTGACAAAACATTATTAATCCACTTGAAGCAAATCAGAAAAGTAAAAGAACTTGAACGACGGGTACCGCATGAATTAAGTGAATCGAACTTGCAAACACGCGTCGACTGCTGCTGCTGTGTTACTTTGCTCAGCCGACACAATGATGAAGGGATTTTAAATCGAATCATTGCTTGTAATGGAAAGTAGATACTGTAAGATAATCGGAAGCCCTCGTCGCAATGGCTGAACCCTGGAGACCCAGCCAAATCCTGCCCTAAACGAAAATTGATACAGAAAAAGTTACTTGTGAGTGTTTGGTGGACTAGCGCCGGTGTCGTTCACTACAGCTTTCTAAAATCTGGCCAGACAATTACGGCAGATATCTATTGTCAGCAACTGCAGACCATGAAGGAAAAATTAGCTGCTAAACAACCGAGATTGGTCAATCGCTCTAGGTCACTGCTGCTTCACGACACGTAACACCACCACCACACACTGCTCAACAAACCACCAGTAAGTTAGATGAGCTACAATTGGAATGTTCGCGACATCCACCGTACTCCCCGGACCTTTCCACAACAGATTACCATTTTTTCCGGAATTTGGACAACTTCTTTACAAGGAAAAAAATTCAAATCCGATGCGGCAGTTCAAACCGTCTTCAAAGAGTTTATTGATTCTCACCCCCATGGATTTTTTAGTAAAGGGATCAATAAACTACCTATGAGATGTCAAAAGTGCATAGATAACAACGGTGCATACTTTGATTAATAAAATATATTTTATAAAAAAAAAAATACTTTATATTCCTCCCGTACAAAACGCCAATTTCGTATGTAAGGACCTAATATATATATATATATATATATATATATATATATATATATACCGTTTACATTTTAAAGTAAGGGATAATAAATAATCAATATAAAAAAGTCTATTAAGTCAGGTAATTGACTTCAAGTTGCAGGGCCTTGGTGAAGTTAAAGAAGTTATCAGCTAATTGAGTTAGTTCACTCCAACCCTCGTGAACTACTTTAGATGTTCCATGTCGTATGTTAAATACATGAAACATATACATATGTATTGCAAGCGTAATTAAATAATTAGATTTCAATTATCTTGCCGCGGACAAAACTGTTTATTTTTACTGTACTGGTAATGCGAGACAGTAATGTACAGATATTACTATGTTCAGATCAGATCTGAAAGAGTAGACATATGTTGTAATGGTGGCGGAGAATGCAATATTGTGCTGGTGGTAGGTCTCCGTTGCTGTAGACGTTCTAGGTAAGTACCACCGCAGCGCCTTTTTCTACCACCAAACAGTAGTGTGCTAACATTACTGTGATCCGGTTTGAACGATTCTCAAAAACTTATGTCTCAGGGGACGAGCGTAATGTGGATCAGTATATATCATCTTCTAACGCCACTTTGTTATGGACTCGTGTATCACTTACCATCAGGTGAACGGCCCGGGTTGTATCATCGCTTCGTTAAATAAAAAAAAATATTTAAATGAAGACACAAGCTAGACATTTACGAGTATGTAGTTGTAACCGATACTCTTGCGAATGCTTAAGTATGTTTACACGCCGTTGCGCTAGTGGGTTTAAGAGAAAAAAAAACCTAAGTCACAGTAATGTTTGCACACTACTTACTGCTCGGCGACGTTGACAGCTTAGTGTTGTAAAAAAAAAAAAAACAATTCGTAACGAACCGAGAGTATTGCTCTGATCATTAATTTCTTCAGTCGGTTGCATTGCAAAAACAATTGGCCGTCGGCGAGAGACCGGCGCAAAGTTAAAGTAAGTAGATTGCAAGTGTTTTTAACTTAGCGAAACATCGCATAGCTGAGCTGCATCTTTGAACGACACTCAGCTATTTAATTAACTGTTAAACACGCAGTTCATATTTTACTGATTACTAACTGTTATATTACCATTCACGAAACTATTAATAAATAAGACTTAATCACGTTTAACTTAGATATGAAGTATTACACTTTCTACTGGTGGTAGGTTTTTGTTGCCGGTTAGTGCTGGTCCACAGGATCGGGCATGATCTTTTGCCAGTAGCGATATAGGCTGCAATGGCAAAGAAAAACATGTGGATACCATTGGTTTCCTTCTGTGAAACCAGTATCGTGCAGTAGGAGACCGCCGAGGGAAGTCGGGGGAGCACCGACTCCGTTCATAAACGAAGACGTCGGGGTGATGGCGCAACCAGATGAATGCCCCGCTCGTCTCGTCGCTTAATTGTATAAAAAAAGTTATATGTTATTAAGTCTTAATAATAATCATCAATAACTACATAGTAATAAATGGCCTGCTCATTTCTGTAGTCTCTAAGTTATTAAAGTAATAACTTAATGATACACTGAAATATATAAATATGATGCGTATAGCCGAAGGTCAAGCTAAGTGGCGTTTATTAGGAAGTTTAACTTTTTTAAGATACTTTTATAGAAATTGTCATAATTTTATTCATCTTCTATTCTGTGCTAAATTAGGGTTATATTTTTTATCTGCAATGGTCTAAAACCTGATCTCAGTCTCACAGGGTTGTGGGTATATGAAAAAAAAACCAACCACCTCATGATATGTGTTTTTAATTTGTATGTTAATATAGGCACCCGCACAGTATACGTGAAACTTAAGTGGCTTTGGTTATCGCCGCGGAAAACCGCAATGCAGCGGACCGAAACGGAAATGCTAGGATGGGTCTGCACACCCGAATGCACCAACGAAATGCCACGGCAAGAAACGTTTAGGTGAAATACTAATTAATACGAAATCATTATCTAATTGGACTAATGATGCACAATGTTGGACATTAACCTACCCAGATACAGGAGCGATTTGTCGAGCGCAGTTACTCGACTACTTAATCACCTATTTTACATTTTTTTTAATCCTTTTTTTTTGCTTTTAGCCCTTAAAGATATGTCAGGCTCATTGGCTCAAAAGACACAACACAAAAAAAAACTTACGATGCTAATACTGTGATTACAACATATCAAACATATTACATCTCGTGCTGGCCCAGGCTTTAGTTTTCGCAAAACCACGTGAGCCCAAGTCTAGAATATTGATGGTATGTTACGCATCAACTCCTCTCTATTACCCTGATATTCTAAATACTCCATCAGCTAGTGTCAGACATCCTCCCATTTTTACCGTAATCATTGCCATTTTCAACAAGGAGATCGATAGAACCATTCGGTGCAGTTATACAGCGTTTAAGAAACTCCGCCAAATTCGCACCTTGCAAATTCCCCAATGTCTCAAGACGAAAATTTTCAACCAGGAAAGGAAATAGAAGGAGGACTATGCCTCTCATCTACGGCGCAGAAACATTGCATTTGACCATCGGGTTGGTCCACCAATTTAAAGTTGCACAGGGATACAGATAACTATGGTACTTAACATCTCTGTTAGACCCGAAATGAAGAAATTCGACCGAGACCTAAATATGTCAACATAGCTCTCAAAATCTAAAAACTGAAGTAGCAGAGAAGGATGGAGATGGCTGGCCATGTCTAACGTATCAGTGACCGATAGGGGAAGACAGTCTTGCCCATCCTTTTCTTAGCACTTTGCACTCTACATGTTAACTTGTCTCCTGCACCAGATTAAATGTTGACGTTACACAAATAAAATATCTCTTTCAAGTTAACTACTTCAATGGCTCTCATTCTTACCGCAACACAGTACTGCGCAAACATTACTTTTTTTTAAGGTCAATGTAGTTTATTTAGATTTAAATACAAGATTTATTCACAGGTGATGATGATGAGATGAGATGTAATATTTTTTTATTCGTAAATTATAATAGCACATTGTAAGAGATAGAGTGTATCGTGGATTTCCAGAGATTCATAGAATCATCACGAAATCTCCGAAACTATTAAACATAAACACTCAAATTTTAGTGGAGACATTTCTTCTGGCATTTAAAATTTTAGAATGGATTTTTATTTTCAAAATTCGTTCCCCAAAGCGAGTTGGAGGGGTGTTTTGCAAAGCGAGCGAGAATTAGTTTTTTTTTTTTATTAATACTTAAGTAATAATAAGAAAGACGAAACAAAAAAACACTGGATATACTTATAGATAAAACAAAATCCCTTTGTCATCCTCATTTGGAGTACCAAGCAAACTAATGGAATTGTCCCGCTCGATGGCGAGGCTTTGTGCCATACAGCTGCTGTCTCTAGGCTCTCAGTTGACTTCCGCAAGTTTTTTTTAAAACCCTCTAAAAATTTTATACGCACCTGGACCTTATGCGCTTAAGGTTTCCCATCACCCATAAAGGTACAAATATGAAATCCCCACTAAAATTCTCACACTTGATCATATAATACAAAAAGGCGAAGAGAGAACAAATATTTAAACAAAATACCATACAGAAGAGAAATTAACACTTGATGATTGTTTTTAAACTGAATTGGAGATCGAGGTTATACATTGCGAGGTTTATAATCATTCGAAGATAATAAGATTTAACAAATACGATGCATTAAACAACGAGGTTGTACATAAACAAAAGTACAAGTTAAATATACGCTACGAATTGAATGCCCTCGCTTTATTCGCTGTTGGAAACTTAAAAACAAGGGTAATGTTTATATCCGCGGATATTTAATTCACAATGCGCATTTTATGTTCATTTTTCCTTCGAATCCAGTCAAGGTGTTCATCGACCATTAATTTTAATTCACATTCCGCTGAACGTTTTGTGCACTAGAGGACAACTAGTGCACGCCCGGACAGTTTTATATAAAGCGTTTGCATGAACAATTATTAGATGGAGGAGAGGAATGTTAAATAATTCGCTTGTAAGAAAAACTAATACAAAATTACTTATAATAAAACATTCTCGCTTTATAGATCTACAGTCCTCTCTTAATGATGGAGAAGTTTAAGTAAAAATTATGATAATAATTAATAAATCAATAAAGCAATCATCATCATTTCAATCAACTGATGTCCGCCGTTGAATAAATCCTATTACCTTATTCGCTACACTTTCGTTAATTTTATCTCAATTATCAAAGAGAAATTTATTAAAACATCAAATAGAGATGCTCTCCATCATCACAGGAGTGCGTTTTTCATATCACCAGCTCCAGTCCTAGCAAATCGTAGCTCATCTCATTGTATAAATTATTAGCTGTTACCCGCCCGTAATAAAGAATTAGACTTGAAATTTGTCTGAAATAGTCCTTGAGAGCAATCGCAAATGAATTTTTATAGCAACCGTTACTACAGCAACCGTTGCTATAGCAACCGCATAAATAATACCAAGTGAAAATGTTTATAAAAGTTGATTAGAAACAAAATGTTGGAGGATCTATGAAATTCAAAAAATAAATAGGCTATGACCTACAAATCAGTCCGCGTCGAATTCCCGTGTTCTTGTCTATAAGGTCACTAGTTTTTACGTGATTGTCGAATTTGCCATTGCCCTTTTTCATTATATATATATGGATGTAATGAATGATTAATCCGTCTAATATAACTATTGTCTTTGATATTTTTTTTTTAATTCTATAACGCGATGAGACCAACAAGACCTTTGATAGTTAAGTGATACGACTACAACAACGTGGTGTTAGCTGATATGATACACACAGCAACAGATTGTGCTCGTCGCAGAGACATAAGATGTTGTCTAATTATACCGGTAATTTCACTAGCTACAACGCCTTTCAATCCGGACGACAGTAATGTTTGCATAGTACTATTTGTCGGCAGAAATAAAAGCTGCGGCGATAACTACCTAAACGGTTTTCTTTTAGTTTTGATTTCGGGAGAGGAAATCTTCAAAAACATACTCTGTCTTCTGAGTTATCTGGAGAATTTTAACTACTGAAATCCTTTTGATGGTCACCTTCGGTGATTGGAGCGATCACGGGATCTCCGTTCGGAACAAAACCTCGTCATCTCTAACGCTGTGCTGGGACTGCCAGTCTCACGGTCTGATTTACGCAGTCCCTACCAGCCTCGCGAGTACTACCTCAATGGCAGGAGACCACATCCAGCCATTGTCCTCCTCAGAGTCGTTTGCGATGAGAACCCTATTCTAACCGTCAGCGACAGCAAAGGCCACTTTAACGTAGGGGAACACCATTCACTGGTGCAACGCGACGATGCCCGTTAGCGCCACTACAGATTCCTCTCCGAGCGGGAACCTACAAGGTCTGCTGTATCAAAGATTTTGAAGAGCTTCAAGAAATGTATTGACAAATACAATCATTCGAATTTCGTATTAATTGTTATCTGTATGTCGGGAAATTAGGACACTAGTGAATTGTACAGAAAAATCAACAAGGCGTAAAATACACAACCTTGTATAATATCCTTTCCTTAGAATGTAAAACTGCACGACCTTCACAGCATCAGACGCGTACCGCCGTGCGTAAACAAAGCTGATCTCGCTCCCACACGAGCCATTACGTAAGATGTGCACACGAGACCGGCCCGCATCCCCGTTGCGAAGAGTAGAGGACCGCCTAATGAGGAAACATCACTCCGACAAACAAAAGCATCGAGGGTCATCAGTTATGGAAACGGCTGCCCACATATTCATCTATATGCTGTGACCGAACCATATATTGCTTTCTGTGAAGCTATTCATGATGTCATAAAGACAGAAAGTTTTTTTACTATTATCATCATCATTAACCGTTAGACCTCCATTGTTGGAGATAAGACTTTCATGAAGATCTCATCCATATGGATCAGAACACTACTAATTTCTTATATACTTCATTACCATATTATTCATTTTAGAATAATAGTGTCTGAACCCTAGACCTACTAGTAGGGCCAGCTTTCTACTTTTCTATACTAAAGTATAGATTTTACTAAGTCCAGGTTCAAGGATATTTTTTTATAAGGATAACTTAAGTAACAACAAGTGTAAGTGATGTAAGGGGTTTCTGCGCAACAACTCACGGCATCCAAGCCAAATTCACTTGCTCGTGGATCTTGTTAATCAACAAAGAAGGTTCTGGCTCCAACCAATTCGCATTGGGCCAGCGTGATGGGAAATATATGAATTCCTACCCGATCGATTTGGGAATCTATGGGGGAGTGCCAAGTCCAGCAGTGGACGCCTGTGGGCTGATGATGAAGTAACAACGAGAGCGGATATAGTGAAGCGTGTTTGTTTAGAATACTCTAGGTCTCTACTACTAGACCCTACTAGACCCTATCTACTGCTAGGGCTCTGTTATTGGAGGCCGTTTAAGTAGGTGCTACCGAAGCTCTTATTTTCAAAAGGAAAATATTACTATGTTCCGGTTTGAAGGACGTTTTACCTAGTGAAACTATTTGGGCAATGAAACTTAACTTCTTAAATTCCAGGGCGACTAACACAATGTATTGCTGTGTATATCATACTAACTAGCGCCACGTTGTTGTTCGCAGGAGTATCACTTAACATCAGGTGAATATCTCGTTCGTTACGTTTTGGTAAATGGGGCACAGCTATACTGTTATGACAATCATAACTAAAAAGGTCGGATCGAAAAAATCCTAGGACTATACAAATCATATCACATTCAGTCAGCAGAATTGAACCAGGGAATTCCACGTCACAAGGCAAGCTGTCAGACCGCTGTGCCACGCAGGCAGTCAGAGTGACCCAGTTTAACTGCCTCCGTGCCCAGTACTAATTGTATTAAGGCGGCGCGCTCCGAACTGATCCAGTCTTGGATCAATGCCAAGGGTCATTTCATAAGTGTTTATGGTCCAACCGGTGACGTGTTAAGGTCTTAGAAAGTAGACTTGTTATCCTACTTATTGTAACACACAGCACCGTCTACCTTTGTGCAAGATCTGTGACATTTAATGTATAAATTTGCCCTTAAATAAAGAACCACCCCTTATGTTGCAAATGTAATACATGATCTATATTTGGATTAGTTTAAGTTAAACTTCTTTTAGAGGGATATAAGTTGGATTTTTTAAAGTGAAATAGTCAACTATAAATTTACTTAGCAGTAGTTAGGTAGGTAGTAGTTAGTAAATATTATATGATATATACAAACAATAAATATGATACTAGAAGTGTAAAATGTAAAATGCCTGTCAATCTTAAAATTACTAATTAATATAGGCAAAGGTAATTAAAATTGCTAATACCTGAAATGTAAGGTCCCGCACAACAAGTCACGGCATCCAAGTTAACCTTACCTGCTCGTGGTGCACCCTGCTAATGAACAAACGAGGCTCTGGCTTTCACTAACCCGCATTAGGCCAGGGTGGTGGGAAATAGCTCAAATCGCCCCGATATGAACCCCTATAAACGACGGCCCTAGTGCTCGGCATTACCGAAAGTCATGCTGACTATAAGGTCGCCGGATGCGGGCAGTGCAGGACCGATCGAAGTGGAAATCTTTGAGTGAGACTTATGTCCAGCAGTGGACGTCTATCGCTTGATGATGATTTCTAAGATTTTTAATAAATTAGAATTTTTGAAAAGGGGTCAACCTAGTAACAAAAAAATTAAATGAAAACTGAGGCAGTTGTTCCCTGGTTAAATATGATTATGGTATATACTATAAAATGAATGGTTATTGCGTTCCCTTATAGTGATAGTTATGTTAAAACCGAGTTATATTAAACCTAATAAATTCTATCTTAAAGCAAATGTTACTGTTAGTGCCTCAATTGATCTACTTGTATGTCCTATAACATTGGAAATAGGTAAAAACCTACTTGAATCAATCAAAAAATATGTCAACTATATCTCTCTTTCTGTGTGTCTATACCACCTCTATAATATCATCATCATCGTCATCAGCCGATAGACGTCCACTGCTGGACAAATGCCTCCTGCAAAGATCTCTACATCGACCGGTTCACAGTGAACAAGGTTTCCGCTACCGCCGGAAACTAGGGACCATATTCTGTAGGGGTTCATATGGAGGGATTTGTGCCATTTAACACCACGCTGGCCCAATGCGGGTTGGTGGGAGCCAGAGCCTCGGTTGTTGATTAGGAGGGTGCACCACGAGCAGGTAAGATTAGTTTGGGTTCCGTGAGTTGTTGTGCGAGACCCCTTACACCCCTTTATAATGTATTCATCTCATTCTCTTGCAAATTAACCAGAGTATGTAGTTTCTTAACTATAAAATCCTTTTGGAGGTCATTTTTTTTATTCAATTACGCGAAGAGTCTAGCAACACATTCGCTCGATGACAAGTGATATGCTTACCCATAGCAACGTGGCGCTAGTTCAGATGGTATACACTGCAACACATTGTTCTCGTCGCCTGAGACACAAGATGTTGAGTCTCATTACCCCAGTACTAGACTAGTATTAACTAGTCTTAGAAATTACCTTCTTGCTATTATTAAATAAATGTACTGCTAGTATATATATATTTAATTTATATTACAATGTAATAACTATTACGTTAAATGTTTTTTTTTTCTTAAATAAACCAACGAGACGTTTAACTGATGGAAAGTGATACGGTATGCCTATAACAATGTGGCGGTAGTTTGGATGATATACACAGCTCCACATCGTGCTCGTCGCGGAGACATGTGGTCTTAGATCTCATTACCCCAGTAATTTCACTAGCTACAGCGCGCTTCAAACCGGAACACTATAACGTTTGAAAAATTCCGATTTGGCGGAAGCAACTGTAGCTGCAGTAGTACCTATCACAACCGATTGACTTGTAAGTAAAACTTATCAAATGGTTATTGTTATATGATTATATAAGTTTTATATTGTTGCAGAACTTTTAGTGAGTAATATGTAATAATTATGACTTTATTAAACAATTTCGAAGATATATCTACTACATAGTAATATATAATATAGTAGAAAAGCAAAGATTTGAACGTATATATAAACAAACCCGCCGGCTAGTGTAAGTTGATTTAACATAACTTGTGACACACATACGAAGGAATCTTGAATGTAAACTCGACGCATATCTTTTGTAATACTCACACATATTTTGTAACTGGCTGTTCCCCGCCATCTTTACTGGCCGTAACACCCCCGAAACCCTATTAAGGGTACGAATTTTGTTAAATCCATTCTAAGCTGACCTCTAAATGGAACAAGCAATATCTCTACCAAAAATTTTGTATATACGTCTAATCGTTTCGGAGATGTTCTGATGAGTCAATGAATCTCTGGATATCTTCTACATATTTAGATAAAACAACTCGTACAGATTTCTCAAATAATGTGATAAATACTATTTTTTGTTAAATTTATATTAGAGATCGTAATCTTGTGAATAAGACAACTTTATAGTTTAAAACAAGCAATGATTCAAAGTAAAAGAAGTAAGAGACATTCGTGTGATAAGTAAAGAGCTTACTCTTAATGAAGAGATGATATATTCAAAGTATTGTTTATTACATGAATCGACGAGACGAGCGCTAGTTAGGATGATCAACGATACTGCATGTTGTGCTCACCTTGATGCATAGGATTTTAGTACTGTTAGTCCAGTATATTAACCAGTGACAGCGCCTTTCAAATCGGAGCATAGTAACACAGAAATAAAATGATATGTATCTAGACGGTCTCCAACAGCATAGACCTGCCGTCAGTAAAGTCTGAATCTGATCTATCTATATACATATATCGTAAATGAGTTTTGTTTGTTCGCCAATCACGTGGGAACTAGTGAACGCATCTATACGGGAACTTGATCATTCGACGCGGAATCATTCGCGGATGGTTTTAGGATTTATTTCTTGAATTTGATGGATCTTTCACTGTTTAATTTTTGATTGAGGTTTGAGAATCTTTATTTCTCACAAGAATATATACAATTCGAGAAGACAGTAAGCAATAGATTAAGTTAAAATTACGAGCGTACAAAGAAAGACATACAGTGATTCCATAAACTTGATACATAGAACGACTGACACTGCATCCGGCCAAAGGAAGGTAGTCCGCGGCAGTCGTCAGTGCGGCAGGATTTTAAAATAAGCAGACATCGGAGGGTAGTCGCTAAAAAATTTTAAGTCGGATATATAGTGAGTCAAACTAGAATAGTCATGCATTTTAAGGTGCTTTAGCTTTGTTTGTTTGTTTATTTTCTTTTTTTTTTTGTAACGTTATTTAAATGTTTTGTGATGAATTTAAGACATATTTTAATAGTAGTTTTTTTGAAAACTTGATATGAATTAGCATTATTAATATCATCGGGAAGACTTGTATCATTTATCTCCCTCGTATACACTTTTTTCCCATAGTTAGTTCGCGGAAGCCGTAAATATAAATTATTCATTTGACTAGAAGTCTTTCTACAATTAAATTCAATCACTTTTTTAGGAAGGGTTATTTTAATATGTATTTCTTTATTTAGTATTTTATGCACTAACATGCTAGTGCGACCTAGTATGTTTGAGAAATGTTCATAAGTTTAAAATTTTTATATATGTTTTTGGTAGATGTTAAATAATCGTAGTGGAAAAGAACCTTTATTAGATTGTTTTGACATAATTAACTTTAATAAACATTTTCATCTGTTACTATTTATGCAGTTGCTATGATAACGGTTGCTATATAAAGTGATTTGCGGCTGCGATTGGTCTCAAGGAATATTTGAGACAAATTTCAAATACAATTTAACATAACAGCGGGCGGGAACAACAAGTTACCTTGGATAGAATATAGACTTTCTTTTTTCCCATATAACAGTAAAAAAATAAGGAATTGTTTATGAAGATATAAGAAAATGACAAATTTTATTATGGTTGAAATAACAATGATAATAGCTCAATCTGTATATGAAATATTAGTTATTTATCTAGTATATGTCCGGCGGCCGCTCATTAATAAAGTCCATAGTGGTTTACGTACGTACGTACCTATATATGAAGTTTACATCCGTCCGTAGCATGACTAGCGCATACCGACAGCAACTAAGACACACCTCGATTAAAAGGCTTCATTTAAGACGTCATTTAGACTGGGAATAATGCTCTTTTATAACCTTAAAATATATTAAAATTTTATTTAGAATAACTAGTTTCACAAATAACAATTGCAGATCCCGAAAATATTGCAGAGAGCCACAACTGAGCAAAAGAGATAATGTTTGAAATTCAGAGTTCGCAAAACAACAATAATGAATTCGACGTTCATAGACTATAGGAAGACTTACCATCAGCTGTATACTATATACAAATAAACAATGTTGTTATTTAATAAATAAACAAAAATATGCTTTAACATATGTAAGCAAATACTTGCATGGCCACAGCCAACAGAAATGTCGTTACCGGATTTTGCAACAAACATATTTGTTTATATAAACATTATTGTCATTGATAATGTTAATAAATTATTAATAATAATATATAGTAAATTTTATAAACAAATGCATTTTTAAACTATTTATAAATGAAGTGTGATTTTTGAACAATAAATGAATGTTTGAAGTAGGAGCGAATACTTGTATTTCAGATATCAATGTCAAAATGTTTTGTGTCATATATTTCAAAGTTACTGGAAATTCGTATATTGCGTATAATTTAATGAAAATCTTATAAATTCGTTAATTAAATATTATAATTAAAAATTTATTTTGAAATTATGATAAAAGCCTCAATATATGGACATAAAAACAATGCTATAAAATATATCGCGCTAGGTTATACACATTGAAACAGATAATTCGATATGTATATATATATATACATGTATCTGTGTATGTATATATATATGTATATGTATATATTTGCATTATGTCAGTTTACCCTGCCTTCCAATAATGTTAAATAAATAATATTTTTTTTCTTTCTTATCAACAAAGAGTGTTTTAGTATTGACTTTGACAAAATACGCCTTTGCTATTAAATCCACCATTATCTTTGAGATGCTATTGAATATACCTGTTAAGTAGTCATCAGATAACAACATGGTAATATAATACAACGGTTATCACATGTTAGGTAAATGCGGCGTTACTGTGCAAAAATCTTAACTACCGTCTCATTGTTATAGTATTGTATTACTAATCATCTGTTGTGATGTGTCTCTGTTGACCGTTTAGGTAGGTACCACCGCAACCCCTGTGTCTCCAGCCAAACAGTAGCGTGCAAACATTATCCTAAGTTAAAGGACGTTGTAGCTAGTGAAACTACTGAGGTAATGTGATTTAATATCTTATGTGTCAAGGCGACGAGCATATTTGATGCGGTGTTTATCATGTTAGTTGGCAGGCGTGTAAACAATTAGGTGAACGTCCCAGTTAACTAGTCGCTTCATTGAATATTAAAAAATTACTTACCTTCTCCGGGTTCGCGTCCTCCAGCTCCAGCAGGCGGAACTCCATGAGTTCGAGCTGATCGCGCGCGTCGCGCAGCGCGTCCGCGAGCCGCGTGCACTCGCGCGCCGCCGCCGCCGCGCGCTCCGCCGCCGTCCGGCACTCCGCGCACGACTACAATTCACACAACCACTTCATTCCATCACAATACACGCGTGAGACTACCACTTACCAATGGAGGGGGATTCCTAAACATATAATGGTGGTAAGTCGCTCATATCTCGACACTACTTCAGCAGATAACTGTAACTACAGCTTGAGTTCCAATCACTAAGCAATTGAGTGTACACATAAGAACGTTCTAGTTTATAAGACGCCGTAGCTAGCGAAGTTGTGCTGTATAAACATCGTAACTAACACTTTAACATTGTGAGAAGATGACGCACTTACCACCAGATCAGCACCTTCTCGCTCTTTTAAATCCAAAGTAAACAAAACACCATAATATTAACCAGGTTACACGAGATTATACTGACGGTTAATCATCACCAGTTGATAGAGATTTACTGCTAGATATAGGTCTCTCCCAAAGATTCCCACACTATCGGGTAAGGACTCGTATAAGAGGGGTTTGGTCCAGTTCCCACCACGCTGGCCCAATGCGTATTGGTGGGAGCCAGAGCGTTGTATGCTGATTAGCAGGGTGTTTTACGAGCAGGTGCGATCGGCATGGATCAGTGAGTTACTGAGTCGGTACCGTTACAGTTAATAATTGAGTATTATATTATTTGAACTATAAAGTAATAAAATATATAATAAATAATAATTAAAGCTGTTTACATATATAATAAGTGAACTGTTTTCGCATTTATATTACTCACCTTAAAACACTATAACGGCGACTAGGATTGCCATGACTTCGCGTTACACTGAATACCTATTAGATTAGGTGATGGTGAAACGTTTCGAGTTTAATTTATCAACTCAAGCGAACTGGGTCGGACATCGCACGTTAATTAACTGTATATTATGGATTTATTTAAGCAATTGTTGTGAGATTTGGGTAATTGCGAGCGTATGCGCCGGCGCCGCGGCGTGGTGGGCGCGTTCCCCGGCCGAGCGGCGCTCACCGCACGACTGCCGCGCACCGAGCTAATACAATTGCAATACTGTAACGTAACAGCGCTACAGCGGCCACGATAACGCGTAGTACGGGATTACGTGGTGGGGATACTTCAATGTGAGCCTCGATCGGCTACGTCAACCGTTGTACGCTCCGCATGATGTTGACCAAACTACAGATTCACGGTATATACAGATACATTTTATTCATCACACAAAACAATGAGACGAGCAGGATCACATTGTGCTCGTCACTTTAAGATATAAGTTGTTGTCTCATAATCCCAATTTTACTAAATACGGGCTACACCAATTAGGTATCTATCTACTTAACTATTTATCTATTTCTACTTAACTTGTTACTTATATAGTTAGCCCCTGGCAACAGAGCCCTATCGGTAACGTGTATTTATAGATAGATAAAAAAACTTTATCGTAACAAAAATACACATATAGAATTTAGAGTATAAGAGTTATACATTGGATGGTATACTCTCTTAAAGGAAAAAAATAATTGATACAGGAAATGCGGCGTTATAAGTTTTTTTCCGAGAGACTAAATAGAAGAATGTATGTATAAAAAAAAAACATTATAACTATATATTTTTAAATATCCGAATACAAACATTAACAGATACACAAGAGGTAAAGACTTCTTAAATATCCTGTAGACATTTGTGCATATAAAAGGATTTTGTTTCCATTTTCATTTTTTATTTCCCTTTAATTTAGTAGTTTATTAAAACTTTATTTATTTTCATTGCAAACAATTGTTTAGTTAATTTTTACATCACAGGAAATTTCTAAGCGACAGGGTAGTGTAAATTTCCTTTTTAATCTAAAGCTGTGACTGGGTTACGAGAAGTACCATCCAGTATTTATTACGATACATCCTTTTCTAATTTTCCTTAGGACAGTCTCTATGTAAATGCTGGGCTATGGCGACCCTACACCAGAATAGAGTACAATGCGTGACGCAAGCCATACCGCTGCCATAGCATAGCTTACTAGGTGACAACGTATACGTACATATATGTATATAAGCAATAATGTCTGACATTTTAACAGTATGACGATGAGTACAGCGCACCTCAAGGTCGAAGCACCGAGCAGTTACTCAGACGGTGCATATCTTGAGGCTGATGCAAAAACCATGTCACGGAACAAACAACCGCCTCTGACCACTTTGACATATTTAAACAATCCATTCGCTAATTTAGAAATAATTTCAACTGTAAACTAACGAATCACAACAAAATCTACTGATACCGTCACTGATGATAAAAGAACAATGTTTTTCAATTTTAATCTAAAAAAAACAATCCACCATTGTTATTGAATTGAGTGAGATGTGTCGAGGTACTATATTTACGTGTTTCATTGTATGACATATCTGCTGCAGAAATGATCACATGGGAAATCTATCTCAAAACGGATATTTGACCAAGCAAACGAAACGCCGGACGCTCAATTACCAGATGGATCAAAGATGTATAACACAAGGTAGAAACAGGATGTAAAGCCGAAGACAGGCTATGCACAAATCATTGAAGATGATAAAAAACTGCTGCACATAGGCCTGCTCATAAGATCTCTACTCCAATTGCTATTTCGTCAACCGCGTCCAGCGTTTTCCTGCTACCTTCACCAGATCGTCGGTCCATCTTTTGAAGGGACCATTTGCAAATATTCCAAAATCATTTCCGTCAGAATTTACATATAAACTTTATATGGTTTACTTAAATACTTCGAACAACACAATTAAAATAACATCGTCCCTACTTCAGTAACAGACGACAAGGGTTTCCACCCTCAATACCTCCAAAACTGAAGCCCTTCTAAGTCAACTTCAACGGCAGACAGAGGACACATTACCTCTGTAAACTTCGATGCAAAATGAGGTTTGTTATAACTATATTTGTGATTGTTTTGTTGTATTTCCTAATTCGCTATATCAAGCCGGAATTCCGGAAGAATCAACAATTCCAGAAGAATATACCCACAGCATACAATACTTATATTAATATATATGTAGATATTTTCATACATTGTTGAAGAAAGGTCATCAGCTGTATTGGCGAAGTCCTACGTGATATCCAATTACAGACGTATATTAAATCATAAATTTAAAACACCAACGGAACCGGACAAAATGGTAACGGAAGTTTGTACTATGATATAAAATACTAATTTCTCCTGTCTTGTCATCCATTGGCTGACGACAACAGGTTTACTATATTAACGACTTGCAGTAGAATAAACTGATGGTATGTGATACAGGCCGATAAGAGGCGTTCCTTGGGATGGGCCTATATAAACTGCCGCGGGCTGGTGATGATTGGTGATGATGATATGCGTACTTCTAACAGCATGGTGATACTACACATAAGTTGTTTACAAGCAAATTGCATTGAATAACTGAGGCAATGTAGGTATTTTATAAATCCAATAACTTCACTAGCTACAGCGCCCTTCGAGCTAGAACACGATGACGTCTACACTGCAGCGTTTTTGGTGGTGACTGAATAGTTTCCACTAGTGAAATGTAAATGAGCAGTGGAAAGAAAATAAGGAATATTTCGACGTCTATCCTCGGTATACTGACCCACATTTCGCTGTGAGGCTGCGGAGAGAGGGAGGCGGGCGCTGATGACACCGCCGAGTCCTCGTCCGAAGGGGCCTCCTAAAACAAAAAATATTGTTTTGTACAGTTATTCTTCATTTTATCTAGAAAACCCACTGGTCTATAAAAAACTAGTTATCATAATTGTAACATTTCTCTTATATTGTGCAAGTTATGTATATCCACTAACTTACACTTAACGAGTGTAATTAGATAAAAGATCTTGATTCTCCTTGACGCATTAACAGAACAGTTTTATTATTATTATATACGTAATTAATAATAGACAGATTTTATACAATTTCTCATTATTACTCACCCTATAAAATGTTTCTTTTCTATGCTGTATATCAGTTTTCAGATCTTCGCGGTTGCTTTTCTCTTTCACCTGAAACAAGAAAAAGAACATCAGTAACCAATATTAAAAGATGGAAAGATTAAACACACAACGGATGGTGTCGCAGTAGGCTTGTAACCAGCTGTTGATGATTACTGGCTGACGATGGTCACGCTAGAGAAATCTGAAGTTAGCGTCAAAGTAAACGGCAAAGTCGTAAATAATTTAGGATTTGCTGCTGATACTGTATTGATACCCCCATCAGAGCAAGACCTTCAGACATTATTAAACAAGGTCCATGAATACGGTTTAAGAGTAGGGTTGAGTATGAACGTGTCCAAAACCAAATGTCTAGTTGTTGCAAAGACCCACCAAAATCTAAGTCCGAGTATTAGTAAGTTTTATGTAGTCGTCAATTATCAATAAAGTTTAGAGTAAGAATATTACAGTGTTATGTGTGGCCTGTGGTAATGTATGGTAATAAAGCTTGGACTCAGAATGCCAAAGCTCAAGGTTTCCTTGAAGCTTTCGAGATTTGGTGCTGCCGTAGAATGCTGCGTATTAGCTATACACAGAAAGTTTCCAACGTGCGAGTACTCCAACGTGTCGGTAAGACTTAGAAATTTTTGCAAACCATCAAGAAAAGGAAAGTCGCAAATCTAGCACATATTTTGCGACACTACAAATATGAAGTCCGGCAGTTAATAATGATGGGCAAAATCGCAGGCAAAAGGCGCCTTGGACATCTAAAAAAGTCTTAGTTACTTAACATACGGGAATGGACAAATATTGCCAGCGTAGCACAAGCTTCTTTGCTTGGCACAAAATCGGGAGAAGTTCGCTGAGCTAACGGCCAACCTCCAGTAGTGGAGAGGCACAAGAAAAAGATGACCATGAATTATATTTACCTTTTACATAATATTAGCAGAAAAAGTATTACAATATAATTGCTACTTAGTTTACGGCAGGCGCTAATTTAAATCGAAGCCTTTTATTGTTGATTTTGTATTAAAGTAATCATGATAAACAGCATTAAGTAACAGTTACTGTAAACTGAATAACTTTTTCTATATTTTTATATATACAATTTTTTTTTATCTATTAAGAGTTAACAACGTGAAATTATTTAAATTTATACAAGCAGATACACATTATATTAAATAATGAACAATATTAAATCATTTTAGATGACAATGAGACTAAAAAGATCAAATTGCTTGACCAAAATACTTACTTACCACCAAAATCTTTCTTACATATGATCTTCGGAACATAACAATAAAATATTCAACAACAAACTCACTGTTGTGACACTGGAATAGAATTAAATCTTTCCATATTACAAAGTAAAGCTGCCTGCTAAATGATAACATACGCATAAATTTAATTTATAAATTAATATACAGGTAAACTCTATGTCTGTCGTATTTAATAACGAGTATAATAGTTGTTGTAGGCAAAACTTCCTAAACAGTTATAATGGGATGCTGTGGCCGCCTCGGGGCTTTGCCACTTACATCAGTGGCGGATCGTGACCCCAAGCTTAACACAGTTCTCAAACAAGCCTGCACTGTTTGTGAAAATTAAACGTATCCCATAAGCCACTTTCTCTTTTACGTATATTCTATTATGAATAACACATCAAATTATCTACAATTAAATTCGTAATATACTATATGTCTTATGATATTAAATTGTTCTTGTTATATCTATACTAGTAAAAGATCAGCAATTAACAAAATTGACAGCTGTTATAGTATTATTTGTTGTGGAAATTGAATTAAATCGGTGAATATTTAGTTTATAAACAATCTTACAATTATTACTAATTGTTGTGAAAATCAGTGAAAATGTATGTGTATATATGAACGGCTGTTTTACATTAAAATCTTGTAATTATTATCAATTTTAATTGTTATCGAAATTGAATTTCACAATGATAATTGCATGCGCGGTATCAGTGTGTATGGACTATTTGAATTCTGCGGCTTCTTCAAACTTCACTCCATTGGCTAACACTGTTACGCAACAAACCAATAAGCGATCGACGAACTGACACACACTTAAGCTGCGTGTGAATAAGATATATATATATATATATAGGAGATATAATCAATGAATATCTATCCATTGACTAATGACGATATCTCTGAAACTGTTGGGCGTAAACACTCAAAATTTGGGATATTTATTGCCTCTGCGATTAAAAGTTTAGCTTGGGTTCAATTTTACAAAAAAAGGGAGTTACGGTCAGCAAAGTAGGCACGGCACAGCAGTTGGAGTTTTCAAAACAGTTTAGGCCTCTTATACTACCGAGCTACAAGAGCTACAATTATATACATACAAAGAATCAACCGGGGTCTAAAATAGGGTCCTCAACTTCTTAAATAGTGTTATAGTAAGTAATAAAAAACTAATAGGTTAATGGTCATCTTCAATAGGATGTAGATCTTAAAAGGAACTTTAAAGGATTAATGATTGGAAAGAGACTATAACAGTATCATTAGATGGTCACCTACCAATTGCTTGCTCATTTGTCTTTCTCTACAGCAGCAAATGCAATTCTTGAAAATACTTTACAAATTTAAAACGGATACAGTGAGTTCACTTGATGATAAGTGATACTCTTGCCCATAACAACGTAGTCGCTACTTTTGATGATGTACACAGCATTACATCTTACTCGCCGCCTTAAGACATAAAATGTTAATTTGTGTTACCCAAATAATTTCACTAGCTACAGCACCCTTTAAACCGGAACAAAGTAATGTTCGCACATTACTGTTTGCATACCTAGACAGCTTAACAAACGCGAGTTACTATTAAGCAATTATAGATAAAAAAAATTAATATGTCATTAGAAAGTGAACATAAAACATTGTTAACTGATGGTTTTATATGTATGCTTTGTCGCACCTCACCGACGGGTTTAACAGCAAACTGCTAGTTATAATAACCATATACAGTTAACCGTTAATCCCTTTCACCGGTTAGTTTCACGCTTACTGCGATTAAGCGTTAATTTATAGGGCTTTGGAGGAAGCTGTAACAATTTGCGTACTGGGAAAACGACGGTTAAACAACAGGAAGGAACTAAGTTTATCCGATTTGTTTCGATTAGATTCGAAAATTACTGGTGGTAAGTCCTGTTGCCGGAAACCGTCTAGGTTGGTACCGCCGTCAGTCCTGCAGTCTCAGGCTAGTAAGAATAGGAGTAAGGTAAGCCCTGCCTGTAGTAGAAGGCGACTCAAATGGTCTAGGAGTTTCACGGGTATTGAGCGTGGGGCACTTAACAGTCAGCAAGTGAACCTGCGTGGGACAGCGTATAGCTCAGCGATGGTGCCTAGGAGGGGTAGCCTCAAAGTGTAGAGAGGCACCTGTGCGTTCTATAAGAGATCTCGGAGACTCTCCGAATGCACTGATGCAGACCACCGAGATGGTTTAGTGAGTAAGAAACTCACATAACCCTGACACCCACTCAAAAGCAAAGTATCTTTTGAAGATTGCACCCGGAAACCAAAAAAAAACAGATAGGTACCACCGCAGTGCCTATTTCTACCTCCAAACAGTAGTGTAGTAAACATTACTGTTTTCCGGTTTGAAGGGTACTGTAGCTAATGTAATAGGATATTATGTCTCAGGCTACAAGCGCAAGGTATTGGTCTATATACCATCCTAACTAGCGCCACGTTATTAGAAACTGGCGTATCACTTACCATCAGGTTCTACCTGCAACTTCAGGTTTTAGTGAAAGTGAAAATGGTGTGTAATTGAATTGTCGCCATCGCACAGTTCACCGTCAATCGAATGGACGGTAAAATCGCTTGGATACGAGTACTTTACCTGCACGTTATACGGCTCCGTCACGATTTCACGGATGATGCGAGGAGACGCAGCCATGTAATCGGATTACGATACGCGTGTGGCGATTTGACTGTATCGAGATACTTTCGATTAATTCGCAGCTCAATGGCAGCTAACCGCCCACTAAGTCACCACTGCTGGGACTCGGCTCCTTCCCCCACAAAGGTACAATCGAAGTCAAATGCATGGCAGGTACACTAAAACCGGTGTTCTTGGAATATGTCAATCCACAGTTGTATGCCAAAGCCTTCCGGTGGTTCCGACCAAATGCGCTGATTGAGACACCGTAGGGTTTTGAGCTGGTAAGAGTCCGGCATAACTCTTCTGTTGCCCCAACAGCAGGGTATCCAATGCAGGATTTCCTCGCGAAAAAAAGGTTGATACCACCGCACCGCCTATTGCAGCCGCCGAACAATAGTAAGCAACATTACCGTGTTCCGGTTTGAAGTGAGTTGTAGCTAGTGAAATTACCGGAATAACGAGACAACATCCTATGTCTGAAGACTATTAATGTAATATGTTGCAGCGTATACTATCTTAACCAGCACCACGTTGGTTTGGACAGGCGTATGACTTACCATCAGATGAACGAAAAAAAACTAATTATATTTTTGAATTAGAAACAACCCGCGCTCTATGTTACTATTTAACAAACACCGGATATACTGTGTCCACTTTACGTATACGCTGTAGTGTCCTTGTGCTCCTGCTGCGGCAGTACACTCACCGGCCCAGTTCCCATGAGCGCAGTCCGACAGGGGACCTGTTCTTTGTTATTTACAACGCCATAGCACAGCCTCGCTCCGTACAATCGCAATTACCTTTTACCTTGTTATCGATTGCATTGTTTCAGGATAGTAACAGAACAAGTAAGTTAATTTAAGCTACTAACTAATATACATATATATACTTAATTTTTAATATACGCAAAGTAATAACAATGTGAGGAAGGATAGAAGAAATATATTTTTGACTATCGGCTGAACTGTTTTTATACATTTTTATATTAATCATGATTCGATTGAGAATATATGATATGATATAAAGCAATCATCGGCCAATAGACGTCCAACGCTGGACATAAGCTCTTCCAAAGATTCCCATATCGATCGGTACAGTTTATATGGGGAGATCTGGGCCATCTCCCATATTAGCCCAATGCGGGTTGGTGGTAGGCAGAGCCTTGTTCATTAGCAGAGTGCACCATGAGCAGGTAAGGTTGGTATGGATCCCGAGAGTTGTTGTGAAGGAACACTTACCCCCAAAAAAATTTTGTTACTTTATTATTTTAACATATTTATTGTATGATGACGTCATTAAGCTGTTTGTATGTATGATTAAATACTGATCCAAATTACATACAAAGAGAGTGAGTGAGCTAATGAAACCTATATTCAGTCTTTAGGTAACTAGTGTTTTTTCTAGCGTCAAATCTTTAGTAAATTAAGGGTCGAATTTTTCGTCTACTAGTATGGACATAAAAATGTTATTTCACAACACTTTGAAACCTTTAGAAACCTCTGTGCAGGTCTAATAAATAACATACCAGACTTTCGTCTATCTACGATGGCTCGTTTATTGTTCAAAGTAAACAAAAAAGTTATTCCTAACTTATAAGTAATGTAAATATTAGTAAGCTGTGTTTATTTAATATTTGTAGAGGCTTATAAGGGTGGTATTAATAATAAAACCCTCTATAATAAAAAATATGAACAAATAAATTACTGCAACAAGAAATTATACAATACCTTCTTGATAATACAAAGTTAAACCATTCCACCACTCTTTGAGATCTGGATACTATCAGCCTAATAAATAAGCTGTTACCATATAGGTGCAGCACTATTGGAAGCTGTACTTGGTCAGAGTGGATAATAAATGGCTTTGACTGTTTCTCTTTATGAGAGAAAGGACCAAATCCCAATGAAGGAAAAGGCTGTTTTAATATTAACTGTTTGTAATCACACTTAATACTTAATAAGTTTAGCTATAGCATCATTTATTTTTAATGAATATATATAGAATATTTGAATACTATTCCCAAATTTGTATCTAAATTTTTTTGAAATATCTTATGTACTAAAGCAATATATAAAAATTAAGTAATTGCGATAACAAGATCCCGTTGTTTATTAGAGCAAGTGTATAATAAACATTCTTATCATCCATTACACAGTTGCTGTTTAATTTGTTCAGTGTATACTAAAAATAATTTAGAAAACAATCAAGATGACACTGATACATAATATAATAGCCACTAACCCACTAAATATCACACAAATGACGCCAGACAGCATCGGCCATGAGACTCGGATGAGAGAGGACAGTGAAGATATGCCGGTGATTCATAATCTGTGAGAAAGTGTGACCCGCGCAATCATCTGACCCCAGACGGGGTTTATAATGGAATATTCATTATGAAGGTCAGCACAGGTGAAAATACGACGAAAGGTTTCTATATAACACGAGAATATCTTAAGTTTAATTGATTGCAATTTTATTGTTAAACGATTCGCCAAAATTAGCTTCCATTGCTTTTCTTCCAAGAATCTATTTGATTTAAGAAACCACCGGTCAACCCCTTAGCTACCAATATTCTGGTGAGAACGACCTACGAATAGCGAATAGAAAGGTTTCGCTTCCACCAGTGTATCTAACCTAGGGATCTGCCTGTGACTATGATTCTACTACAAAGGAATAAGGAAAGCAAAAATACTAACTCCTCCATCCAGTAAATGTTCAGTATCTACCGAAAGCATGTCGTTACTAGAAAAAAAAACAACAGTTCACAAAGCCATTAAGACAAAGAGTCGGCTGCTTCTTCTAAAGCTATTTCGCTTTAGCATCTAGACTACTTCCAACACCATCAGGTAAGATCATTGTAGGAGAATGAATGAATTATGAGTTAGACATTAACGTGATATTTAAAAAAGAAAATATCACTGTCGTAACATGAGCACATTCAAGATCTGATTACAACGAGCAGGTATTGTAAACAAAGACCTGTTCTTTGTTACAGGAGGCATATTTGTGGTGAAAAGGCACAACTTCCGGCTGATACGAGTCCTGCATATGACATTAAAAGGGAAAGTAAACGGTTTATGAAAGGAACATTATATAAATGAGACGGAGAAGAGAGAGATTTATTTACACCGTATATTTAGTCGATTTGGTCAGTCTACGATCTTCTTGTCAAGGTTGACATACTTGGCATACTTGGTATAATGAAGGTGAGTCCCCAGATGATGAAAAAATAACTATTAGCGACTACAGAGTTGATAAGACTTAGTATGTCATACTTCAAATCAATAACCAAACGTGGTGTAGTGCTCATCATACTAACTAGCGCCAAAAGGTTATGGACAGGTATGATTCACATACCATCAGATGAACATCAATGTAAATCAACAAATCATTACATATGTTACTGTCGCTCGTTTCATGTACGGTGATATTTTTTAAACTATTACCATCAACAAGTGTTATCTGATTGTGTTATATCAATGTGTTTCTTCTCCACATTCCGCTCTCGTCAAACCAGCACAACGACACCTTAACATCATAATCTTAAGCTTAAATTCTTACCTCAGCTTTCACCGGAGACGGGGGCACGGCATCCACTGTTCCAAATCAATTTTACCTATACGATTAACCTTACGCAACTCGCAACTCGAAGGCCGACTCTCTTATGTGTTTAAAAAACTAAGAATTTAAATGCAATGTAATTACTCTTTATGCAACATTTGTTTTATAACTCGTAATCATCCCCATAAAGAGATTTTCTATTCGAGCCTTAAAACTAACTATGACATCGATAACAGTTTCCTAAAGTTCCTATTACTTATCGTTTGAAAGACCACTTCAGACTATAAACATCGTACAGACTAATATTAAAACCATTAAAAATCCAAAATGTTGGACGCAAATCTTTGTCTGATGCTCCATCGAGACAGCTCATCAGATGTCATCAGCTTCACCTGATAATGATGACCTAAGTTCAATGCAAACGAACATAATATTGAAAAGGATCGTGGTAAAACTTTAAAATTGTGAACCACAATCACCATAGATAACAGTTACTACCTAAGATTTACAATAGAGATAAATTGGCAATTCTGATGACCTTCCTCCAGCAATACATATAATGGCACCATAAGATAAAGTGTATAAATTTAACTTTTGAATGCTACCACTCTATATGACGAGGGAGCTTTTTTACATTACATCATCATAGATATGATGATGATCACTAATAAATATGTCATTATATAAAACGATCGTAATATACATACACATACACAGTATAATGTTAGTTTATTAGTATATTTAATATAACTAGGCTGTATCTGTGGATAACTTCGCAGCTCAATACATTCATCGAAGAAAGAATAATAGTTGAATCAATATTTAGAATTATATAGCAACTCGCACTTGGCCAGCATGGTGGATAAACGACCTTGAATCTTTAGAGAGAGGATACTGAGTTCTTGATGTGGAAAAGTTAAGTGAACCGTTTATGCTTGCGAAGTATTTAATATCGGATTCAAAAACTTTAATTGATCAGTCTGTATGATATTAAAAGCTTAACACAAACGTATCGCGGAGGCACCAAAGCGGCTTCAATTTAAATAAAAGATATATGAGAGATGGTGAACAATGATAAATATAGTCTTTAGTTAAAACATCAACTCAAATATGATATTATCATTTAGTTTCATAAATAATTCAACTAACATCTAAACACACGAACTTAAAGTTGTACAACACCCACACGGTATTTGCCCAAGCGTTTGTCCCATATAAGGTTTGGAGGGTGACCACGCTAATATATAAATAATTTCACTTATAAAACATAGTCAGAAAAATTTGTTATCTCCCTACCTTCAATCTTAGAAATAAAAACAATCTAGCTTTACCCACCAAGCTCCTGCTATCAAATTCTTTTTAAAGTCAATTTAATCGTTTCTGCTAAAATCGTTGCCAAAAGATGAAGTTAATTCCATAAACAGAAATATCTTAAAATTATTATCTATCGCAAAAAAAAACTATCGCTTAGAAGATTTTTTGAATGATAAAGTTTTAAAAAAGTTAATTATTATTATAAAGAAACAACAAACCACTTTGTTTCTTGTTAGTTAACTTAAGAGGAGGTCGCGTTGTGAACTGATTTGATACGGAAGCGATTTTTTGTTAATTAAATTATTAATATAATATAAATTAAATTTAATAAAAACATTTTGAGTTTGAGTTTATATCAAATCAATAATTTATAATAAGGTTAAGAAATCCCCTCATATTAACCCCTATAAATAACAGCCCCTAGTGGCCGACTGTGCCGGAGGCCATGCTGACTGCAGCGCAGGACCGATTGATGTAGAGATTTTTAGGGGAAGCCTATGTCCAGCAATGGGTCTTTATCAACCGATCATGATGAAGACTAAAAAAAAAACACGAAATTACAGTGATAATGTTCTACATACTTCCTAATTTCGGATGAACTGAAACTGCCCTCTTCCGTTGGGGAAGGGGAAAGTTTGTAGTTAAGCTCACCATTTTTTATACATTTCAATTTAGTTATTTTTTTCCGTGTATAAATAAATATTAAATATAACAAATAATTGTATTTTTTTATGTTTGACTGAAAAATTTTGAAATTAACCAGTATCTAGTAGCTGTTATAAATTATATCAAAAGATCCATTTAATGATACATATATAAAGGGAAGCACTAATAAAACTCTAACTTAAAGTACATATAGAAGCTTCTGTCTATGTTCATTTATGTCACTATTTCACAAATCCTGGATAAGTGTCATTTAAATAATCGGTTACTGGACTAAAAATATCATGGTCACCTACATGTAGCTACTTTCCCAAAGCAACAAAACCTACTGATTTGTAGACGAAGCCAGGGTCAAAAGTGTACCCGAATATTACACCCATGTTCAATGCTCGTGTGCGAACCCATCTTGTGGCTTTATTTAAATCAGCATCAATATTAAATTCTTAGGAGGCAGTTTGCCGACTTCGCTCTGGGCAAGTCCACCGCAGCGAACTGTCCATTCCGTCAGTTGGTTGCAGCAGCGTGGTAATAACGCAAAGGCCTGTCTTCTCTCATGAAGACAAAGTCAAGGCCTTTTAAGGATTGGTAAACGTCACAATCGACAAAAGCTGTTCTTTGTACATGCCGCTTTCCTCACAATGTTTTCCGTCGGTGGAATCTCTGCCTCGGCAGGGATCAGACCTATCGTGGCTTCTAAAATAGATATCACAGGAAAGAAACGCAATAAATTTTTTTAATAAAGAGTCAATACAAATTCGCTGTTTTTAAGATATAATCATCCATGATGACATAAACTGAATTTCACTTCGCCACGTTATGGTTTTGTGCAAACATTCCTCAGCCAATTCCACTTTCCACTTTGGGTTCACGTAAAGCCTCCGCGCATTCCGCAGCTTGACTTCTTTATGATGCTGCAAACATAGGTTATTTGTACGATTATCTAAATTCAAAATATTACAACTCTTTCGTATGA
This sequence comes from Ornithoptera alexandrae, assembly GCA_029030555.1. NCBI lineage: Eukaryota > Metazoa > Arthropoda > Insecta > Lepidoptera > Papilionidae > Ornithoptera > Ornithoptera alexandrae. The sequence continues at coordinate 9,469,221 of JARDVY010000034.1, forward strand.
GTTTAATATTATTTTATAAAAATTCAATTGTATCCAAGGCCCTAGTATTTTTTTCTATTGTAAAACAAAGAGCACTGTTTCGATACGACAACCATGGAGATTATTAAACTTATATAATGCTAAATTTAAGTGGCTATGGTCAGGGCATAAAGGTCTAACGGTTGATAAGGCAGTAAGGTCCTAAAGTAGTGAATAAAAAGTAGTGCTGGAAGGACTCCATAAGATAAGCCGACTGTTTGGTAGAAGTCATAGGAAACCGCTGGATACAAACAATGCGAGACTAGCCAGCACGAAGATCTTTTTGGGTAAACCTATGTACAGGATTAAGTGTCTACGAGCTGATAATAGTGAATCGTTATTACACCAGCTATTAATCTGATTATAAAACTATATTTACGTTGCTGCGTTCCTGTTAACATAAATATGAGAATTAAAGTATTAGGAGCTATAAAGTTTCGCTATATAAGACCTCGTCACGACATCATATTCTTCAAATATGGAGTTTCATCATGAATACCCTAAAGTATAAAAAAAAATTATAGAGAACTGTTTACATTTACATTATAAGACGACAAATAAAAAGCGAGTGGGTCGATTTTAAATCAACGCTTCACAAAATCTGTGTTAACCTACAGCGGTGAACAGGTTCGCATTAAGGGCACTACTTGACCGGAAATGCTTTTTTGAGGTTTCATGTGAAATAAAGCATTACTCTCTCTCTCTCCCTCTCTCTGTAAGTCGATTCTTCTGTGGCTCGGATCGTGACTTTTTAATGATATCCTGCTTTTTCTAAAGTAATAAACTTCTTGGAGGAACACAATAGTTGGATATCAATATTATGTATATCAATTAATCATAATAGTTAATATTGTATTAAGTAAGTATATTAAAGGTGTAAGTGTTCCCGCATAACAACTCACGAGACCCAAGCCATTCTCACCTGCTCGTGGTGCAACCTGCTAATCAACAAACGATCCTCTGGCTCCTATCAACACGCATTGGACCAGCGTGATAGGAAATGACTTATATCCCTCCATCTGAACCCCTACATATGACAGCCCATAGTACCCAGCGGTACTGGACGCCATGCTGACTGTATGTGGAGATGTTTGAGGGAGGCTTATGTCCAACAGTGATACTGGCATAAATCCAGTAAAATGTTTACTGGAATATAATAAAATTGGTACTGAATGCTGACGATAGGAAAAGACAAAATTCTGTTAAATAACTAAAAATTACAAATTAAAAAAATTATAGTGTGAAAGTAAACCGAGCTACAAAATTCCTTAACGGAGCGATAACTCCACCTTAAGAGGTCCAGTATACCGTTTCCGAAGCTTGTGCCCATCCGATCCGGTTCCCGTGATGGATGACAGCCGTGACGTCGAATTACTGTCCCGCGTTTTATAAGGAGAGGTGGTCGACTTTATTGGAAATTAAGGTAAATTTGATGCCGTAAGAAATGCACCGCGACGGTTCATGTAATGTAAAAACCCTAAAGAACAGGGATGTGCTGGTTGCTGTATACGGCACCAGCATAATGTATACAAGCGCATTAAAACTATTTTAATAGTTAATACCCCCTTACGGAAAAGAGACATGGCACCTGACCATCGGGGTGGTCCACCGATTCAAGGTAGCACAGCGAGCGATGGAGAGAGCTATGCTTGGCATTTCTTTGTGAGACAAAATCCGTAACGAAGAAATGCGACGAAGAACTGAAGTTGTCGACACTCTCAAAATCTGCAAGCTGAAGTGGCAGTGGACCGGCCATGTCTGTCGTGTCAGTGACGGCCGATGGAAGGAACGGCTTGGAGTAGAACCCGCGTACAGGTCGCAGAAGTGTAGGACGGTCTTCCTCTAAATGGACCGACGACATCATCAGGGCAGGAAGACAATGGGGAAGGCCTATATCCAGCAGTGAATAAACAAAGGCTGATAATGATGATGAATGTTTTCACACTGCTGTTTGCGGTGCCCTGCAGTGGTACCTACCTTGACGGTCTCCGACGACGGAGACCTACCACCAGTAAATCTTCTTCTTATTTTATCTCTTACAATTTTCTTAACTCTATCTGTTCTAATCCAATGTATGTAAATTATATATATGTTTAAATTAACCTGAAATGCGTTTACAACCTCAATAGGAGTTCTAGTTTCTAGACGGCTAGAAAATGCCTCTAGGCATTAAGCTCTCTTTAACATCCTAGCTCATGCAATAGTCTTAACAATAAAACGGATATTGTTTGACTGTCGGTGAAGAGTCAAATACAACTTTCCATAGACAAATAGTCATAGCGGCAGATGTGAAAGACTAAAGTGTAGTTGCGTTATTGGTGAAACCTGACGCTCTATATCTCGTCCGGATTTTCCCACGGGAGAGGATCTCGAGTCTATACCGTTCGTTGTTAGGTTCATTTCACACTGTTGTAAGTGCGGTGATCAGAACGTATTGGCCGACCTGAAAGTCAGCTTAATCCGGAAATACGGGTGCAAAGAGAAAATATAGGATTCGTAATATTTTCAAAGTTAAATATATATATTAAACTTACAAAGACTATGTTAACTTCTACCTCTGTAATGTTTACCAATTAACTTAAACCACCGCAGAATAATTCGATTTTATGACTGTCTTAATTCTTTTTTCTTTCTTCATTATGGCAACACTTGTGGTTTTTTTTCCGGTGGTAAGTTAATATGTATTTTGTGATAACATCTATACAGTTATTTAATACGTTATTGTAACAAGAATGTATTTGACAAGAATATATTAAATATCTGTATAGATGTAATCACAAAGTATATTTTCAAAACTAAAGAACAATAAAATACAAATGTTGCAACGATTGAAGAAAGAAAAAAAAATTAAAACTATCCAACAAAAGCACATATAGAGAAATTGTTTACAAATGTCTATGTATAACGTTAGAGTTGTTTTAGGCTTTAGGCTGTAGCCAACAAAAACACTACAACAATACCTGAGTACAACATTACCTGAGTGACTTTCTTTCCCGTATTCCGAGAACAATCCAACATAATAAGCTTTATTACAAATATGAATATTTAATGCTGATCGCGTAACGGAAGACGCAATGTTGGTAGGCCCTTCGCCAGATCGATGGCCTAACTAGTAGGGGATTAGGTAGTCCGACGTTCTGGTGAAGGTCGCAGTAAACAGCTGGATGCGGCAGAACAGGACTGACAGATGTGGAGATCTTTGAAGGAAGATGATTATGATGATAACGATTAAATATATAAATAAAATTGTATGTTACTGCCAAAGATGACATGTGTAAGAAAAGTGTAAATTCAGATATGACGGCTGATAGAGGGATATGGAAGAGAAGTACATACTATGACGACCCCACATAGCTGGGAAAAGGGCAGGAGGAAAAAAAATATAAACCTTGTGGAGAAATTATCAGGACAGCAGCTTACTAGCAATAACTGTTCTTGACTCTCTCTTTGAGAAAAATGCAAGACCCTTCAATGGAAACAGCTTTCACAGGTCGTAGAGGCTAAGCGTTTGCTTAGAAAATACGAGAGATGCTGGAATCGATTCTGAGGATATATATAGTTGAGTTTGGGTAGTGGTAGAATATTTTATCGAATTTCCTCATACTGTAAATCCACTGCCGTAACAACATCCATTGCTGTATTCCAGCTGTCCACATGTGAGTGCTGGATTACTCTGGGTAAGCGTGCTTCATCATTCAAAGCCTCATTGTCAATTAAAAGCATATGAAATTGAGGTCATATATTTATAGATGTCTTACACTGATTTCTTTATTTCCTCTCTCTTTATAACGCATGTCTCCAGCTCTTTGGTGATATCTGCTGACTGTAATAATCAGCGCGACCCATAGCGCGCAATGTGAAGACACCTTAACAATGACGGTGCGTAAGCTCTTTGAAAGCAAACAATCGAACCACTTGCCGCTTCGTGGAAGAGAAATTGAAAGCATATTTAACTTAGCGGTGCTAGGTTCGAGGCATTGTATTACTTATCTAATTTACAAACAATATATCCACGCGCACTATATTCAACAATGATGTGAATTTAAAGTAAATAATAATAATTATGACAGGGATCGACAAAATATGGAAACAGCAGAACGCTAACTTCTACTTAAATATTAATGTAACTGGATGTGTTTTTCCAAAGATCGGGCGTTCCTTAGAAAAGGTCTATGTCCAGCAGTGGAAAGTCTAGAGCTGATGTTGATATATAAATAAAGGAAAGCTATAACTGCTTCAAAAAAATTAAGCTATAAATTGTAATAATTATCGCCATATTATTATCTAACGATATCACTTATAACGTCCTTCTTTTCTCCATTATGTATCTTGTGGCAATCACAGAAATTTCCTAACGAGATTGCTAACCAATATTAAGCATACAATTAAAATTTTATAAGTAAATACACACACGGTTTATATAAAATATAACATGAAATACTAATACTTAAATATAAATGACGTCACAAGTCGAAGCTAGCTGACATATAAACATTGAGAGCATACGAGACCGATAAACAAGTTCTTTGTTATGAATACAAACTATCAATTGGGGGCAATGTTACAAATGTTTAAGCATAGTGTTTACGTAGAAGGAACTAACGCACCAGGCGGATGCAGAAGATATAAAGAAAGTAATAACATGCACCACTAAAGTCCGAGTAGAAGTGGAGAACTCTATATGAATGGACGAAAAATTTACAGTTAAAGAAGAGAGGAAGGGTTTCGAATATCTATAATTATTTGATCAGCATAACAAGTCTGAAGGAGGATGAAGTATATCCGAATCGGTCAGGTTCGATGATAGTCTTATAACGTAAATCAGCATTAATGGTTTCCGGCTTTCAACTTATCATGAGCTAAGTATTCTGGACGAGTACGCTATCTTCAGCCGCGTGTCCTTTACATTGCATTATCGTGATGCTCTAAAATATCTCTATTTTAAACCTTATTTATTTATTAATCGAAATAAAGATTTTGTAACAGTAAATACTAGACTGGCTACATGAAAGGTGCACTGAATAGCGAACAGTTTGCAGAAGGATTACAACGACAAACTGAAGCGTTAAAACTAGCATCGGTCAAATCGACCGCAGGCTATAATTAGACGCCAATAAAAAAAAGTAACTGACAGCTTACTGACCACACGCTGCTTTTTCTTTAACAGGTGCTGCTTGCGCAACTGTCGTCATAAATTAACAGGTGTTAAATTGACCAACAAAACAGCCGAGAGCGAGTGGTACGGACAGTTAATTGTGGCAAGCTGCGAAATGCCAAAGGGTGCGTTCAGTCCTGCGTGTTGACATTTGCAATGCCTGTACGTTTGAACGTTAATAGTGAAGCGAGTCCGCAACTAAAAACTGGTTAAATGCAAGCTCCAAAGGTCACAAAACGTTAATTGTTCGTTGAATGCTGCTATTAATATTCGCACAACGTTATTTTACCGCTATAAACTTTATGATCATACGACAGGTGACCAATTTGGATTTTTTAAGCTCTTCTCTGCCCCGCCGCCGCTTACAGTGGGCCTGTTGAAAATGCTTCAAGTCGCACAGAGAGCAATCGAAAGGGCTATGCTCGAGGTTTCTCTGTGTGATCAAATCACAACTGAGGAGATCCGCAGGAGAACTAAGGTCACCGACATAGTCCAAAAGATTGCTAGCCTCAAGTGGCAATGGGCAGGACACATCGCTCGAAGAACTAACAGCCGACAGGGCATTGAGGTCTTCGAATAGCGACCGCGTACCCTAAGGCATAGTTTTAGCAGCCCCCCTCCCAACCAGGTGGTCCGACAATCTGGTAAAGTTTGCTGGAAATAGTTGGATGCGGGCAGCACAGGATCGATCTATGTGGAGATCTTTGAGGCCTATGTCCAGCAGTGAACGTGACACTGGTGATGAGACTAATAAATAATGAAGCTCCGCCCCCCCCCCCCTCTTCACTTGTTTTCCTCGTCACTAGAAGTCGTGACGTCATCAATAGTTCAGCTTATCATCGAAGATCTTTTGCCATTTACTTCTATAATTGGTAAGCGTTTATACATCATAGCATCCGCCCTAATTTCTTTTACTTAATCATACTTTAAAGTACTTTAAGTATCTGTTAAAGAAAATAGAAGACAGTCGTTATATAAGGTATCCTGATCTATTTTTGGGCAGATGCCCCATGCGTATTTACATAAAATCTTTATATCTTACCTGATCACCACGTGGTTTTCTATTAAACTCTACGGCGCCGCAATCCATTCTTTGCGCCTGAAACAAAATATATTTGTTTTGTTTTAAAATTATATAATGTTTTTATCTTATTTCCTTACAACAATTAACCAAATTAATAAAAAAAAAATTATACAGGGTGAAAGGTAATAGGTGCAAAAGATGTGGAGGGGCTAAAGTATATCTCGTATCCTGTCTATCTATGTATGGAATACCCCATACAAAAACAATGCTTCTGAAGTTATAAATTTTTTAAATATTTTTCTAAAAAATTCTCGATTTTCTAGAAAAAATTCGGTTATTTTATTTCTTACTTATTTTTAAACAAATTTTGATGTAATAATTATTGTTTTATTAAATTAAATTAATAATTATCACTTAGAGGCTAAAACTTTTAAATTAGTTTCTTTAAAGGCCGTCACAGTAGAAATAAGGTGTCATACTTAAATTTTTATATAATCTTAAAATAATATTTTATTTATAAAATATACGTATAACGCACATAAATAAGTACCTGACTTCAGATTTAAAGACTTTTCATAACATATACTTTGGTTGAGAAATCTGATCAAAACCGGATAGGTTTTTCTCTAAATATTTAGAAATAAGTACAATAGTGCCTTTCGATGGCCAATTTCAAATCAATTTGCGAATTTCTACCAATGTTTACCTACTTGTTTATAAATGTAATATTTGTATCGATTTTATTCAAAGAAAACATCGAGTTAAAATGTACGAAGAGCAATTGAAGCAGAAAGAGCAAATCAATCGGCCGCATCAAACGCGGCGAGGCGCAGGAAAGCGATCGCAGTGACTGCATCGCATCCGCTATACCCAGATGCGACATCCGGTATGCAGCGTAAACGATTCTCAACCGTACAACCTTCTAAATATATGTCATAGAAACTGCAAAGTAAATATTTCACGTCCACAGCACTGATACGTCTATTGGGTTCAAAATGTCCGTAAGTGGCATCGCGGGAAAGCTGGACAAATGAGCGACGACAGTTAGCGGGGTTAATAAGGAAGATGTAGCTGATAGCTGCATTGATGTGTCTTACAAACAACGTACACTACAATCATAAATATCTTAACTTCTTAACCCTTTCATGTAGCAAAACGACATGACGAGAAACTTGAGATGGTAAGCGATACGCCTGTCCATGACTGTTAATAGCTCATTTAAGATGTTTACACAGTACCACAGAAAACTGGTTACTTAATAAATGGGATGTAAAGATTCACTACCACTTTCTTCTTCCTCCTGCCCTTTTCCCAGCCATGTGGGGTCGGCACAGTATGTACTTCTCTTCCATATCCCTCTATCAGCCGTCATATCTGAACTAATTCTTTTGTTAAACATGTCATCTTTCACACAATCCATCCACACTTTCTTCGGCCTTCCTCTACCCTTATAACCATCCACTACTACTTTAATTTCAATAAATGCAGCATTTATTGAAGATCCGATTTTGTTAATTTTGTTGCTGTTTAACTGCAGAAATAGGTTTATTTTTATACTACGTTCAGTTATAAAATTACCTAAGTCTCAAGTGTTTATGAGGGAATGGCGCGTACACGTAAAAGGAAGATTGGATTAGATGGGGAATTCAACTCTGTCCCTGAATATCTCCACTTCGAATATCTGGCATGCCAAAGTCAAAACCGTCGGTCAGGGTTTTCATTTCGTTTTGCGCTCGAAGTAAGCTATTTTAGAATGTCTACTGGAGGTAATATTAATAACTGTTTGCTTCGATGCAGCGCCGGCGCCGATACGAGTGCACGATGTGGTCAACCTTGATGAGATTACTTCGTTGATGCTATAAGACCTCACATACCGTTATCAACTATGGTGGAGATTTTACTTTGCGAATAAGCAAAATACATTAAATGAGAGAATATAAACGTTCATCTTTCTAAGAAATCGACAACAATTTCTATCGATTTATTGAGAACGAACCAAAGCTTCGTGAATATATTTTTGCATAAAAACACCTCTCAAAAAAGCACACATATCATAATTTTCATGAGATCTCATCTTCACACAATAAATTTTAAGTCAAATACCTGACCAATAAAAAAAAATATATGCTGTATCTTCAGTCTCGTTATAAAATAAAATGGTAAGCTCACCTTTTGCTCTTTTAAAAATAGTCCTCCGAATTGACGGTAACTTTTGTATGATCTGTGGTGACCTTAAAATTTTTAATAAGTTCCTAAAGAATACATACTAAATAAATAATAATATTGCGATGAACAATCGTGTGGTTACATTAGCAGATCCTCAACGAAATTTCTATTAGAAGTTAAATTAATTCTCCCCACGTCTACATTAAGTCTTTCGCAAGGAACTTAGACATTCATATTGGTTGTGCGTCGTTACTTCGCAGATTGTTGTAACATGGACAATTGCTATTATAATTCAACATTTCATTCAAAAATAATATAAAAAAAAATAACTAATATTAGGGTAACCAAAATTCATTATAAAAAGTATGGTTATATATAAAATGTAAAACTCATATTAATGGTTAATAAAATCATCGTACACTAATTTATCCAACTGTATTTAAGGTCGTACATTGATGAACTATTTCATATAAATATTACTAAATACCCAAATAGTAATCCACCATAAAATCACGTACACACTGGATTTTCCCATATGACTACAAAGACTTGTCTTGGCTTGGCTTGTGGACTTCAGCTCAAGATACATAGAGATCGAAACTACATAGCTTCCTTTTTAAACTTAATCTTGGAACTTTGCTTTTCAACTCATGTTAGGTTACACACGACGCCGAATCAAAGGCATCAAACAATGCACTTGCTAAATACGAATCTAATGAAACTTAACCTTCGGCTGAATTCATTGGATGCCTTTGTCCAGACGATGCGGCGTCAGCGGGCGCGACAGGCATTTTAATAAGTCGCCTCAATGGTCTATGACTAATTAACACTGTACAGAAATAAATTGCAACCATAACTCAGCAGCGGGATGTGTTCGTATATAGACCTAAGAGCTCTTAATGGCAACGAATTATTTACATACTGTAGTTTGGTGAAAGGTCTCTGTTGTCGGCAATTATCTACGCATTGTATAGGTATAATCCACTACCTGTTTCCTGTCCGCTTTGCTGGCCGTAACATCCCTGCAACTCCCTTTGAGTAAGGAATTCTGTATATTCTTAACTGACTTATGCTTTGCAATAGGAATATTCCTACCAAATTTCAAGTCTCTAAACCATATGGTTTCGAAGAAATCGTGATGACTAAACATAGGTGGAAAATTTCTATATATACAAATAAACATCGTTATACTATTTTAAATAATTACCTTAAAAATTAAGTAATAACAGTTTAAATACAAAATGAATTGAACATTATTACTTATATGCTGTGATTATATTTCCTATTTTCAGATGATCCCACCAAGAGAGCAAGAATAATATTAACAAAACGTTATATTACAACATCGTTTACGTTTTTTTGGACAAAGATATGATGAAATAATGATAATGATATTAATGACGACCGTACAATAATAAGGCAAATTTAGAAGTTGATCTGACTACTTCAGTCTTTCATTATATTGACATCGAGTTTGAATAAAAAAAAAACTAAAAAAAACTTGTTTATCGTGACTTAATGTATAATCAATGAAATCTTTCTTGTTCGTTAATCATTTTTTTTTAAAGAAAAAGAACATTTCACGCAAGTAGACGACGGTGTGTCCAGTCAGTTACGCACTGGTTATCATCTCGGCTGACATACAATATTGCGGCTCCGTTGTATAATGAACGGCTACGTTCAGCGACCAGCAGGAACACAGCCGGGGCCGCTGGAAACCGGAAACCTTTGCGAATTTTATATACATACATATAACTGTTCCCGGCACGTTTTGTTGGCTGTAATACATAATAAGAATTAGATTTAAAATTTGTCGGAAATACTATCGCCCGGCGGCGAACCGCCACCCTCAGGGTCCTTCCTTATTATTAACACACCTCTAACTCCCTTTACGGAAGAAATTTGGTAAAATACATTCTTAGCTGATCTTTACGGCAGACGTAATATCTCTACTAAATTTTGAGTGTTTTTGTCTAGTAGTTTTGGAGATCTCGTGGTGAGTCAATAACACATCTTAAAAGGAATCACATCACAAATTTTAAAAAACTGCTCTTATAATTATTTAATATAGTTACAGTTCAACGTACTACAAGTTAATATATTAACATGCTGTACACTACTGTCTTTACCAAGACATTTTTTTTTATTCAACGAAGTGGCGACGAGTAGGAAGAATTTCATCTGATGGTAATGATACGTCGCACTAAAATGATACATACCAGATTATACTTATCGCTTGATCATCGCAGATGTAAGAAGTTAATTCTCGTAACCCCTAAGTAAATTTACTATCTACAAAGACCTATTAACCGGAAAATGGTTGTTTACACACTACTGTTCAATGCCGGAAATAGAAGATGCAGCAGTAATCTACCTAGACGGTGTCGGAGAATAGTGACCCGTCCATCAATAAATATAAATGCGTTACCGTAAAAATTCAACAATGCACAAAAGACTCGTGAAATACAAAAGAAATAGTATTTAAACCGAAATAACCCACAAATATACAATTTTTTTTTAAATCTATACAATAATAATTTATCTACAATAAAAAGAAATAAGTAGTAAAACATACAGAAAAAATATTAACAGAAATACACCCTTACACATTTTTCTACAGAAGAACTACCGCCCCTTTAATAAGAAAAAAATATCTATCGCTCCCTTTTCTATAATAGTTGATTATATCAACTTTATATATATGTATTATCTATAAATAAATAAATATAAAAATACTGTAACTCCCTCCGTAATCTTGGTAAAGCTCCTGCTAGGGGATGGTACCGCATCCGTTGGAAACGTATGATCTAAACGGTTTTTAAATGAGACCTCCGCCACCATTTATCTACGTCATTACCTAATGAATATGTAAATAACATCAGGTTCAACGTTAGTTTTCAATCATTACATGTCGTCACATTTAACCAGCAAAAAGCAAGCAGTTAAAGTTAAATTGAACCAGGTATTTTGCTCATATTTGTCGATCTATAGTTTTTTAATGACAGTAACTTAACTCGCTCTTAATTTCACATAACGCTCATCTATTCAATAGACGACAATGAGGTTAAAGATTTAGACATAAAATATGTACTCTGTCGTGACAACTTTGCCTGGTCTGTTAAATAAAAAAGTTCTGAGAAGCATTTACACATTTAAACAATAACTCAATGCGTGAACGGAATACCTTTGTTTTACTTATCCCCATTTCTCCCCAGAAGGGGAACCTTTTACTAAAATGGCGTTGTAATAGTTTCCGGACGTACTTTAACTAATGCATTAACACTTACTTAAACCTTCTTAGAGGAAAACAGGAGCTAATGGGAATTTATCGTTATCTATTTAAGTTTATATCCGATTACAAGTTTATAAAATAATTCTTAAGTTACTAACTTGTAGGTAGCTAGAAGTTAAATTACTTAAAACGGCGTGAGATAACATATTTAAGAAACAGTGGCTTTTGGAGAAATATGTAATTCGCCACTCTGAATAGTTGCCGTTGTCGATTGTGATCTCTGAATATTTTTTGCGAGATAAAGATTCGAATTCCAGCTGTGGGAAGACAAAGTGGGCTGTTTATGTAACCAACGTTATAAGTAGTTGAAAGAATCGGAACATTTACATGCTTAGGTGCTCGTAACCGGCAATACATCCGCGACAGGTGAAAGCATCCTGTCACCAGCGAACAGTAACAGCGACCGGTTTACATTATCGCATCTCGATTGGCCTGAATCCGTTCTACTATCTTCTACAATTACTAATATTATTATGCAATCGCACAGTACGAAACGTGTCCGACACGTTCCATTATCCGACTGTGGAAGGTCAGGTGAATACAGAATGAAGATTATTCTTGCAAAGTAAAAACTAAACAAAGCAGTAATCAAAACAATATGGAGCTACTGTATGCAGCTTTGGAAATCTCAACAAAGACTTTATATAAAGGCACACGAACAAATCGGCAGTTTCTTTTATCTACAGATAATGAAGTGGACTCGTCTTAAAGATACTATATTCTTGACTTAAAAAATAGGAATATTTTTATGAAGCTTATTAGTATAAAAATTACAGACCATCAAAGCCGACATAAGCACCATGTCTGATCAATGTTTAATATAAACAACCAATTGCAGATGAGAAGAAAAGAAGAAAAGTTTTTACTAAAGTTATACTTTTTTACTTACTTTATTGATGTCACGGACAGCAGTGTTCACCGCTTTAAAGTTATTCAACATTTGTTAACATGTCAAATGTGATGTCAATTTCACATGATATTAAGTGACAATGAGGTGAAGACGGTAAATCGTACTCCCAAAATAATCTCGCTCTTAAATATTGACGAATAGAAATACAGTTATATCATTGAAAAGAAACAGTTCTAAATGTACATCCGTCAAGGGTGTGCCGGTTGCAAAATCTAAGCCTAGGGAAATACAATACCGGATGGAGCTACGTTTACTCGAGTACCGGTCACCACTTCAGTTCGTGCATACGTAATAATTCATCATGTAAGCAAATTATCCGACCCGACTGTTACCGGACTAATTGGAACCGGATAAAAACTTGACAGGCTAACTCTATATTACGCTCTTATAACAGCTACTTGTTTTTTTTTTGTATTAAATCGTTATCAGGATATGATCTATATTTAATTCCACATTAATTATAGCTTTATCCTTAAATATTGGTAGTTCAATAGAGGAGGAGACCGCCAGTAAGCAAACTCTTTACAGTCGGACAGTAATGTAAGAATACTCCGATTTAATACTTTAAAACGCATAGCTGAAGATACTGGTGGTAATGTAGCTGAAGATATTGGTGGTAAGTCTCTGTTACCGGAGACTGTCTGGGTGAGAATAACCACAGCGCCTATTTCTGCCGTCAAACGCGACGAGAGCGATGTGGTGCAGTATATATCATCCTAACTAGCACCGCGTTGTTATGGGCAGGTGTATCATATCCCGCCAGGTAAACTGCTTACTTGAATAAAAAAAAGACATTACTGTGGTAACGAAACATGTAGTCTTAAATCAATGTTTAGTATTTAACTAGAACATCATTATCAAGGGCAAGCCTAACACAACTAAATAATGGTTCATCTCGTACCGTAGTCTAGTAAGTGTGGGTATTAGTAAAACAAACATGTCATATCTATAACATCAGAGGTCTTAAAAAAAAAACACATTATAGAGTAGTGTAGGAAAAATCGTTGCGATTAATGGTATAGATCAAAATTATTACATCTCTTACTTCATCCCAAGATAGATGATCTAGGATCAACGCCGCCGCTACTACAGTATGAATTCCCATCGATTTAAGGATGGGAATACGCCGCAGGTTGATTGAAAAAAATCTGTTTGACCGCAGCAATGTTATCGGGAGATCATTTCCCATGGTATACCAAGTTCACACCTCCACGTAACAATTTGTGGAGGCGGTAACGATTCAATTACAGATTCCGTCCACAGCATGCGAACTGTGCTACGCGAAGAAATTTCATTTTCGGTTTCGCAGCTAGACGCGATCCGAACAACCAAAGTTGAACGCACTCTCGCATGCGCCGGCGCATTAGTAAGTTTACTAACACGGGACGCTGTTTCGTGTTTCAATTGTGAATTATAATGAATATTGAACAATATGCAAATGTAACAGCTTGTGATTTTTATCAGATACTCTATCAAAAAGTTTTATGGTGCTAGTAACGTGATGAGCCAACAATAAATAGAATTCAAAGAGTAAATAAAATTTCATAAAATTTTCTTAAACTGCGTTCAAACTTGTTTATATAAACAATTAACGTTTTAGTTAAATTAGTAAATCCGTTAGATACAGCCCTTTACAAAATGATGCTACTTGACAACAGAAATATATAGATATCCGTAGAAGATAGAATATTCCCACCGTCACTCTACCCCCGTCGTGTCGTAAGAGACGACTAGAGGCTAAAAGTATAAGCTCTATAGACTAAAAGGCTAGATTAGGACTAGAGGTAAAATTCCAGTAAAATGACTCCAGCTATTTCAGTATCCTTTATCAATGTTCAAAACAATAAAATGGAGAGAACGAAAATAACCTTAAATTGAGAGAGGGTAGGGGGAGAGGTAGACCTCTATAAGCTATGATGATGATAATAGTGATGACCAAGAGGAGCTTCAATGAGAGACACGTATCTTATAATGATAAATAATTTACCTCAATATTTCTTTAATGTACGTGATAGCTGTATGTATTAATTCTAGCGATAAACCTTAATTATTTTTTTCAATTAAGCGACGTAACGAGCAGGACGTTCACCTGATGGTAAGTGACACACCTGCCCATAACAACGTATCCCTAATTAAGATTATATATACTGCACAACATTGCGCTCGTCCTCTGAGACATGATGTTGAGTCTCGTTACTGCAGTAATTACACTAACTCTTCAGACCGGAACACAGTAATATTTGGCGGTAGAAATGTACCAACCTAGAGGGTCTCCAGTAACAGAGATCTACCACCAGTAAAATTTAAACAATTTAAAAAGATTCATTGATATTTAAAAAAAAAACATATGAATCATAAAGCTAATGCGGCACGAAGTTTACCTGCCCACGAGACTGGTCTGAGAAAAGCCATTCAGCATGCTGCTGAGCATTCAGTCATTCATGAGAACCGAACCTACGTCTGATGAATATGCATTATTATAAATTATGAAGCGGCGCTTTAAGAATATATTACATTATACAAAATGTTCTCATGTATCTTGTAGATACCGTTATCTAATAAAACTTAAATATATTATTTATCCCTAATATCTGATGGAAGCAGTAAAAAAGACGTATGAACTTATAAGTACTATATAGTATTAAAAACGAAATTATAAAAAATACTCTTTTTTGATATCTGCTATTCATCCCTCATATAAACGCTTAAATAACAGATAGATCATTGCATAGTTGTCATCTTTCTAAATCTCGCTTAGTGAATGAAGAAAATCCCTACAATTAAAACCTTCAAATGCCATCTCAAAGGGTGGCTGGGAATCGAACTGGAGACCTCCGTGTCACTATAAAAGCAAACAATCATTTACGGAGACAGTTTAGTTAGTTTATGTCAATAATTGTATGCTAATTTAAATAATAAAATTGTTTTTGGTAAGCTCTTTAGTCATAATCATTATCTTCAGCAGCAGCTGATAGATGTCCACTGCTGATCATAAATCTGCTTTAAAGATTCCCACATCGATCGAGGTAGGGATTCAAATGGGGGGATTTGAGCCGCTTCCCACCACGCTGACCCAATATGGGTGCTGTTAGCCAGGGCCTCGTTTGCGAACTAGCTGGATGCACCACGAGCAAGTGAAGTTGGCTTGGATCCTGTGAGCTTTGGGGTAGTATTCCAGGTATCAAACGTAGAAAAAATATTATTCGTAGAGGGATAATTAGTTGGTAAAAATGTTAACATGTCCTTTCTTCAGACGACGCTTTAAGATTCTTCACGGATATACTCTTCTCTCCGGCATAATACAAAAAAACGCCGGCTAAGTTATCAACGCTTAAAATCACGAATATATCTTAACACACTATTAATAATATATTGCCAAATAACATCCTAAATGATTAGATACAAATTGAGCCGCTAAATTATTGCCAACATATTTGCCAAGTGTAAACTTTGAACTTTATACATACTGATAGATTGCTAGATTGTAAATAGATGGCGTTATTTTGAAATGGCGTGTCACATAAATCAAATTGCACATTAAATGTTTAATAAACTTTTTTTATCGAAACTGGTTAAAGAATCTGATCTAAACGATCGTAAAAAGACAAGAGATGGAGTAGGATGATGGTGGTAAGTTACTAATGACAAAAACAGTCTACATGATATTAGTCATAGTCTAGATGATTGACAGGTAACAAATTTGAAGGATACTAAAGCAATAGAGTTCCCAAAGTTCCTGAATTGTGTATTCATCGTCTCTCTGGTCTGTATTTTATGCTACATCAAGGTCTCAAATAAATATCATTACCAACGCCTCAATGTTACGGAAATACGAATCTTTATCAGCAAGTAGTAATTTTGCTCGCTGTATAAAAGCATATTCATAATATTATATTTTGATGAAATCTCTCATGGTATTTAATAAAGCAGAAAAAACGGATGATGAAAGAGAAACATTTGAACTTTTTCCCTATCCATCACTTTAAACAGTAAAAGGTATCATTAGTTACGAAATATTCCAGAATCATCCAATTTTGTGGAGGATAAATGGCGTTGACTTTATCCTTGCGAGGGAAAGGTTGCATCCAGTTGTAGTAACATTAAGATGATTAATTATTGTTAATAATTAAAACGAAACAAATAAAGCGATTCAATTGATTACTAATGAAATGAAGACAGACACTGGAGCTGCAAAATGCTACAATGGGAGTACGAAATCCTCAACAATCATTTACCAGGTAGATCGTGAGGTCGTTAGACATAATTGTTAAGGTTCGCGGCGTGCGTTTGTCCGTTTGCATGACTAACTATTTTAAGCGTTCATTGTGTACGATTGTTAAAATCTATTTATTAATTTTCCCATGAACCTATTTTTCATGGTTAAATAAGGTCCGGTCAAATCGGATCTCTTTATTCGACAATGCAACGAGAGCAGGACGTTTACCTGATGATAAACTGTACACCCGTCCATAACAATTTGGCGCTAGTTAGGATAACACACACTACACTGTATTGTACCTAGTCCGGCTATAAGTCCTATTACAATGAAAATGCATTTTTTTTAATGAATTAATGTAATATTATTAAAATTTATACTTACATATTTATTAGTCTCAGCAAAAAAAAAAAATATTACGTTGGAATTGGCCACCTTTGGCTTTTATACTGGCCTTTAATCTGTTTGGCCACGAATCTATGGATTTACACGCTGTTTCCAAGGGAAATTTCCACCACCGCCACTGCTTGCTACAAAGATTTTTTAAGAGACTCATTGTTGCTATGTCGTTTAGGGCAGCAGCAGGCCATGTCCTCTAAAACTAATCATAATTTGAAGTCTAAAAAGGGTTGAGGTCTGGACTAGATGAGGGCCAGTCTTCAGCTCTTATAAAGTCAGTTGGTTTCAAGCCAGGCTTGGGTAGTTTGTGCCTTGTGACCAGGTGCAGAGTTCTGCCGGAAAGTTCACAATATATTTTTAAAAAGTCTATTGCTGAGAGGTTTCACAACATGATCCAAGACTGTATCTTGATACACTTTGGCTGAAGGTTTCACTCCTTTTTCACAAAAATGTAGTTTTGTCACACCTTGATAAGACACTCCCCACCAAACCATCATTGACGCAGGATAATAATCACGTTGTACCTTTCCGACCACTTGAGCAGCTTCTTAAGAACTGAGAGCGTACACTTTATCATTTTGCTTATTGTAGTGCTCTTCAATCGTGAGAATATTTTAATCGGTAAAGAGGATATTTCTGTGCCTTTCACCCGCGTATCGCGACAGAAGGCGTTTTGATCGATCCACTCTTTTTAATTGTAAAGATTGATTTAGGGCATGTCCTGTGTATCGACGATAAGCACCGAGCTTCAGGTCTTATTTTATAATACGCGACAGAATCCTAGCGGGAATCTTCATTTCTTGCGATAAGATTTTTTGCTTCCTAATGGGGTTACGACGAACTCTGGGTTTAACAGCATTAACAGCCTTTGTAGTTCTAACAGCACGCGGCCGCCGCGATCTTTTCTGGTCGTCGACAGAGGCAGTGTTGTTGTATCTGTTGATAGTACGATATACGAACATACGGCTGATACCAAGCTTTTGAAGTGTCTGGAATATGAGCGACGGCTCCATGCCCACTTTGTGCAAGGCGATCATTGCAATCCTATTTTCTTTAACACCATATTGTAATTTGATAATGAAAAAAGTATGTGAAATGGCGCAAAATCGAAAAAAAAATTTAAATAATATGCGTGTCCCAAATTCAAAATAAATAAAAAGTTGAAAAAAAAAAGTTTTCATATAACAGTATTTATGACCAGACTAGTTTTTGTCGCTTTGAGATAAACATAAGACGTTGTCTCGTTCCCGCAGTGATTTTACTAGGTACAGGACACTTCAAACATGAAGACAGGAATGTTTGCGCAGTACAGTTTTTAATTCAAGTGTCCAGTATCCATTATAGATAAAAATAGAAGAGCAATAATACTAAAATCCATAGAAAAAGTCATAATTTTATATCCATAGATATTTTACTGGTGATAGGTCTATGTTGTCAGAGACTGTCTAGGTTGGAACCACTGCAACGCCTATAACATTCAACAAATAGGAGTGTGGAAACATTACAGTGTTCCGATTTGCAGGGCGCTATAGTTAGTGTAATTATTGGGATAACGAAACTTGACATCTTATATTTCAAGGCGATGAGCACAATGTGATGCCGTTTAACATCCTAACTAGTTTAATGTTGATATGGGCGGGCGAATCACTTACCATCAAGTGAACGTTCCGCTCGTCAAGCCACTTTTCGAAATAAAAAGAAAATACTTTAATATTCTTAAAACTTTATTGTAGTCGATGACGCTTTTCAAAAAGCCCGCCGTGACAAAGATGACGAGCGGTTAATCTTGCAACTTGATCAAAGATGACGTTGTCTTGCAAAATTTAAATGTGGGAAACGGAACAATCAAATAAAAAGGGAAATTAAACTTAATTCAAAATTATGCAAATAATTAAGCCATAATTGCATAAATGCTAATAAATTTATGTAAAACTTGAATACTATTAAAAATACTTGTATATAAAACCTAAAGTAACATATAAAGATTTCAAATCCATTTATTTTCTGACTTACATATAGTAAATCAAAACTTATTAAAGTATTCAATGGTTACAACTTTTAACAGCTTCTATGAAGCAGTGGCTTACCGCTTGCCGTGTAACACAGAAGGTCTCTGGTTCGATTCCGAAATCATATGATTTTGGGAGGTGGTGGGATTTTTAAATGCAATAGGAAACATGTGAGAGCCAGAATGTTCTAGACAAGTTCAATCAACGGTCTCTGTCTCTACCACTAGTATTGGTGGTAGGTCACTGTTGCCGGAGAGTAAGCCAAGGAGCTTTAAAGGGTGTTTGAGCTAGTGAAATTGCCGGGGTAACCTAACTTAATATGACTCAGACGTTTTTTAATGAAGTTTAAACCGTTAATTTATTTAACTACTATCTTCATCAATTCCAGAGTACGCGGATCCGGTACCTGCCCGCTAAACTGTCTCAGAGCGATGAGTACAATGTGGTGCTGTGTGTAACATCCTAACTAAAGTCACCTGGTTAGATTCTGCTGTCACAATGTTGAATTAAAATTATAAGCACTTTATTATAGGGAAACATATCATTTATAATAAGGTGAACGTCTCGCTTGTAACAACGCTTTGTAAAATAAATAAATAAGGTAAAAGAACATGTTTTCCTAATACAGATTTTTAGTCTGTAACACATAAGTTTATTGCGGCCGCTTATTAAAAATGTATCCGGTATCTGTTCCATTAATTTTAGGCGCGAATGCCAAAATAGGTAATGTTGGCACGACCGTGTCATGTCTGCCAACGCAAATGGAGCGAAACGTGTAATTTAAAAGCGGTGTGGAATTTAATTTAATTTTATAATATCTAGAACTAGAACTACAACATTCATGAAATACTACAGTAAAATATTAAATAAAAATATACTCTAGTATAACCTTTTCTGTCTTTATTTGTCGTAAAGAAAAAAACTATTAGGACATTGACCTAATTGTATGATACGCCCATAACAAAATGACAATAGGATGTTGTACACTGCACCAGATCTTGCTGCTCATCAAGAATTATCATCAGCAAATTGACATCCACCACTGGATATCTGCCTATCTTTGTGATCTGCTTTTGAGCGAAATATTCTTCTCTATTACTTTATAATCATCATCTCAATTGAAGAACGTTCACTTCTGCATATTCCTCATACTGTTGCTTTTACAAAATGTGTTGAACTTATCTAAAAGGTACTTTGGGTACCATCTAGATACTAGATGTTCCCCGCCTACTTTGCTGACCGTAATATAAATGCCACAAATTACTTTATATAGCAATCGTTACTATAGCAACCGCACAAATAATACGAAATGAAAATGTTTAAGAAAGTTAATTAGAAAAAAAATCATGAAGGATTTACGATTTTCAAAAAATAAATAACGTATCCGATATCGATAAGTTCACTAGTTTTCACGTGATAGGTGTAGAAACAAAACTGGTTTTCATTATATAACTATAAGTTGTGTTAAAATAACAGTTAAATGATAACAAATAAGTTCTTAGCTATTAACATAAACTTAAGTTTATTTTATTTAACTTATACTGTATCTTTTCTTCAAGTCTTTATTGTTAACAAAAAACATAACTAACTCGGTTTATGCGTTTTAAGCTAAAGGTATCTGTGAAAAAACTAAACAGGTATTTTAAAGTACTTAATTACCGTAACTAGTTTTTTTTTTTTTTTCAATTTTCTGTTTGTCAATAAAACGTGTGACCTGGTGGTTGGTATGTTTTTAAACTATTACAAAATCGCGAATTGCAATCTTGGAACACTACAAAAATCACAATATTGGTTAGTTGGCTATTAACAATTGAAGGCTGTAAGCTGGTACTCATATTATGCAGATATTACGGTTAACTTTTTAACCTGACTGCCTCCTCGATGCAGCAGCTAACATGGAGTTTGATTAGTGGCAGGATTTTATCGAAACACTCCGGATGATTGGTAACTTCATATATTAAATCTGCCGCTATAATAACATCACTATTCCAATTGTGAATATAAAAAAAACGAGTAATTTAAGGAGTCCACTTCATCATATTATCACTTAACTTCTTGTGAAACTGTAGCGTTAGGAGCTTAAAGATAAAAAAACTTAATTCAACACAGCACCAAAACGAGATGGATTTTAACCTGGTGATAATGGGCGCTTAAGATATTGACTTTACACATACATATGTACATATAGCAATCATAGTTAATAGTCATATCGTATCACCTTCATCGCCCTTCAAAACCGAATATTTCGGTTTTGAAGGGCGATGAATTTATTTGTATTCATCTGATTCTGATTCTGATTTTTGAAGCTGCTAGCCATTTGACCTTATACAGCTATTTGGATACAGGCCACAACCTGAGCTGTTTTGATGTAACTGTTATGTACTAGAAGCTGTTACCCCTCCTAGTAGAGAGTTAATTAGTTATTATGTGGATGTAACTGTGTTAACGATACATTGTTTAAGCCTACTGTTAGATAAGCACAACAGCTTGATAACTGATGTCCGACTGTTGCGTATCACCATCGTTACAAAACCACCTCAATTTCGGGATAAAACAAACAACGTGAATTTACGTAACATTAATCATAATAGTGTCTAATTGCCCGCACAATGCGTGTAATAATCGACATCGATACAATCGATATCGACACAATCGGCATCGACATAATCGGTATCGATACACGTGACAGCGACGGTGTTGCGCAAGAGTGCAGTCACTCCGGGTGAACGTCAAACTTGCTGCATAGAGTAGACAGTAAACAGAGTAAACGATGTCGTAATTATATATTTTTACTTTTTTAATGTCTCTGTGGCAGTGGGTGACCTCTTTCCTAATAGCACGACCATGCCAATAGACCATATGAAATTGAGGTCATGTGTTAGCCCACCATACATAACTAACAGAAAAGAAACAACTATAATCTATACAGACAAGACCTTAATTAATTTAACTAAATATTTTTTTTATATATTTGTATAGTTATGTCTTATTTATACTAAAAATCTTATTTATACTCAACAGTGTGAAAACTAATATGAATGCAATTAAGACGTAAAATAAACACCAGATAATTATTTAACGTTTAGAGATTTCTTTTATGAATCGATCTGTTAAATCAATACAAAATAAATATTTTTATCTTGGTCAAGATCTTGTTTATACTAATAAACGTATATTGGTTCAAAAACAAGAAAATATAAAGTTAAAAGGAAAAGTCCTCCGCGGTCTAGCGAATAAGAGATCTATGTCAATCTCTACAATCACTTCTAGCCTTAGCCGCAAAAATATCTATTTTCGTCAAGTTTATCTTTAAAATGGTGTGGTTTGAAAGTAAAATTACGAGTACTTCACCGGAAAGAATCTATACAAATAACGAAGCAGAGCCTTCTTTTTACCGCAATCCACTGACATGTACATTAATGTTCTCGGTTTTGAAGGGCGTTGTATATAAATACATACAACACACACGACGCTAGTTTCTAGATAGTTACTAATAAAATTACTAATGTAACGAAACATATATTAATTTTTAAAGCCACAAGCGCAATGTGGTTTTGTATAAGTATTCTAATACCATCATCATCAGCCGCTCGAAGTCCACAGCTGGGCATAGACCTCCCCCAAAGATATCCGCGTTGATCGGTCCCGCGTTGCATTAGGGGCCGTCGTTCTTACGAGTTAATTGGAGAGGATTTGGGCCATTTCCCACCACGCTGGCCCAATGCAGGTTGGTGAGAACCAGTCTTCGTCTGTTGATTAGCAGGGTGCACCATGAGCAGGCGAGGTTGGCTTGGGTCTTCCGACTTGTTATACGGGACCCCTTACACCCTCTTCTTCTAATATAAACTTATTGTTATAAGCAGACGTATCTTATACCAATAGTTGAACATCCTACTTCTATAGTAATGTTAATGTTGTAAAAAAAAATTGCATGTACTGAAAACTGTAAGTAGAGTCGTTTAATGGACACTTTAGGATAACAAATTAATTAGATTACATATAAATATTAGTGAATATCGATACTTAATTTCTTTTTCGCTAGACTTCTAAACAAACACTTATGGCAGTCAATGTCCTAACAGGCTCCATAAGCGCTTGCCTTGCAACACGGAGGTTCTGACGGTCTCTGGTTCGGCTTCGAGACCACATTTTGACTTTGGTTTATAGCAGGGTTTTTTCCAAACCCACTTAGCTAGTTTTCTTGTGTTCCATTCCATACCATTCGTCATTATTGTCAGAACACCCCGCGAAAAAGAGGTCATGTTGGCCCATTGCAATAGAAAAAATAATTAATAAAGACTTGTTCAGATTCTAAAGTCGAGGCTTTATTGAATAACCATTCTACCATCAGCTCGTTATCAAAGATCGTCTTTATGTCCAGTCACATAGTTTAATAGACAGTCGTATTGTGTTGGTTCGCTAAGTGAACTCTTCTACGACCTCTGGTTAAAACCTCCTTTGAACTTTGTTACATAACTTACATTACAACATTTTCAATACATTTACACAAACATTTGTATACTAGTTATCTCTTTGGGGATAGACTGTCTTAATATACAAACACAAATGTTGACTGGAAAAAAAAATTAACTTTCTGTATCATCATCATCATCAGATCACAAACGTTCATTGCTGGACAAAGGCCTCCCTCAAAGATCTCCACATCGGTAGATCCCGCGTTTCTCGCAATCAATGGGTTCCCGCAATTCTCAGCAGGTCGTCGGTCCACCTTGTGGGAGGTCTCCCAACACTACGTCTACCGGTACGCGGATGCCACTCGAGAACCTTACTGCCCCATCGGCCGTAAAGTCAACAACCAACTTAATGCCCA
Source organism: Ornithoptera alexandrae (assembly GCA_029030555.1). Lineage (NCBI taxonomy): Eukaryota > Metazoa > Arthropoda > Insecta > Lepidoptera > Papilionidae > Ornithoptera > Ornithoptera alexandrae. The sequence continues at coordinate 9,493,241 of JARDVY010000034.1, forward strand.
ACTTCATGAGTACTACTAGTTAAACCTAACAGATATTGTATTTGGATATTGGGTCACACATCAAATACTAAATAATTCAGGAGTAACTAGATTGAATATCTTATTTCTCAGAGCTATAAGTTCAATTTCATGCTGTGTACGTCATCCCAACTAACACCATAATAATAAGCTGGCATATCGTGACTTCCATTAAAAATATCACCTTCATTCCAACGTAGCAGTAGCCGTCAAGTAAAGGTCGCAGGAAAAACTGCTGCTCCTTTCTGGGAGTTATTGTCTACTGTCATTGTTGCCTTTAGACATGCCTATAGTTGAGTGGCAGTGAAAATATTCTAACCCGTTTCCAACATCCTTTATCACAGCATGTACAATTTATTTGAACAAGTGTTCGCCTCTAATATTCATCAATTTATATTCAATTCAGTCCTCTCACAAAATAATGTTACGTTGTCCTCTTAAAAACTATAAGCTTCCACTAAGTAAGCAAGCTTTATACTTTTTGTTTCTACCTTACCTTAACTATCGTATAAAGCATTTTCTAGTAATTTTTTTTCTAATTTGTAGGTATCTATTCACTCTTCATTATAAATGAGAATCTAACGATTTTTTTTTTATTATAAAAATTTGCATTTTTCACAGAACGTTAATGACTATAAGGCCGGAGATAAAAACACACTAGGGACCTTATAGCGAACCCCTAGTGATGGATAGGCACTTTATGAAGAAGAAAGAGAGAACTTCAGGTCCCAGAGGGGTTACAAAGCTAGTTCGATGACCGCTACACCATTAAGACAGTTAAGTAGTTGCATAAACATATAGACATAAGAAATGTTGCTCGTTCTTTTCCATTCACATAATAATATTTACACAGCTGTCTAGTACAAAAATAACCGCTGTGGTTACTTACCTAACTATTCTACATAAAGGATAATTACATACCTTACTGATCCCTAGTGATTTCCGTCTATTTACTATTCGTAGTTACATAGCAACAGCATCGTCATTGATTTGCGTAACTCTTAAAACAATTATGGTAACCAAACATAAGTCAGAAAGTGTGAATTTATGAATGAATAATTTGATGTATGGTATATTTGCAGCGAAGCTTGTTTATATATATATATATATGTGTGTGTGTGTTTTCTCTCATTTCCGGTGTGCTTTCGTACGCATTGTTATTCTACTCGCGTTGTCGTGCTCACTCGGCACCTTTGACTTTCTTGGAACCATTCCCTTGTCGACTTCTAATGCGATATCGAGAATTATTAGCATAATTCACTCACAGCGCACAGGTACGTTGTGAGACAGTGGTCATAAGTTGTACTTATCATTCATAAGTACGATTCCGACGAACTTTACGGAATTTTGAGTACATAATATACCACATGAATTATGAGTAGGACGTTCAAGTGGCGGTGTATGGCACATCTACATATCCTAACTAGTTACTTATATTAATACTGTACACTGAGCACATTGTGAAGATATAAAACGCACGTTTCATTAACTCTCTCTCTCTCTTTAAATTCACAACTTAGATTAAACTAAGATAATAAAGGTCTGTACACTTTTTAAATGTTTAAATATCAAAACCCTGGAGGTATATTCTGACCGTAACATTACTGACCTCTCCACTACAGATTTGCAACTTCAAAATGGTGCCTAACCAAATTTACATTTAATGAGCTGTTGTAATTTAAATACAACTCACATTGAATAAAACGAGGGGAATGATTATGAAGGCTAAATGTCAATGCATTAGATTCACGACTCCGTACCAAACAAGCATACGGAGACCTCATTATTACCTATCAGTAAATTAACTGACCTTCGAAGGCAAAGTCATAACTTTATGTGTTTACCTCTGTAAGGACCTAATCGTTATAAGTTATTTTTATTAACCGTAAACCAAAAAAAAGAATATTAAGACTGAAAATCGAGATGCATCCATAGATGATACAGAAGAAGAATATAAAAAGATATATTTCAAAGTATAATTTGTGGAGAATAAATAAAAAAAATTGATAAAAAAAATAAATAAAATCTCTTGCTGATATAACCAATAAAGCAGATGACATCGGACATGTTGCCAGAGAAGTATATTGAAGAAACCTTTGTTTAACTGTGTACGATAACAGGTGATGATAATGAACAAATAAAGCGAGGGTAGAACGTAAATATACTTAAAAAATTAACGATGAACAGGAACGGATTATGAAGAACGAAAAAATTAAAGGTTTCGAGTGAAGCCAAGTACATTTATTTCCCGGGAATTTAGCACCATTCTCTTCTTTATAAGTTATGTTTGTATCTAAATAACAATCTCAGCAGCAGGCTGAAGGTATCCTAAACGCTTCTAACATATTTAAAATGTATTGGGTTATCTATTAGTAGTCTAATTGACTTTCTATCGGTGATCAACGACGGACAAATAGTAATTTGTATCTAGCCGGCATCAAACGTTAAACATGACGACGGCTACCGTACATGCCAATAGACGTTTAATTAAACATTAACTTGGGTTAGTTTTGTTGCGTCGCTACGTGGCAAGATTACCACGGAGATTTCATATAAATGTGTGCTTAGGGTGATATTTTATTTATTTAAGTAAAACTTTACTTAAAAACACAAAAGAATGTCCAAAAAGCGAACTGAATTCCAAAGAGCACTCTCCCAGTTCATCATAGAGTTAAGCAGAGAAAGATATTTGCAGTTTCTCATATATATAAAATTATAAATCCAGTATATACAAGTACGATTAGTACCAACATTGTATGTTAAAGTACATATTAACATAAATACATAAATAAATATTTATAAATAAGTCTGCAAAGAAAAATTTAATTTTTTCATACAAAATAGCAAAGATAGAGAGTGGTCATCTATAGTAGTTTGGAAACATGACGGATGAAACTGAGGCTACAGTGGTATTTATCGCCCAAGAGATAGCAAACTTGTTAGGAGTTATTCAGATCAGAAATTAATGATTAATATGTAAATAACAAAAATCCTACCTTTGGAATTTTGCACCTGACGATTATAACAATCCCGTCATACTTTTTCTGGGCTTGATACTAGCAAAAATATCATACAACTAGCAAAATAATAATATATAATAAATTTAAATACTGTTATCATTGATAAATTAAGTTTGTTTGTTGCCCGCAAAGATCTATACAGAGTTCATTGGGGGTAATCAGGCCTTAGCCCACCACGGTCTCCCAATGCGGGTTGGTGGGATTTCTTTGGAATAAGGATAGTAAACTTTAATGCTTTACATATTTAAATATTGCATCCTTGTGTTACATTAGTATTATGACCGTCGCCATCATTTCATCTTCTACAAATGTTAAACTCTTAACAACTCAATTTTCGCTTTAGTTTTAAAGTCACAAGTGCATTGACATTCGGATGAAGACAACATGTGGAGTCAAATTTAACCGAAATTAATTGCAAATTTTGATTACTTACAAATTGAGATCGCTGAACTGCTCATATGTATAATTACCTAAAACAATTTGCATACCGGTTTTTATTACGGTTCAGCCAGAGGCAGAGGCAGTGGTCGACCTTAACATGAAAAAAAAAAACATCTATAGAGAAGTTGTGTAAGGACCTGTTACAGTCTGTACCAACTTTGAGTACACTAACCCAATACGAGACGAGAAAGTATATATTGTATATATAATAGACGATACAGATGATTAAGATTAGGATTTGCTTTTAAACATGCCTGTAAACATTACTAATTTTTTGAGGTTTAAAGATATACATTTATCCAAACATTTCTTAACCCCAAACTTTCAAATACTTTGCAGCACCCATGACCATAGAAGAACTAAGATGATTGATTCCCTGACGTCAGACTCATCACGAAGAACCTGCCGCTTGAATTATTGTGTACTGTCCGATCTACGCAGAATGAGTTCAATTTGTTATAAAATCTTTTCGAAGGGTGATTGGTTTCTAATTTAATTTTATCAATAATAGGTCCCAAGCCGGTGATAGTACTGAACTATCTTCTCCTTCGCGATAAGAATGTTTTTTTTATTTCAATAGCATCGAATCTGTGTTCTTTTGCCTCGATTTGTGATCTATCTCATTTGATGTAGTGTTTCGGTTGATCCAAAACCTAATCACTAGTTGCAGACTTCCTAAAACTCCGGTGTCTGCCGCAGGCATAAGGTTACGCATTTTGATTTTAAGCTGTGTTAATATGGTGACGTTTTTCCATATTTTAATATAATTTTTGTCTTGGCCAAAACATTTAATTATGGAAAGTGATCACCCCGTCACGTCTGTCCATCCAAACTAGCAAGGAAAGTGGGCTCGCGTCCCACATGCATTGTTACATAAACACGCAATTGTTTAATTACGACCGCTATGGTCGGCTTATGTTGTTCGATGACCATTTGAAGTGACCACACAATGGACACTTAACTGGGTCGGTAAGGCAGTGTGATGGAATTTATAGGACCGTCCGGATGTATATACAGATATATTTTTATTTTCTAAACGGAACTGGTTATAAGTTTTTTTATTTGGTTCAATGATTAATCGCTACTACTAAGTTTTCACTATGACTTCACCATTTTTATGACCATCAGGTAAACTGTTCATCTCGTTTCTTCTATATAAATAAGTGTCACTTATTTTCATTGCTGAACATTTGCGTTCGTTACTAAGGTCCTGTCTAGGAGGTAATAAAGATAATTTTTGAATAGGCCCAGGTAACAACGATATTCATTATTAATCAGTATCATCATCATTAAGTGCCCTCTTCAAGCTGAAGTTTGGTGATCAGATTGAAAAAACCAATCCGATCCCCAGCTATTCTTTTTAACTGGTGGTATTTAAACCCGGTCCACTCATTTAGGTCGTCAAACCATTGCTTGCGCTATATACCTGGTGCACGTTTTCCAAGAATTTTGCTCTCCAGGATCAACCTTGAGAACTCACAAAGGAATCCTCTTTTAAGTTGTCCGAAAAATACAACGTTTTTTTGCTTGACGATGATATTAATCTACGTTTACAGTTAACTCTCTCAAGGACTTGAGCATTGGAGACCAACTGCTTCCACGTGATCTTAAACATTCGACGAGGTTCCCACATCTCAAATGCTTGTATTCAATAACTCGACTTGTATTCGTCAAATCGATTAATCAGTAGTCAAAACATTACTCTGTTCAAATCTCATACATAAGAGAACCAGAAATACTCTGGACGAATACTCTTCACAATCCACGGCTTCGCTTCTACTTAGTCCAGTCCAGGTCTAGGTTATGTGATATAAAATGTTAATTTTTAATATTACGTTATAGCCATTTTGTTGAATTAAAGTTATTACGTAAATACGATTGTTAACGTCACGTAGAACCGCGTGCTCTAAAGGGCTATCCGCATCAGATATCGCAGTAAGCTAACGAGCTTGTCCGATGTTATCCGACAGTACACATGGTTATAACCAATTTCGCTTAACTGGCATCTATATGACCACTTTGCGGTTCTAAACTACTTTGTTACGTAAAATAAGTGTTAATGTGCTATTGTGAAAAATCCAAGTTGTTGCTAAAACAAACACAACCGGATATAATCTAGCCTTTAAAAGCCGAGTAACAGGTTTTTAAAAATACTGGTAACCTAATAGATATATACTAAATAATAATGATCGCTGGCTACAACTTTGAGAATTTCATGTAACACTAGTTACACCCCTGCGACTCCGTTTGGGGAAGTAATTTTGTTAAACCATTCTTAGTTGACCTGTACTCGGTAAAAGGCATCATCATCATCATCAGCCAATAGAAAGCTACTGCTGAACATAAACTTCCCCTAAAAATCTCCACATCGATCGGTTCCGCGTCGCTCTTACCAAGTCGTCTTTCCACCTTATGGAGGGCCTCCCAACACTACGTAGAACGGCACGCGACTGCTCGAAAAACTGATGAGGCAGTAAGGTTCGCAAGTGGCGGCCACTTACGGGTAAAAGGAATATTTCTATCAAATCTCAAATCTGTAGGTCTTATGGTTGCAGATATACCATGATGAGACTTTACGTAGGTGGAAAACTTTATATATATATAAGACGTTTTGTCCAGCGAGACCGTCTAAATAAATACTACTCCAGCACATTTTTCTGCCCACAAATATTAATCATCATCATCATCATCATCAGCCGATACACGTCCACTGCTAGACATAGGCCTCTCTCAAAGATCTCCATATCCATCGGCCCAACGTTGCTCGCATCCCGTGATTCTCACCAGATCGTCGGTCCACCTTGTGGGAGGCCTCCCAACACTACGTCTACCACTACGTGGACGCCACTCGAGGACCTTACTACCTCTTCGGCCGTCAGGCATTCAAGCAATGTGCCTTGCCCACAGCCACTTAAGTCTAGCACTCTGTAAATCAAATCCCCTCAAATATTATTAACGAAAAATAATGTATTTCCGATTCGGAGAATGGTATAGCTTCTGAAATAGTGGTAACAAGACTTAACATCATATGTTTCATGGTGATGAGCAATGGTGCAGTGTCTAGGAATCTACTCATCACAACATGTTGTACTTACCATCAACTGAACCTGCTAGTCTCGTCGCTTTAAAAAGATATTCTTAAGCTAGTCATATGAAAAATTGTAAGGCCTGAATTGGAAGCGACGAGACGAGAGGAACGTTTATTTGATGGTAAGTGATACGCCTACCTTCTATGATATATACAGCATCGCAATGTGCTCGTCGTCGTGAAACGTAAGATATTAAATCTCGTTACCCCAGTAATTACGTCAGTTACAACGCCACTTATATCCAACAGTAAACATCTACCGGCTGATGATGACAGCGCCGTTCGAACAAGAATACAATAATGTTTGCACATTACTGTGTGACAGTAGGAATAGTAGATGCGGTGGTACCTACCTAGACAGTCTCCGGCAACAGAGACCTACGCACCAGTAAAAGTACATTCATAGCGTGGTTAAGGAAACATATATGTTTAACAAACTATGAGAAGACCTCTTACTTTGGTAGGTAGTGTATATAGTTTGGATTATAAGGATTCCCGCACAACAACTTACAGCACCTAAGCCGACCTCACCAGCTCATGGTGCACCTTGCTAATCAACAAACGAGGACCTGGCTCCCACCAACCCGCATTGAGCCAACGTCGTGGGAAATGGCCCAAATCCCCCCACACGAACTCCTACAAAAGTAAAGATCTTTTGCGGAGCCTATGTCCAGCAGTTGACGTCCATCAGCTGATGATGATGATGATGTATACAGTTTAAGAAATAGTTCTCATATTTCAGTTGTAAATAGACTACTAATACAAATGTACTGATATTATGAGGATAAATAGAGCGAAGACATTCTTGACCCGCGCGTGTAGGCCAAGCGAACCCAGCGTGGGTTTCTGGTGTTGCCAACCATCTAATCTTTATCCGGTTACGTTTTGTTCTACCCACAATATATTACCAACAATTTGCATATGTATATCGTTTAATATTTAAATTTAAGCTGCCTTAATAGGTACTAAGAATAGGCTCTATAATTAAAACTTCTTTATTAGTATGTTACTACATTTTACTGGTGGTAAGTCTCTGTTGCAGGAGACATATATACCAATACGGTAGGTAACTCGGCAGCTCCTATTTCTACCGCCGAACATTACTGTGCAAACATTAGTATGTTTCGGTTTGAAGGGCGCTGTATCTAGTCTAATTACTAGGGTAAAAACGCTAGATGCTTGTAGCGCAGGACCAATCGATGTGGAGATCTTTGGGTGAGGCCTATGTCTAGCAGTGGACGTCTATCGGTTGATGATGAAATTTAAACTTAGTAGTGTAATAACTGAACCATCACTCTTTTTTTATTCTACGAAGCCACGAAACCAGCTGGGCGTTAACCTGATGGTATGGGCGTAATGCTTTATCTACCTACCAGTAACAATAGTTCACATAATACATAACAATTCCGAAACAGCGACGCTTACTAACAAACGATAATAAAACTAATAAAAAAATTGGAAACTAAAACGTAATTAGACAATAACAATAGCCGACGTATTAATTACGAACGGCAATAAAACTGAGGTCGTGTAGAATTGCGTACTTATACTGCGAAGTCCATGGCACTGACTAAAATTCATACTTTTACTGTAATTTTATTGACTATAACTGAAACGGACACGCGTGGAACTAAACGGTTTAACTACGACCTTGACATGAGCCGTTGGTTAACTGGTAAGGTCAGCAGATCAAAGAGTGACGCTATCTACACTGACCTACAGTTATAGTATTGAAGATATTAGACTTGAGATATTTCCCTGATAGGACTCTTCTCTAAGACCTTGCTGCCGACAAACATTACTGTGCAAACATTACTGTGTTCCGGTTTAAATGGCGCTGTAGCTAGTTTAATTACAGACGCAATATGGTGCAGTGTATACCATTCTAACTAGCGCCATGTTATTATGGGTCAGCGTATCACTTACTATCAGATGAACGTCTCACTCATCTCATCGCTTAATAAAATTAAAAAAAAAACTTTGCATACAAGTTAATTTAACTTACCTCAAGTTTTGTGCTCGGCGTTTGCGCATGACATTTTGATTAAAGGTTTTTCTTACCTGAAACAAAAAAAATAATTAAATTAATTAAGCAAATATATAATAGAATACAGTATGAAAGTTCAATTGCATTGAAGACTCGTACATCATAGCTGGAAGGAAACGCCTACTACTACTCAATTTGTTCCGGTTTGAAGGATGCTGTTTTTACTGAAATTACTGGAGGGTAACAGGACTTAACATCTTATGTCTCACGGCGATGAGCGCAATGTGGTTCTATGTATACCATTTTAACTAGCGCCACGTTATTATGTGTCTCGGCTGTTTGTTAAGTAAAAAAAAACCATTTTATATATTATAGGTCCTGCTACCTTTTTCTATTAGCCGATAATTGAAGAATATTACTCATGTAAGAAACCACCAGGAAAGAAGACACTAGTCAAACAAATATTCATATCTGAAGAGAAGATTAACCTTCAATAATAAATAAATTGTATAATAACGAAAAATTCCAAAACGCTGGCGCGGTCACGTTGCCTAGGTGATATTCTCTATCAGTCAGGAGTCCAGTCCTGAATGTGGTGACAATTGATAGGCTGAATAGAGTAAGAATTGACCGAGAATTAAGTACATAACATTTATACAACAAGTATTGTTGAACTGATGAGAATTTATACTTAAGAGATATGTTATACGTAAGAATTTTTCATGCCAATGGAGGCTCTGGCTCTCACGAACTCGTATTGGGCCAGCGTGGTGGGAATTGGCCCTAATCCCCCCATATCTATGAGGTAGGCCTATGTTCAGCTGAGGACTATCTATTGGCTGATGATGACGTGTATGTTAATATATATGAACTCTGTCAACCTCACTTCTGTGATGCTGCCTATCCCAGACCGAGATAAAAGTGGAGAGTTCAACATGGAGCTGACTGGTCTGTTTCTAAAAGCAACCTCGGCTATACACAAAGAATAAGAGAAGTTGGTAGATGTTATAAGACTGAGAAAATTTCCTGGATGGAGGAAGAAGGCAGAGTGGCGACATATGAAGATGAATTCTACAGGAGGGCAAGATCCACTAAGGGTTGTAATGTCATCAAGTAATATTTATATGCCGTCCAGATATGAAGAGGAAATCTTTAAGAGACCAATGAATATGTTTTTTTCTAGACCGGTGGGTTTTACCATAAAAGATTACGTCGCTTACCATGAGATAATACCGTGGTATATACTGCACTCGTTGAAGTATATATTACTATATGTATGCAGAGGTTGTCTGGAATAGACTGATTATTCTCTGAAAAAGTGTAGCGCTTGGTCTCTTATCATCTCAGTCAGGTCTCAATCATTTGTACTCTTAAAGCTCATCTTATACTGGGCTTTTGGACTCTGATCCACAGCCTGTTTAAGAATAGACTGCTTCCACTACTTATTTATATAGGGTATATTGTGGCAGATTTAGAATTTGAAATTCGAATATTTTTCTAACGGTTGCGCGAGGGATCGCAGAGGGGTTACAGTTTGGCGCGACATTTGTGCGGATTGGTCAGTCACGATGTCACAGTGGACTGGTGTCTCTTTCTGTCAATGGAATAATTGGACAGTTTTTCTTTGAAAATTCTCGTGGAGCAACCGTAACTATTGATGGTGATGTCTATCGCCGTATACTTAATGAGTATTTTATACCGAAACTAAGAGAACATCCATCGAACAGCTCTCACACGTGGTTTCAACAAGATGGCGCCACGCCTCACACAGCAAGAGCCACCATGAGCCTCCTTCGCGAGATACACTCAGAATACTCTCGAAATATTCCGCGAGTCTGTACGTCGCGATGGAAAACATTTGGACGGAGTGATCTTCAAAAAATAAAATCCGCATGTCTCGTCTTTCTTTTTATGACAAATATATGTATATTCTAAAATAATAACATCCTTTAATTTAATTAAGAAGTCCTAAATCTGCCACGGGACACCCTATACTACTATGGAATATCTTCTACTTGTTCTTTAGTAATTTATAAGTAGTTTCTTTGAGTATATTATTATTGTGTTCAATAAATTTTTGAACAATCTATAAGTAATACAAATTTGTAATAAGTACGGTAAATTATTACGAAAACCCTAACCCCGTTAGTTTTATAAAAGCTACAATCATAATATTTTTTTTTATAAAGCTTTAACTAAGTTTTTATGTAGTTAACAATAGATGGAAATTTCATAGTGACGGTAGTTTAACGAGTGTTTCAATAACCCTACAGAACTACGATTGGGTATTTGAACCGCAAAAAAAAAACGTAGTTTGACAGCACTGCGTTGCATATTTGTTTACGCAAGGAGCAAATATTTCGCAATGCAATCATGCTGAACAACTTTGAAGTGTTATTATACAGAATTATATAATTGGCGCGCCACTTATCCTCGCTTCTTCACCATCATTGCGCAAGCTGTTTACGTACAGTTTTGAATGCCAAAAATGTCATTCACCTACATATATATCAATATAACATTTCACACATCACCATAGTCAGCCCGTAGACGTCCACTGCTGGAAATAGGCCTCCGCCAAAGATGCCCACATCGATCGGTCCTGCGCCGCCCGCATCGTCGGGCACCAGAGGCCGTCGTTTTTTGGGGTTCATATTGGGAGGATTTGAGCCATTTCACACCACGCTGGCTTAATGCGGTTTGGTAGGAGCCAGGGCCTAGTTTGTTAATTAGCAGGGTGCAACACGAACAGGTGAGATTGGCTTGGGACCCTTGAGTTGTGCGAGACCCCTTACACCCCATACTGCTTCTCGGCCATTTGGCTAAGATCAAAGTGTAGGATATAACATTTACTTAGATATAATATTACGTAACATAATTTATATTCTCTTTCTGCTGCCGAACATTGATGTGCAACCATCATTGTGTTCCGGTTTGAAGGGTGCTATATCTGTTCTAGTTACCGGGGTATAGAGACTTAACATATGTGTCAAACCGACGCGCACAATGTTGTGCAGTGTATATAATTCTAAACAGCGTTGTTATTGGTAGGCGTATCACTTACCATAAGCTGAACTTCTTGCTCGTCTCGTCGCTTCGTAAAATAAAAAAGAAAAAAATTCTTATGTAGTCTACTCCTTTTTGACCTAGACTGTCAATAGCGTATACTCTTTATACATATATATTGCTTATAACTTATATCAAGACCAAGACCAATGACGAAAGTTAAAGAAGACTCTCTGCGGAAACAAGTTCAGTATTAAAATATTTAATACATAAATATATTATTCAACAACTCACGGGACCAACAACAAACCAGGTTCTGGCTCCCACCAACCCGCATTGGGCCAGTGCAGTAGGAAATGGCCTAAATCCCCCCATATAAATTCCTACAAACGACGGCCTTGGTGCTCGGGTGGTACAGGACCGATCGATGTGGGGATCTTTGGGGGAGTCCCATGTCCAGCAGTGGACGTGTATCGGCTGATGATAATGATGATTATTATTATAAGTAATACTTATTATAAAGGTTAGTTCATTATTTACTTTTTATATTGCGTATACAGGACGTAATATCTGTTACCAAAGTCCTTCTATGAGAGATAAAACCACAGCTGACCTATGATCTCATGTTATTGAGAACAGAACTAAAATAAATGCTCTCTGGTGATTAAGAGCCTTTAATACCGAATAGGGGAGTAATCATTTTACTGTTTAAATGTGAAATTATTAAGGTTATTTCTTGTGTAAGGGTAACAAGAAAAATGCGGTGACATATAAACTTACTAGGTTATAGGCAAGCGTATTGCTTTATCATCAGCTGATAGAAGTCCACTGCTGGACAAAGGCTTCTCCGAAAGATCTCGACATAGATCGGACCTGTGCTGTCGTGGTTCCCGAGTCTTGCCAACTTTCGTCAGTCAGCATGGCCTCCAACGAGCTGTCGTTTGTTAAGGGTTTATGTAAGGTGATTTGTAGCTATTTTCCACCACGTAAGCCCAATGCGGGTTGGTGGGATCGGGAGCTTTGTTTGTTGACTAACAGAGTGCGCCACAAGCAGGCAAGGTTGAGCTCCCGTGAGTTGATGTTCGGGAACCCTTACACCCTCAAGCGTATCGCTTACGACATCATAAAGGACCTACTAGTCTCTTTGTTTCTATAAATAAATATCAGTACAAACAAAAGATGAGAAATAAACCACTGTAATATAATTTGTTAAGTATTAACTTTCACATATGTCATGTTATATATTATATTAGTAATTATAATAAACACTTTAATAATAGAGAGACAACTTTGAACAGGATATAAAAGTGAAATCGATAGTGTTATAAACTATAGAAATGATAGCACAGTGAAACTGTTATTATTTCACAAGAAATAACACAAACGTGTGTATTAATATGAAGAGATTACAGATTAATAGTAATCAATCAATCATCACTTTCTAACACTGTCTCAGAGGCAACAGTGTGCCGCCATGGCGGCTCGAAGACCTGATACACCATATTTAGTAACTGACAATCATCGGATTTAACACGCGACCGTTTCGCCAATTATTCGTCATTAGCACTCGCTGATAGATCATCATCTTTGAAAGTATGATAATATATACCTCCACTGCGCAGTAGCTGATATACTTGTCTTCTATGAAGTCCAGAAGACGTTCACCTGATGGAGGTGATACGCTTGCCCGTGACAACTTAAGGGTAGGGAGAATTATATATATATATATATATATATATATATATATATATATATATATCCAGCAGCAAATTACGCTTGTCGCCTGAGACATAGGATGTTAAGTCTCGTCACCCCAGTAATTACACTAGCTACACTACACTATAGTAATGTTTGCACACTACTGTTTGGCGGCAGAAACAAGAACTGCGGTGGTAACTACCAAGACGGTCTTGAGCAACGGAGACCTACCAGCATTTACCAGTAATATATGATAGCCAAATTGTTATGTTAACTCTTCACTATCTCAATCATTTAAATTCTTTTAACGATGTACCGACGAGTTGATTGTGGTGAAAACTGATATAGTAACTGATAGTTAGGATGATATACACAGCACCACGTCTTCGCCTTGAACATAAGATAACAAATCTTATCATAGTAATTTGATAAAGTATTTTTTTTTTTATTAAATTATGAACGATTCAAAAGAGAAAAGTGATTCACTTGTAACATTCTAGTTTACATGAACATGAAAGAGGTTGAATGATAAAAAGTAAGGATTGGAGAGCTTTATCATTAACAAGCTCTGATTATGTTGATAAGAGCCGTAAACAACTTTCACTGTGCACACCCATTCCACACTTGTTGCGCATTCATCAGGCGGGCGAGTCCAGATGGTGAGTGATACTCGTGCCCATAACGGATGACGTACACAGCACTGCATTGTCCTCGTGGCTTTAAGACATCGGACGTTAAGGTTTGTTACTTAAATAATTTCGGTAGCTACAACGCCCTTCTATCCGGAACACAGTAATATTTACACACTGCTGTTTGGTGGCAGGAATAGGAGATGCGATGGTACTTATCTACATGGTCTCTGGCAAAGCAGACCTACCCCACTACTGGTTATTACATTGTGAAATTACTTTTTAATGAACTAAACTTCAGACGATCACGAATTGGGGTAACTTAATTTTCCGCCCTTAAAGTTAGAATCTTTTTAAATAAACTAGCTGGAGATAATATAGAACTAGATTTTAAAAATTTTGTCTAGAAATTTATCAGAAATATTCCCACTCGGTGGCAGCCCGCAGCCCCACGAGCCTCTTCCCGTTGTCAACACCCTTGCAAATCTTTGGGGATGGAATTTTGTAAAATATATTCTTAGCTGACTATTGTTACCGGTGATAGATCTCTGTCGCCGGAGTCCGTCTAGGTAGATACCACTGCAGCATTTATTTCTGCTGACATATAGTAGTGTGCAAACATTACTGTGTTCCAGATTGAAGGGCGCTGTAGCTAATAAAATTACAGGAGTATCAAGATTTAATATCTTATGTTTCAAGTTAACGAGCGCAATGTGGTGCTATAAATTCCAACTTAACTAGCGTCATGTTATTAAAGACAGGTATATAACATATCGTCAGGTGAACATTCCACTCGTCTTGAGGCTTCGTTGATTAAAAAAAAAACCTCTAAATGGCAGAAGCAATATCTCTACCAGATTTTCATATAATAGTTTCGGAGATCTTGTGATGAGTCAATGAACCATTTGGATATCTCCTATATATATAAAATTCAAATAAATAAAACCTCACCCTTAAAAGTACACAACTAAAATATTTTTAGTAATCGTTTGCATATTTTATCCCCATTTTTTTTATAAGAAGGATGAACAACGAGGGAACAGTTGACCTGGTGGAAAGTGATCTCTGACGCCCATGGAAACAATAATTTCGTTATCTTTTATATAGTACAAGTACCTTTATCTCGCTCTGATACAGAGCACAGAATCACCAACCTGTACATTTAATTACCTTCGCCGTCCCCCACACCAGCCGGCGGAGTCAAACCTACTTGAAAGCAATTTTTTTTTAAATGAAAACTCGACTAACTTGCAACACTGACACCATTCATTTCTAACCATGTAAAACAAATTAACTTACTGTAATATAATGTAAGGCAGGAAAAATTGTAACTAAGAATTTCATATCGTATCGTATCACTCACAATCAGGTGAACGTGCTGCTCGTCTCATCGCTTAATTATAAAAAAAAATTAACTCCATAACGGCCAATTAAGCAAATATCATGAACACTTAAGTTGCAATAATTAAACCACTCCTACGTTTTATTCGCTAGAAACTTTAATCAAAAGCACTAAATTGAATAGTACTTAATTTAACTTGTTTCCTGCTTGACGTAAGTTATTATGAAGTGAATGATGGATAATAAAATGTAAATACATAAATTAATTAATATTTCCTTTTCTTGTTTATTTTGATGCATTTTTAATACATTAATAAATTTATTAGTTAAAACAATTATATTTTTAGTTAGAAGACCCTATGATGAAGATCGAGGGAAAAGTCTGAGGAGAAAACTTATTTTCAGTAATAGACGTCTATATACTGATGATGATGATGATATGAATGTTTGATGCAGTAAGATATAACAAATACGTAAATTATGTATTTATATAATTCAACTTCCATTTTGCAGTAAGAATTGTATCGTAGTTTTATTCAAACATAATCAACAGACAAGAGTAGACGCATCAATGTTCTCTTTGCTCTATTTATTTATTAACAACGCACCATTGCTCGGTATTTTTTATTAAAAAAAAAACCAAACGAACTAGATTATGAAATGATGGTATATGCATTCGTAGATTTCTATTCCAGTAACCAAGCGAACATCTCTAACGGTTACTGAATAAATTTAGATATAATTTGAGAATGCCACTACTATTCGCAAGGAATTTGACCATCTTCAGTATAATGTAATTTCTTTGTTCTAAGATGAGAACCACGGTAAGTAATCCTCTCACAACCACATTCACTACAAATTAAAAAATAATGAATATTTAAGAATAGTATATCACTAATCTTGACTGACTTGACTTGACATGAATTGACTGTACTAATCATTGGAAATCAATTCATATTAACATAATTAAGACTCGTTTCATTAATTTGACAATATTCTTAAAGTAAAACTATTATTACTACTAGTGCTATTTTTTTAGTACTTTATTAATACTTCCTTTGAGTGCATTGTTTAGTTCCAGTTTATGTATTCACATATAATCTGTTATCAGTATTCATCTAACGGTAATGCACAATAATATTTAAAAGTATATCAATGAGTACGATAAACTTAGTATTTTTAAACAAGTAGATGGCATTAGTATTCCTTTAATACATGCGAATCCAGATCTAACCGGAATACAAGATAACGTTGCTTAACATTAATACTATTACTAAAGCTTACGGCCGACTTGCACTGACCGACCTTACATCGACGCAATGCGCAACAACCTTACATAAATCCTACAGTTATTACTATAACAATTACTAACACATGAAGTTATTTATCAGAATAAGTAATATAAACTAAATAACAATAGACACAACAGATCAAAAAATCTTTTAAATAGATCCGTTAGTAAACGTAGTAAAAAGATTTGTCTCATAAGATATTGTAAAATTAAAGATAAAAATTTGTATATGATTATAAAAAAAAGTGTGTAGAAGAAATAAGATCCTGCTCTCATTGTCAGGAGAAAGAGAATTATAATTAAAAAATACAGATACTAATAATATATTAAAATTTGAAAACACAACCTAGAAGTGCCTTTATAATAACCCCATGCTATATTTATTCCTTAACGCTATCGACGACTATTTGGTTACATTTTGTCAGTAATTATATATGGAATGACTATACATCTACATTTATACATATTAGTAAATTTAAATATCTATTTGCGAATGGCGAACGCGTACCGGAAGACGTAGTATTGGCAGGTCCCTCACCAGGTGGTCCGACGATCTGTGAGTATCGCGGGAACCCACTGGATTCAAGCAACGCGGGACCGATCGATGTGTAATTCTTTGGAGGATGCCTATGTCCAGCAGTGGACATCTATCGGCTAATAATGATGATAATGATGATGTAATATCTATTTTTAGTAACGACGCAACAGTTATTTTATTTAATAAAAATACTTCTTCTTAAAACGCCATTTCCTTTGGATGATCGATATTTCGATACTGCTGCTTTAAAAAGTAAACGAGTGTTATTTCTCAACTACTGACTTTATCCAGGTTACGTAAGGTTCTTGTCACAGGGTATTTCTTTTTCAGACCACAATCTCCTTTTAATCTTTCCCTATACGATCATCTACACCAATTAGTATTACAGCTTTCTTCGAACGTTAACATAATACTTATACAGATAAAACCTTCTGCAACATCAGCAGTTATAATTAACTCTTTCTGTGCTGTACTATAAAGCGATTGTCGTTACACTGTGATATTTTCATACCTTCGCCCTTTTATTGACATAATGACAAAATTTGCGAAATCTAATCGAAAATTCGTGAGAATTTGTACTTACAGAATCATTTCATTGAGCAATAGCGTCGATAATTTGTGAAATAACCATGGGAACCATTAAAAAACTAAGATCATGATGAAACCATTGAATAATCTACAGCAATGATACTCAGTAAAATAACTATAACAAAGGAAAGTGATTCTTATTGTATTTATTACCTATCATTTCGTTGTTAGATAGTTCATTAATCCATTTCTTTAAAAAAAAAATTTTTTAATTTTTACCACCGACCAGCTCCTCTAAAGCTAAGCATTTACCGCAGGCTACTGACGCATGTAGTATAAAGAGCATCATCAACCCTTAAGAAACTTCAGCACACTCTTCAAGAAGATATTTCTTTTTATCCATTTGATACAGATCAAACAAAAATAAGTAATTATTTTTATAGAATTACGAATTTTGATATAAAACAATATTCGTATAAATCAAATAAATCCATAAAGCGATGTATTTAGTTTCAGCAATACGATTTAAAGAGAGTAAATTTAAGAGCTGCATAAAACTAGAGAGCTGAATCGGAAGACCGGATGGTGAACTGCATTGTCTAATGTCATGTCATACGTAAAGCTCGCAATGAGTCAGACAAGCAAACAATCTAAATAGTACATCGTTGGCCGCAGCGGCGGAGGAGTCACAATCGCTATCAAGATCTGATTTGAATCTCGGTGTCATTGTTGTGTACTCTGATCACGTGCTTTTCTCTGTAACTATTATTTACATCCTGTCCGATTGTATTTTTTACATTACTAACAGGTAAATTTACTGTTCCTCAAACTTTATCCGGCATATAAAGAAATACATTACTGGAGATTAGTCTGCTCATGAATTCATCAACATCACCAATAAATTCTATTTACATGTACTTCCAAGCAATGAGACCACCGTTAATCAAAAGATCAATACCGTCATTTGAATATTGTACTAAATCTTCCCCAAAAATAAATGATAACCATGATGATTAACAAAAATCGTAAAAATGTAAAAGAAACCGATACCGTACTATTATAATCGTAATAATGTATCATGAGTAAATTCAACCCTGCCTCTGTTTAAATTTAGTATCTCAGATCTGAGGATTGTAGTCTTCATTAAAGTTCCATCTCCGGATACTCCTTAAGTTAAGTTACTCTTTAAGTTAGTGTCCAGCAAGATTCTTACGACCGTTGTAGTATTAGGAGGAAGACCAGTTGTACTATCTATCTTGTTGATCAACGAACGATCGATGGTTTGTTTTTGCACGTTCTCAATCACAATCATTTTCTCATTTTCGTCATGGTTACGCATCGTTCGGCAAAAATACAAAAGGCTTTTAATGTTGAGAGTTTTCATTCAGAATTGGGTCTACAATGATGGATTAGTATATTTTGCAGTAACAGGAATTCATAACATACATATCGAATGAAATTTTGCTTATTATAAACTAAATTAAATTACCTATACATACTTTGTAATGATCCTAACTCACCTAACGAGTTATAAACGACATCTCCGTAAACCAGTGGCGATGACTGCGCACGCGCCGCCTAACGGCACTCCACATTACACTCAGTAACATAGCATTAGACATGACGACGCGTGTGATGTTAACAATCATACTCCTTTAGTTACACCGGATTCCAAACATAGCATCGTTTCTATAATACAACTGATAAACCAAAAACTTGAAGAGTATTTATTGATTCAACAAAGCGACGAGCCAATGACGGTCATTTGATGTCAAGACTCACACTTGCCCAAACTAAATACTTGGTCAGAGGTTTACACAGACCTACTTTACGCTTATAACAGACGTAAATTTTGTCTAAATATTCCAAGATTTCCATTGATTTGAAATTCCTAAATTTGGGAAATAGCCCAAATCCCCCTATATGAACCCCTACAGACGACAAGGCCTAATGCCCTAACCATGCTGACTGCGGAGGATTGATCATGGTGGAGATTTTTGGAGGAGGCCCATATCCATCAGTGGCCGTCTATCGACTGATGATGACGGTGATGATTCCAAGATTTCAATGGCTTCAACACCTTCGAAAATTTATAACAGTAATCTTTTCTATGAAATTACTTACCTGCCTACCACCAATACTTTGAAGACTGCTTCCTTGTGCTCAAATAATGATGATATTTAATTAAATTAATTAAACTATTTATAAATGATGACAATGGAATTGCATTCGATTTACGCAATCATGAACTGGTTAATATTCATCTGGTTCCATTATGATGCAATAAGGAAAATCGGCTTTACAAAGAGTTAAGAGAATGCAGGATAAACATTATCAGCCATTATAGTGTTAACTGTGCCCTCACTTCGATTTTTATAACATTTGTTCAATAATGCAGTGAATATAAATTTAATTAAGTTCACTAATTATACCATTGCTTTAACAAATGATTTTGTCTCATGAGGAGACAGCTGTTTCACCATAGTTATCAAGCGCCGTCACTAATTCCTATATTCTTAATAGGCAGGTCCTAAAATCTCCAGCTGATTAAAACATGTTATGACTATATATACTAAGTTAGTCTAATCTACTGATGGTAAGTAGGTCTCTAATGCCGGGAACCGTCTAGATAGGGACCACCGCAGTGCCTGTTACTGCAGCCAAACAGTAGTATACAAACATTACTGTGTTCCAGTTTGAAGGGCGCTGTATTACTAGTGTAATTATTGGGGTAACGAGACTCAACGTCTCATGTCTCAAGGCGACAAGGTCAATATAGTGCAGTGCATTCTAACTAGCGCCGTGGTGTTATGGGCAGGCCTATTCCTTATCATCAGATGAACGTCCCACTTATCTTTTCGCTTAATGACATAAAAAAAAATCGAAAATGCATTATAATTTTTCTCTTGATTTTTATCATACGTCATTTACAAAATACTTTGTTGGACATAGTGATATATAGCATTCTATGAGTCAAATCACAGGATGACAATTATGTCTAGATTATTTTTAAAAACAACATGTATACAGTAATCTACTGAATTTTGAATAATTTAATTCAACTGCCTCCGTGACGCAGTAGCCAAGCGTTTGCCTTTTAACATAGAGATCTCGGTTCAATTTTGGAATAACGTTACAGCCACCACGAGAGGAAGAATATTTTGTGTGTTCACCATCTACGGCTTCATTGTCACTTAAAACCATACGAAAGTAAGCTCTGGTTTATCCTACTGCTGATAAAAACTATTTATTTATATCTAATGTAAATAGAGCATAAACAAATCTCAAGACCAGTTATTGAAGGTCAAGCAATCGACTTCAGTAGAAATGAAGTAATTTCAAATGATGTATATGTAATTCTTTTATTGGCCACAACCGTAGCACATTTTATTGCCCACAACTGGAGGTAAATTATCAACGCCAGCAATTTCCGTCCCATAACCCGTTATGCCGTCACGATATTACGGTGTTGCCTGCAACGAATGTCCCTCATTACAGTCATTGAAGTCAATTCGCGTAATCGAGCTGTTCAAGTGTCGCTAACCTGCCACATCTGCCGCAGTTGGATATGTCGGTTCACCTTGATAATGCTCCAAGTTTTTACGCTAGCGAAACATTACAATGACCCATTGTAAGTTTGCTTAAAATTTGAAATCTACATCAATGCAATTCTCTCGAGTGGCGCCCGCCTACCGACAGGCGTAGTGTTGGAAGGCCTCCCACAAGGTGGACCGATGATCTGGTGAGAATCGCGAGAACCCACTGGATGCGAGCAATGCCGGAGCAATCGACGTGGAGATCTTTAGAGGAAGCCTATGTCCAGCAGTGGTCGCGTATCGGCTGATGATGATCAATACAATTTAAATTTTTGGCACTGTTTTATGGTTTGTTACATCAAAGCCACTACTTCATAAGATAACTGATACTATAAAGAAACTGATATCGAGGAATTTCTTTAACCTTTTTCCTCTTAACACTTTTAAAACTTATCTAAGATCACTGGTGCATAAAAGAGGATGTTGTAATCATTTACATAATGCAACAGTGTTCCTAAGTTGGTTCTTAATGTAGCCTTCCTCCCTAGGACGAGAAATGTAAGGTGGTTTTTTATTCGCACATCGAGGGCACTAAGGAGGTTTACTCTTCCTTGTTTCGTAGAAGATTTTTGATTCCCTCCTAAAGCACCAAAGACCATCGAGGAGGTTTTAGTCAGTAGAAATCTCTGACTTCATCCTAGAAACAAGGCATCTTTAGAAGATTTCCTCCTTTATATAACGAAAATAGTTATGGCCTTCCCTAGTACCTCGTCTATTACCCATTTCTCCCAATTGTAACTTTTGTTAAAATGTTAGATCAATAACATGTTTAAGAAAATTACATAACTGCAGTTAACTTTATAATACCAATTCAAAACTGTAAATAATAAAACTAATAAAATTTAAGATGAAGTATTAAACTCGAATCAACAACAATACTTACTTCCTTATTGCGTACACAAAGGCAAATCAAATACGAACGGACTGACAAATCTCCAAAACTGGTTCACATTAAAACCTCCGCGTTGAAGTGATAAAAGATATTAAAATGAATGTGGCAACCCACATTCGCGGCAACAATTATAATTTACAAGTGGTATGATGAGAAGCGGCACCGGCTCAGCGCGGGCACGTGGGAGCGGCACGGATCACTCCAATGACTCATTTACTCTTGAAACGGCAATTGTCAAACTTTTTCCCATATAAACTATGGACGAGCGGTGAACTAGGTGCCCGTATTCGTTTAATTACTACATCAAGTACTGTTAGTCCATGTGAACAAAGAAGCGCAGTCATGCCGCTTGCTATTAATACAGTTAAAGATATAGGAGAGAAGTATCATCGAAAACATGACCAAAAAATTAAATAAGATATTGATAAACAGAATAATGCTTACTTCAGAAAGTATAAATTAAATGCAGAGCTAAAGTTGCAATATCACAAAAACATACTCAAACAGTGTTTACACGATATTTATTAGAAAACTGGCTTTAAACTTTTGACTGTTTTTCTATACGTCAGTCGCTTTGTGTCGGATAATCAAAGACTATATGTGAATCTATTTTGGCACTACCATGAGCTCTCAAATTTTGAATAAATTTCAATTCACGTTGCGCAAAATATACTGGGAAGGGACTGAGAAATAGTTTAGATTCCCATTTGTTATATATATATATATATATATATATATATTCGTTACAATACATGCCAAGTTAAACTTGTGCTTAATACAGTGAAAACAAAAATGTATTTGTCTGTTAGATTTTAACGTCCCAAACTGCTTAACCAATTTTGAATGATTTTGATAGAGTTTGATAAGGACTTACACAGTAATATTAGATTATCCTCCAGTTTGACGAATAATAGATGGTCAATATTTTTAATCAATACGTAATGAAATATATATAATATTCTCGAAACCACTTGATACCAATTATCCTTGCTTTCCTCTCGCTAACCCTCCGATGCCTCACTAACAGCGCGATGCCATTACGTTCTAGCCTTACTTTCGTGCCGCCATATTTTTAAATGTTGCCAACTTATACATAACAAAATAATGATACCGGTATAAAATACAATACATTTTTTTTTTTTGCTAACGTCAACATTAAAGTGCATAGTTTATTTTTATTGCGAAAACAACACTTAAGGGAACATATAGGAGATGGAACTATTTATATGAAACCAATAATTTCTTCCGTATATACTAGAAATAGACAAAGAGATATCGAAATGATTCCCCATTTTATTAAAAGAAATGGGCATTTGATTTAATAAAGGCAAAGAATACAGAGGCGTTGTTATTTTTTAACATAAATAAAAAGCTTTGTAGATCGTTCATAATATTTAAATAAATACCCGCGTTCAAAACCTAGTATAGTACAAATACCGGTTAAAACCAGTAACCAAAAGTCATCACTCACACGTTTACCGTTATAATATGAACCGGCGCACTAACACCTGTAAAGTACTATTTACTTATATAAATGACCTGCTTATTTCTCATACATTTACATACATTATTCTTAAATAAGATAACTTGTTTATTTAAGTAACCCATATAAAGCACAAGGACACCTTTCTCGCATATGGTTAAATAACCTCGAATTGATCTCAAATACAATAACAACTAACTACTGAGGATATTAGTAGAAATGACGCGGATCAGTAAAAAATTTGACCCGATGACTTTATGTTGTTATAGTACTCACAAAGGGTCAAAAATATTGTATCTGGCAAAATATTATTGACCTGCAAAAAAATATTTAATGTTTTACTTTAATTTTTATTAGACAAATATGAAATGTTAAATTTATAAAGGAGTATACAGAGTCCAAACTAGGATGCATTGTGCTATAGATCTCCCGGCTCCCATTCTTGATTGGAAGAACTTGTATGTTTGCTAGCTGGTGGGTGGTGGTAACTATTACCAAGTGGTTATAACGTGTTTAGCTCAGCGCCGTGTCTGTATAACGGGTAAACTTTCTCCGCCGAATACTGGACCGATTTGTATGCCGACAGTCCGAATGAAGACACAATCGGTTATTACATACACCACGTATCCATCACGGCAGCGGTTGTTTCGAATACGTAAAAACAGGTGTATAATAGCAATAGTACAGCTGTGATTATATTGACAAAAATATATTACATGATCAAGAGAGTGAGAACAGAAGCTGAGCGTATGGTGGTTAGTCAACGATATTTGACATATACAAAAGACAATACTAGTCGCTTTGAGACTTACATAATGGAGCTGACATGTTCGACTGCTACCATCGTGTTTTAAACGAAGAACCCAAGACTCCTAAAAACATAGAATGACCATCAAGATGGTTTCCTGTCGTATCCATAGTGTTTTAAAGCACTAATAAATAGTTATAACACATGCATTTTACTGCCACAAAAAAAAAAACAAGAAATGAGGAGATCCGTAGGAGAACTAAGGTCACCGACATAGTCCAAAAGATTGCTCGCCTCAAGTGGCAATGGGCGGGACACAACTCTCGAAGGACTGACAGCCGATGGGACATTAAGGTCCTCGAACGGTGAACGCGTACCAGAAGACGAAGGGTTGGCAAGCCCTCCGCCAGGTGGTCCGACGATCTAGTGAAGGTTGCGGAAAGTAGCTGAATGCGGGCAGCGCAGGATCGATACTGGTGATGCGACCAATAATGATGATGACGAAGCTCTCCTCCCCCACGTCCCTTGCTTTCCTCGTCTGTCGGCTGATAATGATGATGATGACATGCATTTTATTACTATCCTTTCTTCCGTTCTATTATGTTTCTTTTAATTCATTAGTAATAAAGAAACAAGCTGATTCATCTCAATTTAATGAGTATATAAAATTATAGGATTGATTAATACGATACTCTTACTCTTGGTAATTATTGCGAAAGACATCCATCCGAATTTCAACTTATCAAATACATTTGTTACCCGTCACAGGAAAAAACCCATGTCACTGATAACGGTGGAAGGTTACGTTAGGTTCCTACTATCAAAGCGAGCCGTATTTCATAAGGAACCTGCACTAATCGTCATTGTATTCAAATCAATCGATGATTGGGCCCGACAATGACACTTCCGGTTTACCGCGTCGTATGGAAATCAAGGCTTTCAATGTGACATGTGAACACGAATCGGTTTGTCATCGAACAATGAGTAATGGTTGATAGTTATGAAATCACTTCTCTGTGGGAGCGCCTTCATTCATAAGGATCGTGATCATTTTCTTATCCTGGATAGAATAGATTTTATAACATAAACGCGAAACTAACTTAAATACACCTCGCGATTATGAATAAAAAAATTGTTTCCAGCTTCATCATCATCATCATTATCAGTCTTTATTTATCCACTGCTGGATATAGGCCTTCCCTAATATCTTCCACCAAATGCGAACCACAGCTCGCATTCACCAACTTCCAACCGCCCTGATGATGTCGGTCCATCTGGAGGGCGGGCTTCCGGGTAGGACGTGTAGGACGCCTATAGGCTTCGTTTCGTTATAATTTCGATGGAGAATAATAAGTTCAGAATACTTTGCCCCCATTTGTTGATTGAAGATTTACAATACGAGGCTCCACCAACTAAATTGCACAACGTGTAGTTATGAAATCGAACTAGAGACTTCCGTGTTACAAAGTGCATAGCTACTATACTACAGTGTCAATTTTTTTTTTTGGACAAAGCGGCGAAACGACTATGAGGCCCACCTGATAGTAAGCCTACCCATAACAACGTGGCGTAAATCAGGACGACATTAATAACGCCACATTGTATTCGTCGACCTGAAACATAAAACGTTAAGTCTCGTTAACGTCTTTCAAACCGGAACGTAATAATCTTTTAATACTACTGTTTGTCCGCAGATATATAAGCTATGGAGAGAGCTATGACGGCAGATATAGCCGGGCTGCGGTGGTGCTACACAATGTGCAGCCTCAAAATCGAACCCGGAACCAAGATGAACACTTGGCCACTGCACCACAAAGGCAATTCGTAACTATTACAAAGTTGATTAATACAAATTATTTATAATAATATTTGAACAACCTAAAAAACTTACGCAAATAGAAATATTAGAACAAGATTTATAGTGTGGAACGGAAGGCTAAATCTGCGCTAAAAATTATCTAGGACGTCTAGATATAATAAATTCTACCTGTGCTGCACAATCGCCGTTTACGTCTCAGATCTAATACGTGAGCAATAGTTATAAATGTTTTTAGTAAACATTACGATATTACGTGATAGTAACCAGCTGAAACTCACAAACGTTTTCCTGCTTATGTATGTATTTTTATATTGTAGATCTTTGTCGCCGGAAATCGACGCTGCATAACAACAGTATGCAAAGAGCTAAATTAAATTATTAGAAAAGCCATTTATATGTAGATAATTTCACTAAACAAAAGGAGAAGAGTAAGATCAAGGAAGAGATAAAGAGTTAAATAGTATATTAATAGTATCCAACTCTTTATTTCTTATTATAATAATAGTAGTATAAAAGATAAGAAAGAAGAGACAGCAAATGAATAAGTACAGTGTGGCGCAAAAGTAATCCTCCTATCAGAAAATGCTATAAATTTTGCCTTGATGTAAAAAAATTAAAAGACCAAATAAAAATAATCCACAAGAAGAATCAAAGTTTTTTATATTTTTTTTAAATTACAGCCAAATAACCTTCCGATGTTTTTTGGCTGTAATTTAAAAAAATATGAAAAACTTTGATTCTTCTTGTGGATTATTTTTATTTGGTCTTTTAATTTTTTTACATCAAGGCAAAACTTATAGCATTTTCTGATAGGAGGATTACTTTTGCGCCACCCTATATATAGGTATGTAAATAAATATTAAAAAACGAAATATTACCTATTAGTTATTCAAATATTCATAAGAAACAAGTCTTATCTGAAACTGTATAGGAAATCAATTAAAATAATCCAATTTTGGTCTACATCTCTTTAATTTTACACTGAATTCAAGATTTCGTTTAACAAAATCTAGAATAACTAAAATGACACCTCATGTTTCATTAGAAACAAATTTATACACCTCAAGAGTAAAATCGTAATTTTCACTCCACAGTGCCTACTCAATGTCTTTTTAGAACCTGGTCACTGATCACTCAGAACTGATGGCAGGTGAGGTACTGATGGTATCGACGGACAGACAGAATAACAGACAAAATTTTAAATGAATACACAAGATTTATACTTTTAAGCGGAATTGTCATAATAACCGATAGGCGTCCACTGTTGGACATAGGCCTGCTCAAAATTAATTTTTATTAAACCTAAATATTAGATTTCAAATAAAAAAATTATATTATAACAAACGTATTAACAATATTCCTTCAAACGAGTCTATCTCATATAGATTGATACAAAGCTAATTAGCTGTTATTTAAAAAGAGAGATAAAGTAATATAATATAAATAGCTAGTATTTATTAATATTACTTAACAACTGATAAAAAATATATTTATGAGTCCAAAAGGCCTGTACTCTCCGAATTGAACTGGTGTTAGGACTCAGTTACCGGAGACCGTCTAGGTATTACCTCAGATATATTTCAGCTGCCAAACAGTACCGTGCAAACATTACTGTGTCCCGATTTGAATGGCTTAGTACCTAAAAAATTTACTACAGCAATGAGACGTCTCAGTATTATGTGATCTAGTGTTTACATATTACCATCAGATTGACGTGTCCGTTCGTATCTTCGCTTTAAAATAATTGGACGATCTAAAAATGTTTACTGCTTACTAAGCTCATCAAACACTCAGTGTCAGGAACGCGAAGTGTTAATTATAAAAAAAAAAATCGTTTATTCGTGAAGGTTCAACGCCCCATCACAGCCCCTGGCCAATGATCCTGATAAGAATCTGCTCTCGTACTGTCGGAATTCTATTGAACGCTCGATTCGCATCATGAGAAAAAAATATGTGGTCGCACAAAAACCTCACGGCGACTGACACTCACAAAAAGGTGTTTCGTGCTGTTTTAATTACATTTTTTATTAACTGCAGCAACTGTTAGTGACTTTACTGTGGTTTTTTTTTTCAATATTACTGTACAGAGAACTAATTAAATTTAATATACATAAGTATTTAATACATAATAATAAACAAATTTATACGTGAAACGTTAAACCTCCATTTATTGGCCTTACTTATTTTATTGATAGATGTGAAGATCTTTGAGCGAGTAATATGTCCAGCAGTGGACTAATATCGAATGATAATGATATTGATTATAGCTTCTATTCTTGATTTTATTATATAGTTTTATTTCGATCCCAATAAATAGATTATATATAGCAACTACACATACTCAAAAAGTGGAATAGAAAATAAACATAAACTGAAAGTATTAAATATTAAAAAAAATATTTTCATTTCTCTTCCCTAGGTTGAGTGTTTTTTTTTTGTTTATACTATGAAACGACGAGACGAGCAGGATGTTCACCTGATGGTAAGGGTGCCTGCCGATATCAACGTGACGCTAGTTAGGATGGTATACACAGCACCACATTGCTCTAGGCCTTTTAAGATATAAGATGTTAAGTGTCGTTACCCCAGTAATTTCGCTAGCTACAATTCCTTTCAAACAGGAACACAGTAACGTTTGCACAGTACTGATTGGCAGCAGAAATAGGAGCTGCGGTGGTACCCATCTATACGGTCTCCGGCAACAGCGACCCACCACGAGTAATTATTGGACGTCCATTCAGATATCTATTTAATAGAAAAATACATAAAAACTAGATCAGATTACCCTGTTCAAAGTTAGGCAGTTTCCAATTGAAAATTTAGTCCTCATCCCACGTTAATAACAAGATCAAAGATTTAAAAAATATTTTGAGTCTATGAGATGGCTCTATCTCCCTCTAGACCTTTTCGTCTATGTCAATATATTAAAAAAACTGTAGGTCATGTAAAAAGGTTGTAGATTTGAATACAATATTTCAACGTCCTAATACAGCTAGTGTTAAAAATTAAGAGGAAGCAACTATCTAGTGAAGGTTCCATAGGAACCGAGCAGGATCGCCGGATGCTAGTAGAAGATTCTGGCTATCAGGTAATGTCAGCTGAAACACAACAATGCTGCAATGGCAACAGCTTTATTGGTGGTAGGTCTATATTGCCGAAGATCGTCTAAGTGGGTACCACCGCAGCGCTTATTTTTGCCACCTAACAGCAGTGTGCAACCATTACTGGGGTAACGAGATTCAACATCTTATGTCTCAGGCGACGAGTGCAATGTGGTGCCGTGGTCATGGGCAGGCGGTTCACCTACCATTAGGTGAACGTCCCACTCGTCTCGTCGCTTAATTGTATAAAAAAAGAATTGTAGCTAAACAGGCTGTTACGAAGTCTCTATCCTCTCCTCTCTCCTCTCTCCTCTCTCCTCTCTCCTCTCTCGTCTCTCCTCTCTCCTCTCTCGTCTCTCCTCTCTCCTCTCTCCTCTCTCCTCTCTCCTCTCTCCTCTATCCTCTATCCAAACTCTTCAACATGTGGCTACGGAATCAAACCAGGGACATTCCCGGTGTTAGAACATACTGTATTACGGAAGTAGACTATCAAATAAATTATTAAAGTATGTTAATTATATTAGTTTACAACAATCTAATTAATAAATATTTATTAGTTCAACACAAACCTGCCGCCATTTTATGTTGAAGTTTTTATTGCCAAATCACTAAGTTTTTATTCGGACGCCAAAATATCGGCGGACGCTTTTTTTTGCCCTCGTTTCCGGTCAGTGGAACATAGAGGTGATTATTACATCTCAGAAAGTTACTCAAAATAGTTTCAATTTATGATTATACAGATTTTTTTTTATTACTCACGATAAGAGGCTACAGTACGGCAAATCTATTAACTGTATACAGTTTCCAATAATTTTTCATTGATAAAATTTCTAGTCAAAAAAGTCTAGTCAAAATCATTGGAGTAATTTTGATTATAATTACTGATAAATCCATATTTATGATTTATCATTAATTTGATTGACATCATTACTTATTTATATGTATTGTCATAGAAATATATAATTTTTTTTTGTTTCACCATTTATTGTATCTTATCATCTTTCTTCTTGATGGTTGATGACTTATTCTCGAATGAATTATGCTCATGTTTTCTTTGTAACTGGTAATTTGTATAAGATATACAAAAAAAGTTAAAGAAACACATCTGCATGCTTCAACTGAGATTTTTTTTATCTAGATTTTCCAGGTTATACTATATTCAGGTTATATTGCCGGAGACCGTCTAAGTACCACAGCATTTCCTATTTCTGCCATCGACCACAATGGTGCCGTATAAAACATCCTTACAAGCGTCATATTGCTTGCCTTGAGATAAGATATTAAATCTCGTTAACCCAGTAATTACAGCAACCTCCAAATCGGAACACAGTAATAATTGCACAGTACTATTTGCCGGCTGCAACAGGCGCTGCGTATATATACCAACCTAGGTATATACCTATATATACTTATACAGGTACCAACCGACCTAGACGGCAAAGAGAACTACCAACAGGCCTTCCTGGTAGTCTATTTTAACTTCGGCTAGTATTTTTATGTTGTTACATAAGAACTAATATAAAATTATAAGAAATATGCTCTTTCTTATGTAATGTAAATAAAAACAATGTCATCATCAACATCATCATCCGACAGACAACAATTTTATATATACACTTAAATTATTTCATCATCGCTTCGAACGGCTTTACTCCGCTTCCGCGTTAAAATCGTATTAAGTTATTACTACACACGATTGTACATTTTTACTTAGACTAACAATAAACTTAGAAGGTGGTTAAGTTTTAAAATCAAGGCCCCCCTTCCGTCGTCATTGTAATACGTACCAATTAATTCCATCAAACTG
Organism: Ornithoptera alexandrae; assembly: GCA_029030555.1. NCBI lineage: Eukaryota > Metazoa > Arthropoda > Insecta > Lepidoptera > Papilionidae > Ornithoptera > Ornithoptera alexandrae. The sequence continues at coordinate 9,524,272 of JARDVY010000034.1, forward strand.
CGTGCAGCTAACGTTTGCGTATTGTATTAGTCAACAGTATGTTAATTTAAACCTACTTTTCGTTCAGTTAAATTGTAACAAATTAAACCTCCACCGTCAGGATTTATGAAAATACTATAAATGTTTATTATAGACAATAAAACCAATCAAATTCACATCCTAAAATATAACTTAAATCTCACAATGGGACAATATAATAGAGAATTCGGGTCAATCAAATACATCTAACTTCGGATATGACGCTATATAAAACAGCTTATTTACAAGGGGTGTAAGGGTTCCCGCATAACAACTCGCGGGGTTCATTCAACCTCACCTGCTCGTGGTGCACCCTGCTAATAAACAAACGAAGCTCTGGCTCCTACCTATCGGCATTGGGCAAGCGTGGTATAAAATGGCTAAAATCCATCTACAGAGTGAAAGGTAATAGGTGTAAAAGATCTGGAGGGCTAAAGTATAGCCCGTATCGTATCTATCTATGTATGGACTACCCCATACAAAAACAATGCTTCTGAAGGTATGAAATTTATAAATATTTTTCAAAAAATTCACCTTTCTCTCACATAAGTAAGAAATCAAATTATAGAATTTTTTTCTAGAAAATCGAGAAATTTTTCGCCTGATGATTATTTACAAGCTTAAATGACAACTTAAATAAGCAAGTTTGTATCCAAGCTATGTTACTTGTACCCATTAAACTGGTAGTTAGGTCTGTTGGTAAAGTTGCGTTACTTTATATGGTTAGTTCAAGCACATTTAGTTAGCAATTTTTAATTATTAACATATATATTTATGCAGCACAAGTCCATTGGTTGCAACACAACTATTAATTAGAGAGATTTCTCAATGAAATTGATTAATCGATCAAAATATATCATGACCTTTGTTGAGCAGTGAACAACGATAGCTTAAAATGATGATGATGATCGAAACATAACAATAATTTATTCGGTTCTTAATGTTTATTAAACTCTTCCATACTATTTACTTGGCAATGGAAGTATACTTTGAAGTGGACATATTCCTCTCATCTTATTGATGGTAGATACCACCGCAGCTCCTATTTCTACCACCGAACCGTGCGTAGATATTACTAGATTTGTAGGCCGCTGTAGCTAGTAAAAGAAGCGGTAATAAGGCGTCTTATGCCTCAAGGCGACGAGTATAACATGATGCGGTGTATATCATCCTAACTAACACTACGTTGTTATGTGCACGTATATCACTTACCATCAGACGAAAGTCTCGCCCGTCTCGTCACTTCACCGAATGAAAGAAAAAACTGTTAAAAACTAAATTTTTTTATATTTTCCCGTTATCGCACAGCATCCGCGATGTTGACTGTCGTCTCATCTGTCACATCATCCACTACAAAGCGGCGAACACTGCAGCGCGTGTACGTCAACTCGAGCGCAATCTCTTCGCAAATGTCGGCGTTCCCATTCTCAGGTTAAGTGGGCAGTGACATTTATCAGCCGCTTCGCACATCAGAGGATCCGTTAGTAAAAAAAAGTTTACCTACTGTGATAATCTGAAGACATCTTCCACGACTCAAAAAACATGTATTTCGATTATGCAGTACAGTAAACTGCAATAACCTAGATTTAAAATGTCAATCCCTGTACCAAAAAAGAACTTGTTGTATATTAACCAACTTTCCTTGCTCAGTGGGAAAACTGACTAACTTATAACTTATTCTAACTCCTCGGTTCCAAGTTCACATGTGATGAACTTTTATTATTTTTTTTTATTTATTAAAGCGATGAGACGAGCGGGACGTTAACCTGATGGTAAGTGATACGCCAGCTTCTAACAACGTAGCGCTAGTTAAGATAATATACACTGCACTCCCCACCTGAGACATAAATGCTGAGTCTCGTTACACCAATAATTACACTAGCTACAACTCCCTTCAATCCGGAACACAGTAATGTTTGCACAGTACTGTTTGTCGGCAGCAATATGAGCTGCGGTGGTACCTAGACGGTCTCCGGCAACAGAGACCTACAACCAGTAAATTATTGGTGGGTTGATGCATATCTGTCGCCATAGTAACGTTGCTACGTTCCTGTTGGCGATATGTAAGAGCCAGAATATTCTGGGCTAAAAGCCTTCACCATTCAAACCCACTGTGGACTAAAAAATAATCATAACCATTTGAATGTATATGAATGAATGTTTTATTCGTAGTTACTTAAACCATTTTTTAAGATGTTCCTAACCAATTTCTATTTGCATATTAAAGACGCATAGATAGTTAAATTGCGACCAATTCCAAAAAAAGGCGAAGCCCGAGAGCCCCAAATAACTTACTCAATATACACGTTTTCGTATAAAGTAATAAGTTACGACACTTCGCGTTACATTCGTGCGACTTCGCGAAATTTCCAATACATTAGACTTCATTCTTAATCAAGTTATGAAACCTTTATTTCTGCATACAAATCAACATGTTACCAGATAAGAATTTAGACATAGACCAACTGTTTCAATATTTCTACAAACACAGCGTCCTGATGTAATATTGACCCTTTTTAGTTGTTTTGGTATCATCATCAGCCGGTAGACGCCCACTGCTCGACATAGACCTCCCCCAATGATCTCCACATCGATCGGTCCAACGCCGCCTGCGTGCAACGGCTTCTCGCTACATTCAGTCCTTTCGAGACGTTCATATGGGGGAACTTTTGCCATTTCCCACCACGCTAGCCCACTGCGGGTTGGTGGGAGCCAGAGCCTAATCCTAAATTTTCTTTTTTGTCTATTCACGGTAACGATGTGACAAACAAACGATTAACTGATGGAAAATGATACGCCTACCCATAACAATGTAGGGCTAGTTAGGATTACGCACACTACACCACATTAACAGAGTAATATTTACACACCGCTGATAGTAAGCCTTTGTTGCCGGAGACCATGAAGATTGGTACTACCGCCGTTCCTATTTCTGTCGACAAACAATACAGTACTGTGTTCAAGTTCGAAAGAGTCGTTATAGCTATTGAAATTACTGCAGTAACGAGACTTATGTTCTTATACCTTAAAGCAATGTAGCGCAATGCGACGCTATGTATATATCATCCTTAGTATCACCACTTATGAACAGCTGCATAAGTTACAATCAAGTAAACGTCTCCCTAGCATTGTCGCTTCTCCAAACAAAAAAGACACTACTGTTTGGAGGCAGATATAGAGATTATTACGGTCCCAGATGATCTCTAACAACAGAGATCTACGAACACTACAGATGGAAGCACTCCAGATACATAAAACGAATAAATACTTCGAAATGAAGTATACTAATAAAGCAAATAGTGCATGATGTGTTTCAGAATAGAAATGCATACCCATTGTCTACAGCGGCACTTAACACTGTTGAACATGTCAATGCATTTAAAACTCAATGGATGAGCAGCGTCATGATAGGGGAAGTGAACTTTCGTTTGACCATTACCCCACTCCGTTGTACACATGAGCGTACACCGACTGGAACTAATGCTTTAAGTATTAGTGAAACAGAAATTGAATTGTTTGTGTAGAAAGTTGTATGCAATCGTAAAAAAAAAAACAAGTTATCAATTTAATAGAAAACCATCTTGATGAAGTGTCCATACTATCTGCTTAGCTGTAGAACTTAAAGCGACTCTTACAAATTTAAACAGTTGACAATGAGACCGATAAACCTTAACAGGAATTTGTTTTACTACAATAACAATACACTAAATTCACTTCTTCACATCTTCAGCTATCCACTGCAGCAAGTGTCGTCTATTTTTTTTATATTTAATGAACAATGATTGTACAGAAATAGTAAACTAGACGAACTTAACTCACACTGAGTGATCAACCCGATAACCATAGTGTAAAAGCAAAACCTATTCGGGTAGTTAGTTTAAAATAGAAAAAAAAACGAAAACATCCGACGAATACATACACCTGCAATAATTAACTAGACATATATATTCAAAAACCAAAAAAACATATAAAATGAGAGATAGACAAAAAATTTTAATTGAACTGTTGGTGTTAGTTTCAAATCTACTGTACTTATTTGTAAGGTAGAAAAAAAAAACATTAAAATTAGATAAAGGCAAAACATGCCAAAATTAAATAATTTGATCTTATCCTTATAAAAAAAAAATTGGTAAAATTTAACAATCGTGACTATTTTATTTGAGTCAATTCATTATCTGTCGTCTAAAAGTCATGAGAAATCTATTTAGCGAACGCTACGTAATTCCCAAACAAATTTAAACGAAACACTTTATATATATATATATATATATATCTTATTTGCTGATAATAATACCACAGTGTGTTTAAACATAAATTATTTTCAACGTTTCAAGTATGTTATAACGAAATACAATTCCAGGAAACAAGAAAGTTTTCCCCTTCTTCCCCTAACCCTTTTGCAAATTGTCGGTTTTCCCGGAACGTTCGATATCCTTTATAAATTCGTCGGCAAACGATGTAACAATAAAAAGAAGGTAGAAAGAACTGATACACAGTTGAAGGGTATACTTCCATCATACTGCGGCTCCTGGATGATGAAAGTTTACTTATATATATATTAAGAATATATACTAGTAGTTCTAGGCAAGAGACGAATGCCTTGAAGAACAGATATTAGATAATAATCAAATTGTGTTTGAAGTCTTTCAAGCTTGGCTCCTTAGAAAGGATGAATAAAAATAGTCGAAACTGGCTTAAGTCTACTACTACTGCTACCACCGTTAGTCGACATGCCCAGTCAAAATCTCGCGTAGTGTAAATGGTTACAAACCATAAACACTATTGTCTATGATGTCTAAACACGACATGCGTAAACAATAGTATATTATATTGATTAGTGCTTAGTGTTATATATCATATGGTATTACTGGTGGTAGGGCTTCGATGCCGGAGACCAAGTAGAAACCACTTCAGCTTTTACTTCTGCCGCCAAACAGTAGTGTGAATACGTTAACGTGTTCCAGTTTGAAGGACGTTGTGGTTAATGCAATTATCGGAGTAATGAAACTTAATGTGCTATGTCTCATGACGACGAGCGCAATACGGTGAGGCGTATATCATTCTAACTAGCGCCTCGTTGTTATGGGCATACGTATCACTTACCATCAGGTGCGATGAGCGCGGCACATAGCTCGTAGAACGAATGGACGTTGGAGTCTTAAAGTTCTGGAATGGCACCCCGCACCTCCAGACGCCCCACTAGGTGGATAGAGGGCATAGAATAAACCGCTGGGAGCCACTTGATCCAAAATCACAAGACCGTGCTTTATGAAAAACATTACAAAAAAGCTATGTCCAGCAGTGGCCTTCAATTCCCTTATATATATATATATATATATTAGACAAAAAAATCACAAAGATTAAAAAAAGCAGATATAAAACCTAGGTTCTAGAAAAAAGAACACACTTTTTTCATTTAAGCTACAAGACGAGAGGTACCTCCCACCTAATAGTAAGTAATACGCCCGCCCATAACATCGTAGCGCTAGTTAGAATGTTATACACTACACTACATTGCGCTCGTTCCCTACGACAAGATGTTGAGTCTCATTACCGCAGTAATTACACTAGCTGCAAGGCCTTTTAAACCGGAACACGGTAATGTTTACCCACTATTGTTTGACGGCTGCAATAGGCGCTCGGTGGTACCTACCTTGACGGTCTCAGGCAATAGAAGCAACCAACAATCAAGAGAAATAAGAATTAGAAGTAAAAAAGAACAAACTGAGAAAGAAATGTAAGTAGAATAGAATAGGAAGTAAATAGAGTAGCAAAATAAAATACTACATTTTAATAATAACACTGCAAAGCAGGACAAGATAAGTTGGAATGTGATATTAGATTAAGCAAGAATGTATAGAAATAAGTAGAATTAAGAAAAATTGTAAATAGGAATAAATTTCGACGGTTGTCGTTACTTGTTTAAGAGAACGGAATGCGAGAAGGAAATAGAATGGAGGATGATAAAGAGTGGATACGAATGCGAGAACTGGAATGAAAGAAGAAAAGAAAGAAGAAGGAGTTTGATAAAAACTGAGTCCAAAAGAAACTGATGATAAAAAGATAGAGAACCATAGGCCCCAGTCCACCAGCCCTGTAGTCTCGGGCTAGTAAGAATAAGACTAAGGTAAACCCTGCCTGACGTAGAAGGCGACTAAAAGGGTCTAGGAATTTCGCGGGCCTTGAGGATGGAGGTCCTTGTCGCTCAACAAGCGAATCTATGTGGGACAGACTAGGAGGGTTAGGCTCCTCCTCAGAGACGTGTTCAAAAAAAGAGTAGAGAGGCACCGGTGCGTTCTGTAAGAGATTTCGAAGCCTCTCCGAATGCACTGATGCAAAGCACCGAGGGGTTTTAGTGAGTAAAAATCTCACATAACCCTGACTTCCCCCCAGAAGCAGGGTATCTTTCGAAGATTTCACCACCGAAACAAAAAAAAGGCTCTAGTTCAACAAAACTAGAGGAATGCTGGAGAAAAAATAGAAGCATACCACCAGTACATTCACCAACACCAAGTTCAACATTTAACCCAATTGTAACATACCAACACTTATAAGACCTATAGAAGATGACGAAACAGTCATAATTGTAATGAATCATGATTACTTAATTTTTTTCCTCTGCGATATATCTCACGTGACTGGAGATATAAAAAGAACAATTTTTTTTCTATCGCTACATTATATTAGTTACGGAAACGTCGTGAGAAAGACCATTGGAGAAAAAGTTACGATGACGATTATCCAATGAAAAGACGTTCCGGGAGACCTGCGAGAAAATATCAGGTCTTTTCTGTCACTTGTCGCTTGTCATTGACAGCAGAATGTAGCCACCATTTCCTCAAATGGAGTCATGAGTATTCTAAATATTCTAGTATCATCAGTTTCTATTTATGATAAAAAAAAATCGACCTGTTCATAACAAAGTGGCGTTAGATAAGATGGTATATACTGCACCACATTGCGCTCGTCGCCTTGGAGACAAGGGATGTTAAGTCTCATCACCTCAGTAATTTTACGTGCTACAGCGCCCTTCAAACCGGAACACGGTACTGTTTTCACAGCACTGTTAGTCAGCTGCAATACTCGCTGCGGTGGTATCTACCTAGACAGTGTAGTAGGAGTGAAGTTCTTAGTTACCATTTTTACTTACCACTAGTAAAATAATAAAAAAAAAATATACGATAATGTACACAGTAATATTTAAAACAATTTTCCAGTGCACAGTAAAATTACTATATTCACTATTATTATAAATTTAAAGCGCTGTTCAATTTAAATTATCAAAATCTTGTTTTAGTGTTACTTAACAGATTAAGTATATGTAAACAACTTAAAAGTGATATAACAATGTTACAAGTAATTACACTACTTACAGATAACTCATATCAAACGCTGAAAATAATTACACAACAAACACACTGAACATACGTAAGATTACGTGTTATAATGTAACTTATTAAATTTATCCTTTATGTATGAAAGATCTATTGTTTATAATAAGTTCACCTAATGATAAGTGATACCTCCACCCATGACAACGTGGAGCTAGTTAGGATGGTATACACAGCACCACATTGCACTCGTCGCATTGAAAGACTTGATATGTTCTCTCATTACCCCAATAATTTCACTAGCTATAGCACCCGTCGAACCGGAACACAGTAATCATTGCACAGTACTCTGTCAGCTGCAATAGGAGCTGCAATAGTAGCTACCTAGAAATATAAGAACTGATGGTAGTTATAATAGCAAATAAAGGCACAAAATATGCATATGAAAAAAAATATCTACCGCTATCTATATATATATACATTGTCGGCGACTGTCCGGTTTGAAGGGAGCTATAGCTAGTTAAATTACTAGTAACGAAACAACATATCAAGTCTCGACAAATATATGTATCACTCCCGACAAAGAATAATAATTATGAAACGCTGCGTCCATACTGTATAATATTAAACGGAAACCTGGAAATGAAGTCATCGACCATAAAACCTGGTCGATATAAAAAGAAACTTATAGTTGTTTTTTTTTAATTGTTGCAGTTAAAGTTATGCAGCGCAGTATCAATAGATAGGAAACTAATCGAGAAACGTACGCCGTGCGATTTCTAAACGATTCGGCCCGACCGGGCGCTGCCGTCTGAAACAGCTTCGAGCACGCAACTTAGCAACTAACTTATAATGCCTGCGTTTTTACTACTTCTAATCGCCTTTACCTGATTTTATAAAAAAGAACCTTAATAGTTTCTACTATTAGATGGGTAATAGACCAGCCCTGTAGTCTCGGGATAGTAAGAATAGGACTGAGGTAAGCCCTGCTTGTTGTAGAAAGTGACTGAAAGGATGTAGGAGTTTCGCGGGCCTTGAAGGTGGCAGGGACGAACCTGTGTGAGACAGCGTATGGCTCAGCGATGGTGCCTAGGGGTTCAGCCCCTCCTCAGAGACGAGTTCACACAAAGCCTAGAGAGACACCGGTGGGTTCTATAAGAGATCCCGTAGCTTCTCCGAATGCACTAATGCAGGGTACCGAGAGGGTTTTAGTGAGTAAAAATCTCACATAACCCTGACTTCCTCCCAGAAGCAGGGTATCTTTTGAAGATTCCCCCCCCCCCCGAAACCAAAAAAAATAAGATGAGTAATAAATGCGGTATATATCTACTGGATTCGGACAATGCAAAACCGATTAATGTGGAGTTATATAGAAGCTTAGGTGTTATCAGCTGATGATGATGAGATAAAATATATCCTGAAGTTTATAGGAACAAATTAAGATCATTTTCAATAAAGATTAATCGTCTAGATGCCACCGCAGTGTCTACGGCTATTTAGAATAAGATTAAGGTATTCCCCACCTGTCATACAAGGGCACTAAAGGGGTCCTCAAATTTGTGGGCTTTCACGGTGGGGGTCCTCAGAGCTCAATAAGCGAACCTGCACATGCATGGTGGTCTCATATTTGCCGTAGCACAGCATGGGTGCTAGGAGGGCTTTGTACTTCCGTTAGATGTTTTAGCCAGAATGCAGGGGGGCACCGGAGCGTTCCGTAGGAGATCCCCGAGCCCCTCCTAATGCACTGAGGAAGACCATGGAGGGGGTTTTAGTGGGTAGAAGCCCCACATAACCTTATCTTCGTTCCAGAAGCAAGATATTCTAAGATTTCCCAAGAGATAAAAAAAAATAGCAACCAGTTCTTACAGTGATGGTCGTTGTAGCGAGTTAAATTACTATGGTAACGACTTATCGTTATATAACTATAGACGACGACAATGTGGTGCTGTGTGCCACATCCCAACTAGCGCCACGTTGATATGAGTATTACTTATCAAGTGAACTTCCCATTAGTAAAGTAACGAAATAGGGGAAGTTCTTATACATTTGTTTTTAAAGTATGTGTGTACTACAGTTTTAATTTATATATAACACGGGTTTCATTTAATTTCGATTTAACTATATTTATTTAATTTTTAATCTATCAATATTTTAACTGAAGAAATAAAGCGTAAAATTGATATTTCATGTCGTACAAATAAACTGCAGATTCCGCCGGAAATCCGCAATTATTCCTTAGTATAACCGATAAGTTGAAAGGCCTACTTCATCGAGTGAAGCGAAACGTTGCTCGCTTCAGTAAACCACGAAAACGTTAAATTTATTATTACTACTGAACACAAACATTTAATGAAATGTTTACACAATCAACTTACTCATTGCGTCGACTTCTTATGTTTTATGTACAGCAATATATTTACTATATAACTAATTTGTTTAATGGCGTGTTTGTCTGTTTCTTTAAATTCTAATCATATAGTAAAGTTATAACTCCGGCCGTTGTCTGAGTAACGCAACACGGAAAAAATAATAGATATTGATTTTTTTTTTAATTCTGTGTCCCAGCAGTGGGAAGCGTTAAGACACCTCTTTACATTTTTTTAGGAACCCACAGCAACTTTTAAATAAACGAGAAAATATATGAATCGGACAATTCGGAGGTGTAAGGGTTCCCGCACAACATCTCACGGGACCCAAGCCAACCTCACCTGTTCCTTGTGCACCCTGATAATCGACCAACGAGGCTCTGGCTCCCGTCAATCCGCATACGGCCAACGTGGTGGTCAATGACCCAAATCACTCCATATGAACCCTTACAAACGACGAAAATTTGCGAGCAGCCACTGAATGCAGGCAGCGCATGACTGATCGATGTGGGGATCTTTCGGGGAGGCTTATGTCCAACAGTGGACGTCTATGACCGACAACTACGATCAGACTAGACCTGGACTACTATGAATATATGGCACTGCTTAATATGATGGTCGGTTTAGGATATGAAGTGTATATCAGTAGAAAGGCACATAGACCCTAGTAATTTCATTAAAAACCATATTGAAGCTATAATAGTAAAGCAGTCTTTTGCAGTAGAAAACTACCACCATTAAATATTTGAGAAAGAAGCGCTTAGGCTTCTAGTAAGGGTTGGTTGCATGTGAAGAAAATAGAACGAGGGTTTATTAATGCAGCACACAGTATTACAATGCGAGCGACGCCCACCCATTACCGAGACGTAACTGTTCCATTACCTGTGAAATGGAACAGCGATAAATAGCAGTCGGTGGCAACGCGATCGTCCATTTCCACGTTCTACTGAAAGCGGTTCACCACGTCGGTGTGCCGTTACGTTACCGATGCCGCACATCCGCAACTCGATCCTGTTACCTGACGACGAGGGTGCCCGTTGATAAACATTATAAACAAACTCTTCATTAGACCATCAGCATAATCCATCGCTTGAAAGTTTATATACAACTAGCTGTTCCTTGTCCGCTTTGCTGGTTGTGACACCACAACCCCCTTTGGGTATAGTATAGAGATTTATAAACAATAATTCTTTTTATCTGTTATATCATTAGGGAGGTAAAAGGTTACAACAACTCACGAGACCCAAGACAACCTCACTTCCTCGTGGTGGAAACTTCTAATCAACAAACGAGGCTCTGGCTCCCACCAATCCGCATTGGGCCAGCGTGGTATAGAATAACTCAAATGCCCTCATATGAACACTTATAAACAGCACCTTGTGTCCGACAAGTGGAGATGGTGTGGAATTCTTTGGGTGAGGGAGTACCTTTTTTATTCTACGTGGGGGAAATGTCTTCGCATACATGCCCTCGCGGGGGCAAAGACAGGTTATGTCGGACTTGCACCGACTAAAACATCAACGATGTTCCACCTTGTTGCTTCATGGCAGGGTGACGAGAACGCTTTCGCACAACTCCGCGATACCCCCTACGCCGACTACATCATGCAGCCTCACCTCAGAAAGGAAGAACCCCCCCTTTCCATCTCTGCAAAGGCACGCCAGAACACACAGCAAGCCCCTTTTCGGCCTCTTATTGTCACCTGAGCAACGGATCTCCCCGAATCCGTCACCCAGAAGCCATGGGAGCCAAGAGAGAAAATTCTCCCGACCCCCTGCGGCGGAGGTGAGGAAGTACTTAGGCTAAACGACGATCGTCGCCTATCCTCAGCGAGTGACCCATCAAGCCGAGTCTGTGGGCTTTGTATTCTCCCAAAGTACATATGATACTCATACTCGCACAGATTATGCTGTACACATAATTGTGAGGAAATGCGTGCAAGGCCGATTTCCGAACGCAAATCCTTTGTATTTTACGCACGGCAACGCATGTGTTTTGCACATTTCGTTAATATGCGCAACTGAGCAATATAAATAAAAAAAAAAAAACAAATTTACGTTTGCGATATCATATACCTGAGACGTGGCAGCATGGTCGTAGAATCTTACTGTTCTCGAAAAAGAGATGAAAATGACAACATTTTTACTAATTGCACGATTTATAAAACATATTTCAATATCCTGTCTATGTGAATGCTTTTTTTTTAATCGAGGATAACGTTAACCGAGCGAAAAGTTCACGTTATGGTAAGTGATACCTTTGCCCATAACAAGGTAGCGCTAGTTCGGATGGAGGTAGGTCTCTATTGCCGGAGATCGTCTAGATAACCAAATAGTAGTGTGTAAACATTACTGTGTTCCAGTTTGAAGGGCGCTGTAGCTAGTGTAAATACTGGTTTAACGAGACTCGACATGTTGTTTCAGGCGACGAGGGCAATGTGGTGGTGATATGGACGCGCGTATCATTTACCATCAGATGAACGTGCCGCTGGTCTCGTTGCTTAATTACATAAAAAAAAAACAACATCACATTGTACTCATCTTAAGATATACGATGTTGTCCCATTACCGAGTAATTTCACTAGTAAGAAAAGTCGCAGAGTAGCAGTGAGATTTTACTGCGCTTAGCCGAAGGTAACGGTTCGATCAATACCAACATTTTGAAGGAGGAATGACGAGAAGAAGGCTGTGGAAAAAGATTGTGGAAAATATTAGGTCCTTACATATGAAATTAGCGTTTTATAGTGCTGACCACTTTGATCTGATATATCTCCTCTTTGGTTAAGAGTTCCAAATTTAAATTTATAAATTCATTCAGCTGATACATTTGAGTTTTGAAAACAGTTATTCATTTGTTTTTTCCTCATTATTTTTTTCTTTGGCGTCGCTTATTACCGCACAACGGAAACCATGAAATATCGGTATATTTACGAGTACGAGCTCTACCGTGGCACCAGTGCCAGTGCTGCAGAAACAGCTCGAAGCATTAATGATGTGTACGGCGCTGGTGTCGCAAAAGAAAGCACGGTACGTTTTTGGTTTCAACGTTTTCGTTCTGGAAATTACGACCTTCAGAACCAACCCCGTGGAAGCCGCAGACCAAAGTGGAAAATGAAGAATTAAGGACTATTGTGGAAGCGGATCCTTTTCAAAGCATTTAGAGATAGCTGCAGGCTTCGGGGTAAGTGACAAAACATTATTAATCCACTTGAAGCAAATCGGGAAAGTAAAAAAACTTAAACGACGGGTACCGCATGAATTGAGTGAATCGAACTTGCAAACACGCGTCGACTGCTGCTGCTGTGTTACTTTGCTCAGCCGACACAATGATGAAGGGATTTTTAATCGGATACTGTACGATAATCAGAAGTGCTCGTCGCAATGGCTAAACCTAGAGACCCAGCCAAATCCTGGCCTAAACGAAAATTAACTCCGAAAAAGATACTTGTGAGTGTTTGGTGGACTAGCGCCGGCGTCATTCACCACAACTTTCTAAAATCTGGCCAGACAATTACGGCAGATATCTATTGTCAGCAACTGCAAACTATGAAGGAAGAACTAGCTTCTAAACAACAGAGATTGGTCAATCGCTCTAGGCCACTGCTGCTTCACGACAACGCAAGACAACACACTGCACAAAAAACAACCACTAAGTTAGGTGAAATGATGAATGCTACAATTGGAATGTCTGCAATATCCACCGTACTCCCCGGACCTTGCCTCAACAGATTACCATTTTCGCCGGAATTTGGACAACTTCTTACAAGGAAAAAAATTAAACTCCGATGCGATAGTCCAAACCGCCTTCCAAGAGTTTATTGATTCTCGCCCCCATGGTTTTTTAGGTAAAGGGATCAATGAACTACCTACGAAATGGCAATATTGTATAGATAACAACGGTGCATACTTTGATTAACTACATATATTTTACAAAAAAAAAAATACTTTATATTCCTCACGTACAAAACGTCAATTTCAAATGTAAAAACCTAATAAATAAAATATACATAGTATATACCTACCTAAAGCTCCAAAGTAAATGGCTCATCATCGTTACCACTATATGAACGCACTAGGAAGGCGACCATCAGAGAAGAGTGGTGACAAGTTGAGAAGCTTGCGACCAACACCTGAAGTGATGAACACGACCATCCGTCAAGAGTGATACCGACGTAGAAGATACATATGTCGCTATGAATTATTTCCTATATAGAACTCAACCGCTATGTTTATTGTATATATAACACAGGAGTTCATTCAGAAGCATTCAATGCAAATACACATCCAGCGACAATAAAGATTGTAAAAACATTGCGTTCGCTTTATTCCCGTGGAAGACAATGGCTATCGTGAGAGGTCGAGGGCTCGATTGTGAACGGTTCCAGCCATACAGATTGTAACAATGGTATAGTTTGCTATTGAGAAGCTACTGACTTGCGATTGAAAGTTCACACCCTCATATTATAAATCTACAGCCATTAAGGCATTCCTCTGATCCGGCTGTCGGTGAGGACAGATTATTTCGAACAGGCACGGCTTTATTGTCACTTAACACCAAGTTAAACGAAGATCAAGTGTTAACTTATTGCAGACGAAAAAAATCATTATATTATTCAGATATCATGAAAATTTATCTAAACCAAAAAAGAAAACGTTTCAGTTCTTTGTGATTTGCAAACGAACAAACATATGTTAAAATTCTAACATACCTCTTTTTGAATAGGAGTTTTAATAATATTACACAGGAATTGAATGGTTAGCGTTTATTAAAATATGGTTTTTAATTAGTGAAAAAGTTTCGTGACAGTGCCGAGGTCGGGAGAGAAACCGGCTAACGAATGTTTCACACGCGGTGTCAGCCTATTTTCCGTCACACGATTTTATCACGACACGTTAACCATGTATTATTTACTTGCCAGATTCTACATCCTAATTCACACATCCCAACTAATTAGATACATGTTTTTAAAAAAAAAATCTACGCACACCTCTGACTTCGATAGAAACCCACAAAAAACAAAAAAGTTTTAATGTAAACACACTAGTATAGAAACTCTCCATCTTTGATTCAAAGTTTTCTTTAGCGCAGTTATTAAAGACAATGGATTTCAGATCGTTCTGCCAAATCTTAAAATTGATTTTCGTAGCATCTTTTTTAATTTTTTAAATAAACATAATAATTATGATCCTTTAAAAAGCCCCTTAATAACACTTTTTTTTATTTAAGAGAGAAAATTCATTTAAAAAAATCAAAAATTTGTGAAGTATATATAATATGCAGTATTAGTGCTACTGTGCCAACATAACTACAACGGTTTGTATACTGTTGTTGTTAGTGCCATTACCGGGGTAAGGTGTCTTAACATCTTTTTTTCTCTACGCGAGGAGCACAATATGGTTACCAGGCCCTAAAATCTTCAAAAAAAAAAACAATGTGGTGCAGTTGACATAATTAGCTCCACTTTGCTATGGGCAACTAAACCACTACTGTCCACCAATGCAGTACACGACACAACGTCGAGTTCCATCTTCACCTTCTAGATGACTGGTGATCATCCGCTGTGCGTTTTAAGTGCAGCTTTTTACCACGAACTATTACTTTGTGGAATCAGTTGTTGCCAGTGATATTTCCGAACCAATACAACATGGGGGTCAAGAAAAGACTATATTATTTCCGTGGAGGTCGGCAACGCAGCCGCGACCCCTCTGGTGTTGCGACAACCCAGGGGCGTCAATGATCACTTTCCACCAGGTGAACTGTTCGCTCGTTTGCCTACCCTTCCTATAAAAAAAGCATTATCACCAAATTAACGTTTTGTTGCTCCGAAGCATACAATAATTGTTCAATCCCTTTTGAACTTGCACGTTTAAGATGTTATCCAACAAAACATGATTCCACATATTCAATGCATAAAATATAATTTTTAACGTGCACCGGTAAAAATCCGTTATGATGCCGTCGACTTATTTATGGTTGTTCCAGCCTCACATACATCATACGTTATGGGCAGAAAACAAAAAGAAATGACCAAAGCTTACGCACATTGTCATAGAGTCGACTTTTGCATGTTGTTGCAATGTTTTATACTTACAGCTCACGTTAAGTGACGCCATGAAACGGTGAAATTCGTTATAAAAGAAAGTCGTTACTAGCCGTGGCGTTCAAATGTTTATAATATAAAATCACGCATCGTTTGATACTTTACTATCGTGATATATTTACGTAATACTCTCTCTCTCTCTTATATCTCGTGTCTACGGTATATAAGTTACTTAATCCTACATCAGTCGTGTTAAGAGTTGTCGTAACGAAAAGTTCATAGTCGCCAATCTCATTTTCCTGTTTTGAAGCAAAAATTACACACCTTCAAAGATCCCTTTATAAGTTCTTAAGGTGCACCTTGTAGACAGTGGAAAAAACGGTTTGAGGAAAGGAGTGGAGCGAGCTTAAATACCATCAGTTAAAATGAGTAGCTGAGGAACGAATTGGTTCTCTCATTGTGATCACAAAACTTCAGTTTGAAGAGAGCACATAGTAATGATGAATTTGAAAAGGATGGGCAGGTAGGCATCGTTGCTGGCAGATGTTTTAATTATACAAATGAACCGCAGGAATAATTCAATTGCGGAATAAAACCGTATTATGAAAGAGCATGAAAACGATCTTGAAAATAAACAAAACTAACATGATCTCGTCATCTCAAAACTAAACAGACAGTAATGATATAATGTTTATAAACTATACATTAAATTTATCGTCACTAAGAGATTGTTTCGATGAGAACTTAATATGTAAACAATTTATTGTTTGATAACATCAGCGTATCAACAACAGGACATAAAGAACAGG
Organism: Ornithoptera alexandrae; assembly: GCA_029030555.1. Classification (NCBI taxonomy): domain Eukaryota; kingdom Metazoa; phylum Arthropoda; class Insecta; order Lepidoptera; family Papilionidae; genus Ornithoptera; species Ornithoptera alexandrae. The sequence continues at coordinate 9,540,836 of JARDVY010000034.1, forward strand.
ATGAAAGTTCTCGTCATTCAAGATCGTCAGCTATTCAAATCGTGGTTTATGTTTATCTTCAATACATAGTTTTTTTATTGATTATTATAGACAACTATTAAAAAGTCCAATATTGGAGTATCCAAATAAACTCGTAATTGTTACTCTCCAGATATATCAGGATTGTTACATTGTGCCCATCATTGAGATATTTGTTAACTCAGATACTTTAGTAATTTTATTTGGTACAAAGCGATTCAAACTGGAACATAATAATTTTTTTATATTACTGTTTGACGGTAGAAATAGTTTTGAGGGTCCTACAGAGAGGCTGATGATGATGAATATTAATTCATAATTTTACAACTGCCGTATCGTTTCTTTAACAAAACGTCATTGATTATCAAATCTAAACGTTTGAGAGAAAGCGTTATCAATTATCGTAACGATACCGTTCAATATATATTAGATTTTATATCGTTCGTAGTAAACATCAAAATTATTTAATCAACAACTCACTATCGGTATGATGTAATAATTTTTTTAGTCCGATGAAAGTATTACACACATTAAATGATAAAGACATGCAAGAATGAAGATAAGGTGTGTCTATTTTTGATACAACGGCATTATGCAGCATCCCAATGGAGTTACGTAAATTTAACAGCATTGTCGCAAGTTAGGAAGAGAAGAAGCTTAGTCTTCAGAATTATGATGTTGAATATTAGTTACATTTATTGTTAAAACGATATGGTATTACTTAAATAAAAACCTTTTTCTTTAGTATTGTTATACATAAACATAACCAATAATTTAATAGAAAACACTGATGCTGATATAGAAGACCTAAATTACTTGAAAAAAACATTGAAAGCTTAACAAAATAGTCGTAATAACTAATGACTTGTGAAGCTAAGAGTCGATTGGTACTATTTATGTTCAAATAGAGGCAAAGTAAAGCCTGAAATTATAATAATGATAAACTAGAGACAATTGTTCATCGACTGGTGATAGGTCTCTTACCGGATACCGTCTAGGTTGGTACCAATGCAGCTACTTTTTCTGCTACCAAACTGTAGTACGCAGATATTACTGTTTCGATATGAAAGATGTAATAGCTAATGAAATTACTGGGGTAACAGGATTTAACAGCTATGTCTGAAGGCGACGAGGACAATGTGGTGTAGAGTATTTCATCTTATCTAGCGACACGTTGATATGGGCAAGTGTATCACTTACAAGGTATAAAATAAATGATAATCTTAATAGGTAAAGATTATTAGTTACGTGTCTGCTTATAGGCAGTGAGAATACTATATTTAAACTTAAAACCGTATAGCTTAATAAGTTACGAAAGCGCTTTAAAGCAAGAGAGGTGCATCCGAGCGCTGGGTACGTGGACGCATAGAAAGTTCTTTATGAGCTGACAGACCGACCGAATGACAGTAATTTATTATATGGAATTCTTGTCGAGAGATGTGCGGTCGTTGTTTTTGTACTTGCCGTCGCAAAACAGGCGGTAATGGAAACATAGCTTGATCTCGACGCGCAGGAAATGAGATTTGTCGGCGTAACTACATTTATCCGAGTTAATTTATTAGATTAAAAAAAAAAACAAGTTCAAGGTTTACTTCTAATCAGAAATTTCAACATATATTTTTACGTTATAACATCTATTATATAAATGTAAAAAGGTTACTAATCTACCTTAAAATAAATCTCTCGGCTAGCAATTGTTGACTGAAGTTATATACAATACTTTATATTATATATAATACTTAAGTGAAATTATAGAGAAACACTACAAAAAAAAATATGAATATAAAAGAATATAAACTGTATTTTGTGTGTAAACAAAATATATTAAAATAGATTAATTTATAGTAAGATAAATCAATGCGAAATAGCCCAAAGTCCCACATATGAATCTCTACCCGATTGAGGTGGAAATGTTTTAGGAAGGTTTATCGCCAGCGCAGCATGTCTATCGGCTGATGATGATGATATACATCGATAGATTTAATATGGACTGACTTAAGAAGTATGTATTACATGATCTTAAAATTTGATTTCTCTTATTACAATTATCAGGGGAAGATAAAAACCGTTTTAGAATGTATCTACCTTTTAAGGGGATACTTCAACATGGATTTATTACATTCGAAAAACATATACCTTAGCATTTATAAATTGAGGTTATGTTTAGATTATTGATTAACACAAACATACAATATATTTGTGAAAGTATCGTGGTTTATTTAAATTGTAAATGTACTCATGAATATTTAAATATATCCTTCTCAATATCGCAATCAAATTTTCAACTGCGAAACTATTTAACAAATATTTCATAGCTGTAAAATAAATATCTTTATATATTATCATTTTGATACTGTGATAACGAAACAGTTATATATTTATTACAAAAACAATTAAATATTGTTAAATTAATACATCCCTGTACACTATACAAACACTGTTTAAAACTTGTGTAAAATTGTGTTGTGACTTGAATAATTTGAAATAATGATAATTATACAAAAACTTACTTATGTATTTATTTTATCCAATTTGAATCATAAAGATTAATATCACAATTTATGTTCATATACCAACTACTAATTAATCTACAGTACCTAATAAAATTAATGATTATTAAAGTAAACTTTGTTAAAGTAGGTCGCGCACTTAAAAACTTGAACACGTTGACATACATTGAAGAATTTATACGTATAGTATTATATATTTATTCATACTTTTGGTATAATATAATTTGTATAAATTTCTAATTTGTATACGAAATGAATGCTCTCGCTAGAGAACAATGTTCGGATGGGTTCCGAACATTTCATACGCAATCGACGTACTTGGTTTACTTAAAATTCAAATCGCTGCCAGCACATGAATACTGGATTTTTGTTTATATTTTTACGAGAAAGACATGAGAGCAGACATTAAAGGCCGATAACCTAATGCTGCTGACCATTAAACCAGGGTTGCTGTGTACTCAACGGAATTAAAATAAATGAATTATAGCAAACGATAAAAAAAAAATTCAGTACACATGTCTCCGAAGACTAAAGATTCTTTGACACTCCTTGTTAGCAAGTATATATTAACTATTATATATAATATAATTATATAAACTATTAAACATAAATGTTAGAAAACGACTATTAAAAATATATAGAAAAATAATTTCATAGACAATAAAAACAAGGACATAAATATCATTTACATTTTTTATATTAACTCATCTTGTATATCTATATATTTATGTAACATCCACTCTTCAATTAAATCTCTCTTGTAAATATTCAAGCTATAAAATAAATAAAAAGAAATATCCAAGATTTGTGTTTGTAAAGGTTATACTATAAAAAAACAATGTATCTCCACACTATATAACGTATAAACATATACAAATTTATTTTCACTATGTTACAGCAAAATTACTGATCTTCGTTTTAAAACATAACTTGCAGTAAAAGTGAAACTAATTGATCGGATAACCGTTAAGTTCACACATATAGACAAAACAATTCTAGGGGAAAATAAAATATGTTATCTGTAATTTCAATAGAATTATGTGAAAATGATAATAATGGAAGAAAGTGGAGTGGATGTATTTTAACCACCTTTTAAAAGTACTATTACATTTAGAAGTAATGAGCAGGAATTACAAAAAAGAGTGATAGAGCCGCCTAATCGATTTGCAGACTAATACTTTCACTTATAATTATAGTACGAAACAATAAAACATGTGGAATACTTACAACAATAGAAAGTAAATCCGAAATAGCAAGTCGGTAGGAAAATGTACGTTAGATCACGACTGGCCGGTCACTGCACAGTTACAGTCAACAGTTAATAATCAATTAAACTTTAGAACACTATAATGAAACACAGTCACAAATAACCAGCACCTCTAAATGAACAGATATTAAGGTATAATCGCACAGTGAATTGAACGTTAAATTCAAACGAGACGGGCCGCTGGGAGGCGAGTTGAAATCCGAGCGAGGGGATGCGCGTGCGCACTGCGCGGCAGGCCGACTCGCTCTGCCACTCACTATAAACACAGTGTCCAAAGTGCGCCGCCGCGACACAACCGCTTGATAATGGGAACATTTTATAACGAGTCGACATTAAGTTAATTTAATAACTTTAATATTCGCGATTATACACTCGCAACCATTAGGCTTTACCTCAAACCATTAAACTATATTTATTTTAAATATCTACTGTTGGTTAGTGTCTGTTGCCGGAGATCGTTCAGGTACCACTGTAGATTCCCCCAACAGGTTCCTGCCTTGTCGTGGCGGAGAGGCTCAGTAGCCGTGGCTTGGTCACCCGCGGTGAAGCGAAGACAAACCTACCCGGCTGAACCGAGGTTCAGCGCCGGCCCGAGGCAGCCGCTCCAGGTTAGAGCTCCGGGGCTCCGTAAGTCCGCCTCGGATGTGTGCCGGTGGGCGGCAGGGGCAGCTTTATACTGCAGCCAAGGTGGAGTCGCGGAGGGTGAGGAGTGTCGGTATTGCAATGCGCCGCTCTCCCTATCATCCGCGGCCGTATAACGAGTAGCGGCGGACCTAAGATCGGATCGACCGCAGGGAGTCGGGAGAATTTTCTCTCTTGGCTGCCATGGCCTCTGAGTGACAGATTCGGGGGAATCCGTTGCCCACTTGACTGCAAGAGACCGAGGAGGGGGCGCGCTGTATGTTCCGGAGTGCCCCTACAGAGATGGAAAAGGAAGGGTCTTTTCTCCCCCCCAAGGTGGGGCTGCGTTGTGCGGCCGGGGTAGGCTGGGTCGCGGATGTGTGCAAGAGTGTTCCCGTGATCCTGTCATACAGCGACGAGGCGTAACATCGTGGGAGTTTTAGTCGGTGCGAGTCATAATTTAACAAAAAAAATGTACCACTGCAGATCCTATTTCTTTCACAAAAAAATAATGTACAAACATTACTGTGTTCCGATTTTAAGGGCGCTGTAGCTAGTGAAATTATTGGGGTAACAAGACTTCACATCTTGTATCTTAAGGCGACAAAAAAAATATGGTACAGTATATATCATACTAACTAAGTGGATTTCTCGTTCATCTCGTCAATTCATAAAATAAATAAAAAAACGTTAATACAGTTAAAGATCAAGTCACAACATGTCTTAATTGCTATAAATGATCTCTTCCAGTCAAATAGAGAGGCGACGAGACAAGCGAGACATTCACCTGATGTTAAATGATACTCTCGCCCACAACAACGTGGTGCTAAGATGATATATACATCACCATATTATACTCGTCGCTTAGCGACGTAACGTGTTAAGTCTCGTTACTTCAGTAATTTCACTAGCTACAATAGCCTTCAACCTGAATTACAATAATGTTTACACACTACTGATGAGTAAAGTAAACTAAATCTCTTCAAGCGTTATCTCAAACCGAGGCTATCGGTTTCGATGATATTAAATAATTTGGGTATTCGCTTATGTATACTAACTAGTATTTTTACATATGTATTACAAATATAAACATTTGTTCACATCACTACCAAAAGTGGATTGGTAGAGGACTCCTGTATGTCATGAAATCTCCCATACTTCATCATAAGTTTCTATAATAAGTACGATGTAACGAACGATTACTGTACTCGTACAACATAACAAATCGGTACAACGTCTCGTAATTCAATACACGAACCGTTAACCTTACACAATGGTGATAAAGTCACAATCAGTGTATTATATCCAATCGAGTTTGAAGCTTCACATGTTTTATTTAAATAGGGTACCGAATAATACTTAAAAATAGCTAACCAACTCACTAATTAATAATAATAATTTATGATGTACTGGGAAATTAAAATAACTTACTATTGTGATAAGGACTTACTTGTTTATAGTAATGATTAGCAAAAGCCCAGCAGTCAACAGAAATGACTATTGTTCTAGTATTATTTGTTGTGAAAATTGAATTAAATCAGTGAATATTTAGTTTATAAACAATCTTATAATTATTACTAATTGTTGTGAAAATCAGTAAAAATATATGTCTGTATATGAACAGCTGTTTTACATTAAAATCTTCTAATTATTATCAATTTTAATTGTTATGGAAACTGAATTTCACAGTGATAATTGCATACATGGTATCAGTGTATAAGGACTATTTGAATTCCGCGCCAACTTCACTCCATTGGCTGCACTGTTACGCAACAAACTGACACACACTTAAGCTGCATATGAATAAGATTATTAAAGGTTTTATATACACGGATTAATGAAAATAAGATCTAGCTTTACAATTTTACTACCTGTTTACCGCCCGCTTTGCTGCTAATATAAAATTAGACTTGAAATTTGTCTGAAATATTCCTTGAGAGCAACCGCGACCACAGATGATTTTCTATACCAACTGTTAAATAATACCAAATGAAAATATTTACATAAGTTAATTAGAAACAAAATGATGAAGGATCTATGAAGTTCAAAAAACAAATAGCTTATAACCATCTACAAATCGTTCCGCGTCAAATAGTCATGTTTCCAGGTCAATAAGTTTATTAGGTTTCACGTGATTGGCGAACAAAGAATACCTTTTTTTATTACATATACATACACTTATATATAGAGTGGCGCAAAAGTAATCCTCTTACCAGAAAATGCTATAAATTTTGCCTTGATGTAAAAAAATTAAAAGACCAAATAAAAATAATCCACAAGAAGAATCAAAGTTTATACAAGGTATACAAGGTGGCGCAAAAATAACCTTCCGATGTTTTTTGGCTGTAATTTAAAAAAAAATATGAAAAACTTTGATTGTTCTTGTGGATTATTTTTATTTGGTCTTTTAATTTTTTTACATCAAGAAAAAATTTATAGCATTTTCTGATAGGAGGATTACTTTTGCGCCATCCTGTATAAATTAGTAAGTTAATGTATTGTGCCGAAGGTGCACTTATAATTAAATCCCTAAAACAAAGGGAATGTTACTTGACATTTTAACAAAGGCGTCACTGATTGAAAGAAATGTATATAACCTTGTGATCTATTTATCTCAATGCTAAATTAATTTATCCCTCCGTGTTTCGGTCTCAAATTTTCCTGTCTCATCAGGAACGCCTCCCACATTCTGGTGACCTACCTTTAAATACTTCGATCTTATAGACAGAAGGAAACTTTATGATTAACTTCCAATGCAATAAAGGTAAAAGGAAAATATATCACAAATAAAAAGAAAATAAAAGCAAAAAAAGATAATTGTAGCTCTTTGAGATGAACGACGATGAACACAACAAACTATATATCTTTTTTTTGCTCTATTTGATAGAAATGCCGTCGCATATCTGATCTTGCGGGAACAAAGATTGCTTATTTCGGATTTGCCCCAATCTCTCAATATTCCACCTTTGACACATCACGACGGCCTCATCAGCATTTCAACTACACATGGAGATAATGATGGAGAATAGGATAAAGGCCCAACAATCCTCATCACTTCGACTCCGCCACCACAGCGACAGTAACTTCCTGTTCTCTTCACCGCCGGTGACCACCACGACTTCTAAGCTACTTCGCAATAAAGAAAATGAAAGCCAGTTCAAGAAGAATTTACTACACATTTATCTAATCATTTTGAATATTACACAAACCACACAGAAAAAAACAATAAATCTTTTTGACTATATCATATAAACAATCATCATCATCAGCCGATAGGCGTCCACTGCTGGACATAGGCCAAGCCTAAAAATCCCCAAGTTTGTGGGGGTATATATAGAGGTGATTTGGGCCTTTGCCCACCACGCTGGGCCAATGCGGATTGGTAGGTGCCACAGCCTCGTTTGTTGATTAGGAGGGTACACCACGAGGAAGTGAGGTTGGCTTAGGTCCCGTTAGATCCGCGTTTGTATTCCAAACTGAGATCCCGTGATCTCTTCAAACGCCGAAGATGATCACCGAGGAAGTTTTAGTGGGTAAAAATCTTGAGATACTTGACATGACTTCTCCCCAAAAGGCAGAGTATCTTTTCGAAGATTTCCCACGCAAAATAATCAGTAGCTCTTACGTCACAAACAGATGTTTTAATTTTATTTATATATAGTTAAATGTAATAACTTGGATGCTGTGTACTCGTAGAATGTTTAAACATAAACGAGTTTTAACTAAAAGTTATAAAATATAAACAAAGTAAGGACGAGTTATCTTAACTGCCATCGTTTGCGTTAACTTTAACCAGCCGCCAGCGGGAGTCCTCCTTTATTTATATAAAGACCGACTTCTCGCTGGGACTTCGTGCACTATATTACATTTTTTGTGTGACCACCATCCTCTTCGGAATTTAAAAAAAAATCATACACCATCATTTTTATATAATCTATAAAACAGCACTTGCATGTAATACCTCCTTTGCAGAAGAGCTTTTAGGGAGGTACATACAAACAATACTGTGTTCCAGTTCGAAGGAAACTGTTGCTAGTGTAATTATTAAGATAACGAAATTCAACATCTTATTACTCAAGACGACAAGATCAATATGGTCCAGTGTATAACATTCTAACTAGCACCACATTATTATAGTCATATATATATATATATATATATATATATAATATTTACTATCAGAACGTCCAGTTTGTATCGTCGCTTCGTTGATTAAAAAAATGGTACTATTTCCGCCACCGAATAGTAATGTACAGATATCACTGTGTTCTGGTTTGAAGGGCGTTGTAGATAGTGAAATTACTGCGGAAACAAAACTTAACATCTTAAGTATTTATAGACCACAACACGTTGCAGTGTATATCATTGCATCACTTGAATTCTCAACTTAATTGCAAAGATAATTTTTAAAGTCCACAGATACGAGACCACAGGCGGTTATAAGGGTAATAACACACTGCACCGTTGAAGCTACGTTACTCTTTTACCATTATAGACAAAACATATTACAAGTAATTACTTAATGTAACCCTAAACCCTAATGTTAACCAGAGTACAATTATAACAATATTAATTAGAGGTTTGTTCGGAGATGTTACACTATATTTAAATCCTAGCTGTTCCCCGCCCGCTTTGCTAGCCGTATCACCCCCGCAACTCTTTTTGGGGGGGAAGAATTTTGTTAAATCCGTTTTCAATCTCTAATAAATATTCTAAATGGCAGCAGCAATATCTCTGCCAAATTTTGAGTTTTTACATTTAATAGTTTTGGAGATTTGTGATGAGATTGAGATAATAAATCTCTGGATATCGGAAGCCGTTAATTATAAGCGCCGTGGGACCGATCGGTGTGGAAGAGATCTTTGGGAGAAGCCCACGTCCAGCAGTGGACGTCTATCGCCGAATGATGATGATGACATGTATAACTTTATTTCGACTAATTTAAATATTCATTTTAGTTATGGAAATAACTAAAACATAATGTATAATAATCGGTGAACCGTGGATCATTGGTTGCCGACCCCTGTCTTTATTGATCAACGATATTTTTTTCGTATATTAAAGACTAAATAAGAACTAAACTGCCACATCATTTTCTATTTAAATTTTTTCAATATTAATAGGAATGCAACTTAATAAAAAATTATAATAATGTTACTATAATAAAGCTTCTTATGTTGCTTTATCTAAGCTTTTCGCTTTTTCGCTTTTTCAAGAATAATCTAACTTATACCTGCTGGATGCATCCTAATCCATTAAGCTATTACAGCATATCATTACTATCATTGTCATCAAGTCTTCAAAAAATATCCCTGTTTATGCGGGGGAGGACAAAGTTTTTTTTTTAATGCGTGTCATGCGTGTTTCGAGTTCTTTATTATTAATAAATTTTTCTTTCTTATATCTTTACTCTTTCGTATCTTTTATTTTTAATCCAGCTTCCGTTATATTTGTGTCTCTTATCTATCATGCATCTCTCGGACTAGTTTACATTACATATTCACTTATCGCTCTTCTTTTATTTGGGATGAGACAAGGTTACGTGGGACGACGTTTAGCAGTGATAGTCCGAGACTACAAGGCAGATTCTATTAATACTATATTAACGGATGTAATGTGACAGTAGCTTTAGCTTAAATCGGATTCAAGTTTCCTACAAAATTGCCCCCATGCTCCGTAGTACGGCCGCCTAAGGCAAGTTCACACGCTCGGGTCTCGTTTCGTGTTTTGGATTCTTGGTTATTAGCGTGTTTTTTTCTTTGTTTTGAGATGCCTTCTTACAGTAACCCAATACTTCCTCCAGTCTTATTTTACCAGCATAATATTACTTGCGTCGAGTAAAAAAACAGTATTGTGATTTTGTAGATTACTCCTTTATTGCATGTACCAGTTTGTTTAAATATATCTATAAGACTTGATAAAATACTACGAGTAACTTGTTACTATCAAAGTTTTGATAAATAATTTGAAGTGATATTTAAATTACTTCAAAGTAAAAAAAAAACTGATAGGATATGACTTATTATTAGAAAGACAGCTTTACTTTTTAAAAGAATTATATGATGAGATGTTCACCAAATGGCAAGCTATTTACCTTTCCATAACAATGAAGCACTGGTTATAGTATATTTATATAGAACTACTGAGCTCATCGTGTGATAAGATATTTAGCCTCGTTCCCATCAGTAACTTCACTAACCACATAACATTTAAACCAGAACATAATAATGTATAAACGCAATTGTTGTGCAAATGAAAATGGTGTTGCAGTGATACCTGCAGAAAGTAATCGGCAACAAACGCACTCCCAGTAAAGTTCTTAAATATCATCATCAGCCGTTAGATCTCTACATCTATCGGTCCACAGTCAGTATGGCCTCCGGTACCGCCGGGCACTAGGGGCCGTCATTTGTATGAGTCCTTAGGGAGAGATTTGAGCTATTTCCCACCACGCTGGCCCAATGCGAGTTGGTGGGTGCCAGAGCCTCGTTTGTTGATTAGCAGGGTGCACCACAAATAGGCTTGGGTCCCGTGAGTTGTTGTGCGGGGCCCCTAACACCGTTAAGTATCAAACACTACTTACTGTGCCTATTTGTAACGACTACTCAACGCCCTTCCAAGAGGATCTCCATAAATCAACATCTAAATATAACAAGGATTCAAACCTAAAACACGTCTAATTGAATATTTATCATTCTAACAAAATATAGCGATGGCTTCAAGCGTGGGGGTATGCGTCAATTCACAGAAATCGTGAAGTGCCCCGTCAAATGACCGGAAACAGTAAAACATGATTTAAGATATAAACACCTGATATGATTATTCTCAAAATTCAACAATTACAACATGAGAATATAAAAACCTGACAAAACTGCAATAGCTCAGTTTATTAGTGCGGTAGGGACATGGGATCGAATATTTCCTGATTCAATCCGAACTAAGCTTGTACTTCTAGTGAAAGATAAAATAATTAAGTGGATTGTATAAATGGGTGGGAAACAAATTTTATATTAACCAATATATGTAATATTCTATGAACTAGCTATATATATTCGCGTTATAAAACATAAACGGTTACCTGTTCATTCTGGGAGGCCGCCGCTCGCGCCGCCTCTCGCCTCAGCTGTATAATAACACGCTCTTTCGATTTGATTTCCTCCAGCTGAGAACAATACATACACACATATAAATTAATAAAAACAATCACTTATTGTCATGAAGAAAAATAGAGAAAAGCGTCGTAGCTATACATAACAATATTCGTAAGATCAAAGAATATTCAATCATAATAATTCAAAAAGAAAGTCATATTGTAAACAACAACCGTTTCACTAACCAAGTTTGATGGTAATACTATCATCACACGTCATCATCATAAACGTCCACTACAACGCATTTTATACCGAAATACAGTAAAGTTTGCTCACTACTATTTGGCAGCAGAAATAAGTGTTGTTGTAAAATCACTTAAACGGAATCCGGCGACGGAAACTTACCGCCAACAAAGTTTATATACCTTCTAATACACGGAAATGATATCGGCAATTAAACAACTAGTACAATTGCTAATAAAAATTGCCAGGCGCTGCATCTGCCTTTTATACCATAAATATTTAAGGCATTAATTTCATTTTCATCGTGATATTAATTTATTGAAAACCGCAGCTAAATATAGGTCTCCCCAGGTGTATATGCCGTAATCATCACTCTTGATCTAAGGGTTGGTAAGCGAACTGTTCTGTTAACGGCTCAGAAAAAACAGCTGCCTTTGTTCTAAAGTTGTTGTTTAGTCGTCTTGTCCTACACATTGGGCGTATTGTAACTCTTTTCTTTAATTGATTTTGGTTTATTAACCGCCGGGCAATAAAGGGAGTGTCTTAAAGTTGTCGCATGTATGTGTGTATGGCGGCGGAGCGATTAAACGCAAAACCTTTATAGGTCTCCTATATTATTAATTTTATATATTATTGAAATTTAAGTAATTTGAAGACGAAAAAAGTCTTTTCTTAATTTAAACTCAATTCATTTAAAATTTCAATAAATTTTTACTCAAATGCCGATGTATGTAATGATAACATTCCGACTAAAAGTCCTTTAACCAAGTTTATTTGTGGACATGTTCCACAAACTCTAATCAATCTATATTTAAGATATTTCCACTTAAGTACAGACTCATCACGATATCTTTGAAACCACAAGGCCTTGGGACTTGAAATTTGGTAGGAATATTCGTTTTGCAGAGTATGGGTCACTTAAGAACGGATTTTACAAAATGTCACCGCCAAAAGAATTTGCGGTGTTTTTACAGCCAGCCAAGCGGGCGGAAACAGCTAGTCAGGTAATAAAAAACGAATAGCGGGTTTTTCCGAAATCAGGGTTATCTTTAACTTCTACGTTAAACTGTTTAGTTACACAGATGTTTTTTTAACATAACTTAGAGCTAATCTGGTTGTACATACATACCAATTTATGGCACTGTGCGCGCGCGTCCCTCCTCGCAGCCTGCTCCAGTGCTGCATGCTTCGCGCACTGAGCGCGAAGTTCCGCTGCGCGCGCGCACTCCGCCGCCTGCGCCACCTGACGGAATAATGTGATCATATTAAAAAATTAAAAGGGAAAACAAATTAATTCTAAATGTCACACATACAAAACAATATTCCTGATCCATGTTGCTAAACGCGAACTTACGCAATAATATGATAAATAGTAAACATCATTTACATTTTATTTTATGGTAACTGTACCCCACCTGCTTTGTTGGCAGTAACACCTCTACATCCCGTTTTAGAGGTATCGTTTCGATAAATTAGCTGACCTATACTCATCAAAAGAAATATTCCTACCAAATTCAAGTCTCTAGTAGGCTTACCGTTCCAAAGATATCATGATTCTGTACTAACTCGTAGGTGGAAGTCATGACAACGGAGTTGCAGGTTTGTTATAGGCAACAAAGCTAGCGGAGAACAGCTAATTACATATATTTCTTACCCAAATATTATTCTCGGCACTGATTTTACGCACTTACTTACTATTGTTTGTCATAGAAAACCCAAATTAATTTATTTATACTCTTTTTGCGCGTACCAACATACGATCAATATGTTTCATTGTTTAAATTAAAATTTATTATTATTTAAACTCTATATAACATGCATATTTTACAGCAGATATAAATTTACAATAAATTACTGAAAATCCTTAATATCTCGTCTAAAGTAAAATAAGTTTTGTTTGATTTTCATTATTCCGACACAACAATGTAAACAAAGTCAGTGTCAATGTGTACACAATTTAAACGGAACCAATATTATCTTTTGCCTCAGTAATTGACATAGCTTTATTGAAGCCATCATTCTTTAATGATTCACTCCACACGAAGCTGGCTAAAATGCCCTTCCACTTCGCAGTACGATATTAGTTCTCCCCGCAATCAACCCCTTTGCGATGTTGCTGTTAACAGTTTTAATATTCACGCTAATTCATACTTCCGTCTCTGTTAATCCAGAATGCGCACTGTACAAGGAAGTTTTCTCATACCACAATCAGACGTATTCCAAAGCGGAATACGCGTTCGAAGTGGTCAATAAGATCTTCAACGCTTTCAAGCAATGGTTCTTCACGATAACCTTTTGCGATTTCACGTACTTTGAGAACAGAATCCTGAAGTACACGGAAAATTACGGATATGGATATCCAGTTATGCTTTTAAACGGTTGCCCTGCTGCGAATAAAACTAAAGTCAAGCCGAGGATCAACAGTCACGGTGCAACAGCTTACTTGGTGACGTCGAATGAGCTGTCGCTAGACGGTAGCGAATTTGTGATAGAAGCCCTCATAAGAACTGGAGTTTTTAAACCAAGGAGTACCGTAATATTCATCATCAACACACCGGTCGAAATGGATAGTTATTTCTTTTATACCATGAAGTCTCATTTCCACCTCCTCTTAAGTCGAAGCATTACTAACTCTATCATGGTGCTGTACTCTGATCGACTAAGGATGTACACTTACAATCCTTTTAGTAACGAAATAAAGGACATAACTGATGTAGAAGATATCAGCCGCCTGCTGACACAACAATACAATGATCTATTTGGTAGAGAGTTACGATTAAGTGTGTTCAAGAAAATCTACGCATCAGATGATAGTGCACCGATTTACTGCAACTCTAGACTTGCGGAGACGATAATGCGAATCCTGAACGCCACATGCAAGCCGCTGACACCACGCGACGGCAACACCGTCGGCGACTTACTGTGGAACGGAACAGCTACTGGGGTGACTGCAGATTTGATGGATGGCTACACGGATTTGGAATTGAGTTCACGAATCCTTAAGAACACTTATTACGGATATATAGATACAACATATCCATTAGTCCAAGATGAGTTGTGCTTCTTAATCAAGAAATCATTAAAGCAATCGACTTTTACGACGACTCTGAAGCTTATATCCGCCGATATGCTATTACTCTGCATTTTCAACGTCATATTCTTTATTACTATAGCTCTAGTTGTAAGGGGAGTAGAAATGCGTGTTTGGGATTTATGTGACAGACGTAACACTTCATCGACAGTTGTAGATTTGATAAAATGTTTTATAAGACAAACTGTGGATATGAAATTTGCGGGTCCGATATTTCGTATAGTCGTTTTCCTGATAATGATCTATTCCTTGGTGGTCGACTGCGCTGTTGATGTAAGTAACGCTCATGTTTACTAATAAAAAAATGTGTGCTAATCATTTGTCAGACTACAGAGTTAATAATTTAGCTCAGACATATGCTAATAGAGAAGATGTTATTATTGGATTAGTAGTACATATATTGTTAAATCTCAATCTGACAACAACAATACGGTGGTATATAGACAGAAACTGAGTTGTGTCAGAGATAAAATGTAAGTAAAATGTAATATTATATAGTATTTTCATACAAGTAGTTTGTTTACATATTTGCTTATCATTGTTGCAGGGCATAATAACATCAGCAATAGCCTATCCAAGATATAAGCCGGACATAAACACATTATCAGAGTTACTTGAAACAAATTTGACATTTGCTGTGCACAACCGACACTTAAGAATTTACAATAGAAGTCTTCCCGCCGAGTACAACAGTATCATATCCAAAAGAATTGAAGTGTTCAACGATGCTAAAATAAAGAAAGCCATCGTTAAAAGACAGTTCCAATATGCTATTTTGTTAAGAAAGTCGGATGCTCAGTATATTAGCAGACAGCAATCGAACATAGTCGACGGTAGACCATTGTTTCACACCGTCGAAGAGTGTCCGGTGCCGTGTTCTATAGTGTACGGGCTTAGATATGGTAGTCCCTACTTACCGAAACTGAATAAAATCCTTCATCATCTGAATCAAGGCGGTATATTACAATACTGGACAAAATCAGAAGACTTCACTTTGTATCAGAGCAAGACAAAATCTCTCTACAGCGAGGACAATAAAGTGAGGAAACCTCTTAACGAAGAGAATGTGAAAGAAATATTCGTAGTTCTGTTTGTAGGTGTTTTACTCAGTGTGGTTTCATTCGGCTGTGAGATATTTTTTTATTACATCAGTCTTAAATACAAAATCTCAATAGCATTGCGATAAACAGAAAAACTTCACTTCAAAACATAGAGATTTGATAACTTTTAGTTATGTTTTAAGAAATAGTTAAGTTACTTGAACATTAAATTGATCACTATTGATTATGATTTTCTAATAAATCATGTTAAAGAAAATGGTGAAAAATTTATATAAAAGTAGACTACTATGCATTCTTGTGAATCGCTAGTGCATTTGAATAACATATAATTACCGAAGTAAAATTAATTACAATATTAGTAAAGCACGAAGTAGTTGAAATACTGAGGCTCGAATAATATGGGAAAATAAATAGATATTAGTGCTTTTTAGGGATTATTGGTGATTTAAAATTATATAGTCAACCAAACAAAGTCAACCTTAAATCCTTATAATCTCCATCTTATAAAGAACTCATCTTCATAACCCTTCGAAAATTTGCACTTAACAGTCATAATTTTTAATATAGTCCTTAAATATATGAGATATATAAACAACGGGGTATAAGGGATCCCGCAAAACAACTCAGAGAACCAAGCCAACCTCACCTGCTCGTGGTGCACCTTGCTAATCATCAAACGAGACTCTGGCTCCTACACTGGAAGTCAGGGCCTTACACTGGGCTAGCGTGGTGGGATAAGGCCCAAATTCCCCATATGAACTACAAACATACATAGAACTTTGGGGAATGCCTATGTCCAGCAGTAGATGTCTATCAGCTGATGATATAGATAACAAAGAGGTCTAACATCATTAATTAACTACAACTTACATTATCATTGTGAGCTTTTATCTAATCAAACAACTCAATGTCGGTCCATAGGGTGCTACGATTACAGTAACATTTCAGTTTTATTGAAGTAATGGAAGTTACCTTAAGTTTCTCTTGTAGACCCCTGTTCGCTGATTTCAAAGACTGAATCTCTGTCGCTAAACGTTTCAATTCGACAATTTTATTGCTAACTAACTGATACTCTTCCACCTTCTCCGGCTTTGATACTGATCTTAGTTGTTTCTCTAGGAACTCCTCTTTCTTTTTGTATTCAGTCTTTAAGTTTCTCAACGTGCTCTCGTGTCGGGCCTTCATCGCTCGAACTTCGCTCCGCTCGACGTCGAGTGCTTTCTTCAGGTTTGTGTTGTCAAGCCTTAACCGCTCGACGAGGGCTTTCAGTCTGTTGAGAAACGCTTCGTCGACGGTCCGCTTGTGCTCTTCTAGTGCGACGGGAGACTGGCTGGAGGTCGATGTGTCGGTGGACGCCATGGTGACGTCACCGACTCGTATTTTCGGGTAAGTCCCGAGCGTCCGCGGTCTTTCGCCTCGTACAATTGTACGGATCGCTTCGAGCCGTTTTTTGTTCGAAGTGCTTTCAGTTGAGGAATCTGAAACGTACAAATGTCACTCTTTAATTGTTTACTGTTACAACTTTTTAATTTCTAACTACTTGTACGAGTACATTTATGACACAGATGATTTATTAATAATGTAAATGTTAAACCCACATGTATCTCACAAGGGATTGCTACGCCCACTAATTAGGTTTCATAATTGCCTATTACTGATAATGTATCTATAATACATGTATTTTACATCGTATTTAAAACAGTAACATTTATGTGGCATACACGTATGTAATAAAGCAGTTTTGTATTGAATTTATCTGTTGTATTAATTCATCATCTGTTAGTGTTTATTTTGAATCAATTCAACGCATAAGGAATAGAATTTTTATAACTATCGATATGTTTCTTCTCTTTATAATCTTATACTGCGTCAAATTTAATATCATTACAGCAAAATCATATACGAAAAAGGGCTTAATATTTTCCAATATCCTAAAAACTAATATTAAGTAGTATTAAAGCTATCAATCATTAATCAATATCTATCGCATTTGAAGTGTGAAGATTAAAAAACCTAAGTAATAACTTTTGATAAAACTGCGGTAGTACACTTAAGTAAATTGTTTTTTCATGCCTATCATTAAATATATCATATTATTAAGAAAAAATTATAGTAAGTATATGAAAGTAAACAAACAGTTTTAATAACTAACATTATTGTTTCATTCTATTAATTTTTGTCACAAATTTTTAATGGTGTAAAAGTTCATCAACCTTACGTCCAAAAGAGTTTTTATATAAAAATAAATTATAATATCAATATCTCTTCAACAGCTACAGTAATCTTTAACGAAAATACTAAAATCGTAGAAGTCTGTAAAAAGTTATACCTTGTTACGCATAAAAAGTATAACCTCCTCTCAGTTGTCAGTTAAAAAGATAACTTTCACGGCGAGAACAAAGCAAAAGTGTTGTTTCTAATCAATTTACGATAGAAATAACTTGTTAACTGTCCGTTGACAACGTATTTATGTGTCTTTTATTATTAGTTCGGGCGAGTCCCTGTTATAAATAACAGGAGACATACGGTCTTATGTACTGTGGTAGATATAAAACACCTCATGTATTAATAGATTCGATAACATTGCTACCAAACATAGATCTCTCTTTGGAGAGTACTTGCCGTACTCTTTATATTTGATATTCGAATTAGGAGGAGAGTATATTGGTAAATGAAGTTACTATCCTCTCATTGAAATTGTTAAAAAAAAACTTTATTGTGTTACCTAAAACTGAGGTTACAACAAATAGATCTAACGGTTTTACACATACTGTATCAGTTAACCTTAGTAAAATTTCTTACCCCATTCGGTAAAGATTTTCTAATTCATCTTGTTAAGAGGAAAAAATAGCATATTTTAAGTACTGGAATCATATCTTTTGTATTAATTGTTTTTTATACATCAAAACAAATAATCGTGTAGATCGTCCGTTTTTAGGCAACACAGTTACCTATAACAATGATGCGATGATTGTTAGTACATTATTATAACATCGTGACCTAAGAGCATACCTATTGTTATCATAGTAATTATGCATTACAAACCATTATGTATAATATTTATATTTCTAACTAAACCACCGTTAGCTAAAAATATTGCCATACTAACGGTAATCTTCAGCAAAGAAGAGCTATTGCAAGTTAAAGCTGATACAAAAATGCTTCAACTGCAACCACAACTCAACCGCACAGAGACTGTTACAACTAAAAGTGTAGAGGTTAAATTAATAAATACTAGACTGAAATACATTTGGAATTAATCATCAGTACTTTAAAACCTTATGAAATATTAGGAAGCAGTTTTGAAAGTGTTAACAAGGCGACCGGTTGCAGTGCGTTACAGAAATAACTCGCATGCGTTAGTTTCAGATCGTTTCGAATGAAACGAATCGCGTCCACGTTGTATCACTTTAAATGGCGTCAAACTTTTTAGGTTATTTCTGAAATGATAACCTTAAAAAAACGATTTTATATTCAACTACTGTTTGCGTCAACTTTGGAGTAAATGTTGTAAACTAAACCATTAGTTATTTGATACAGCCAAGAAGTACCTCAGTTATAATTAGTTTTTGCATTCCTGCTTGAGAATGCTTGAGCTTGAGCAATTTTAATACCTCGTTAGGCCAGTAACTGAGCGCTACAATTAGTAAAATTTCATTAGCTACAGTGCTTTACAATACCGCAATAAAGTAATTAATCCATTAAAAACGCCCACAAATAAACTGTCACTCTTAATGAAAACATCAGCTTACTTAAAATCAATAACCTATGTATTTTTTTTATTTAATAAGTCGATAATACGAGTCAAAGATTTACATGATGATATTCGATATATATAGCATACCTCAGTATCCATATCGCTCCCAACCTAACAAAAGTCAGAATATTTACACAAGATATTGCGCTCGTCACTTTGATATATAATTTGCGGCACATACACCTTACCGTCACTTAATACCACGTGAAATAGTGGTTTTAATTTTTATAATCTATATGAAGTAAATTTTTGCAGTATGGGCTTATACACTTCGAGATACTATATACAATATATATATTATACAGACCATAAAAAAATTACTGAAATATCATAACGGTTTTAAATATATTAAAAGATTCATAATCTATATATTCCATATTTCCACATATTTTTTTTAACACCAACTTCATAAATCGTATCAATTTCTTTAAAGTTATATGAGATCTATGTGTGTCTCTCTTCTTTGTTCCTTTTTTTTTATTACGGACTGGAAACCGCTATCTCGTCATTGGTTAGAAATATTGTATATACAAAAACATAGGTATTATCATTTTTATAATGTCCTTAATATACCAGAGTGCCCGTATTAAGTTCAACGTCATAAGGAAGCGAGTTGGCAAAGGACGCTCCCAATTGTGCCCATTAAGTGCGAACAGCAGCTCACGCACCCAGGGTTGCTATCTCCCGCTTAAAACGGCAATAACCTAATGATTAATACTAATTTCAAAGGTCACCGATCTCAATCAACCTCTTTAATTATTGCCAAAGATCATCACATAGCACAAAAGCAAAATCGGTTAACAGTTTAACATTACGAGCAAAGTATTCTAGGCGAGCACGCTTCGTCATCTGCGGCCTCATTTAGACTTCATCATCAGCCGGTAAACGTCCACTGCTGGACATAGGCCTCTCCCTAACATCTCTTCGCGTTCCGGCTTCACGCGACTCTCACCAGATCGTCGGTCCATTTACACTTAATACCACTTAAAATTACGGTCATTGATTAGTCCAGTGTACAATAACAATAAATGGATTCATCTAATACAGTAGGTAAGGTAAGACAAAAAACACGACAAATAATAATTTATTTACACAATATACATACAAATAAATATATAACAAACTGAGAACGTTACACGAACACGGTAAGCACAGTTCAGAGTAAAAAGAAAATCTTTGAGACATGTGACCACATCGATCGTATGCAACACTCTCCTATACTAAAATAAGACTGCATAAAAAAAATCGTTTTCCAACTAACTACATAGCAGTTAAATAAACACATATAGTGTATATGTAACGGCACTTTTAGACATGTCACTTGTAACTTGTAAGAGAAAGTAAGTGTCTTGACAAACCCACTAAGGGTTTTAGGACATTATCTGTCATTGCTATTGTGAATGTACATGTACTCATCATTATCAGCCGACAGACGTCCGCTGCTGGACATGTAATAAATAAATAAGTAAAAGTGATAAGTTAACGTCCCTAAACCGACCTGATCAACACACGGTCCCAATTCGCGGCGATGCTATTTGAAATGGCTGAACGCCCCGATACAATCCCAGCAATTGGAAGATGACGAGCCCAATGCGACTGTATTGTAATACATGAGAAAAGATACGATGTTCCTACAACAATTACATTTAAAGATTTCAGGAAATCTATCTGTAATGAAATAATATCATATCTAATACAAAATATTTTAGGAAATACATATTCTGATTTCAGGTAAAAAATGTGAATTTTGACCTTTATATAATTGGATAAGTAAGCCTTGACTGTCCTTGTATATAAAAGTACCAAATCCCAGCAGTAGGAGTGAAAAGATTTTTATATGTTATATTATTATTGTGATTGTGTAAGAAATAAAAATAAATTAATTATAGAGCCAAAAGTAAAAGTGTATCTATAGTTTATATACTTTACATATCTATATGGTTCAACCTCACCATATCAGTATATCCCAGTCCACAACTACTGCATTGACAAAATCATATTCCCAGTCATAAATATAAGCGATAATACGATATTTTCCTTTGTCCCCTTTTTAAAAGACTTCCGGCCGCATTATAAACAACCCTCACCCTAAACTTCCGTGACTCATTCGAGTTGTCGTTGACTTTACGAAACCTAACGAGTTAACAATAAAAAAAACTTAAAGTATAACATAGTACACTTTTCTGTTAATTACTAACCTAGAGTATATTTTTGATGATGATGGTACACTAAAGATAAGGTGGTACACAGTAGTTACTACCTATATAAAATGCTGTTGAGTTAAACAGGAAAAAATCCTTTGTTGTATATTCAGTTTGAACTGTCATATATATCATCATGAAGCGGTGATAGTTCTGTACTAAATTTGGTAGAATTTCTCGCAATACGTTTCGCAACTTTATGGATCAGATTCCTCTGAATAAACAACACGTTACAATAGCAACACGCACTTGAATAATTTTAATGAGGAAAATGACAGTGTTTCAACATTGGGAACATGAGCTATATATGTTATATATATTAATAACACGTGCTCAATGAACGTAATAAGAATATTTACGAGAACACAATTTTTTAGATGAAACCTTTCCAAATTATATGTAAAGCAGATATCTAGAAATTTATTGACTCATCATGAAATCTCCAAATTATTAGACATAGGTACCCAAATTTGACAGAAATATTGCTTCTGCCATTTAGAGGTCGGCTAAGAATGGATTTTACAAAATTCCTGTCCCAAAGGAATTTACCAAAGTTTTACGGCCAACCAATCAGGCAGGAAACAGCTATTCTGAAATGTTGTTAAAGTTATCCTAGATCTTTATGCTATTAACGTTTAATGTTTCCGTTACTGGGACGCAGAGCCTTCTTTTACATAAAGATAGATCTTTGTAAGTAAACCATTACTAATAATATGTGAAGTAATATAACCGCTCAGTGAGGTCAAACCCTATCCAGCCATCTTCCACTCTCCAAAAATATCCGTGACACTCCCGATGATTGTAATGCTGATTCATACATATATTCGTGCGGCACACATACAATACTTAATTTAACCCGTCGCATGCGACTACATGTTCGTCTATATGATCACTACATCACACACTACATAGTTTCCATGTAGTCTAAAAATGTAGTGATTTGAGAGGAACAAAATTTCTCGAGTCGAGTAACAGTACCATACGTAACACGTATAAATTGCGACTGTGACGTAAAATTATTGCTGCTCTTGCTCTTGCTCTAAGAAAGAATTAAATTTCTTAACTTTATCTTTTATCTTCTTTCCTTAATAAACTAGTCAAAGGTTTAAAGACCATAAAGGCATATTTACATATTTTACATAAACTCGTAACTATTCGAGATTCCTTGTTACTGATTCTTTATAAAAGTTTATGAGAAAAAAGAGAGTGTACTCGTAAAAATTTTAAAATAAATATTCGTATGAAAAAAAAGTCTAAAGCTGAACCTTTTCGAATTCTATAGAGCTTAATTTTTTATGATAATGTATATAACACTGAGGACCATCACGACATAAAATATATTAGTACTATGACGACATATCATACAAAAATAACAAACGTATGTCTATGCAAGATTCTTTAATTAAAATCGATTTACATGCCAAAGACAAGTTTTGTCAAAAATGCGCGCCTAAAATGAACCATCAACACAAAATATGATTGTCTAGTTATATACAGGGTCACAGGTAATAAATGTAAAAGATCTGGAGGAGCTAAAGTATAGTTCGTATCCGTAGTTTATCTGGAGGATATACCATTGGAAACCAGAAGAGAAATGGTGTTCCAGCATGACGGTTGTCCCGCCCATTTTCGTCTCGGCGTAAGACAGTGGTTAGACACTACTTTCCCTCAGCGATGGATTGGCCGAGGCGGAACACCGTGACGCGCAAGGTGTCCTGATTTAACACTTTGCAATTATAACTTATGAGGTTATGTGAAATCTTTAGTGTACACAACACCAATTAACTCGTTAGAGGATTTCAAATCACGCATCATCGTCGCTGCTGACACAATAAGAGAACAGCTGACAGGGCGAGTCACTCGATCTGACTTAAGAAAAAAGTTTCGTGCTTGTATCAGGAACCGTGGCCGTCAGTTTGAGCAAAATTTAAATTAATTATATATAATAATAAAAAAATTCGCACGTGTTACGACAAAAACAAAAGGGTCAAATTAAGGGCCGGCGCGGCGTCTACTTTTATGGGTCTCTCCAGTTTGATATTTCATAGTACTTAGTTTTATTACAAGTGTTTTTTTTTTCAAAATTTTAGAAACTACTTTCTTATACTTTGTTGGATAATTATTGAAAACAGAAACTTATTTACTTGCTTTATACATATTTTTTATAAATAAAATTTTATTTTAAGATGAAATAAATATGTAAGTGTGAAATTTTATTTTTTATTATCACGACTTTCAAAGAACCTAATTTAAAAGTTTTAGCCTCTAAGTGATGACTATTAAATTATTAAAATAAAACAATGATTAAACAATAATTATTACATTAAAATTTGGGTAGAAATAAGTAAAAAATAAAATCATCGAATTTTTTCCTAGTAAATCGGGATTTTTTGAAAATTATTTAAAAAATTATATCTCCAGAACCATTGTTTTTGGATGACGTATTCCATACATAGATAGATAGAATACAAGCTATACTTTAGCCCTCCAGATCTTTTACACCTATTACCTTTCACCCTGTATTCATTGACCTTTGAGGAAGCTCTGTACTAGGCAACGCAACAACGTAAACAATCCACTCAGATATCTGGCGAGTTCAATTACCTCTCTCAATGTTTAGAATGAATAACCAACATTAAAGAATCAGTACTTGCTTGTTAAACAGAATATTTCTCTCTGAGATCGATCCATCATATCTGCGGATCGTGATCAGTATTACGGTTGCATCCGGAATAGAAAGTTTTTCTTCTTCGGTTCCTGTCCAGCTGCATATCTTAAATACCACGTATGCAAAAAAGAAAACACGTATGCATAAATACAACGAAAGAAATGGAACAAATATACAAATAAGAATATACTATATTAATGCCAGATGCATTCCGTTTCAGAGTAAAAATCTGGTCACCAGTTCAAATTCGCTATTTTACTACCCATAATTTTACTATATTTGTGCATAATCTTTTGGCCGAAAAAGTGGAGTAAGAAATATATATTTTAATAATATAACCAAACCATCAAATTCCTTTCTATGTCGATGGAAACCTGGTTTCGTACAAAGCGACAGTCTCTAAATAAATTCCGGTTATTTTCTTCTATAAAAATGCTAATTCTTAAACAAATCAAACCTTATATTTATATTTCACATACTTGCATCATATGAATTCAAAATTTTCTTTACTCCATTTAAAACATGTAATACTCCATTTCTTGCTTAAAGGTTTCCATCAAACATTTTTCTAATTTCAATCTGAGAATATCCCCCGCGTGGACAAACATAAACAATCTGAACAAAATATTCACATTTCGGGAAGCCAAATTTGAATACGTCACCGCTAATATCGGATGACCTTCATTCTCTCGCTGAAGTATAATGGCTGAAAGCCAAACCTATCAGCTTCCATAGCCGAATGCTGCCGCGCTGACGTCAAAGGTTAACTCCTTTAAATAAAATTATCAATATAACTTGACAATTCTCAATTATATATTGTATATGTATTGTTTGTAGTGTATTGCCTATAATTAATACAAAATATATATAAGTATATTGTCTATTTAATATATATAAACATAAATATGTATATAGTACAACAATTCAGACTAGTGAGGTAACAGTTGCTGCCAAATAAAATGAAAATGTTACAGGAAGTTTTGTGTCCTGGGTTTACTCGACACAGGCATTGGCTAATGAGGAATCCTGAGGTCTGTAAAATTTGCAGAAATAAATAAATTTTTAATTTTTGTTTCATTTCAATTCGAATTTGTTGTTTATACATCTTGGTTAACCGCATATCCAGTATCACGATTCCTGAATTCCTATTTCGGCTGCGTGTATCAGAGCAAGAGTATTCGCGAGCTCACAGTCTTCGGCCCCATTGTTCCTTGACATCATGTTAAATTGTCATCAAGTTATTGACAATGTAAACAAAATTATAATTTCGATCTTAAAAATCTATAGTCAAGTAATTTCGTTTGATAAATAGGTTATCTACTTCAGACACATCACACGTTGTGACTTTATTAACATCCGGCACTATATGAGATATAATATACATCATGCCTTTGATGTTTTTCTTTCCACGTTATTCGGATGCTACTATTTCTTACGTTACTAATCTGTATATATATATACACGCATAAAAAATCTCGCCCTATCTCCCCACTCATCAAAATATATCTGGAACCATAAGGCCTACTGACTTGGAATTTGGTAGGAATATTCCTTTGCCAAGTATAAGTCAGCTAAGAATTTTACAAAATTTTTTCCGCAAATGGGGAGCGAGAAACAGGTAGTTTATTTCTAATACCATTAACACCTTATAAAAATATAGGAAAAGATTGAAAATGTTACGTGAAATTTATTCTTTTCCTCTTATGCAAGAGCCAATTTAAATGTTGAAAACGGTTTGAACAGTTACTACGTAGACAATGTTCATTAGGCAGTTATAGCAAAGATGGAGCTGATGGAGCAGCACGCTATGTTAGCAATTAAATGCGCTAAAAATGGATGAACTAAGCAATAACATAATATTATTAATGTGCAACGAATATTTTAAGAGTAACCTTCATGATTACAGCTATGTTTTGCGTTTGATGAACTGAACATTGTTTTCCGCACGTGAGAATATTCCTAATAACACAGAAATTAAAGTTAAAAGATGTAACAAATGAAAAAATTTACATTGTTTATTGATTAATCATCATGAGAATGTATATACAACAAGTTTTATTAAAAATTCCGACACATTATGCAAAAATAGATAGAAAAATAATTATAGTTATCGCGTGTTCAACAATGTAACGACTTAATCTGCATATGTACCAAGAATAATAGTAACCAATAACGTATGTAATTTCTGAAAACACGCAAATCTTGTGTAAAATTGACAAACATGTCCTAAAAACCTACTAGTTTTCTCTATTTATTATTATTGACGTATAAAGTGTTAACCTTTTAACAAGGGCATGGCTGAACATTGAGGAGTTTCCTTCGGTTAAAATCCAAAAACTGTAGGAAAGAATAAGGTGAGACAGAAGTTGTAACTACAATGACCTTTTTTATTTGATGTAAAAAGGCGAACGGGACGTTCACTTCATGATAAGTGCCTATCCATAACTACTGGGTGCTAATTAAGATGCACACATCACCATATTATGCTCGACGCCTCGAACAGTCTCTTTACCCCAGTTATTTCATTAGCTATAATGCCCTTGAAACCGGAACACAATAATGTTTATACACTACTGTTTGGCGGTAGGAATAGGAGCTGCTCTGGTACCTACTTTGACGGTATCCATCGACAGGGATATACTACCAGTTTAATATTAGTATTAGAACCAAACTTTAATACGTTTCAGTGACCGTTCATCATTATAGAAATTAAAATCAAACAATCATGTTTAACATAAACTTATCATTCGTTTAGATTAGATGACAGTGAAGACGTTTCTATTTAAAAAGGAACAAATAATCAAATCTAATATGATATTTAATGTTGTATGTAAGCTCAAGTTTAAAACGAAATGTTAATATACTTTAACTAGAAGACGTAACGAAAATACACGGCACATGCTCCAATGCCCCACGAAATTGATTTCGAGTTCGCCGTAGAAACTGTTTAATGTCGTCCCAGTTTTACGCACAGTCGCGTTTAAAGAAATTTGTGCTGCGCTAATTTTTTTCAGACCAATATCTCACTGTATCTGTTTAATAGCAGGAAAATCGCGATATATACAATGATACTTGAACAAAAACAAATTGCTTACACACGACATACTCGCGTGGCAAATGTAAAGATATATTAATTAAATATTAAACAGCCACAGTAAAGATAAACTAGGCATTTACGTTGAGAAATATATGACTAAAAACATCCATAAAGTTTTAAATATAACCACGACTGCATCATAGTTTTAAAAAACAGGTTAGTGTTAGAGATTAACACTAAAGATTAGTTCTAAATCTTGGACTACTTCTCGAGACGAACAAGTTTATTAACCGCTAAGGAATTCCGTTGCTTCTACGTAAGAGGAATCATCTCTTAAAATTTTACTACAGAAAACAAGTAATCGTCTACAATATGTAATATTTAAAGAGTGTATCTATTTAAAACAGTAGAGACTAAAAAATTCTATCAAACTAAACCTATGATCTTTATACTGATTAAAGTAATAGAAAGCAAAGCTGAAATTATACCTAAGTCTCACGCAATTAAGATCAATGTAACCCCTAAACTTTCTAGAAGATTATAAAAGTCTTGTTTTTCGAATTAAGGCCAAAAGCCGTCATCGCTCATGGAAGACCAAAAATCTATTTTACAATATTTGCCGTAGCATAATTTAATAGTTCAAGAAGTTGCATTGGTGGTAGTTCTCTGTAGCCGGAGACCGTTTAAGTGGGACAACTGCAGCAGCTATTTCTGCTGCCTGAGAGTACTGTACAAACGACCCTGTGTTCTAGTTTGAAGGGCATTGTAGATAGTGTAATTATTGGGGTAATGAGTCTCATCATATTACGCCTTTGCTAACGAGCGCAATGTGGTCTAGTAAATATCATTCTAACTAGCGCCACGTTGTTATGGGCAGGCGTATCATCAGGCGAAAGTCTCGTCTCGTCGCTTTATTTGTTAAAAAAATAAATAGAAATTAAATTTGTCCTAAGTAAAGCTACGTATCTTCCTGCTAAAGTGTTTGGGCGTGATGAAGAGAGGTACCGTTATGTTCAATTAGAGACCCGTAGCCCATGTAATGCACTAAGGGCAACCATCAAAGGAATTTTAGTAGGCAGAAATGCTATTATAACCCTTTCGCAATACAGAAAGGTACTAGGTTTTAAAGATACTTTAGGTCAAACGTAAAAAAAATTTAAGCTTTTGTTGCAAGAAGCTTGATTCTTATTAAACGACGTGTGCCGGATTCAACAAGTAAACAATATTGGTAACGAGTAGGTTGGAATGTAAGGTTGCTATAGCCATGTAGGCGGGCAGGAATAGTAAAAATATAATAGAAAATAACAATACCATCACAAACACAAAATTACGACGACATATAAAACTTTTGTTCCTGTTAATCATCAATTTTCTCTTAAAATTTACACAATGATTACATGTTCCATGATAAAGTATGATTGTTTTAGTCATTTGACGGACTGATACAGCTCATCAGATACTGTGTAGTTCGCGGCTTAATGACCATTTTTTTTTATTTAATTAGGCGACGAGACGACCACGACGGTCACATGATGGTAATGATACGTCTGCTCAGGACAACTAGGATGATATACACTAAGTATGTTTTTGTGTTTACACTGTTGAGTCTTCTTTCCCCAGTAATTACACGTGCTACAGTACTGTTCAAATCTGAACACAGTAATGTTTACACAATGTTGTTTGACCTACCACCAGTAAAATTATTCGTAATAATTATTTTTAATTCATACATAACTTAATGAAAATAAAAAGCAAAACTAATATTGATCACGTGAAAAATTAGATGTTTAAAAAAAAAAAGTTACCTTGATGACAAGAATCTCCTTCTTAATCCTTTAATTAGAACACAATGTTACACTGTGTATCCGAAACGCACAATTTTTAAATTTCGAACCGGCTCACGTATCGCGTTTCGTCGTACCCGCTACGAAATAAATTCGACAAACAAAATGGCGACAAGAATGGCGTGAATTTTCACAATTGTGGTGTTGATAATTTGTCAGTGTTAAGAGTTATTTTCGTTTGCCGCCGCGGAGGACGACAGGCGGACCGCGCGGAGTGGACGTCGAGACTGAGTTTCAGTGGGCGGGACGCCGCCCTGCCGGCGCACCACATAAACGCGCGCGTCATTCAGCAATGAAATATTTAAGCTCATCTGGCCTATTTTCACTAATAAGGTACACCCAATGTCCTAAACGTTCATATTTACTAATCAACATCAGCCCCATTTCAAATTTAAGCAATACTAATGACTATAACAATCCCCTGGTATTTTGTTTCATATAACTATCTTAACATTTTTTTTTAACTGATCAAAATATATTATAATCTTGTACATAATTCATTAACACTATATTCTTTCTAAAATTAAAAATAGACAATTTTTTATAGTACGAAGAGAAGAGCAAAACGTTCAACTGATAGAGCTAGTTTAGAAATACACAATACCTCATTGCGGCACCTTAAGGCATAAGATTTTAAATCTCTTTAACGCAGCAATTTTGCTAGCTACAGCGCATTTCAAATTGGAACACAGTACTGTTTGGCGGCAGAAACAGGAGCTGCGATGGTACCTACCTAGACGGTCTTCGGCAAAATATCCACCACTAGTAAACCACAAAATTTTAAAACTATTTCCACTTGTATTAATGAATTTAGTACTGTTGTGAAAATTTAACTATTTCTTTAATTCCTCATACTTAACAGTCAAAGTTAATTTCTGTGTGGATAAATATTTCTGCAGTTTTTTTAACAATAGCTTATCACAAAATTATCACATTTGATTCAATTATATATAGCAATGAATTGATTGAATATAAACACACTATTCAACATCAAAACACACTATACAATCCATAACACAAAATTACACTAATAATTAAAAAACAACAATAATATTAATTATTTAATGATATAGTTAAATAAAGATTATATTGTTACAAAAAAGAACACTAAAAAAATATAGATATTTGTGGTATCATCTCCGGGAAAGTGTCATGGAGTACTGCATCGAAACCAAATGTTTTGAGAGTGTTTCGGTACAAAAAGTAAAATGATCATTAAGATTAACTGATATCATTAAAATTCAAAACTACCGTCCTTACAGAGAAATTGTTTCGTTACGCTACCATGATCATTGTGCAAACCAAATAAGTAAAAACAACTCATAAATAGCATTAAAAATAATAGAGTATACGAGATAGCAGTAGATATTATAGTAATAAGAAGATTGTACAAAATGTTGTTATCGTTTTAAACATTTAAATATAAACTCATTAAAAATATTGAAACCATGCATAAGTCTTACAGGAATATTAATCATTAGTAAACAGTCTTCTTAATGTTCGCACTGCCTGAAGTCGAGGCCTTTTATCACATAGAGAAAAACATCTTTTTTCCACCATACGAGAGAAGTTCGAGTTGACTACTTCACCGGAAACTCGAACCTCAAACTTGAACCTCTTCGAGACGTATAGCTCGTACTATCTTAAAATATGAACTATAGTGAAGAACAAGGTGAATGTTGTTTTGATAATTACACATGTTTTCTAAACCATAGTGTAGCCAACATATTCCAAGAACTGCTTTCGTCTTATGGAATTAATTGCATTTACTTCGAAAACAAAGTAATGTTTAATTTAAATTCTAACCAGACCGTCGATATCATATAAACTATTGTATACATAAGCTTATTTAAAAAAACTTCTCTTCAATAAAAATATAGTTCATAGTGAGTGAGGTTGGCTTGGGTCTTGTGAGTTGTTGTGCGGGACCCCTTACACCGCACAACAACTCATGGGGCCCAAGCCAACCTCACCTGCTCGTAGAACACCTTGTCAATCAACAAACGAGGCTCTGGCCCGCACCAACGGGTATTAGGCCAGCGTGGTGGGAAAGGACTCAAATCCCCGACAAGGGTCCCTAGTGCCCAGTGGTACCGGAGGCCATGGTGGTCGGATCGATATGGATATTTTTGGGGGAGCTCTATGTCCATCTGTGGACATCTATCGGCTGATGATGATGATAGTTCATAGTCGTGTCAACTCGTAATTCATAAGATAAACTATAACTATAAGCTACCACGCTTTTTTTAAACGAATTACAGTTCAATAGATAACAATATAATAATCATGTCCTGATACATATAATCTCCAGCATAACAGATCTACCACTTAAAAATTTATGTAATTTTCCTTTGATACTGCTTCGTTTTGTTACATCCCTTGTCATAAAGCACAAAGATTTCTCAAAGGCGTTAAGAAACTATAAGATCATATTACATACTCCGCAACCGACACGGCGCTAATTGCGGTTTAGACGAGTGGGGATACTGAAATGAATTAAATCGAGCCTATCACTAACGCTTGTGAATACATAAATCATGGCCTAAAATCACAATTTTTTTTTCTATAATAGGCTTATGAGCTTCATTCATCGTGATATTGCTAAGCATGCTTCATCGTTCATCAATGTTCTTATATGTTGACAGTCGTTACATATGAGAAAAATGACAGCAGTTTGGCAATATAATGGTAGTAACTAATAAGAAGGATTCGGAGGATCTCGAAAATAATACTACCATAAAAATCGACTCGAAGGTCGGAGTGGGCAAGCAGTTATCAGCTGCATTTGCCAAGTAAATAAATTCCTTTTTTTATTTAATCAAAACTAATTAAAATTTGTTGTGAACAGGTCATGTCCCTGTAGAAATAATTGTATAGCAAATAACCTTTGTAGTACATTTATTTAAAAGAACTTGTTTAAGAATGTATTGTTACACGTACGCCACGGTGGTGAAGGTCGCAGGGAATATGAATGCAGGTGGCGTTGGACCGGTCGCGCAGGATATCAATCAGGAAAGACTATTTTCTGTAATAGATAATAATAAGCGAAGAGAACATGAATATTAAAACAACAGAAAAAGGTTGAGTTTGAATCGAGTTGACAGAAATCGTGGGAAAAGATGAATTTATAGACGAGAGCTATGAGGACTCATACATTGGCTACAATTTATAAAAAATATATATAAGAATATATTTATCCTGGAATATTTCAAATACTTTAACGTTTTACCCATTACAGACGTTAATCAATTTTACAATTACTTATATACAATAGTTGTTCTACAGTTTATTTAAAAAGTAAAATATTAAATTACAGCTTTGAATATTATTATCATAGCATAAATGGCTATAACTTATTGATGATCTTTTTAATTTCATTTCCCCACTTATTCACTTTCATAACTAAATAATCTCAGAAACATCTATTTTTAGCGTTCTCTCTGTATCTGTTTTGCCTCAGTATACCCTCTTTGATGGTTATGATTAAAACATATTATTTGTTTAACTACAAGGAAAATTTTAAGTCAATTTACAGGAAAATAATACAATGCCTCTGAACATATTTCAATATAATAACAGTATATATCTTGAATTACAATTTATGTTAGCTAATACGCCAAATTAAAGACGTCAGGGTATACAATAAATGTAAAGTAATTAATTAACGATTTGACTATTGTCATATTGTCTTTCACCTTATCGATATTTGTTTTTATTAAATTTCATGACGTGCTATGAATGAATCATCCAAAATTCCGTTTTATCAGCATGTACGCCAGTCGCACAAAAAATATTTGCGTTCCTCTTACCCATCTGCTTGTTATTAAGACTACTATAATTTAAGAATTTTTATTATTAATAAATCTTAACCAATAACACATCAGTACCTAAATATAAATTATAAATACAATTAAAAAAGCAGCACTTCAATATTATGTATGAAAAATATAATATTTTTGGTAACAAGGATTTATCAACAGCGTATAACGGATTGCGATTTTTTTTCTGGTATAATTTTGACAGGTGATAAAGTCTGTCTTCTGCCTACAAGTCTGTCCGTCCGCGATTAGCCACTCCTATCTTGACGATACTTAATTAGATTTAATTTATATATTCCAAACTGTGAAATGTAGTTTTCCATTCGCGAATATAGTGTAGTGCAATGGCTTAGTTCTTTGTGAAGTGTTAAAAAATACTAACAATGTCTGGTCGCGGGGTGTTAAGGAAGCTGTTTTATAAAAAGCAACATAATAAGGATGAAAGGGCGACAGAGATAGGAATGCCCACAAACGTCAAACAGCACATCCATGTAAGTAAGAACTCGGAGACAGGCATGTTGGAAGGTCTACCAGCGTCGTGGTTGAGACTTTTAAATACGCAAATTACACCAGCCGAACAAAATGAGAATCCAGATGCGGCCATACAGGCCGTCAAGTTCCATATGTACACCATTAAAAAAGAAAAAGCACAAGATGAACCATTCAAACCTTTTGTGACTGAAGAAGCAATAACAGAAGAAGATTTAGAGATAGAGAAGCTGTTAGATAAGAAAAATGCCCACCAAAGTCAAGACTCCGATTTGTCCATTGGTCAGAGTAGTGAGGAAGATGTTGCACCAAATGATAAACTCACCCAGAGACAAACAATGCCTGCGGCTCCAAATAAACATAGCATGAAGAAAAAAGATGCAATGATGGACCTGACAGCTGTAGTTCAGGATTTGACATTGATAGGAAATGAATCAGAGGAAAGTCCTATATTAAGAAAAAAGGAAATGATGAATGCTGCTCTCACTGATGAAGAAGTTTATGAAGAGTTGAAGAGAATTTGTAATAAAGATGATCCTTATGTAAGATTTGAGAGAATCAAGCAACTTGGTGCTGGTGCTTCAGGTAATATTTACTATGTTTTAAATTTTATCATATTTATGGGGAACTAAATTTATCATATTATTGGTATATTCCTATACTGTATTATGGTTTAGTATTGTAATGATTTCAACAACGCGATTCCTTTACAGTATTGATTAAAAATATATAGTTTAGAAGTACTCTCAAGAAAAAAATGCTTGGATACAAATTTTTATATACCATGGTTGTGAAGACCTTGCTAAGATAAGTGTTGGAAGAATCATATTAAGTGTGTTTTATAAATGTGAATGTCTCTATGCAATGAGCACAATACAGTATGCTATGCATATATATATATGCATTCTATGTGTGGTAGCAATCTCATAATTGTGTAGTGATATTCTGCACACTATTAAGTTATTTAAGAACAAAGATACATATTAACTTTTGTGTTAAATGGCTGTAAATAAAAATCATGAAATTGATTAATAAAGTACTAAAAATGTTTTAAAATTAAATTTGCTATTAACTATTTTTACATCTAAATATTAAATGGTTATCATTAGTATCACAACGTAATTTCATATTGAATTGGTAATTACATTTTAATTGATCTTATCTGATTTGAAGACATCCTGTGTTCTTGAATAAGAGCAATTGAATTAATTGGTCTCACTCAATAAAACAAAGTAGCCAGTCATTTTTGCCTTAGCGTTCGAACAAGGTTGCTAAGCATGATTTTCAAACTTAAGCAAACACATTTAGCAAAATATATCATTGTGTATAATTCTTCCACAGGTGTTGTGTTCATCGCTATAGACAGTAAGGACAATTCCAGAGTGGCTATCAAAGATATTGATCTAACAAAACAATCCAAAAAAGATCTCATACTCAATGAAATCAATGTCCTTAAAGGGTTTCATCACAAAAATCTAGTAAATTTCCTTGATGCGTTTTTGAGTTATGACCATCTCTGGGTTGCTATGGAGTTACTTGATGGAGGCTCATTAACAGATGTTGTCACTGAGGTGGTTATGAAAGAAGGACAAATTGCGGCTGTGTGCCGTGAAACTCTTCAAGCAGTGGCCTTTCTACATTCAAAAGGGACTATTCATAGAGACATTAAGTCTGATAATGTATTGTTAGGTATGGATGGTACCGTCAAGGTGACAGATTTTGGATTCTGCGCTAACATCGTTGGTGATGAAAAGAGACAAACCATGGTCGGCACTCCTTATTGGATGGCGCCAGAAGTGGTAACAAGAAAACAGTATGGTAAGAAGGTGGATGTTTGGTCATTGGGCATAATGGCTATAGAAATGATTGAAGGTGAACCTCCATATATGAAAGAGACTCCGCTCCGCGCTTTATACTTAATAGCGGCGGTCGGACGACCTAAGATACCGCGATGGGAATCCCTTTCGCCAGCTTTTCAGGACTTTTTAGACAAGTGTCTACAGGTTGATGTTGATTTAAGAGCGACAGCTGATGAGCTACTTGATCATCCGTTCCTCGAATGTGCGATGGAATTGAAGACTCTGACACCTTTAATCAAAGCCGCTCAGAGGATTCTTCACAAAAGCTACGACTAAGTTACAACAACAACATCAATCATACAGCTGTCACTGGATTATCAATTTGTGTTCGTCTATTATGATTCCTTTTCTATTTACACATTAACATTCATTTTGTAGTAATATTATGAACTTTGAATATGAACTGAATTAATCCAATAAGGCATAAGTTGACAATACTGTAAGTTAAGCTGCTGTGGAGTGCTTGGGAACATAATATCTGTCCGCATATAATTAAGTGCCAATGAAAGGCTTACATTTTTATTAAAGTTATTATCTGGTCATTTGCACAATAAGACTGCATCAAAGAAACATTTTAAAATTTACCATTTATACAATGTATATGTAAATTATTACATTTTTACCGGATGCATGCTGTTGAATAGATATTTTATTAATAATTTTACTCATATTCATGAGTTATAGAATTATTTAATAAAATCTTTCCAAAAAGTTATTTCTTATCTGTAATTTAAATAGCATTAATAACAATAAAGTTATTATAACATACACGAATGATCACTGTTGATAAATGGTATTGATTTTCTTCTTATTGTGATTAATGATATATATTGGCAATTGTATGAATATTGATGATTTAATTCACTAGTCTAATTTAATTTGTCCTTAGATTTTATTTTTAACAGAGGGTACGCTCTGTAGAATTGAATGTTATCACTGCGCGCTGATATGCTATCAGCTCTTGATATGAATATTTTTACATCACTATGTACTACACTACTTCCATAATGGTATTGAAATAGTATGATTATTTTATGTACAATGGTATGCCATAATTATTTGTATAGGTTTGAATTTATTCTAAAATTAGTTTTTAGAATGCTTGATTGTATTCTTAGTTACTTAAGGGTATTTACGCTCTGTCCAAAATTAAGTTTAACAAAATTTAAGGATTATTCCTGCAAAGATATCATTACATGAACATTAATAAGTATTTTTAACTACTAATGACTAAAACTTAACCTCGATAAAGTCCCATTGATTGTAATGTTATTGTTATATTACACTTGGTACTTTAAAACCACAGAGTATATATTTTAGCAGTCCAGTAATTGTTATATAAAACAGAGCTTTCCAAACATTCTCTAAATATCTAACGAACAACATAGGGATACCAAAAATCTTACAATTATCAATATTTAATTTGTATTATGTATCACCAATGGGAACATCGGTAGTGGTTCACAAGTCACGGTAACACCAAGTCCAGTCACACAATAACACTGCAGAATATAGTTATTCTTATTTCAGCTTCACTGGAAATATATGTATATCCATATTTAGATTACACAATAGATATTTTATATAATAAGAAATTTCAAAATTCAGTATAAATTTTTGACAGAATCCTCATCACGGTTCAAATAGCGCATATTACCACAACGATGCTTTAACGAGGTAATTGTCTCTAATGCAAGGTGGCCGCGTTTGCTAGACCTTGTGTTGACAGTATTCATGGCCGGCACTGCAACATTTTTTTATTCAAGGTAGCAATGAAACATTCACCTGATAGTTGTGATGCCCCTGCCCATAACAAAGTACCGTTAGTTCAGATGTTATATACAGCACCACATTGCGCTCGTAGCCCTAATACATAAGATGTTAAATTCGTTACCCCCCAGTAATTTCACTAGCTACAGCGCCCTTTAAACCGGAACACAGTAATGTCTGCACAGTACTGTTCCTCAGCTGGAATAGGCGATGCGGTGATACCTAGACGGTCTCCAGCAACAGATACTTACCACCAATAGCATACATTTCTTCACCATATATATCGACATTATTTATAGGCTTTACCGCTCTTATTTCCGGTTTCCAAAAACTAAATTTTAGTAGAAGATATACTCTCACTAATGTTTTTTTATTTATTTAACGGAACTTCGAAAGAAGTTTGTTCACCTTACAGTAAAAGACATCCACTTATGCTATGGTGATAGGTAAGATTTTATACACAACATCACAAAGTGAACCTGACCGCCAAACTCCAATTTAAAGAAGACACCTTATGATGATTACGATCATAAAGTACTCGTCGCCTTGAAAGATTAGTTTTCGTTGCTTCGGTTATTTAGCTAGCTAACAACGACCTTCAAACCGGAACAGTAATGTTTACATACTATTGTTTATCAAAATTAGAAGCTGCAGTAATAACTATTAAGACTGTCTATCACAGATATCAGCTGAATATATTATCATATCAGTTAATTGAAACTACTGAATGAATCTACCATCATTTTTCAAGTTCCTTTTATCTTCCCACTGTTGGGACTGGGATAAGATCATTTGTCTGATTATGTATGAATCACTATCTTCATACAAACATATTTCAGTGAGGTATATAAGTATATCTTTGCATGAATAATACTTGCGGTAGTTAAGATCGTTACGTCATGATTATTTTACCAAAAAAAAAAAAAAAACAACATATGTACATATACCCGTAGCTAGTCTGTTAAGTTAGTACTAAGTGGCATTATTATCTTCTTGTATACAACTCTACCAAAAAATTTATTTTTATATAACGTTATACATTATTGTATATTTTCATACAAATGCAAAGGTTACTGGCATGTTCCCGCATACGTCGGCTCAGCTCTAACTACCATCCAGTTAATTTTACTGACACAACAACACCTTCAGCACATTCCCGAAACGATGACCGACCATTTATCTTTAATACTCCTATCGCGTAGTAATTTTTAGGTTATTCCGCTATTTTCTATGAAACTTCTAGTTTAAGGTAATAATAAGACTGTATTCTGACTTTACTAGTGTCTGAAATATTCTTTTTTTTTCTCTGTCGCATTAAATATTTAAGTGGCAAAAAGGCTATTGTCTGTTACATAGCTACGTGGGAAACTACGCGCGCTTGAGTTCGTATTAATATCCGACCTGCATCTTATCAGAGGTAATCTGACCGCGGGAATACACACTTTTTTTTTGGTGTAGGAAACCATCCAAAGATATCCTACTTCTGATTGAAGTCGGGGTTTTGTAGTAATTCTACTCACTGAAACTCCTTTGGTGATCGCTTTCATTGCATCAGTAGTGATCCCCGAAACTGTCGGAACAGACTGGTGCATAGGTGATACGAACATCCCAATATAGAACTAGGCTCAAGCACCTATACTATACTACTGGAAATAGGAGACCACTTTACATTTCCTGTCCTCCCCAGGGTTGCTTATCGAGCGAGCTCCCGCCCTTAAAACTCCTAATTCCAAAGCCCCTTTAAATCACCTTGTAATACAGGCATGACCTTAGTGCTGGCCTTGACTATCTTCCTGCAGGGTTTACTTTCTATATTTCAATTATACCAATTTCACTTTAAGATCGCGTCTGTAAAATGCAATTAGAATCACCACTCTGGGATGGCCACCATAAGCATTCTCCATCTTTTATCCATCAATCATCACCATAATTTGATGCTAACCCGTCGACTCCACCTGGTTCGTGTTTTGATGGGTTTTAATAAGTCAATGTCGGACTTTGGTTAAATTAATATCACGTAATTTTATCAACATATACAAAACTACTCTAATTAAATAAATTAAACTTGTAAGAATATATTACCATTCGATTTAAACTTTTCCCGAAGCCATTAAACCACTTCAGTAAAGATTAAACAAATAATTAACTATTACTTTTATGGTCTATTTAACTGTAAAATTCCAGTTAATTTTAACTATTAGATTTGGAGCTTTATACTTTTGTTGGCGAAGAGAAATCCGTGTAAGGATATCCTGTCTTCTAGGTCGTGGGGTTTGGTGGAGATTTATTACCCACCAATAATACCCCTATGTTGGTCGCCCCCAGGGATTGAGGAGGTAAGGGGATCTCCTTTAGGAACAACTGCGAAGGAGTTTTTAGCCTATGCCAAGAGTGCCTGCATTTGATAAATATGTTTGTTACTGTACGGTAGTAAGATTAATGCATGTAATTGATGGCAGTGATGATTACTGCAGCACAACGAAGAATTGCGATAACGTGTGGAGCGTCTAATTGTAAGTTTGTATACACCAATGACTTTTTTGAACATTTTACTACGTATTAGAGATTTGCCTATTAAATTATTTTTATAAAAGTATTTGTGTTTTTATACCAACTCCTATCACAACTCTAACCAGAAAGTACGCATTTAATGTTCCCAGTAGTGGGACTCCGCCTTCTCACGATAGGAGTCAATGCTGTGTATCTACCGCACTGACTAAGTTGAATGCTCCATGTCCACGGAAGCTGGATACTGGAATACATCGGTTCCCTCGCAATGTTTTCCTTTAATCCAAAGTTGTATGGGAATCGAACCGGCGCCTTTTGGAGACAATACCGCGTCTAAAATTATTAAGCTATCACGTCTTCTAATCTTAGTGACAATACTACTTAAAGTGTCTGTCAAACTAATACAGTAATGTTAACTCGGCTATGGCAGAAATTAGCTCTGACGCAGCGGTCAGTCGTTTGCCTTATCAATGTAGGTCTTGGATTCAGTTCCCGAGCTATTATTTTTAGTTACACATACTGCGTAAATGTGACGTGAATATTCACCATCCTTTCGTGGTAAACATGCCCAGTTTACAAAGCGGTTTAGCTCTTGCTCCATGATAAGAACAGCGAGGAGTGGAACAACTTGCCGAGGTCAGTGTTCCTGTCGAAACACGACGGAGTGTCTTCAAAAAAAAAAAGAGTGCATAGGCTGTTACTAGATTAGAGCATTTTACCACCACTTAACATCAGGTGGAATCGTCGTCTAGCATTAACATTTTCATTATAAAAAAAATGTATTTACTGAATATATTATGTCCAATATCAGCAAGAGTGTGCTGGCGTATTTTGTGGACTTCTGGAATGGTAGCTGTTTTGTACTAAAAAAAAGACTTGCATGGATAATAAAAATTTAATTCCATGAATCAACCAGATATCTTCTTTCTTTTTTCATATCACAGATGAATTCTTCAGCTTCATCCTGTGTATAGTTCCCAAAATCAACTAAACATTTCACTAAACAGTCCTTGACCTGAATGGCCATTGTTTTAACATCACCGCATATATACACAACTCCACCCTCTTTAAGCACCTTCGACACTTCTGCACCATTACGCAATATTGAATCCTGAAATAATATTGTTATTAATGACTTCCATAACACAGTGAATGACTGTTAATCTTATAACAAATCCCGGTTCCGTTCTAAGCCACTTATTATAGTTTGATTGGTGGTAAGGATTTTGCAAAGCTTTACTACCACCCTCAGATAGAACATCTGATGCTATTTAAACTTTGCTGTCTTCTAGACATATTGAGCCAGATTTATCTATGTGAGTACACTTCACCATCCACAACCTCATCGTCACATGTGAAACTGGGGTCAGATATTAACTTATGATGGATAAAACTATATATATACCAACCTGTACATATTTATCTTCATAGTTCTCCAATCTGGAGAACGCTACAGACAGTTTAGTTAAAACAAATTTATCAATAAAATGTTGCAACTCCTCTTCATAGATATAATCTAAATTCGGATTTCTACATCCATAAAACAGCCAAACCATACTTTGATTATTTTTATTCTCCTCCAAATTCTCCAGTAAGCCTATGTAAGGTGCAACTCCAGTACCAGGACCGATCAAAATCATAGGTCTTGCTGAATTCTCAGGTAAACTAAACTGATTAATATTATTTCTCATATAAAGAGGAACTTTATTCTCTAATGTGCTTTTAATTTTATTTGTAATGGATATATTTTTCATCATGTTTTCGAGACTATTATCATTCAACATATTTTCTAATGAACTGGTAACAAGCCCTTTCCTGTTATTGCCTATGTTCATCACAGAAAAACATATTCTCATTTCATTTGGATTTCTAGAATGGCTGTTCACAATGGAGTATGGTCGAGGCAACAGCCTAGGAAGATGTACCAGTAACACTTCGACGGGTGGTTTGCATGTTTTGAAAATTTGGAATATGTCTAATATACATAAGTTCATGTTTAACACATATGTGTTATAAGTAATAGAGCCTTCTTTACTACAGAGATATTGTAGTACCCTTTTTTCATTTTCATTACTTGTATGCTCAGATAGAGCAAGCAGGAAGAGCTGTAACAAAATATATACATAACTTTTTTATTTGACAAATCAATCCTATAGTTCACCTGACAGTGACACACGTCCTCATAACAATCCTAATTAGTGCTATATGGATGTGGACTATAATGTCATTTTCAGGGATAATATGTTGCATCTTGTTACTCCAGTGATTTCATTAGCCACAACATCCTTCAAACCAGAACAGAGATTATTTTAATAAGAATTGACAAGTGCTTGTCTATGACTCCACCTGATGGTAAGTGGCGATGTAGCTATTGGTCTTAAAGAGCACTAATCTAGGAGTATTATTCACTCTTCTCCCAATAATGTTTATACTTTACTGTTTGGCAGCAGAAGTAGATGCTGCATTAGTACCTACTTAGGCAGTCTTTGGCAGCAAGCACCAGCTAATGATGGATCTCTTCATTAATGCACTA
This sequence comes from Ornithoptera alexandrae, assembly GCA_029030555.1. Taxonomy (NCBI): domain Eukaryota; kingdom Metazoa; phylum Arthropoda; class Insecta; order Lepidoptera; family Papilionidae; genus Ornithoptera; species Ornithoptera alexandrae. The sequence goes on from JARDVY010000034.1 coordinate 9,583,222, forward strand.
GGGAAATTTAATATTTTTTTTATAATACAAATCAAGTATAAAAAAATACTACTCTATCTTTAAAAGCTGTAAATTATTAAATGTAATCTTTGTGTGTTCATGTTTGTAGATGCTATATAAGCATACCTTTTTGGCTATACCACGAAAATCTAAACAATGTGTTAGAACATGCCTTAAAGTAGATTTTATTGGAACATGAGCAGGTATTTTAGCACTTTTTTGACGGCTATTCACTGTTAAACTGTAGCAACAATCAACCACCAAAGTCAAGTCCAAATGATCTATAATATCTGCAATTTCTATATCAAGATTTCTTGGTATTATACCTATGGTGTCACCAGGCCTAAAAGAAAAATTACTACCCTGAAAGTTTGCAGTAATATTTTAGTACAAAATGTTTTTAAAATGACCACAATACTTTATCAAAAATGTTTTATGTTACTTCAGAATTCTCAATCATTTGTTTTCCCACTTACATTTTAATACAAAATGTAACTGTATAATTATTTACCTTTCTATTTATTATTTTTTTTAATTGAGTTTTGTCACATAGTGAACATACCACCCCAAGTATTAGTCACATACATGTTTTCTATAAATTTGTAAAAACAATAAAATTTCACTATTACCAGAAAAAAAAAGATGCAAATTTAAAATTTATTAATACTTCTATAAAAAATTTGAATGGAAAGACAAGCAACTAAGGAAAATACACAAAGTAAATCCCACTGATTTCAAATGCTTTAAAAAAATTACATAAATTTATATTTATACATGATTTAAAATATAATAATGCTGATTGTTGTCACAAAAATAATAAAATCTCTCCCAGGTTATTTATAGTCATCTCATCTTACCAAAAAAATCGGACATACCGTTACATCAAATGTAACTTCATAAACAGGTTTACAATCTTTATGGTTAGCAGTAAGACACCTCCATTTGTTAATGCTAGCATTAAAAATTTCACTCGCTGCAAAGGGTGGTAGTGGTTTTGAACCATTATAAACAGTTTCCTTATTCTGAAAATAAAAAAATTTAATTAAATCTTGTGTGGATGGAAACAGAAATGAATACTGTGAGCAAAATTAACAGAAATAAAAAAAATATTATTTTAACACTGGTAAAGCTTGATCGTGAATACAGTTAGTTGTCGTCGGTCAAGTTGCTCAGTATATCGTCTGGGAAAGTCAATACTGTAATGATGATGACACAATCAAAATTTAATGACTAAAAGATTGTAAACTTACATCATTATTTTCGTAATAAATTTTTAAACAATTCTGTTTCATTGTTGGTAAAGTTAAGACCGCTTGTTGATTTGATGCATCAAAAACATCACGAAAATGGTGTAGGACAACCATATTTCTGGATAAATACTTAAAATTTTAAAATTTTAAATTACAATACGAGGTTTTCAATAAGTCAAGATTGGCATATTGACACTGACATTAGCTCTTACTAGGGTTGTGCTTCTGTCTGTTTGTTCCGACTATAGTTATAAATATCTAACGACAAAAGCAATGAATTAACTTCCAATGATAACTACGAGGTGTATCACGTTCTATGAAAACACAATAAATCCTTCCTTCCTTTATGTATTTATTAACAATGATAATAAAATTAGCTTTCAATATAGCCAACACTTGTGCTAGAAAGATAGTAAAAAGAACAGATGTGTGGATTGATCAAGAAGGCCTGCATTGAGTGGTGTGATGAGGGCCTGAATTGATGATAGTAATAGATCTTCCAAACGTTCATGTATCATACAAGTCATATCTGTATTGCTCTGTAGTCTTGGGGTATTAAGAATAAGACTAAGGTAAGCCCTGCCTGTTGTAGAAGACGACTAGAAGAGTTTTCGGCTTAATGGGCATTGAAGGTAGGGGACCCTCATTGTTCACTAAGCGAGCTCGGGATAACTACAAGTACGAGGTGATCTACAACTACAACTCTCCCTGGGACGCGCTTTTAGCATAGTGCCGGTAAGCACCGGTGCGTTGCGTAGGAGATCCCAGGCCTCCCGCAATTCAACGGAGATGACCACCGAGGGGGTTTTAGTGGGTACGAATCCCACATAACCTTGTCTTTCCCCATAAGCAAAAAAAGGCTATATCCATTAGTTAATCATATGAATAATACTGGTGGTAGGTCTCCATTGCCGAAGACCGTCTAGATATAAACCACCGCAGCGCCTATTTCTGCCGACAAACAGTAGTATGCAAACATTAATATGTTCCGGTTTGACTAGATCTTATGTCTGATTAGCAATTAGTAATTTAGTGCAGTATATATCATCATAATTAGCGCCACGTTGTTATGGGCAAGCCTAGCACTTAATATTAAGTGAATATCCTGCTCTTATCCTTGCTTATTGGAATAAAAAAGTTGGGTACTATAGCTATCTTTATCATATTAATGAGAGGACATAATGTAATATTATGTATACATAAAATTAAATTGTTTAAGAAGGTTAAAGATAAGAAACCAATAATACAAAAAAATATATTAAAAATTTAATTCTCGTTACGCTTTCAATTGATTATTTAAAATGTAATTTATAATCATATTCATGTTTCTTCCTCTCCCGAAAACACTGAAAATATAAAAAATAATAATGTTAAAGAAATTGGTTGTTATTAGGAAAAATATTTTATCTTACTGATTTTACCTTCAATAGGAACTCCTTGATCCTCCGTAACTCCTTCAAGACATTCAGGACAAACAGTAGTGTCACAGGGATTAGGCGTTGAAGTCGGAAATGCCGGTGCTAGTTCAACTGGTGGTGGCTGAATTGTAATTTTTATCAAAAGTAATTATTACAAAAAACATTGTTTAATTTTTTTCCTTATCATTTAAATTTATTAGGTTGTTTGTAAATCATCACATCTCAGATAAGTTGAAAAAAAAAATATTTAAAAATACGTGTTATTACAAAAAAGACCAATAATATCCAACTTCTATTCGATTTTCATTTTTGAAAAATACTTTGAAATGGCAGTCGCCAGTTTTATTTATCTATCGATCTGTGGGCTTTCTTTTCATTGGCGATGACTTATCTTTAATAAAGATTAAGGACTAAAGCAGGGGATTATATATTCATATTAGGAAAGGCTACAATCTTTAAATATACTCCATACCACCATAATCGTCACAGAAAGAATGATCAACTAATGGTAAATGATACGTATATAATAATGTCGCGCTAGTTGGGAGTTATACATTGCAAAACATTGTATTCCTCGCCTTGGAACAAAAAATTTTAAGTTTTTATTTTCAAAAAATATCCAGTAATTAACTTTTTAATTTTTGGTTAAAGGCCCCTTACCTCTAAACGATATAAATAGGAAAGGCGGCAGGGGTCCCACGTGGTGCAAAGAGTTGCATTATGCATCATATCTTTTCGTGGCTCGTCGCCGAAGTAATCAAACGTAATTACAATATTATTATCGATGGCGCACATAGACAAAAATTCATCTACTGAAACCTTTAAATGTACAAAGAATAAACATTCACATTTTGGGATACATATATTACAACAATACCATCAATCGATATTTCACTAACAAAACCACAACCAGATATTTACTGCCTTCGGCTGTTTCCGTTGGCTAACCGTTTGCATGTTAACGTAGGTCCCTACCTCATTTCCCCCAACAGGTTCCCGCCTTGTCGTGGCGGAGAGGCTTAGTAGCGGTGGCTGGGTCGCCCACAGTGAAGTGAAGAGGAACCTACCCGGCCAGCCCGAGATATATAGGGCAGGCCCGAGGCGGCCGTCCAGGTTGGAGCTCTGGAGGCCACCGTGAGCTCACATCGGATGCGCGTCGGTAGGCAACAGTGGCCACTTTATGCTGCCCTATGCAGCCGAGGTGGAGTCGCGGAGGGAGTACCCTCTACGACTAAGCGGTGCCGCACCGCTAATGTGTTGGCGGTGGTGGCGCGAGGGAAGAGGAGTGTCGGTATTGCGATGCGCAGTTCTCTCTATCCTCCGCGACCGTATAACAAGTGGCGGCGGGCACAAGATCGGATCCGCCGCAGGGAATCGAGGAAGTTTTCTCTCTTGGCTCCCATGGCCTCTAGGTGACGGATTCTGGGGTATCCGTCGCCCGCGTGACTGCAAAAGGCCGAGGAAGGACGTGCTGTATGTTCCGGCATGTCCCCACAGAGTTGGAAAGGGAGGGTTCTTTCCTCTCTCCCGAGGTGGGGCTGCGTCATGCGGCCAGCGCTGGCGGGGTCGCGGATGTGTGCGATAGCGTTCCCGTGACCCCGCCTTAAACCGACGAGGAGGAATATCGTGAGAGTTTTAGTCGGTGCAAGTCCGACATAATCTGTCCTTTCCCTCGCGAGGACGGGTATCCGCAGGCATTTCCCCCACATTAAACAAAAAAGAGGTCCCTAGCTCACTTCGGGAGCCGTACTTGTGGTGGAGTTGGAGCACCGTATCAATACTTCGTATAGTTTTGAAACACTCGTAATATATAATCTAACGATGTAACAACGTTGCTGCTTTCCAGGCTATTCTTGGCGAGCACGTTTTATTATCGCCTGCCACATTGTCACTCCGTATGATTTAAGATGAAATGTTAGCCTAGCATAGATAGAGATAACAATTAAAAATAAACATTAATTTATATGCAACATACTTCGATTACCAGGTCTACCCCCCATTTTATACGTAATATGATTTCATGTACCTTTGTTTTATTCCCACAGTCTAAAGTACCATTCTGAAAGTAGTTATTTTCTCTGTCGCCGTTTCCGAGACAGAACATCCAACCTTCGTGAAAAGAATATTCAATAGGTGCTATTTCCGCTTCGATGCAAGGATCTACTGGAACAGGGATCGACCCTTTTCCGTATGTGCATTTTCGCTCATGCATGTTTGCTTGCAGACGATACGCGTCCAAATCTGGCTCGGAACCTTCAGGGCACTTGTAAAAATTACCTGAAACGTTACAGTATATTAACTGGTAATTACTTTCATATAATTTTGTATTAACCATCAACCATTTTGTTTTATTGTTGTATATAGAAACTCGGCATTCAGTTACTTAATTTCCATATATGTATGATATCAAGTTATATTTAAAATCTTTGAGAATATGAAAGAAATTTCTATATAAAATAAGTTATAAGTATATACAATAATTTATAAATAATTATACATATTTACTGTTCTGTATGATGTATATTGTTTTCTGGTGGGCACTTATCACAGTTCTCACGGTTAAGCCGTTGCCGCCAGTTTTTATATTTTCCATAAGAACTTCCTGCGCTGCTCTTTGTTCCCTTGACCATTTAGCTGCTTCCTCCGCCAATATTTGACGGCTCACCTTGCCTTCAGATTGAGTAGACTACAAATGTAACTAACCTTACTAAGTTTCTTAAATTAAAAAATGGTATAGTTCTCATTAGCAAATTTTGAAGTTTAAAAGTATAAGTATATTAATCACAAAAACTCACTTGCGGTGGGCTTTCCATTATTACATGGGGACGTCCCACAGTATGTTGCCACATGAGTTGAGCTGCAACTTTGTGCTTAGCGCTGTGATGAAGTGGTTGAATTTGTAATATACCATACCAAGCCAATTCTCTGTAAACACTATCCGGAAGATAACCGGTCTGGGAATAAAATGTTTTTTTTTATTTACAATTGTATTGTATTATTTACCTATTACAGACATTTTGCAACTCACCGGCATAAAATCCATGTGCCACTTGAAAGAAAACGATCAAATATTTAGCAAATAAAATTAAACAAACAAAAAAAAAAACATTTGAAAATAATTTACTTAAACCTCGTCCTACCTCTTCCTCTCCAGCTTCCGTCCTACCAAATTCTGCAAAACAGAACTTCTGTTTTATATTGTATTTGAATAAATATCTTAATTGTTAGGTAAATTAGAATTATAAATGTACAAAAATTGTAAAAGCTATACCTTCATCTTCATTTTGTGAATACACGAGAATTAACTGAAAAACATAAATGGCGTTAAAAATTTATATTAAACTAAAATTTAATTTATAATTATAAATAATTAAAATATAATATCCTGGCACCTGAAATAAAAGAACTGCTATACAAATTTCTTTTATAAATATATCCATTTTGTTACCCTATGTAAAACAGGTGCATATACGTGTAGTCGTAAAGGCATTCAAAAATTTTTCTCCAGTTTTTAATTGCTGATATGTTATCTTGATGTTATAACGAAGGGAGTTTTTATTGCTTGATAACGCTTAAAATTTATTTAAATATTAGAATAGAATAGAAAATTCTTTATGGCACACCAAACAATATTACATCATACAAAAGAATATATATAATAATAAATGCGCAATGGACGGTCTTATCGCTAAAAGCGACTCTTACAGACAACCTTTGGATGGAATATATGGAAAATAAACGAAAATTTGGTGTGGGTATTCAATTTATATATATATACATTCATACACACAGACATGCATAATATAATAATATTGTTAGAACCAATAATATATACATACACATTAAATGAATACTTAAGGTGACTTCATAATATTGTAAATAATTAATTAAAGCGAAAGATAATGATTCCTGACCAAGTTCTTAAAAGCTTGCGGTGACCGCGCTTGTCTTATTGTAAGAGGTAAGGCATTCCATAGACGTACAGCCTGAACAGAAAACGATTGCTCCATGAATTTGGTGGAATGTTTTGGAACTTTTAAGGTATTGTTTTCGGCTGATCATAAACATTGAGAGTGTGAGGTATAGGGAAATTCAAAGCGTTCTTTAAGATAGATAAGTACAAAGGATGAAATAGAATGTTGTAAAGAAGAGAAAATATATAAGTAGTCCGGCGAAGTCGAATTGGTAACCACTTGAGCTTATCACGGAAATGGGAAACGTGGTCATATTTGCGCAATCCAAATATAAATCTGATACACATGTTTAGAAGACGCTCAAGTTTATTAAGTTGTTCCTCGGAAAGATTAATATAGCTGGCATCAGTGTAATCGATTATAGGAAGAAGAAAGGTTTCAACAAGTGTAATCTTGGTGGCAGTAGGAAGAAAGTTACGCAAACTTTTCAAAGATCTAAAAGATACAAATATTTTGCGCCTTAATTCTTCCAATTGTAATCGCTACGAAAGATTATTATCAAAGTGTATACTTGAGTTTTTAACTTTGTTAATAAAAGGAGAAACAGTTCCTTCAAAACAAACCTGAGGAGCTTCAGAAAAATTTATTTTAGCAATCATTTTTGTACTACTTAGAACTATAACTTGCGTCTTTAATGGATTGATTTTAACACCATATAAGATTGTATTTATAAACGAAAAGGTTAAAAGAAATAAACCAAAAAGCTTAGATAATTTCTAAGAACTCCTATTTACAAAATCGGCAGTCGTATCCAGATTCACGTAATTTATACATACATTTCACGTGGTGCCTTCTGAGCCTGCAATTTTGGCAAAACAGCCTTTAGACCAAATACGAAGTTGCGATACTTAAAAAACTTTCCTAGCAAGGAATAAACGTTATACGTGCACCTTTATCCCCGATTATAAACGTTAAGTTCATTTAGCGAAAAAAGTTTAAACACAATTAGTTACGATGCAATCGTATGAGTACTTTATCTTTAGCAATAATAACGTGTTCTTTTAATAAGCATTGAATATACTTTTTAAATCTGAGTACTCATGCTTTGTTTTGTTAAATTTTATTTATTTATTACGATACTAAAAGCGCAAGTATTTACACTGCTACTACTGACCTAAGTTTCACATTTTGTGAAGGAACAAACATCTATTTCTCACCTGGAATTTGTTGGGCTAACTTATTGTCTATGGTAACAAATAATTTTATAACTCATACCTATTTAGATTCTGGGAGTAAAAATAATATAATAGACGGAAATAATAATAACTACAAACTGTTATTAATTTTATATAATTTACCAGATATCGATTAACTAGCATCGATTTCATACAATTCCAATTGAAATAATCATCACTAATGAAACTTGACATTTTTATATCAAATAAGCTAGCGACTTGAGTAGGGTGTAATTTCTGTGAATGTTACTCATTGATTAGTTGTATCACAGAAAAGTACTTAATTATAGTCTGAAATGAATACATTAGATAAGCAGTTAGCTGATCTACGAATATACGCGAATGAATTGGATGCAAAACTTCATGATGATATAAATGCGGCGAAGATGAAACCATCCATTCCGCCTAAAAAGAATAAAGCACCACAACCCCAAATTCCTCAAAGTTACACGGTAAAATCTGCTTGCGAGCCGTCATATTCTTCAAGACTTGAATACGGAAGCCGCACGAGTTGTACGTATTCAAATTTAGTACCTGTTAAGAGTTGTATCGTTAGAAACTCGGCGAGACTTCGCAGTGGTGATGTACTGCTATACAGCAACCTGCTACCTCCAGGTGGTACTAATCACGTGTATTCAAACATTCCTGTACAGCGTGCATCAGAAAGCTTATACGGCGACCGTGACTCGCGGTCAGAAGTATCGCGAATAAGTGATTTAGGCGCGCAATCGAATTACAGTGAACTAAGAAGGCCTGGGTCAGCCTATCCGCCTTCTTCTGCTTCCGTAAACGCACAAGACTTCTCCACGTATGGAGGGTCACAAGTTTCATCTACCTATGAATCCCTATATGAGCCCATTAATCCAAGACCTTGCAGTCAGCTATCTGGTACTTCATTATATGGGGGATATGTTGGACCCACTGAGCCTACACCTGAGCCTGATGATGCTTTGTACTGTGGCAACTGCTACTGTTGTGGAGAGAAGATCATGGGAGAGACCACTGGCTGTACTGCTATGGAGAGGATATACCACATCAAGTGCTTCTGTTGTCAACAATGTGGGATAAACTTACAGGTATATTTTCAATATTTTTGTAACTTTTTTTTATAATTCATTAAATTGTTTTAGTATTTTATGGCTGTTACTTTTCATAAACTAGCTAAAAATACATGTATAATAAAAATACTACAAAGAAGAAAGTATATTTTAAATGTTGTAATTTTTATTCCTTAGGGTCGGCCCTTCTATGCAGTACAAGGTAGAGCTCTTTGCGAAAGAGATTATCTAGATACTCTTGAAAAATGCTGTGTGTGTGGTGACCCTATTCTTGATCGTATACTTCGAGCTACAGGCAAGCCTTACCATCCCCGATGCTTTACCTGTGTTGTATGCCAGAAAAGTCTCGATGGGATACCATTCACTGTGGATGCAGTCAATAGAATTCATTGTATTGAGGACTTTCATAAAAGGTAATTTAATATTAGAATCCCAGTTGCATTATCAGCCTTAAGGCCTCCTTTCACAAGGAGAGACTTAAGTTCCTTTATCCATCAAGCTAGCCAAATGCCAGATTGTTGAATGATACATGTCCACAAAAGCTGTTCTTAGAACTCTTCCTTTTTCACACAATGGTTTCTTTCATGGGGAGCTAAAGCTTGGTGAGGGTTAAACCCATGCCTTCTTGAGTTATTGAGCACTCATGACCACCTTACTAGCTGAACCATCATAGATTCAGCATTTTATATATATATATATATTTATTATGAAGATGTATTTTACAAGCAGAATATATATTTTCATTGATTGTTAATTGACCAGTTGTTTTATAAGTTATAGTGTAGCATCAGTAATTTAAATAGAAGTTACTTTTTAGTAACAGAAATTGGTGTCCGAAGTCACATATGTCTAAATTAATACCTCTGGCTCTTTGCCTTTTTATTGCCTCTGGACTTAAATACTGTTTTGTTATGTGCATGACATACCTTTGAAGATGTACAAATGAAACAAGTTGTGTTCTTTCAATTTACTTATATTTTTGTTTTTTATTGTAGATATGCTCCCCGCTGCGCTCGTTGTAGAGAGCCTATAGTTTCGGAAGGTGGTGGGGAGGAGACAGTTCGTATCGTAGCTTTGGACAAGAGCTTCCATTCTGCTTGTTACGCCTGCGAGGACTGCGGCGCTTCGCTCTGTTCGAGGGTGGAAGGCAGGGGCTGCTATCCGCTGGACGGACATTTGTACTGCAAGGAATGCAACGCGAGACGCATACAGGATCTATCTAGGAATATTAACTAAGCATTTGACATTCCTATATTCTTTTAACTAGACCACCGTGTAGCTGCTTCTTAATATATGCATGTAGTGTTGGTAGAGTTAAAAAAGGTAGCTGAGGCATTAATTTCTGGTTTAATAGAAGAGCGATGTGTCGCTGGTGGCTGATCTCTAGCTAAAGACAATCAATGTAAGTAGATGAGCAGCATGGTTGTAGTAACTAGTGATTATATTGGGATAGTGAATCACTATTTTGTCTCGATACAACAAGCACAACGTATGCAGTATATATCATTCTAATCAGTGACAAATTATTATGAGCATATATATCATAAGGCCAATGTCCTCCTCATCTTGTGGTTTTGTTGAATAAAAAAAAATTTTCAACATTTAGACACAAATTATTCAGTATTCCTTGATATGATTGTATACTGTAAAGAATAATATTTCTTCATTCTACTCCATCTCATTCCCATGAGTGTTGTGATCATAGTATATAACATACGTAAGATGGACTGCCAGTCTGGTGAAGGTCGGTATAGATTTTCTTGAGATGTTCAGCGATCGCCATCACACATATTTTTTTATTTTTTTTAATATAAAGTTATTGACATGTTTTACCATTGTATACATACTTTATATATAATATCAATATTGAAGAATCTCCTTTAATGTTCATATATACCAGTACTATGTGAAATTTATTTACATGTAAACATAAACAATCAGTATTATTTATAATTTTTTTTTAATATTTACAACAGGTTGATTTTGTATACAGTGTCAGAATTGGACATCATAATTCAAGGTACACTTGTTCGGGTTATGTTTATCGAAGAATGTTTTAAGTTACAATCCATCTATTTACTACTTATATAATAGTTTACTTTTACTTCCTCTATATAACTGATGGTAGGTATCATTGCAGCTCCCTTTTCTGTCGACACACAGGTGTTCCGGTTTGAAGGGCGCTGCAGCTAGTATAATTACTGAGGCAATGAGAATGTCTTAAGGTGACTAGCGCTACGTTGATCTCAGGCATGTGACCTATCATCAGGTGGACGTCATACCCGTTACATCGCGTGGTCAAATAAAAATATACAGCACCAATTTTACAATTTACTTCATTATTATTACACGTGTATCATAGTGACATTCTTTTCTCGTTTACCACACCATATTCCTTTGATAACAGACCATTGCCTACACCACAATCCCACCTGATGGTAAATAATGATGTAGTTTGATGAAGCGCATATTCTCTTAACCTGTTTACCGAGCGGGACGTATCATAGCGAGTACGGGTAGGACATATAAATGTCTTTGACATACGTTTCGTTTTAAGCATAAATTAGAAGAAAAACTAATTCCCCGATTAACAAAAGACCCCATTGTCATCGTAAAAATAACAGCTCTCTTATAATTCCTTGTCTCGTGGGACCTTCAACAAGGGAAGTCAAGGACGTTTACCTATCAAACTAGCTTAAAATATCTCGATGCTCGGGATCGAGCTCGCGCCTCTCCGAGACAGAAGTCACCAACAGAGCTATCAGTTTATTAAGTGGTTTCAACTTTTTTCATATGGGGGGGATTTGGGCCATTTCCCATGCTGGTTAGCGGGAGTCAGAGCCTCGTTTGTTGCACGAGCAGGTGGTTAGCTTGGGTCCCGTTAGTTGTGCTACATACATCACCTAACCTAACGGTACCGGAGGCCATGCTGACCGTATGTAGAGATCTTTGCGGAGGCCTATGTTCGACAGCGGACGTCTATTGGCCGATGATGAAGCAATCATCACAGTAGAACCAGTGAACATTTTCAGTATTAATATCAAAGCGTTATGTGATCACCTTCCGTACAGCGTTGTATGAAGCGTGTCTAGATTAGTGCTTAGCTTAAGTGTTTTTTTTTAATTATCTAAACGGTGCCATTTTGTATTGTTGTTTACATGTTTATAGCTTGTACTTAATGTAAATGTAGCTTTAAAATGTATTATTCGGTTGCTGGAATATGACAGTTATCTCACGTTGAGAATCGAACCCGCGACTCTTCGAGAGGAGCCTTTAAGAGTGCTTCAGTCTGAGCTATCGCGACTTGTGTATTGAAATAAAACAAAATGAAACACCTCAGTGTTTTTATTACCTGCATTACCACTAAGCTATACATTAAACGCATCCGTTTCCTCATGCGCCGGACATCGCACTACATCTACTCTTATCGACAACAAGAAGACTTTGGCTTCCCTTTCCTAAAATATATATATATATATTTATATATATAGAAAATAACACTTCATTTCAATTTGTTCACATCATTCATACAAAATCAATTAAAGCAATTAAATGCTTAACAAACGCTACCCGGCCTCTGTTCAGTAATAATTTGAACTTAAAAGGTGGCCTTAAGTTAAATAAACCTTGACACACTTCGGTATTTAATTTTCTATTTGCATGAAGAATTTATTAAATTTACAAAAATTTGTGTTAATTAAAAATTAAGAGAAAAATCACTAGAGAACGAATTGATAACACCTGAGTCAGCTAGGCGTGCTGCAACACAAACGCATACGGCTCGACAGCCGACACACTCGTGTCATACAACGTAAGTATCACATTACCTTGAAAATACTCTTATGTAAAATTCACCCTACCGTAAACCAAGAAGGTGGGGGGTGGAGGGCTGAAGGCATTGGATGCGAGGGACGGCAGTCCATGACTAGCGGATAAGCGAGTCGATAAGTGGAGACGACTCAAAATTAATCACAAAAATATAATTAACATATAAAAAACGTAAACAAAATCTCCGATACAAACACTTCTCTTTAATTTATATTTGACTCGCAGCTAAAAAAGATTGCCGACCCTATTTTTTTTTTGTTTTACGTGAGGGAAATGCCTTCGCATACCAGCCCTCGCCGGGCAAAGACAGGCTATGTCGGACTTGCACCGACTAAAACCCCCACGACGTTCCACCTTTGCCGAATTGCCGACCCCTGCATTAACACGATGGAGCAAAATCGATTAGTCAGAATCCTAAAAATACTAAATCGATTAGCTATTGAAAACTGGAACCGATTAAAGTCGGTCTATTAAAATGCAAAATTAATCAGCAATTTAAAAAAAAATCTATTTTAACTAATAATCGATTAGCTGGCGAAAAAACTACATGCATTAATACACAACAAAGTAGATTAAAAAAAAAAGGCTCTTAGAGAGATTCCAAACATTTCATCGGACAGTCCTTTTGGATATTTTTTACCGAGATATATATATATATATATATATATATACTTAAAATATTTACAATTCCGCTTTGCGTCAACTTCCGCTACACACACTACTTAAGAGTTAACCGACTTACAACATATAATACACAACATAGATATACGCACTGTAACTGATTTTCATCGAGTAATGAGAATCCTATCAGTCCCAAGAGTGGGAACTTTGTGGGCTGTTCATACACAAGGGGAGGGAGACTTTAATAAAAACCAAAGGTCAATCTAACAAGGTTATTACGTATAATGTAAAACGTTTAGTAATCGCTCATAAATTGTTAAAACTACAGCCATCGCCGATAACATGAACCAGATCATCACCACTGACCTTTCAACAGCATCATCATCCTTTCACTACATACATAATAACCCCGCAGGATGTTTACAAAATGTTAGTACACACATGCAAGATGGACACCAGTTGCGAGGAATGTAAGGGAGCGTTTACACTGGGTGTGTTCGTAAAGGTAGACAAATTCTTATTTAACTATATCATACAGTTTTTACACAACTACCGAAGTTCATTACATCTCTTATAAAAACCTTAACAGTAATAAAGCTTTAGCAGTTACAGCAGACGTACACGTTGCCAAGTTAACTTAGGGCTAGCAAAATAATATTAACAAAAAAAAACATATAGCGGTGATAAAATTCATGGTCTTGGTCTCTAATGCTGGAGACAGCCTAGGTACCACTACAACGACTATATCTACCATCAAAGAGCAGTGTGCAGATATTAATGTGTTCTGATGCGAAGAGAACTTAGCTAGTGAAATTATCGGGAATAATTTGACTTAACGCATGAGCATAACAACCACGAGATGTAGTGTATATCATCCTAACTTATTCCGCTTAATGAGCATATCATTCAGAATCAAGTGAACGTTCTCACCGCTTCATCAAATAAAAAAAAATTATGAAGATATAAAAACTTCATACTTTTCATAGAAATACTGTAGTATTCAATGTGAAACAAACATTAGTAATATATACTGCAACACTGACGGATACAAGTTGATATATTTTACATATATATATATATATATATATATTACATTTAATGTACTGCACAAATACCACTTGACATTTTACATACAAAAAGTTTACAAATTATATTAATGGATATGATGGTGGTTGTTACTACTGGTGATGGTGGCGAATTAGAAGAACATGTTCATGAACCGATTATTAATACAATAAATAAACCGTCCTCACTACATTCTCACTACTGGGGACTCGAGGATATTTAATCATCTCATTGTCAAGTAAGAGTTGGTTGGTGGATTTCAGTCCATGGAAGCTCTCGTTCTTGAAACATGTTGGATTCATTAAAGACATGACTTGTGAGAAATGATACATTAACCCCTTAACTTCCGCCGGCGTATATATACGCCTTTCCGAAGTACGATCCTTTGCATTGTGCTGCTATAATACTACTCCCGCGACCTTGGAATGCCATAAAATGACCTTGACAATGTTTGAATCAGATTTTCTTATTTCTCAAAGACAGGTAGAGGCGCGCATCTTGTACGTTTTCCTTGACAGGTAAGGTGTTAATAAAAAATTATTATTAATTAGTAATCATTGTAACAGAAATATTTTCTTTTTTATAACAAACATTAATATTGTCAATGGGTAATAACTTTATTGCTTATTGTAATTGTAACTCCATTTTATTTTAATTTTGTCTCACAACAAAAAGAAGCAGACCAATCGGGTGTAAAAAAAAAAATCTGATAAGTCGTTAAAGGGAGTCCATACAGTTCCTCAGACAGTTCATTTGGATATTGCTAATGAAAATGATCACCAATTAATAACAACCGCCAATTTACAATGAAATAAAGATCGAGTGAGCTTGAATATATTTTCCTCATAGTTTAACAACTGAATGTTTGAAACTTTCTCCACATTCACCTAAGGCCGCTCCTCCTGCGCTCGCCCTTCTCGGCGCCGGGGTTCCACTCCATGTCGTCAGGATCATCTGCGTCGAAAACCAGCGGCGACATCGGTGATAGTGTACTCTCGTCCTCCATGTCCACGTCCTCCTCGCACTCCATTAGTGAGCGCGTCGGTGAGCTGCCCCACCGCGTCGGGCTGGTGGGCCGGTACTCCAGCGGCATGCCCGACAGCATCTCCTGGTACGTGGAATCCGGCAATGGAAACTGTCGGGGCGAGTAAGGTCTCACTGTCTGGAATGACAGTGTTAATTATTTGTTACATCCTAATGGTAAGGTATGAACCTTGGCTAGTAGAACCAATCAAATGGGACAAAATAGTAAATAATTGGTATATGAGCAGATTTTATAGTTAACTATTACATGATCGCTCCAGACGAAATATCAGTAGTTAACATTTATATACACCATACCAATGATGGAACAATCAGTTGTCTCCTCATTCCAACCTTGAAACTGTCCCACTTTTTAATTAGAAATGAATTTTATCTGTTTAGCAATTCGCATAAGTTATGGACAATTCAAATATATTTTATAGGTAACGCCGACTGTAGAAAAGGATTGAGTAGCCAATAGCAACAGACAGATCAGTCGAATTTACAGACAGGATTGATAAGTGTGACATTCCAAGATAATACTAGCCTCGTACGGTCTTTGCGGAGGGGACGGTGGCAGATCGGGTACGATTTGTGCGGGGGGCTGCACAGGAGGCGGGGCGATGGGCAACTCCTGCGGCACGAGCTCATCATGCTGTGAACGTCGCGAGCGCTGTTTGCGCATATAGCGGTTGCGCTCGCGCACCTCCGCGCGCGAATGACGCGCCTCCACAGCGGCCTCCGATATATCCTCCTCCTACAAATTTAAATATTTATTATGCCTATATTTTTTGTTCTTCATAAAAGTTATGAAAAGAGTATGATGATATTATAACCTTAAGAATTTAGCGGTATTTGCGACGATAAACACAGCATATTGTTTTTTTTTATACAAAAGTACTAAACTCCTTAAGACAAGATATCAAGTCTCGATACACTAAAAATTTTACTAGCTCCAATACCCTTCAAACCAAAACAATAGTAACATTGATGAATCATACCTAATGTAATTACTTAAATAAATTGGTATAATATCTAGATGGCTATTTATTTACACATATAGAGAAAAATACTTGATTGTATATGCTGCAGTTTTTTTATTTGGACATACCTCACTTTCTATGGAAACTCTATTTGACTTCATGACACCATTATTGAGAGGCACTTGAGGTATCTCCATAACTCTCCATCTGTCAATTAAAAAACATCATTATATTACAAGACAACATAATTACAATTAGTATAAGTTGGTTGATGTCAATCTTTGGAGGAGGCCTATGTCCAGCAGTGGACATCTATCAGGTGATGATAATGATAAGGGGGCTGACTCATTTGTCAGTGGGACTCTAGTACCTTTGCGATCTGTAATAGTAGGCAAATTATACAGTCTCGATTTGTACAGTACTGCATACTAGTTATTATATAATTAATTTATTTTTATCGATCCATTACATACAATGTCTTCAATATAAACACCATAACAACATCATATCACTTATCATTTGCAGAATATTCATCACGGGCTTTGGTTTATAAAAATGTGTAGGAGAATCAGTAAGTCAGCGAGCAAATATGTGCCAGTGGTCATTTATATGCTATAGACTCTGAGCACGGATGAATGTACCGTGGACGTAATTCCCGCGGTAAAAACTGTGGTGAGGAATATAGTAGTGTACCGACTTGGGTGTGATGATCTCCTTGTAGGTAAGTATCTCGGGGCGAGTGTTCGCGGCAATACTTTGTGGTATGACAATGTTGTCGATGTCATACGACGGCCGGCGGTGCGTGCGCGTCTCGGTGCTGGGCCGGCCGCGCGCCCTGCTGATTTGACCAACAACGATATAAAGTAATAGCCCGCACAATGTCATAATAGTCATATTTGATAGGCGGTTATGGCGGATAGGCGGACCTCGCGAGAATGGAAAGGTAAAAAGGTAAGGAAACAAACTTAAAAGCAATAATTTTGTGAGCATATCTGTCACTTCAAGCTTAGACAAAATAACAGAGGGCATATATTGATAGTTCATAACCACGTAAAATAAGATCACGTTATATCATATACTAATTCATAACAGGCACTTGCACAGATTACAATATATAATAAAAAATCTTTTCAAAGATTTTAATCATTGTAAGTTACCATAATATTGTTATATATATATATATATATTATAGATATGGTTTTGTAGTTTAAAATAGATTAGTTATTTTATGTATAGAATCTCTTGTCATTTTATCCCTTACACTCACCTTTCTTTCCCAGAGGCAGAGTTTTCATCCTCCCTTTCCCTCTCTTTGATCTTCCTGGATAAAGGAGGCCTACCTCTTTTCAGTCCTGTAAAATGGAAGTTTAAAAGTAAACAAAGTGACCAAGCAGCCCCCCTAAACAGGTTTTAAAAAACTCTACTGTCCAGATATATCTTAAAGGTTCTTTAAAACTTCTTCCACAGACCTACATGAGTGTGTACCAAACTAGGTCTAGGAGCACCCCCAGTGGATAGAAAATAATAAAATAAATCATGGCTGTAGAAGCCGTGGTACTCACTAGTCGGATGTTTCTTGATAGTGGTCGCTGTGTTGGGCGGCGGTGTATTTCTCTGCGGCTGCGAATGGGCGTGGGGTTGGGCGTGCTGGGGATGCGAGTGCCGCGCTAGGCCCGAGTGGTGCGCGCCCCGCCACGCCTTGTTGCACCGCGAGCGGAACCAGGCGCGCGAACACAGCGCGCCCATGTGAATAGAAGGCGATATGTCTGCAAGTATAAAATATTGAAAAGTGTTAAAAGAATAATTAATATATTACAGCAATGAAAAAGATTGTTAGTTCTCTCTAAAACCCATGTTCAAATTTTAGTTCCACGTTGATTTATTAAAGACTCGTGTGATTTTTTACGCTTTTAATTGTGATTGTAATACTTTAGCTACATTTAAATACATTTTATTATACATACATTATCCATTAATTTTAGATATCGGTATGCACTTCCAAAAATTTTTTGTGTAGTTAAAATCAATGACTATAGTATCCATATGGCAGCTGTTAGACTTATGTATAATACTTTTTTTGTTTGAACAAATTTGAAAGGCTTGGAAACAAAAAAAAAATAATACCTCTAACATCGCTGAGCACTGGATGATATCCAGGATCAACGAGAGCTAATCTCTGCGCGGCGGAGAGAGTCGACCATGCTTGTGGCTGTGTCGCCTCAGCGCGACCCGTGCACACCGCACAACTCTCGATCGGTTGACGACAACTGCACCTGTAAAGCAAACAATTATGATAAATAAAATTCTTTATACCTTAGTAACAATCTCGCTCAGGAACCACATTATTAAAATTTTAAGATTTTCATGTGGAAGTGAAATAATAGTTTATAGTGATATTTTAATTTGCTTCAATATTTTATTCACTCATTTCTACCAAAAATAATAACCTTATATTAAACGTTACCACCATGTAAACACCATGTGTCATTCGGGTCCAATACAAGCCCCCATTGAAGATAAAAAAATTGTTAATCACTACAAATGATCAAATAGATCTCTCCATGACTAGTGAATAAATTTGTCATTTTATTCTACAAAATGACGACCTATTACAACATACCACTAGTTAGGATGGTATACACAGCACCATAATGTATCCATCGACATAAAACATTCGATGTTTTTTTTTATGTAATTAAGCAAAGAGAGGAGAGGCACGTGCACTTGATGGTAAGTGATACGCCCGCCCATAACAACGTGGCGTTAGTTAAAATGGTATGCACTACACCACATTACACTCGTCGCCCGAGACCCAAGATATCGAGTCTCATTACCCCAGTAATTACTGGTAATCCTCGCATGCTATTGTTTAGCGGCAGAAATAGATGATGCGGTTGTACCTATCTAGACAGTATGTGGCAACAGAAACCTACCATTAATAAGTCTGTCCTATATACCGTTAGTCCGGTCTACAGTGAGATTGTCTGTCTTTATGTAAATATGCACTTACTTTATGTCAGAGGGTTTAGCAGCCTTTGGAGTGGCAATATGTAGGTTGTGCATTTGTAATAGTTTTCGTTTCTTAAACGTGTCCCTTCTCAAAGGGCGTACTCGTGCACACGTTGCAGGTAGATCTTCATCATCACCAGGTAATGAGCCTTCATAGCCAACGGGTTCACCTTCCAGCAGAACTGGTCCTTTAGCTTCACGAACCTGGAAAAGACAAAAATAAATGATCCTAAAACTTAAATGTTAACCAAAACAATGTGAACAAATATTTCACAATAATGAGCAATATACAGCAGGTCTATATTTTAGTTATTAAAATATATTATAAATTATGTACTTACAATTTTTTTTTGACAATAGAAATAATAACTATTTTGAGTTTTTCATTTTATTGAAATTATATTATTGTTGACTTATATTCAGGCAATGAGAATTGAATATTTTGAAATCAAAGCTGAGTAATAAGTAACAAGTGCAATGTTGTTACCTTAAGACCTTGTACACAGTTGTTCATGTTTAAACATGTTTCATCACCCCATATAATTTTACAACTAAATCAATTTAATTTCTTTTCCTTGGATTAATATATTATTCTATGACATCATCAATTACAATTATAACATAACATAAAAGCACTTAATATTTCCTTCAGGGACTTTCTGCAAAACATTTTTCCTACAGCCGAACCCATACCTTCCTTTCACAGATGGAATCTTTGTTACATACCTGTTTATGGAGTTCATTGTGCTGCCGAATCTTATACTCCAGCTCCTGCACTTGAGCCTGCAGCCAGCACCAACGAGAAGCGATTGATGCACGAGTCTTTTGCCATGACCACAAAGCTCTTTTCTCACTGTAATAAATCAATTGTTATATTAAATAAAAAAAAAAGAGAAAAATGCTGACTGTGTAATTGTTTTACCCAGCTCTTTTCTAATATTCATTATTATCATCATCATCATTGATTTTGACTTTACTATATTGACCATATTTTTAGAGAAATAGACATTTTTTGTTAATACAAATAACCTAAATAACATTTTATTTTACATAAATTATTTTATAAAAATAATTAAATATCTATATATTCTGCAAACATTGTAATAAAAATGTATAAATGATGATTTTTTATTATGTACTAAATCAAAATAGTTTCAATAAGTTATATAATATTTATGCAATATTTACAGGTATTATTAAAACATGTGAATAATATCTTCATTACAAATAAATGCTATAAACATAGATGGTATAGACAACTATTATAAATTGTATAGTGCAACAAGTTAATAAACACTGAAAGAGAAATTGATTTGCAATACAAAGTAGCTTAAATAAACATTTTCAACCATTCAAATATAGGAATATAGTGTATTACTTCTTCAAAATGGCTTCAAAAAATTGTGTAGATTCTAGTCATTTTATTGTTATGGTATTTTTATAGATCAAAGCAATTCTTTAGGGATTCTTTAGCAACTTGATAGCCCAATCACTTTTTAATCAATTCTATAAATAGGAAATTAATTGGGAATTTATATAACTTGTAAAGTTGCTATTTATATATGTGCTTCCCTATAAAGAGAAATGGGATATTATTTTATTTAATAAAAGGTGAATTGTTCATCAACATTAATTCATACAATTAATTTATGGGGAAGGTACATAAATGTTAAAAAAATCTTATGGTTTGGTGGTTGTGTGTTAAACAATATATATTATATACAATTTAACTAAAACACTTAATATTATTTATGTTTAAACTTCTTAATTTTATATACAGAGGACATTGTTGCAATACTACCTTATGCATTTCAAAAAAGAGCTTGGTACTTAACAAATATAGATCTTATAAAGATTACCTGGTGATACCCGAAAGATCAGTATTAATGATTTATTTTAATGTACAGATGTTAAAACAGTTACATTTTTATTTCCCATTTTTAATAATTTATAATAGCCTATTACCACATCTGATATTTAATAATATGTAGTATAACTGAACAAACATATTACATCATAGTCATATTTTTCTACCACAGATTTTTAAACCACTTACATAGGGCTAGACAAACACATATAAGTGATTGATTTTTGGAGGACCTGTGAATCACATCTGAAGAAACAGTATATATTTTAAGCTGTATGCTCAAAAATAAATACTCACATTGCCATTTGTTGTTGATTAGTATTGTTGTATGTAACAGCTTCATCATTACTCTCGGCACCAGAGGATGAAGCAGTTGCATCAGAATCCAGTTGGAATTTCACCATGGAAAGGTGTGATCGCAATGCCCCTGCTGTGTCCTCTAACCCTGCTAAAGTCCCAGAAGAAATTCCTATTGATGCAGATCTACTTGCATCTCCTCTTGAAGTACTGGCATGATAATATTTTGGACCAACAACTGTTCTAGAAGCCGCACTGGCTTGTAAAGCAGCAGTGGTCTCTATCTTTTTCAATAAAGCCTTTAAACCTAAAGGTCTACCTCCACCATCTTTCCGAGCACCCCGAGTACACCTTTCAAAAGTGAGAGCTGCCTCCTCTGATATCCTTTTACCGATTGCTCTAGCTTGCAGTATACGTAACCGTCTTTGTAGAAAAGCACAACGACGCTCTAACCTGGCCTGAAGGAGTCTTATTTTATCATCAGCTGCAGCATCTCCCTCTGAATCAACTGTTTCCGTTAAATCAAACCCAGATAAGGGAAATATTGCGTCAGGATCTCCTGTAGACAGTGCGTCGCCGCCCGATTCTAAAGTCTTTATCGCTTGGAGCAGATCGGTCTGTGCGAGATCACTGCTTCCCAAGTCAACTAGAATTTGTTCCATTTCTTGTGAATCTTTGGCAAGGCTAGGCTGGTTTTGGAGGCCCATGTCTTCCTCCATGTGTGTTGAAATGTTATCGACGGACGCAAGCGCCCGTCTAGGGGGTAGCTTCTCGAAATTTTCGATTGTGTCGTAGAGATCTCTGGAGGCGACGGAGAGCGCCGGGGCCATGACCCGGGCGCCGCCCGTCGCGGACGCCGCTAAGCGCGTCAGGGCGGGCTCCCCATTTTAACCATCTTCCCCTTATGTAACAACCACTTAACACAATTTCACAACACTGCACTGCATTAAAACACAATCCGTGCTGAACATTATCAGTCTCCCGCCGGTTCTGTATTCCAAGTACAAAGCGACTCGCTCGGCGCGCTTCTGGAATCACAACGTTGAACAATGATTACAAGCCGGTCTTTGTGTATTTAAACAGCGTGCACTTATTACTTGATAAAAGAGGGCGGTAAACAATCTAAATTCATTACAAATATCCACATTATTCGAAATTAGACCCACGTGATAACGAAAAGAGTACGCTAGCGATCGCAATTGCTTGTTTCTATATGATATGAAACAGGAAATGATATACTTCTAAAACACTTTTACGGGAAGCCAATGATGCGTCGCGTTGAATAAACTGCACTGAATTGGTACAAGCGTTATATTAATCACAAAAATAACATTAATGGCCAGTTTCAGGTATCAATGGCGGATACAATCTTCAAACACTATTCAAATAAGCATTTTATTCTGTTGAAAAAACGCAAACCGCACCAAACACTAGAAGCTGCGAATAACTTGTGAAAACGAGATAGCTAACATGTCACAATTGGTACTTGCGCGGTAAAGTCAAATGTGTAATAATAAAACGATTCCGAAAAATCGCGATACAAGTAAAAAATAGGAAATTTATGAAAAATCTTAAATTAATTAAATAATTATTGCCATATAAGTTTTACTGGTACTAAGTAATTTATAAAAAACGAATCACTCGTTTGAATAACATTTTCTTTACCGCCACGCTACTCTACTCAATAATGGTTCTTTTATGTTAGAAAATATGACGAAATAATTATATATACTTAAAAAGCAAAATATTAAGTTGATAATTCTAGTAATAATTAAAGAATTTAAATTTTTTTTTCACAAATCAAACTAAATCAGATTTAAAAATTTGTTTATAAATTACCATAAACACTTCCGGTACATCGAATGCAACAATATTTTTTATGAAAAATTTTTTTTATTAAAAACATTTTTGTTATTAAAAATTCTATTTTATAACGAAAACGCATTAAAACTACTCTTCAACAAAATAAAAACTGGTTCATTAACGACTTCGTAAATGCATGCATACGTCACACGATACAAAGGAGATAAACGTCATTACCACTTCGTATTTTCATTAATTATATAAAAGTACTATTTCAAAGATTACCATCGATATATATATTTATGATTTTATATTACCTTATAAACATTAAATATGATTGAAAACATATTTCGAAATTAATTGTTGCTATACTCAGAATTTTCTATTTACTGATATAAACATCAATGATATTTTTAATTATGTTTCCAACGAATTTAGACAAATTTTAAAAATATTACATTGCCTAAAAATAAAACTTAAATGATATTAAAAGACGGCCCAATAAAATATTACAAATCCACTTGTTAGAAATATATACTCCTTTTTCCCAATAGAGAATTTTGTAAATATTTTAAAATAACCAAATTTTTATTAAATACCAAAACATAAAGCTGCGCGATATATTTGACTAATAATTTAGTCAAAGCATTATTATATAACTAATCAAAGATAGAAAACATAATTTGTTAACATTATGTATAGTAAACACTTGTTCAATATAATTCCAATGCCAATAAAAATAAATAAAAACTTAATTTAGTTATCTATAAATAAAATAACTTACTCTGGTAATCAACACACTGTAGCTCCAAATCCATATTACTCATTATAACATTCATTGCACACTCACATTCCTAAAATAAAAGAATATATGTACCTATTTGATTTTATTTGATTATGTGTAATAAAATATGTATTTTTTTAAAATTAGAACTGATTACAGCATTATGCACATGTGGAGATAACAATTGATATTATAATTATCTTATTTTTAACACAATACTTCAGCTCAAATTGATTCCTTTTCATACATAAAAATTTTGTTGATCAGTTATAAAGTAGAAGTATTTCTTTGTTAGAGTAAAAAAGTAGTTCGGACAAACAGTACAAAATACTTAATGGTTAATTTTATAAAAGCTAACTTCTTAACATTCCCTTAGATTTGTTTAAATGCTAAAATCAAATAGTATGTTTTCTTATTTATTCAAAGTTCGATCCATATACATGTGGTTGTATATAATACAACAGAGTAACTATATATTCAGTTAAATATTTATACTTGTCTATACAAGATATATGTAATTCTTTTTTTCTACCTGAAAAAGTTACAAAATATCAATGTAAAAAAGACTGTAACTAGTTTTAATTTTAATAATGTTTAATAACTATTAAAAACAGAGTATAAAGTTTTTACTATGTTCCCATACACTTATCAAAGGATACAAATGTTTTAATTATTATTTTGGTAAATTTTGCTGATTATCAAAGTAACAAATTAATTTAGCATCTTAAGTATGTTAAGAATATTGCAAAATTAAAAATGTAACAAAAGGTTCTAGAATGTATACATTTAAAGCAATATTGCAAAATAATAACATCATTTGCTTAAAAAATAAATTGAAACATTTAAAAAGAATTAATAAGATATAACTACAAATTACTTCTTAAACTTACAAAATTAAATCAGTTTTTAAAAACTGTAATCACAGTCAAAGTTTCACTTATGATAGTAATATAGGACATGTTCTTAATAACCACATATTACAATGTATTTTACTAATCCATAAATTATAAAGACAATACCCAAAAAGAAACTGTATGTACTTCATTTTAATTTCACAAGTTTCAAGAAGTATGACTGTAAAGATTATATTAGTAAAGCAGATTTATAAAAATGTATTTAATAACCGAATAAATTATATTATATATTGTTTCTTTCTTTGTATTAAACGAAATGTTTAAGTGATAAATAGTATTGAAAATTATTTATTTTATATATTACCTTACCTTTGCACGCAACGACTACGTAGGGAGGGAAAGGAAGATTAATGTAAGGATGCGATACGATTTCATGGGATAAACAGTAGCATCTCGCTTTACAAATAATTGTTATATGCAAAAATATCCTAATTTTTTTAATATTTAAAGGAGAGTTTTATTTTATACATATTAGTTATAAACTCTTACCTCGAGTTGAAATGTAACAAGCAAAGGTTCGACAAGTTATCGTTAGCGCACTTGATAAGTATAAAAAAGAAGTATAATTTTTTTTTTCATTTATATATATGGAGAAAAATTATTGAAACGTAAATTAAAGCGCAAATATTTTTTCTAAAACAATACACGAAAATAAAATTTCTGTTTTTTCTTAATAAGCGTTTCTTTAACGCATTTGGTATATATTGATAATAAAATTGAATGAACCGTAAAAGTTATAAGGGATATGTGGAAGATTAATTTATTTAGTATTAATAATTTGACTAAACACAAAAGCTCTTCTATGTCTTCAATAATAAAATTCAATGAATTTAGAGTTGTGGCTTACTTTAAATTATATTGTATTTATATTTATTCCATCAGTTTCCAATTTGTTAACCACATACAAATTTTAATACAAGTTTCATTGCTAAAAAGTTTTAAAAGTTTATTTTTTTTAAGTTTACATTACATTTATTCTATTTAAAGTTTATTGTAAAATGCTCATTAGGCTGTTGAACTCATTAAATTTTATTATCTGGTTCTGAAAATATGCTTCTATCATCTGAGTTTTCCGGCGGCAATGTTTCGGTTCTACTAGTCATTTCCATTTATTTAAGTGATTTAATTATTTCAGTAAAATGAGTTATAACAAAAGTTTTCAATTGAATTCGACTCAATTTACACCAATAAAAAACAAGCGGTCAAGACATTTATTAGCAAGAGAAGATACTTTAAACCTTTCGCCTATATTAAATGAAACGTCAATTTTTAAAAATTTAAACGACACAAGTTTGAGACAAATATTTGATGAATCTTCTGTAATTGTAAATACAGGAAATGTGGGCGACGGTTTAAGTGAAGCGTTCTTTGAAATAATACAGTCGAGTCGCCCGAGTGATGTGCCATCTACGTTGCGAAGGTTAGCGCAAGTTTGTTGCGATTCTCTAGAATTAGTTGAACCATGGAATAGATATAATACTCAGAATTATTGGCTCGCAGAAGAAGCTAATACTTGGAAACTTTTATATTGTTTGTATGCCGATTCGTTGGCCAAGCATCCAGAATCTTTGGACAGCTTGATTACTGAGGTCACTTTGTCACAGCAGGAATTAGTTGGAGCTCTTTTTCAAACTGATTCCGAAATACGACTTATGCAGTTATTGGTGGATTGGTTAGAAGCCACTGCAACTTATCAGGAAGAAGCAACTAAAACATCTGCACCAGTAATTGGAAATAATGTGCATTGGGGTAACACACTTCATGAATTACTTATTGGAACCAGTTTATTTAATAAAGAGAAAACTAAAGCTATGATTACATGTATGGATCCAGATGCTCCAAGGCGTCAGAAAAAAGCTATACATACAGATGATCTGAAAGATGATAACGACTTGAGTAAGAGAATTTTTACAGAAATCAGATGTGGAAAATTTAATGAAGCAGTGTCATTGTGTATTAATGCAGGGCAAGCTTGGAGAGGTGCTGCTTTGCAAGGTTGGAAGTTACTTCATTATTTACCAAGGAAGAACCATGATTCTCCTTTAGAAATATTTGGAAACCCTTCTAGAGATCTTTGGAAATGGTGTGCTTTAGGTATTGCTAATAATATTACTGAAAATTTGCATTATAGAGCCACAATAGCAGTTTTATGTGGTCATTTGCCAAGTGCAATACCTGCTTGTCAAGGTAATTGGGAGGACTTGCTTTGGGCACATTTACGTGTACAGATAGAAGCTAGAGTTGATAAATTCTTGCATGAACATCACGCAACAGTTGAAGCAAACACTACACCATCAGATGTCTTAGATTTATTGCAAACAGAACTGCAAGTTGAAGAATTTTCTCTGCAGCAAATATTCAGTGCTGTGAAAGGTCTAATGAATGGTAAAAAGGAATCAAATTATCAAACATGCCAAAGACACCTGATGTTAGGTAATATACGAGCTGTAATGCAAGATTCTTTGAAATGGCTACAAGGTACTGATGAAAGATTCATAAGGTTTTTAGCGAATTTGATTCTGGTTTTAAGATTGATGGGCAAGGATCCTCTCCATGATATTGGGGATAAGGTTTTGGAGAAATATGTCACTCAATTGGTGGAAGGTCTTGTGGATGGATCAGTGGAATGTCCTGAACTCATAGCTTATTACACATCAAATGTACCAGGCCAAAGGCAAATAACCCTGTATGCAGATCTAATGGACAGAATACATAAGAGTAGTTACAGAATGGGTGTTGTAAAAGCTGGTGTTTGTGCAGGCATTGATTTGGCAGCATCTGCTCGAGTAGCAATAAAAAAATCTATAACTGATATACAACAGGGTTATGGAAATGTAGATATGTCTATCACACAAGCTACTCTTGTTGAAAAGGATAAAACTTTGATACAAAAAGTTATATCTTCATTGGAATGGCTCTCACTTATAGAGAACCAAGACATTGAAGCGCTTTGGTTAAGTAATGCTATGGTGAGAACATTTATTTTTATCGGTAACACTGATGCAGCATTATCTTGTGTTGGGAATGTTAATGAATTGTTTCCTAATTACCTTAATAAGATTTCATCAGACTCATCTGAGCTGCGAGAACATTTGTGTTTGAAAGCTTATTTAGAAGCTATTGAGGGTTTTGCTGTATGGCATAGACATTTTATTAGTGGACAACCTAAGGATGTGGAACCTCTGCAGGGAGATGCATCCTTCTCTGATAAAGTACATCATGAGCAAAGAACAGCAGTTGTTGAACAACAGAAGATACGCTGGAGAAATGCAATGCTACATCAATCACGTCATGCCAAAAAACTATTATATAATGTGATTTTATTTCCCAGTGGTTGGCTGCAAGAAGACAATGATAGCACATCTTCTAAAAATTTCACAGAAGATGAAAAGCAAGAAAGGTTGAAGCAGTTGGAGACTTTGAGGCGACTTTGCATACCAGAAGTAATGCTATTGTTACTAAAGATTTTGCAGAGTGATGATAATATTGAAAACCATAAAGAAGCAGTTAGATTAAGTGACTTGATTGCAGGAGATAACAGATGCCTGTACAAGGTCTTTACTAAGACAAAGCTCATGGAGGTATTAGACAGGATCAGGGATTCAAGTTTATCATTGGTAGAGAATGGAAGAGATATGTTCGGATATGAATTAGATGAATAGTGTCATTTTTCCCTCAATAAAGCATTTGCACCGATTTTTATGAATTCCAATTTTTTCATTAACAACTAAACATTGTCATAATATTTTAATCAAAATGGTAGTTAGAAGATATATGATATCACTGTGGTGTCTGTTGCTGCAGACCATAGAATAATATATATCACAAGATGTTTATGGTAACAAACATTATGTATACCTTCCTATTCTAGTTTGAAGGGTATTGTAGCTAGTAATATAACTAGGATACAAAAAAAGGGAAAGCAAACAACACAGGATGGTGCAGTGTATATCATTTTAACTGATGGCTCACTGTCATGGTTAAGAAGAGTAGGAAGTTCTCCTGTTATCAGGCCTCCCTACATATTATGTCCTGCAAAGCAAAACTAATGTTTGCATAGTACTGCTTGATGGCATGAATAGGTGCTGCGGTGAGACAAACCTTGATGGTCTCACGTAGATTTAACTAACAACTTTGTTAGTGTTATCAGGTGATTAGTATTAGTTGAAAAATAAAACAATTGTATGTTATAATAATATAAAAATAATAATATTTTGTGACGGTTGTAATTAAAGAGCGCAACCATCTATGACACAACCACTGGATTTAAATTAATAAGATCATTGCTTGACTCTGCTAGATCTGTAATGGAGACCCTTCCTCTTTGCTTTATGAATTTAGCGACGTCCTCCAATTCCTTTTGTGATATATAGATAAATTTGCCACGGTCGTCAATCACTCCAGTTAGTTCGCCAGATGCTTGTAGATCTGTTATTCTGTCTATGGCTGCCTGCGTTTTTAATTTAAAATGTGCTGCTAAATCTTCTAGTAACACTACTTTCTGTGCCTGGAAACATCAAGAGTTAAATCCTTACAAATGTAATAGCAATGTATTTTTTTTAACAATCACATTAAACTATTATTTAAAATTATGTTACGTGAATAGTATAACTTATAGTTAACAATTCTTACTTTAAGATAGTCAATAAAGTCCTTTAATAAATTCTCCTGGTCATGCTCGTCGTTTTCGTCAAAACCTTCGCCCTCAACAGTGAAGGCAGCCTTCATCGCCTCGTACTCCTCCTGCTCGCGTTTCTTGCGGTCCTCCTCGGCCTTACGTTCAGCTTCTTCCGCTTTACGCTCTTCTTCCTTTACAAATGAAACCTTTCGTTAAAACTACAACTGCATTATGTTACAAAAAATTTTACTATACAACCGACAGAATTTTCACCAACATTTACCTGGTACTGCGGTGCATAATTTAGTTGCTGCCTATTATATTAAAATAATCCATTATCATATATTATTTGAATAAAAAAATAGACAAAGGTAATTTTTTATAAACTGCTGAGACTGGTATAACATTCATCTAACAGTAAGTGATAAAGCTCACCCATAAGAATAAGACGCTATTCCTAATGATATACATGGCATCACATTGTGCTTGTAGTCTTAAGGTACATGTCCGTGGTATCCGGCAAGAGACCTACTAATACATGTAAATAAATTCTATTAGATGCTTCCATTAATTTAATGTAATAGTAATCATTTACCTCTTTTTTCTCCTCTGTTTTTCTCTTCTCTTCTTCAAGCTCCTCATCTCTTTTCTTTTTGATTTCGCGCATTTGCTCTTCAGCTTCTCGGGCTTTCTTCTTTTCCATTTTAGCTTCTACTTTAGCTCGTTTCTGCATAAAGTTTATAAAAAAATTACGTTTACATAGCACGTTATTGTTACCATACATACAAAAATAAGGGGTAGATTGAAAATCTATAAGATTTGATTGATCCAAAAACCTATGAGATCAGAACGATGTTTACTCTGCGCAACAATGTGGAAGTAGCTAAGATGAATTATAGCGCCCCACATTGTACTGGTCTCCTAGAGACATACGATGTTGAGTCATATATCTTCAGTAACTTCACTACCTACAACATCCTTCAAACCGGAAAACTAATGTTCCGGACACAGTAGAAAAGGGTACTGCAGGGTGCTTGTTTAGAAGGTTTAAAAGTGTAGATATATGTATTATTTATTGGCATGTAATAAATACCAATTTTGTAATATATGGATAACTTTAGATTTTGAAAAACCTATTTTGGGATACCTGTTTTACATTGCCATACATTAGAAGAGAAAAAAAAAACACATTAAAATACAAACATTGCAATAGCTTGGAAGCAATAGAAACAGTGCTTTTTCATTTTTCTAATGTTGCCATATCATCTAAATTGAATTACATAAACATCGAACATACCTTTGCTCCCATTTTATCCACAAGCTCCACCTTTTCAGCTTCTGGAATGCTTTCCTCCGCAGCTTCTTCTACTCCATCTGGCTCCTCTTCTATTAATGCTGCCTGATGACGAGCAGCTAAGAAAATTATGTTTTCATATGACAATCACAGTACAGTTTATTTATTAGTAAGAAACCAATGGCATTATTATTTAACAAATTTTTATAACTATTTGGAGCTTATGTATAAGGCTAATTAAAGGTTTCTTTGTACATCAAATTAGTACATTAGTATGCACAGATAGATAGTTAAAATAAAAGGAACAACAAAAAAATTTTGTTGATCAAGGCTACAACAAGAAATGTGGAAAAATAATGCCAGTAAAAATATGTAAGTAAAGATAACAAGTAACAATACACAGACAGGTATCTTAGTTTGATGGATAAGTTGGCGTATAGCAACATGGAATATTATTTGTTGTTCAGTTGGGTTCGAACGTTTTGGCGACGTGTTTCTTCAAGATAAATTTATTTTTAATAAAGAATAAATATGCATCAGCAAATTCCGAGTTAAATATTCGTGGTATTCTTATTAATGGTGAGTTGTTTGCGAAATTTGTCGACCGACCTGGTACATGGTGCAAAGGCGAGTGCGGCGCGAAGGTGTGTGTGCAGAACGCTATCCGCGCCACCACCTCTTCACAATTTAATTTACCGTATATGGTATCATAGAGAAAACACATCCAGTATTTTACGTCTGTCCTCTAGTGTTAAAATACTAAACCGTAGACAATCTTCCAAATATGATTTTGCCGGTGTGCGTAACCAATAATTTAGAGGTTTAATGAACTTCTTTTGGAGACGCTCGATACGATCTATGTAAATTGAGTATTAAGGCGACCATACTTGACTAACATACTCTAAGATACTACGTACAGTAAACAGTTTTAATAGCTACATTTTTAAATGGTTGGCAGTACTCTCAGAATCCCTGTATACGACGTCTACCTATCCCCCGCCACACATATTTGTTAAAACAAAATTCGAGACCACTAGGTTAGTTGTAGACCGGTTTTTAATAATACCTGTAGTGATTACGGGGTAAATGGAGTTATAAACAATTTTCTCAAATACTTTACTGATCGTGTTTAAGATTGAGATACCTCTATAGTTCTCGATGTTTATCCTAGATCCCTTTTTATGAATAAGTATTATGTGTGCTTTTTCCAAATTGAAGGGAATGTATCACTATTCAATGATTTGTTTAAAATATAAGTAACAGGCAATGCTAATGAGGAAGCGCACGAGGACCAAAAATTAAGCGGAATGTTATCACAGCCTGGTCCTTTATATATGTCCAGGGACTTAAAAAAATTTTCTAGCGATGTTTCTGTGATACATAAGTTAGAAACATTACCAATACTGTGCATGGAGTCATTAATAATACATTTAGATGTAGATGGTTTTCCAAATGCGCTTTGAAAGAAGACATTAAACACTTCGTAAATTTGTTTGAATCGGTATATTTGGAGTTGCTAGAAACAAATACATTTGGATAATTAGACCAGCCACGCGATTTTTTTATGAAAGACCAAAATCATTTAGGATTAGATTTTATATTGTTCTAGACATTTGTGGTGTAGTTATTGTAGCAGATGGCTTGCACTTTTTGTTGTCTACTGCGTAATAAAGCATATTCATCACAGTAACATCTGTTACCACTTATTTTCCATTGTTTGTGAACTTGAGACTTTTCTTTAATTATGTTGATGAGAGCATGACTGTACCAAATCGGATATGAAGAGTTATGTCTATAGGACATTGGGTGTATATATTTATTGCTTCATTCATTATTTTGTACAATCCTTCCACCATATCCTCCACATTTGCAACCAATAATACAGAAAGCCAATCAAGTTTGCTAAAATATTCAATCAATGCTACATATTCTCCTATATATAAATTTCGTTTAGGAGGTCTATGCCCTTTAAGTGATGAAAGCGACAGGTCATACAGTTACATAAATTGAAGTCAATAATATTATTGGCAATTGTAAAATCGACATTTTTATAATATACACAGATGACATAACATATGTTATTATGAATATAAATATTTTAATATTCATAATAACATGAAACTAATTTTTTGCTATAACATACAAACTAGAAGATTATCGATTCATGTGATTTTCTCAAAATAGCCATATGTATGAGTTTAAATAAATATGAAAACATGTAATTTTATATTCATTATTTTAATATGATAATAATCCATTAAATTAGCCTTATTTATATATGGCAGAGGCAGTTAGTACCAGAGAGAGGCAGAAGATATTTTATCTTTTAGATATTAAAAAAAGAAGAAATTACTAAGCCCTTGAACTTAGTAGTGCAGTAGTATTATGTTCAATATGAAATTCATTCTTGTTTTAGCAGAGAGGTAAAGTAAGAAGTTAAGCTAACTCAGTAATTATTCAACAAATTCATTGCAAATTTAGTACTTGAGATCCACCAAAAAATAAAGATTAGAGATGGAAATAGACAGTTTACAAATGGACACCAAAAGGAGAGGTAGATAAAACTAAGGATTATATGTGCAATGAATTCAAAGCAGCTTACAGGAGTTAAACAACTTACATAACAGGAGAAAACAAGATAGTAAATGATACTAGTATGATCAAATATTTAATAAAGCACATTCAGTAACATCTGTGTGAATATAATAAATTATTGACCACACATTCAATATGAAAAATTTTGCAAACGAATTACCATTAGCTCTCATCCGCGCTCTTTGATTACGTACAGCTTGAACTCTTCCTGGTCCACCATCCCGTTGTACTACGGCAGTAGGTTTTGCGCGAGCTGTAAATAAAAGTTAATACTTACTCTATGCACTTCCACAAATAGCTTCGAACAGTGGTATGATCCTTAATATGATAAATAGAATACTTACGTTGTGTTTTCACCTGACCAACACGCAAAAACGCTAGCGATAATACAAGTATAACTATGGCACTTAAAATAGCTGCAATAATGAATGGATCCATTGTCATTTAATTTGATTAGTTATTACTTACGTAGTAATACAGTATAATATAAATCAGATTTAGTTTAAGGTTTAGGTCCGATTTATTAAACATACGGACCTTTTTGACATTTATTTCGTCAAGTTAACTACGTCATCAATAAATACAACATTCATACAGTAATATTTTTATTCATGAGATATAAATAATTGCTAAAATTAATAACAATAGAAATTACATGGAAAAAATAAAGCTTTAAATTAAATCTTTTAAATATGTTATTTATTTTTTAAATATATATTTCAGTTTTGTTTGCCAATATTGGAACGTTAATAAAAAAATTGTAACTTTGGGTGACGTGTGTCATGTCATGTTCTCGATATTTGCCGATGTTCATTTTGTGAGCCTTAAACCACAATGTTTATCAAATTATCTTTTCCCGTAGCTTTAATTCTATTACTGGATGTAGCTTCTGCGTTATATTTTCACATAGCAGAAGGTGAAAGAAAATGTTTCATAGAAGAAATCCCCGATGACACTACTGTAATAGGTAACATATTCTCTTTCGTATAATTGAAAGTCGTTTTATTTTTATACATTTCTCTGTTCTTTATAAATAAAACAATTGTTATACAAAACTATGCTCTTTTTTATCCAGTATCAATAAGCACGTCCAATAAATATTATTTATCATTGATAATTGTTTATAAAACCGGTACGATAAAATAATTATTTAATTTTATGTAATTTATTCTAATTAAAAATATTTATTTCAGTGAACTACAAAGTGGAGCTATATGACCCAAGGTCAGGTGGCTTTATGCCATCAACACCTGGTATTGGTATGCACGTGGAAGTACGGGATCCAAACGATAAAATCGTACTGTCGCGTGTTTATTCCTCAGAAGGAATGTATTCCTTTACATCCACAACGCCTGGTGAACATGTTATTTGCATGTATTCCAACAGTACATCATGGTTCAGTGGATCCCAATTAAGAGTGAGTTTAATCTTAAATATATCATTTTATAATAAGAAATATATATTTCTAACTGAAGCAAAAATGGAACATTGTGGAAAATAATTTAATTTGTATGCAAATGTTTGAGCATGTATGTCATTATAGAGGAAATATTATATCTGTCTCTTAAGAGTAAAAAGTAATACGTAATTATGTGTGTTTTATCATTAGCTAAAAAGAATGAATTGAGAAAATGAGAGAATTTTGCCTGTTTCCCAAAATTTAGATATCACAAAAGTGTCAGTGTATTTTAGTCCTGTTTATAATTCTGCTAGACTTTAATCCCACTTGTGTTTTTATATAAGCAATACATATAATACAGTAACTTAAGAGTATTGCACCTGCCTCCATAATTATTTGAATCCCATTAACTAATAGACAATGTACATAAACTCAATAAAAATAAACAACTATGATTTTATATTTTCAGACCATCTCTGTTAATTAAATAATTTTATTGTATAACCAAGAGTATTAGTTGGTGAGGGATTGTTGTATAATTGTTGTATTTGATATTTCTTTACTAAAATAATTTTTTGATAAAATGAGAAGAGGGCATTTTATAATACTAATAACTTAAATTTCATTTAGTTGTGATAATACATTTTAATATATAGTTAATTTATGTTTAAACAAGTGTAACCAGAACAAAGCATGAAGTTTCAAAGTAATAGGATCCATTATTATTTTTATGCACCTTAAAATATTTTTAAACATTTCAGGTACATCTTGATATTCAAGTTGGTGAACATGCAGTTGACTATGCCAGTGTAGCTAAAAAGGACAAATTGACAGAATTACAGCTGAGAATAAGACAGTTGCTTGATCAAGTACATCAGATCACAAAAGAACAGAGTTATCAAAGGGTAAATAAAGTATTTCATATTGAGTCATTACATATAATAATAGGGGTGTATGGGGTTCCACATAACAACTTAATGGATTCAAGCCAACCTCACCTGCTTCTGGTGCACCCAGCTAATCAACAATCAAAGCTCTGGCATTCACCAACCAGCCTTGGGCCAGCATGTTGGATAATTGCACAAATTCCCCCATACGAACTTCTACAGATATGGAGATCTTTGGGGGAGGCCTATGTCCAGCAGTGGATATCTATCGGCTGATGATGATATAATAATAACTGATATTAGATGGTTTGTATGTCCTGTGGTGATTAGAAAAATGTGTAATAATATTCATAAATTGTAAAAAACTAAAACATGGTCCAGACTTCTAAGATGTAATCTGAATAGTTTGCTCGCAATGAAGGCACACTACAAGTATTATGTTAATATACTGACACAGATATTCACAACAAAACCCAAACCTTTGCTGTTAGTTTCTATTTTCACCGATTGATCGGTTAATTTTCAAAACAATAAGATATATTGTAAAGTATCTACCACTTCATGCACTTTTGCCTTCTATTTGTGTCAAACAAACAAACTGGATTTATGTCATGATAACTGGGTTACCTTTGCTTGCTACTGCCATGTAATATGAAGGTCCTGGGTTCAATCCCAGAACCACTAGCTTTAGGTGATAGGTTTTTTTTTTGTAAACTTTATGAACCAGTTGTCTTCGAAAGCCATCACCTTTCTCTTAAAAATAACTTCATCATACTTAGAAGTTTTAATGAAATACCATGCTTCAGTGCTGAGTCCATCAGCTACCGAACAGCATTGTTTTCTTGTGTGTTTGTTGCATTCTGGAATAACACTCCTTATAATAATGTAGCATTCATTGCACTTACCATGCATAGAGTACACTCTTTACTGGTGGTAAGTCTCTGTTACTGGAGCTCATCTAGGTTGGTACCACTGCAGTACCTATTTCTGCCACTAAATGTTCCTGTATTCCAGTTTGAAGGGTGCTGTAGCTAATGTAATTACTGCAGTAATGAGGCTCAATATCTCATGTCTCAGGCGACAAGCACAATGTGGTGCAGTACATACTATCTTAACTAGTGACATGTTATGGGTGGGTGTATCACTTACCATCAAGTGAATGTCCTGTTCATCTTGGTACTTAATTACATAAAAAAATAAGTGATTATGCTTTATCATCGTTGGTCTCATTATAATCTAACATCATTACATATTAAGAAGTAGGATAACTAATTGTAGGTGTAATAATCAGATAACTATTTGAATTATTTACATTACTAACACAGTATTTAAGCACTGTATTGTTACTAACACTTATTAATTTTGTATGGACTTTCTGGTCTGAAATAAATATTAATTTCTTTTGTTTTTAAAGAATGTTTATATATTATTAGTTACATGTTGTAAAATCTTAGAGTTGTATATAAAATAACTAATGTTTGGTCAATTTCAGCAAAGAGAAGAAAGATTCAGACAGACCTCTGAAAGTACAAACCAGCGAGTTTTGTGGTGGAGTCTTTTGCAGACAGGAGTCCTCATGGCCATTGGTTTTTGGCAAATGAAGCATCTTAAGAGCTTCTTTGAGGCTAAGAAATTAGTTTAAATATTTATCATACTTATGTTATCTTAATTTTGCCTTACTGTAATATAAACTACTTCAAATAATTTAAATGCAGGTTTTGCAATTTGTGAGTTTTTGTAAATGATCTGTATTTTTCCAATAAAACATACTACAGAATTGTTTTAATTTCTTTGTTCAATTATTGTACCTATGAAAATACTCTACCACAATTGTGAACCTTGTGAAGATGATATGATATATATTAGAGTTGCAATTATGTATCGAAAATGTAACTTTTTTGAATTGTTAAAGATGATTAAGATGAAATAGTTGAAGGAGAATTTAGAAGTCTCCTGTTATGTGTACCAGAATTTTCTACTTGCTGATCTGTTAATACATAAAAAATAACATAAATTTTCTTTACTTATTGTACAATAAAAATAATCTATTAGTATTTATGAATTGTTTACTTTAAATACTTCATCTAAATATTTAACAAACAAAGAGGCTTCAGGCTTTGGAAATGGTGATAGCATACTAAAATCCACTACTCGCAAAGTGCTTTCTAAAGTGTCGCATGTACAATAGTACAAATGACCATCCACTTGTAATTGTTCTGCTAATTCCAACTGATGATTGTCCATTAGATCTTCGTTGATTACGACCAATAGAGGTTTGTTGGCGTCAAGCGCTTCCAAACAACTTCCAGCACCTGCGTGACTTATTACTAAATCTGCATTGTTAATGTCTTCCTGGATTGAATCTTTGAACCTGTATAGTCGTAGTTGAATCCCTTCTTTGTCGTATTCCCCAGGCTCTATGCAGCTATTACCTATTTGAAAAGTTATTTCTTTGCATCCAATATCTTTTAATGCACGAAGTATAAGTGGTGACTTAATCTTTTCAGCAAGTAAATCAAAACTTGTGGTCCCTACCGTTATAAAGGATTTTCTATATTTTAAAGACATAATTTTAAAAACAAATTTGTGTTCTTATTTTGTATTTTTAGATTACAACGTATTGACATTAGTCACGTCATTTATTAACGTTTAACAGCTGCGTATGTGTTGTTCAATTCGTCTTTTTTGAGACAGGCAATCGTCAGAGATCAGACAGCCTAATTCTACAGCCATTTAATTATTCAATGACTTTGTTTTATTTTATTTAATGAATTAAATTTTAAGCTTCCGACTTATGCCTGTTTCAGTTTGTCTTTTCGTAAAGAATTTTGTAAAATTCCTATCTTCAATAGAGCTTTTTTAAACATATTGATTTAACTGCTGGTCTGAGGTAAAAATTATCACTTCAGATTTGTTTTTACTACTGGAGTTTTTAATAGCATTGTTAGTAGTTGTCCTTTAAAATATTATTAATGCAACCATCGTTTTCAAATTCCATTAGTTACAAAAATGTTAAAATCTTTATAAGTGGACT
The DNA here is from genome assembly GCA_029030555.1 of Ornithoptera alexandrae. NCBI lineage: Eukaryota > Metazoa > Arthropoda > Insecta > Lepidoptera > Papilionidae > Ornithoptera > Ornithoptera alexandrae. Next base: position 9,622,118 of record JARDVY010000034.1, read on the forward strand.
ACTTCTAACATTCCTTTTATTTCATGGATTAAATTACTGGTAAACTCAGAAAGCGGCTCATTTAATTTTATTATTTAATAACAGGTTTTAATTATTAATCAAAATACGTAATAATACGTAAATATTTTTAAATAACGTGAACACGATTCGCCTCAATACAATTTATTTCGTCCTTGCGCGTGTTATCGGAAATTACGATACATTATTTATTCCACTAACCTTTTGAGCCGACTTACTTATATACAGAATGTTTTGTTTTAGTTTACTGCAATAAACATGAATTAAGACAATATGTTCTTTCTTCAAATTCTTAACCTTCATCTTCTTAATCTTCTGTCCATTCTTAACCTTTAGTTAAGGTATGTTTTCTAGTTGTATTGTGGTTTGAATATATAACTTCTGGCTTTCTTTCATTAGCTATTTTTACGCGCCTTTAATATCGCTGCCAAGAAAACTGCCTCCAAACTAAAATAACCTTGTATGGACGAGTTTTTTTTTTATCGTGAAGGAAATGCGCATACCCGTCCTCGCAGGGGACAAGGACAGGTTATGTCGGACTAGCACCGACAAAAACTCCCACGATGTTTCAACTCGTCGCCTGATGGCGGGGTTACGGGAACGCTTGCGCAGCCCCACCTCGGGAGGGAGGGTTGAATCCTCTCTTTCCACTTCAGCAGTGCGCCCTCTCATCGGCTTCCTGCTTTCGCGCGGGCAACGGATTTCTCCGAACCTGTTGCCCAGAGGTAATGGGAGCCAAGAGAGAAAACTCTCCTGGCTCCCTGCGGCGGATTTGATGTTCGGGCCGCCACCACCCGTTAAATAGCCGCGGAGGATAGGGAGAACGGCGCATCGTTATATCGACACTTCTCTTCGCCCGTGGCCCCACCGCCGCCACGTCGCCGGTGCGACACCGGTAAGTCGCGGATGGTACTCCCTCCGTGACTCCACCTCGGCTGCAAGGGGCAGTATGAAACCGCCCCTGCACCCTGGCCGCAAAGGGCAACATAAAGCCGCCCTTGCAGTCCCCGAGCGCTCCGGTGAGCTCCAGTTATCCAACCAGTGCTCTAACCTGGAGCGGCCACCTCGGGCCGGCCCTTCGCTGCGATCTGGCCCTGGTAGGTTCCTCTTCGCTTCACCGTGGGCGACCCCGCCACGGTTATTGAGCCCCTCCGCCATGATAAGGCGGGAATCTGTTGGGGGGTTGTATGGACCAGTTAATGAAATTACTGAGCAACTGAAAAATCTCATCTTATCTCATGTCTGCAGGTGATTAGGATTATGATAGGCTATACTACTTACGTTCAAAAATACCTTCTTTATATTACATTCAAGAAATAGTTCTTTTATACAGTATTTAAGTTATTACATTACTATTCGCATAAAGTTTGATGGCTACTAAAAGATCATACTGTATATAAACAGATTTTACTTAAAGTTCACTTAACACCACGCGTCTTTCCTTTACCTTGTGCCTTATTATTATATAAAATGTTAACATGACACACCTGGTGTCCAGACTTCCATGTAATTAACTAATACCTAAATAATAACGTGCGTCGATTGGATATTAAGACTATTGAAGGAATTATGACCGGGTCTTCGTTTGTGATAATCAAACGTGAAGTAGATGGTGCTCCGCAATATGCAACTGTGGACGTTTGTACTCTGTGTTTGTCGTTGCGTGTTCGCAGAAGATTTTCCATCGCTGATCACAGCAAACGCTTCGATAGGTAAATTTTAGGGTTCTCGAACATTTGTTACGCATTCCACAATGTTCTTTTAATGTTCAAAGTTGTAAAACATCATCAACAAAAAGTGGAAAACAGTGTCGAAAAATTTTCAAGCTTAGTTCAAAGCACGCTCGATAAGCTATTTTGCAACAAAAAAAATCGTAATTAGTTTTACTGTTTGAGAGTTCCAAAACAATAGACACAAAAATATAATTAATTGTTTACGTTTTATTAAATTTTAAAGTATTTTATTCTGCAGCGGTAGTTCTGGACAAACAATTCCTCGGCGAGCAGTACCAGCCGATGCTAGATGAAATGAAGGACTACATCAGAGAGTTGGCACGGGTTAAATTAAAACATGGGGGAGTGGTCGTGCATTATTATTCTTGGACAGCTATCAGTCTTAAGAAAGGTTAAGATATAATTTGTAAAATGGTAATAGTAATTTTTATCATTGTATCAAAAATGAGGTGGTTTGCTGATAATTGCCTGTCGGACTATGTTCGAACTTTTTAATACTTTCGAATAAATGTATTCGAAGTTCAGATAAACATGAAACATCAATATATGACACAATGTATCCTTCCAATTTAATTTTTTTTTTAATTTCCATCATTAATAGGATGAATTCTTACGTACTAAAGATATTTTTGGCGTAAGTAATAATGTTTAATTTTGCAGGTTTCTTAGCGGTATTCAGTGTGACTTCATGTGAGGATACATGGTCGCTTTACTCTCGTACTGAGGATGAGAAGTTGCTACTGTTTGCATTGACGGAGGTGGACTGTCCCCGTCTGCCGGCTGATAGAGCGGTGATCGTCACTTACGCGGAACCTGGCCAAGAGCTGGCACAGCTTATACTCGATTTGAGAACTATGCGAGCGTTCGACTGGCAATCAGCCATCATACTGCATGACGATACGTTAAGTATGTCTCAGTGAATAGAAATTTAACATTTTTTATGATATTTTTAAGTTTTTTGGTTTTAAAAGGATAAATAACTCACTTTAAAGAGATCGGCCAAATTACTAAATAATGTTACTAAGATTATATATATCATTATGCTTTTTATGTCTTATTAGTACACTATTTGAGCAAACTATAATGCCTTTCGAATAAGTTTTCCTTTAATTTTAAAACAGCTATATCGAAAACGTCTTGGCTGAAGATATAAAACTGTGGTATCTGATTAAACAGTCGCCTGGGAGAGAGAGAGACTTTTAAAAAGTATGATGTATTCTTTTTTTCATATCTTTCATTCTCTCTTTTATTTTCAGACAGAGATACAATTTCCCGCGTTGTGCAATCATTAACATGTAACATAGAAGATGAAATGGTGTCCTCGGTGTCCGTAACAGTATTCAAGATGAAGCATGAAGTAAATGAATACTTGAGGAAAAAGGAAGTACGTAGAGTGTTATCCAAATTGCCAGTTGCAAAAATCGGTAAGTTATTTATTGAACCAGTAAACAATACATTTAAATAATTTGATTCGACGATTCGTGCCTGACATTCACTAAGGTAAGTGACAGGTCTACGGTAGTGGTCAATCGTAGGATTCTGGTAACAAAAGCTTCAGCATAAAAGAATATCTGAAATGCAAGTGTCATGCAAACAAAGTTGGATTTATCGGTCACCTTTAAAGGGGATCTCTTTATAAATTCCCCAGGTTGAACCTGAAGGGTAAATTTCTCGATATTACTATTGCAGGTGAGAGTTTTATGGCAGTAGTGACATCGGATGTGATGCTGACGATAGCAGACACGGCACGAGAGCTCCTGATGTCGCACAGTCAGGCACAGTGGCTGTACGTCATACCCGATACAAACATATACAACTCCAATCTCTCCGCACTTATTAACAAACTCTACGAAGGGGAGAATGTTGCGTTTATTTATAACGTTACAGACGACAGCACAGACTGTGAGGTTAGAAAAAAATTAATATGCAATATATAAATGTAATAATGGCAGAAAAATAACAATTATAGTCCTATTCTTTTAGAACGGTTTAATATGCCACTCCCGTGAGATGCTGCGAGCGTTTATATCAGCGTTAGATTCGGCGGTGCAAGAGGAGTTTGACGTGGCAGCGCAGGTTTCCGACGAGGAGTGGGAGGCGGTCAGACCTACAAAAGAGCAAAGGAGGAATGCCTTACTGAAACATATGCAGGTAATATTAGTTATAATATGATACTATTGAAATTTTGAGAAACAGTCATTTATTAAACAATTCATTACAAAAAAAACTTATTACATTGACAGAATATCGAAAAGTCTATTAAGCAGAGAATATGTTGATAAAGGAAAATAAAAAAATATTGATTTGTATATGAAAAAAGAATTTTGATAATAAACGGTATCATAATAAACTAGCTACGTATTAGAGTTTATTGTTGTAATAGCATAGTCTCTTAATATTTTTAATTAATATTTAAATTTAAATAAATTTTTGCCTGTAGCAATATATTCAAGCCAATAGTAAGTGTGGTAACTGCAGCAGTTGGCAAATAATGGCAGCGGACACCTGGGGCGCCACCTACCGACAGGTGGCGGAAGTTTCTTCTACCGAAACTGACTTTAACACCACCAATGGAGTCATAGAAGATATAAAATTGTTGCAGGTGTGGCTTACTCCTTTAACAGGCCGTGGTGGGTCCACGAGCCCAGTGTCAGATAAGCTGTAAAAGTCGCATGGTTTGCAGCGCTAACAGCATCAGGAATTTAGCATATTCCTTTTCAGTTTACAGCACCGGTGATAAAACCATGTGTTATCTTATTTCTATGATGATAAGTGCCAAGAACCCTCACGTAGATCGTCTCTTTATAGGGTAGGAGTAGCCACATTCACCTCAATATTATAATATTTAATCCAAAATTAAAAAAGGAAATTATAACCTACAGTAGCACAATATCACATGGGAATTGAGCGTGCAATACCACGACCACTATGACAAGACAAGAAGACTAAAAAGAACAAATATTTTAAAAATTCAGTAGAAATAAAGAAATCTGGAAAGAGTTTGTGTCTCCCTATAACAAAAAGATTTTTTGGTTAAAAACAGTCTAGATACAAAAACACACAAACACACTTCAAACCATTAAACTATTGGTCCCTATCTTTTCACATTGGAACTTTTACACATTCATCTATTTTTGAAAGACAATTGTAAAAATCACAAAATACGCGTCATTTTATCTATTTTTTATCTAGGCGTTGTGTTGAACACTAAAATGTCTGTAATTTAGGTTGGAACATGGCGGCCAGTTGATGGGATAAGATTTTATGATGTTTTGTTCCCTCACGTCGCCCACGGCTTTCGGGGGAAGGAGCTGCCGATAATGACGTATCATGTAAGATGATTGTACTAAAGGTTTTATAATTACCAAAATTATTATTATCTTCAAAGTCTTTATCGCTATATATATCATCGTAGCTATTATCACTAGCAATATCATCTCTATTATCATCATCATCATCATCGCCACCACTATAAGCATTATTATTATCATCAACTAGAGGGCATGTATCAGTTGATTGCATTGCTTCCAAGAATCTCAGAAATAGGTAAACATCCTGCCTCACGTCACCTCCTCCCGTGGCTTTAATGTTGATAGGAAAAGGGAAAGATCTTTTAAGTTTATAGATATAATTATTTTTTAATATTTATTTATTATTTATAACACCCAGAACCCTCCGTGGACCATTCTCCACGCTAACGAGTCAGGAACGGTGATCAGTTACGGCGGGCTTATTTTCGATATCGTCAAACAGCTTGCGATTAACAAGAACTTTACGTGAGTTTTTATTTATTTGTTTTATTACTTGTTTATGATATCTTCATTAGTATAATTTACGGATTTTTTTTATATGGTACAAAAATAACTACTTACATACTAAACTCCCAGTCAAATACTTCCATAATTCAACGTATCTGCATCGAACGCTTTTAATATTCCCACTTCTGGGATTCCAGGTTTTCTCTCGCTGGAAAAGAGAGGTGGCCTTCATTACGATAATGAATGTTATGGAGATTTTTTTTCTAATTATGAACAAGTTAATTCTAAAATCACTTTTGCAATACTATTAATTTTAACGATAATGGATTGACACTTGACTTTAGTTCCCGTGATGTTAGGTAATAATACGACCGTGGCTGGTGAAGTATACTCACACAAAATCCTCTGATTCTTATATATTGATAGATGGATTATGGTTTTTCATGTATGCGTAAATAAATATTTGATAAAATTTATTAATATAAGCATTTTCTTATTCAGAATACGTATCATAGTGGCGAGCGATATTAAACAGAACTATACAACTAATACATCGACAGACGTACGTACAACAAAATGCTTTTTATATTTATATATATATATTTTATAAATTAGTAAATCATAGATTTTGCCTTCCACTATTATAACATTTTATGACTCCAGCAAAAATTTTATTATTTTTAGATGTTTCACAGTCATAGTGCTAAATTAACAATGGCAGCAGTTGCCAAAGGCCTAGTAGCATTAGGCGCCGCTTCGTTCAGTGTACTCTCAGAGCCGATGTCAGGTAAGATGTTAAGTTATGCAAGTTATTGTTTGTTTCAACCTACGTAATTTGTATAGAAATTTAAAGAAATATCAGGTTGTTATAGTTAATACGAATCAAACGTTGTTTTTAAACAGATTACGACTTTAAAACCATAATAACTTACAAAGAATTTAGACGACGATGTAGATAAAGGGATTCTTCATTTTTTGTGTGGTCACCGCACCCTACAGCCAGTAACACTAGAGTTATCTGAAGACACCATTTCTGACCCTTTTTGTAGAATTTCATATTGTAGTCCCTAGATAGAACCTCACTAGATAACTAATAGGACGGTTTAAGTGTTCTCGTAGAAAATGTCTCTGGAAAACGACCTAGAAACTGCCTATTGCGAGAGGTGCGATGATAAAATGTGGTCATAGGCATTATACCTGTTGTTAATATTAAAGAAGTGCTTGTAATATTTAACTTTAGGCATTAACTACACCATGCCTGTAAGTACGCAGCCGTACGCGTTCCTGATAGCACGCCCGCGGGAGCTGAGCCGCGCTATGTTGTTCCTCCTGCCATTCACCACTGATGTGAGTTCGACTTTTTTATATTGTTTAAAACTGTTTACATACTATCTTATGTGTCAATTTGCTCCCATAATCTATTTCTGATCTGCTCTAGCCTCTCCTGTTATCCGGTGCAATGGATCTGCAAACGGATTGTTAGCATTTTTGTAGCCATCGATTGAATGTCCCTACCCTTAAATTTGATGGAATCAGCGACATCTCGTGACGAGGGATGTACATCAATGAAAATAAACTACAATAATATACCGTTTCATTTGAGTGAATTTATTTTTTTTATAACTTTCCAAAGCATAATTTGCTGTTGTAAGGTGTATTGAGGAGTTAGGCTTCATCATTATGAACAGCTGATAGAATCCTACAGTAGGACACACGTCAAAAAAACAAATATATTTGTATTTTGTTAAACAGAGGTTTTTGTTGATTTCAGACGTGGTTATGTCTGGGTTTCGCGGTGGTGCTGATGGGACCGACTCTTTACGCGGTGCACCGGCTCAGCCCGTACTACGAGGCTATGGACATGTCCCGGCGGGGCGGTCTCTCAACTATTCACAATTGTCTATGGTATATTTACGGAGCGCTGTTGCAACAGGGTCAGTACGATATATCATATAATAGATAATTTGTAAAAAAGAAAAATGTAAATATCAACTTACAAAATGGCACAATTGTACTGAATCAAGACCTTCCATACACTGCAGCACTTAACCGCTTGTCTTGAGAAACCTGTGATCCCTAGTTCCATTTCGGGACCATGTATGACAGAGATGATCCCGAAATGGTATGATAGAGGTGGATCATATACATAACCAGCAAAAAAAAAGTCTTTTTTTTGGATAAAATGATACTATGTTAGGGATTTATTTTGTATATTTGTTTTCAGGTGGTATGTACCTTCCGAGAGCGGACAGTGGCCGCTTAGTGGTTGGTACTTGGTGGTTGGTGGTACTAGTCGTAGTTACGACGTACTCCGGGAACCTCGTGGCATTCCTCACTTTCCCCAAACAGGAGGTGCCTGTGACGACTTTGAACGAACTCTTGGATAATAAGGCCATTTACACGTGGTCCATCAACAGGGGGTCGTATATGGAGATGGAATTGAAGGTCGCGCGTGATCTTCAGCTAAATTCTAGTTTCTAGAACGTACTGTATGTGAAATTTTCTAAACATGATTTAGACTCTTATTAATTGTTCGTTTAACATCGTGGACTATATTGTAACAAGAAAAAAGCTTTAGAAAATATCTTTTCTGTGTTTTTGGAATCATTACTAACATAAACTAAAAGGAAAATGTGGATGAAGTTATTTGTAGTTCAGTAATTATTACCATTATTAGGTTACTTACTAATTTATGAAAAACATACTAATAAACAACTCTTTAAACTTTTCCCTAGTTGGAATTTAAGACCTTGTATCACAAAGAGAGTTAAGATCATTTATTCTTTATTCTCTAAAATTGACGTTTTTGGAAAATGTGATTCCTTCAAGATATTTCACCGGAAGCTCAAGCTCTCTTAAATCATTTCTCCTTTTCGAGATGTAAATAATAGCATTCACATATATAATAACCCTTTTCGTAATGAGTTTTTATTGTTGTAGTTTGTTTATTAAAATCCAATTTCCTTATTACACAGAATTTAAAGGAACCGAAATACGTCTCGTTACTCAAAGGTGCGGAGATGACGTCAACAGGAAGCTTGGAAAAAGATCCTCGTTTAGGTTCGTTAAAAATATTTTAGAAAGCAAATATCCTTAGAAACTTCATTTTTAGTTTTAATTCAACCTCACTTGAGATATAGAGGAATTTTACATGTAAAAGTGAGAACTTTCATCTGATGGTGAGTCATCAAGGCAATGATATAGTTAGGATAATATATTCATCATCATTAGCCGATAGACGTCCAGTGTTAGACACAGGCTTTCCCCTAAGATTTCAACATCAGTCGGGTAGTGATTCATATGGGGGATTTGGGTCATTTCCCACCACGATGGCCCAAAATCGGGTTGGAGGGAGTAGGCGTATAATATACACTGCCATATTATGCTCATCGCTTCAAGATCCAGGATGATAAGATACTCCAGTAATTTCACTAGCTACCAGCCCTTCAAACCCACGCAAGAGCACAGTACTGAAAAATAGGAGCTGCTGTTGTACCTGTCTGAATGGTCTCATGCAGTAAAGACCTACGGTCAGTGTGTGGAACATTATGAATTCCAGTTACATCTTCACTGGCACGTGTACGGAAACAGAGGCATGTTATCATCGATTGGAAGATGCGGCTCACTTACGTAATGCGAGCAGCGACGATAGCAACTGGCAGATGCGACTTCACCATCAGTGAGTTTTATAGTAATAAGTTATTACCAGTACTAATTTGTCTAGCTTAATATATGCTTAAATATATGTATATTAATTTTGATAGGTGTGTAAGGGGTCCGTCACTACTACTCACGAGACTAAAGTCAACCTCACTTGCTCGTGGTGTATCCTGTTAATCAACTAACGAAGACTTGGCTCCCACCAACCAGCATTAGGCTAGCGTGGTGGAAAATGGCCCAAATCCCCCATAATAACATCTACAAACCAGGAGATCTTTGGGCGAGGCCTATATCCAGCAGTGGGTGTCTATCAGTTCATGATGATGATCATCATATTTTGATAGATGGGATTCACTTTACTGATACAGTATAAAATATATTAAAAGAGTCATAATACTTTTATTATGAAGTAGGCAAAGAACTGAAATAAAAGCTGTTATAAAAAGAGGCACTTAAATATCTTTTTTTTTATCTTAAATAAAACGAAGAGACGAGCGGCACGTTCACCTGATGTTAAGTGATACGCCTTCTTCTCATAACAACGTGGTGCTAGTCAGGATGTTATTCACAGAACCACATTGTGCTTGTCGCCTTGAAACACATGTTGAGTCCTGTTACCCCAGTAATTTAACTAGCCTGAGCGCCCTTCAAACCAGAACAGAGTAATGTTTGCACACTACTTTTAGTGGCAGAAATACGCGCTGCGGTGGTGCCTGTCTACACGGTCCCCGGCAACAGAGACCTACCATTAGTATTAAGGTCTTTCTGTGGAGCGAGACGACTAAAAGGGTCTTTGGGTTCGTGGGCTTTGAAAGTGAGGATCATCATTGAACGACAAGTCCGAGGTGGTCTAATTCTTGTGGTAGCCAACAGACGATGATGGGGAGGGTTATTGCTACGTCCGAGACGTGATTAGAGATGATGCAGGAAGGTACCGGTGTGTTCCGTAGGAAATCCCGGGGCCTCTTGCAAAGCACTAAGGATGATCTCCGAGAAGGTTTTAGTAGGTACAAATCCCGCATAATCCTGACTGTAAGCTGTATTGACAATTTTATGGGTTTAGTAGACCTGACTGAAATCAGTGTAAAAGAAAATATTAATTTTCATCACACAGGTGCCGAAGAGTTCATGGAGGAAAAGGTAGCTATGATTGTACCGGCCGGTAGTCCATATCTTCCGGTCATTAATAAGGAGTGAGTGAAATTCTTTTATATGTTAATTATTATATAATATATCTTCATCATCATCATCAGCCGATAGACGTTCACTGACGATGGAGCAGTAAGGTCCTCGAGTGGCGCCCGCATACCGTTAGACGTAGTGTTGGGAGGCTCACACAAGGTGGACCGAGGATCTTCTGGTACCAACGCGGGAACCCACTGGATGGAATATATAATGGTGATAAATATTTCCAATGATGATGATCTGTTTGTAATTCTGATGTATGACTTTAGCTGATGTTAACTTATATCCTTGCCCATTAATAAGAAATATACTTAACCATATTTTTATACCAATGATCTATATTCTATCCTCATAAGAGGCATGTTGAGATAATAAGTTATTATCATTATCAGCTGATAGACGTCCACTGCTGAACATAGGCCTCACCCAAAAATCTCCACATCGATCGGCCCCACGTTGCTCTCATCACAGAGGCTTCCCGCGATTTTCACCAGATCGAGTTATTATAATTATTTAAAACTTTTTATGTTTATGCTTATTTGAATTCTTGGCTGCACTACACTCTTTTTACATCTGGAGACATGAGATATGTCGTTATCCAAGTAATAATTATTTTTAACTCCTTTCAAAAGTTAGAAGATAGTAGGACTTTGGTCTTCACAAAAAATTCTATTCCTATGTTTTGACGGAGTGGTGTAAGGGTTCCCAAGAGCTCACGGAACCCAAGCCAATCTAACCTGCTTGTGATGCACCCTACTAATCAACAAACGAAGCACTGGCTCCCACCAACCTGCATTGGGCCAGCGTGGTTAAAAATGCCTCAGTCCTCTCATATTAATCTTTACCAGATCGATATGGGAAACTTTGGGGAAGGCCTCTGTCCAGCAGTGGACGTCTATTGGCTGATGATGAGACATTTTAACATTGTACCAAGATCATAGTAAAAATATATAGACTTAATTTCATTCGTACTTCAGATACTTCAAGTGTGACCAAAGCTAAATAATTTACTATGTCCAGCAGTGGACGTCTATCGGCTGATGATGATGATGATGAATCAATTTACTAATTTTAGTTTTCCCTGCTATGTATTTAAATTATGATTTAAAATGTTATAATCTATTACAGGATCTATCGAATGCATAAAGCTGGCCTCATAACCAAGTGGCTGAGCTATTACATGCCGAAGCGGGACCGCTGCTGGAAGACCACCACGGCTGCACAGGAGATTGACAATCACACCGTCAATCTGACGGACATGCAGGGATCCTTCTTTGTGTTATTTCTGGGTACATTATTTTTATCTTTTTTGTTAATCTTGATGAAAACTTACAACTTTTTTTGGTGGGGAAGGTGAGGGTAGTAGTAATAATATTTTAAATTTGCATTACCTTTTGGGAAACGCTCAGGGTTAGTTTAACATGTGGCAAGCAACAAAAACCATCCCGAATCAGCTTCGCTGAAAACCCCAGACTTGACAACTTTTCAGTAACTATTACATTTTAACATAATTTTTTTTTATTTACAACACGCTGTGTCTGTTTTTTTTTTATTTTGTTATATAGATTAATTTTGCAAAAAAAAAGTTTAAATAAACAAATACATAGCATAACAAACAAGTAAAGTTATTAGTTTAAGATTTATGTAATGGTGATATAAACTTTTCAGGATTCCTTATTGCTTCTTCTATTCTCTTGCTGGAATGGATGTATAAAAAGAAGAAGAATAGAAACGATAAAGACATTATCATCCCTTACACTGAATAATATTGTTTATATAAATATGTTAAAAAGATTGAGTAAAATTTTGTTGAAACAAGATCTCTATTTACTTTGAAGGTTTATGTTTAGTAAATGATTTAGTTGTAGCAAAAATATCGTACAGTAAGTCAAGTGGGATCTAATTTTTGTCGCCCAAGAACTTACGGAGACCAAGTCAACCTTACCTGCACGCGGTGCATCCTGCTGAATAACAGACGAGGCTCTGACCACCCACCAAGTCGCACTGAGCCAGCGTGGCGGGTTACGGCCCAATTCCACTCAATGTACTCCAATAAACGATGTGTTGTTCGGTCGGCTGATGATGAACTTTCCAAATCCCGAATCAGTCGAAGATCAATTCAAACGCAGACTCAGTAGACTAACTCAGATGTTACCTTAGTTTTATTTTTCTCTAGCATGATACTTTAATGTCAGATCTTCATGAAGAAAATAACTAGGTTACGAAGTTAGGTTAGTTTCCATTATTAAATATTTTGTGATGATAATTATGAAAAAAACCTCATATTCTCTTTTTTTTTTCTGAAATATGTTCCTACAGTTAGTAGATATGTAAAATCCAAAGAACTGTTTTAGTTTTTTTGTAAGTTACTATTTTTTTTGATTGTACATAACGAAGAGACGAGCAAGACGTTCACCTGACGGTAATTGATACGCCAGTTCTTGCCAATGCGGCGCTAGTAAGAATGATGATATATAACACCACGTTATGCTCGCCGCCATCAAACACAGAATGTTAAGTCTCGTTACCCCAGTAATTTAACTATCCACGACACGTTTTAAACTGGGACACAGTACTGTCTGTCGGCTGCAATAGGCGCTGCGGTGGTACCCACCTAGATGGTTTCCGGCAACAGAGACCTACCACCAGTAGATAGTATCCGGTATTTGAGCAAACCTTCTTGATACACGACATATCTAGTCTGTACGCAGCTAATCGTTTGTCTAGTAAGTGTTATAAGAGTAGCAGGATTGTTTTTAGTCTGTCTAGCTGGTTATCATCGCAATATTGTAAATCTGCCTCCATAGCAGCTGCATGCCTGCTGACGACATGAGAGTCGTAGTATTCTTGCTGAGCATGCTTCACCCCCCACGGCTTCGTTGTCGCTTATAATACCCTGTGAAATGAAGGTCAGTTCCTTCCTGCCTTCTTCCCAGCTATGTGGGGTCGGCACAGTATGTACTCTTCCACATCCCTCTATCAGCCGTCATATCTGAATTTACACTCTTCTTTCACATGTCATCTTTCACACAATCCATCCACACTTTTTTCGATCTTCCTCTACACTTACAACCATCCTCATTCATTCTCATTATTTTCTTTGTTATATGTCCTGCATCCCTCCGCATAACATACCCGTACCACGGTAACCTCTTGCTCCCGAATTAAACCTAAAAATACACCGCCCGCCATTTACAGACCAGATGAGGCGAAAATGGATTAAATGAGCGAACATCAAATTGAATATATCTCGTAAGATTATATTCTTTTACATAATTCCATAACGAACTTCCGAACCAGTGTGTTATTATTATACGTGGTACGGCGTCGCCATAGCAACTATGGGTGCTGTATCTAAATATTCAAATTCAAGAGATGACCTCAGCTTTTGACTATTCAACAACTATGCGAATCGCCGGTAAGATATCCTTTAAGTGGAAGCTTTGGGAACTGTTTGTTATTATTCGACGAACGACTACACGTGGCGTTAGTTAGGATGATATACACAACGCATTGTCCTCATCCCTTTGAGACATAAGACGTTAACATTATTTACTTCAGTAATTTCACTAGCGAAAACGCCCTTCAACTTGGAACATGGTAATATTTGCACACTACTGTTTGGCGGCAGAAATAGGTGCTGCGGTGATACCTACCTAGACGGTCTCCGGCAAGAAAGATCAAGTAAAAGTTCTACACTACTACATAATTTTTTTTCTTCGTCCTTTGTTGATGTTTAGGAATTGTATGTTATATACTTACCCCACTGAGTGATCCGATGATGATGAAGGTTGCGGGCAGCGAAGCATCGATCGATGTGGAGATCTTTGGGGGAGGCATATGTCCAGCAGTGGACGTCTGTCGACTGATAATGCTGATGATGATACTTATAAATTTTTGATGTACTCCATTTTTATTTTCGTTTACCTCTTTTACTTCTGAATTGATAGAAGAAATAATAAACTCTGAAACTATGTGTCTACTGCTTCCTGAATGATCCACAAAGGTGGGTTTGATGTATGCTGTTAACCTGCCTTTTCATTTAAATTATTCCTTATTTAGTCGCCTTTTATCACAAGTGGAAGTTTAGAGCTGCGGCAGAGGTATTCTTCTTGAGGGAACAACTTCTAACTCGTACCCAGTCAGAAGTAAATATAAAAAAGTAAAGATGATTTTATTACATTTTGGACATTTTGTAACGCTTGAGACTTTCTGTTTCTTTTATTTATGTTTCATTTAATGTTTTCATTAACGTCCTAAGCCGAGTGTCCTTGAATTGCAATAGAACCGGGCCTAACTTGACTGACAGGAATGCAAACGAAACTACTGTATACTTGCGGTGCAACGAACAACTTAAAGTTTTTTTATCGCTAGACGGGACAAGTGGTACGTTTACCTGATGATAAATGGTACGTCTACATATGATAATGTGGCGCTTGTTAATAAACAAATACATAATATAAAAAATAAGTATATATTAGTTTAAGATTTATGTAAAGGTGATATAAACTTTTCAGGATTCCTCATTGCTTCTGTTCTCTTGCTGAAATGGATGTATAAAAAGAAGAAAATAGAAATGATAAAGACATTATCAGCTCTTATACTAAATATATATATGTATATAAAGTAATATAATGTGTTCGTCACCTACAGATATATATTAAGGCTCGTTACTCCAGTAATTTGAATATAAAATACACGTAGATTTATTGAATCTGAATCGGAGCTTGTTCAAAGTTAAAACGTCTATATTATTAAGTTTTTAGACCTTTAAGTATAAAATTACTGCTTATCTAGTTATTGTATTGAAATATAGATATCTTGTTTTTAACTTAATTCTACTATTAGCATATGTATATATTATTTATATATAACTTTATGTATGTATATTAAGACGAGCGCATAAATGAGTTGGACTTGTTGTTGGAATGAACACGCGACGATCCGCTGACGTGACTCCGGGCACGTGTAAAGTTGTTTACTTAATCTTTTCAAGTTACGTATATTAAGCGACGAGACGGGCGAGACGTTCACCTGATAGCAAGTGACACCATAACAGCGTGGCGCTAGTTGAGATGGTGTACCAAGAACTACATTGTGCTCGTCGTCTTGAGACATAAGATGTAAAGTCACTCCAGTAATTTCACTAGCTACAACTCCCTTCAATCCGGAACATAGTAAACTTTGCATAGTACTGTTTGTCGGCTGCAATTGGAGCTACGGTGGTACGTAACTGCAGACGGGAATACTGATTCATAGATACACCCGCGATCTATAACAGTCCTCTTCTTTTACCTTGTAGTCAATATCATATGATACATGCTAGTAATAGTCACTTACTGTAGTGATAGGTCTCTACTGCCGGAGACCGTCTAGGTAAGTACCAGCGCAGCTCTTATTTCTGCAGCGAAACAGTATTGTAAAAACAGCAGTGTTCCCGTTCGAAGGGTCCTGTAGCTAGTGTATTTACTGGGGTAACGAAACTTAACGTTTTGTGTCTCAAGGCGACGAGCACAATGTGAAGCTGTCTATATCATCCTAACTAGCGCCACGTCACTATTGAAGGCCTATCACTTATAATAGGGTGAACGTCTCGTTTGTCTCGTCGCTTGGTAGAATCAACAAAGGTCTTAATACTTATACACTGTCAAAGTTCCAACTACCGTGGCCTAAATTTCTACTGCCAAACAGTAACGTGCTAAACTTTACTGTGTGCCAGTTTAACTGGCAATTAGTTAATGAAATTAATTAGACAACAGTCCGTGTTTCAAAGCGACGAATACTGTGTAGTGTAATATATATCATCCTAACTAGCGCTCTGACTAGTAACTATAATTACACAAGTTGTGTAGTATTGCGCAATAAGTTTGTAATAAAAAAATTACATGACTGTAATAAAAAATGAAAAGAAAAAAGTATACTGTGTTGTAATAAAAATAATGGAATTATAAATATTTCCCTGTTTATATACTTTAACGTTAATAGAATAGTTCCTAATTGTACACAACTATCAGCAGTCAAGCTAACAGCGACTTAGAGAGAGATAAATAAAGAACGGCTGTCTCCCTTAATTAAGCACGATGCAGGACAGAAGGAAATAGAATGGAGAGTGTATGAGAAATTAAAAAAGGTAACAAAAGATAAGAATGGGAGGAAAGAAGAAAAGTAAGAAAGAAACAAAGTGCAGAACTGTAATAAAAAGGAAAATTGAAGCTCAGGCCCATAAGTGCCCAGGGGATGAGATTAAAAAAAAATTAATAGTGATTATTTCTACCAGTAAGCAGTGAGCAAACATTACTGTTTTCATGAAGAGAACTGTAGCTAATGAAATTATAAGAGTAACGAAGTACATATCTTGTGTCTCAAGGTGAGGAGCACAAGGTGCAGTGTATATGTGAAGAGGTTTTTTTTTCTAAGGACATATAAGATAAAGCAGCACATGTGATGATTAGGCATAAACTGTACCCTTAACATTAATGATATATTATCTAGAAAACGGCATTGAAATTAAAATATTATATTGTTCTCGTTACTGAAGGAAGGTTACACTTAGAAACAATAATATTTTCATGTGATTAATACGAAAGAATGTATTTCAGTTTTCTTTTAAGTATAGTGGTTATGAATAGGTTATATAATGTTTTCCACTATTTGACAATTTTGCCTGATATATGACGCTGGTTAATAATGTGAGGAGAAGTCGCATCAGTTCCTATATCCGTCCCCAGTTGGGAATGTCATTGGATACAAAGCAAGTAATGTTTATATGTAAGTAAACTAAGTTAATGGATTGTGTAACTGTGTTGTTATTGAGACGATCAAGATTTGTTACATTGTCATATTCATGTTTAGTACAAATAAGTAGTGAACACTTTATCACCGCCGTTTCATAAATAACGCCTTATATTTGTTATAACATAACACCCACCAACGCGCACTGGGCTAGCGTGTTGGGCTAATGCCTAATTCCCCTCAATGAACTCTAACGAGATTTTAGAGGTAGCCCTATGTCCAGCAGTCGAAGTCTATCGGCTGATAAAGATCTTTTATAACCCCTAACAGAGAAAATATGTATTGATATAAAACTTTTAGGAGTAATGCTTTTCTTGTTTTCGGGGGTCAACCTTTAACAAGATATCCTGTCTTCTGAGAGGAAGTGGAGATTTTTACCCATTAAAACGCCCTTGGTGGTTGTCATCAGCGGTTGGAGAAGTTCGGAACAACCGCGGCTTCTCTAACGCTATACTGGTATAGCTCATCTCCGGGACTGTTTTATGCATATCTAGTACCCTTGCAAGTGATTTCACAATGGTCGGAGATCACGTCCAACTGAAAATCAAGAAAATTAGAATTCTGGTGTACCTGGGACGACTCTTCACTAATAACTTTGAGGTTGCCTTCAGTGTATTTTCACCCTTCG
Organism: Ornithoptera alexandrae; assembly: GCA_029030555.1. Taxonomy (NCBI): domain Eukaryota; kingdom Metazoa; phylum Arthropoda; class Insecta; order Lepidoptera; family Papilionidae; genus Ornithoptera; species Ornithoptera alexandrae. Next base: position 9,639,892 of record JARDVY010000034.1, read on the forward strand.
TACTCGTCCTCTTAGTAAATTAACACCATGCAAAACTAAAGTCAAATGTGAGCTGTAGGTGAAAATTTTAACATTCATAATTTTGGGAATAATTCCTCTTATGGGTTAGTTTTATCTTCTAGTGATATCCAGTTCAGTGACGCGATGGCAACCAGCTCGTGTAGATAAATGCGAGCGCGGCGTCAGCGGGCGCAGTATCCATTCGGTCCCCGCGTCGATCGGCAGCGAAATTCTGAATTCATCGGAGTGTGTTTTAATTTTATATAAAATAACTATCGGGTGTCAATGACAACATCGAAGAGAAAATTTGCGATCACCGACAAATTTTTACCCAGGTCAGCTGTCAACTTGTTTATTTGTTCACGGGGCAGGCGCGTGGCCGCCGAACCAGTTTTAGCTCGTGGCCCGCTTTGAAATAAAGCTATATATGATTATAGACAAACAATCCGTAACTTTTCACATTAAGAAGTTTGAATAAACTTCCTAATGTAACCGCATCGTTAAAGTCGAGAATATTGCTTTCAGACTAGTGCGCTTTACCATTATAAATATCTCCACTTACCATGAGCTGGGAGAACTTACACTTTCTCCAGTTACAAACAGTTGAACAGAACCTTTGTTTCAAAGATAACCACAATAGATTTTGTTCGTAACGACAATGGACAAAAGCTACTTATTAGTCATCTCATCATCGGTACAACCGAAACGTATATTACACAACGAAGATTTTAAATAAACCAAATCTTAAGGTTAACAAGTGCGAACCTAGTAATATCTTACTGCTATATTAGTTTCCTTTATGTAGTATAAAAATGTTACTGTTTTGGAAATTTTCCTTTTTTGCTATATACGGATTTCCTGTGTTTGTGTAATAATCATAATATTATTTGTTGTCAATTAATTGGCCGGAATAAGAGAAAGCTTTGGCTGCTTTAATTCTCTTAGTATAAGCAAACGTGGTTGTCTGAGAACTTTCCAATTATATAATATTCATTACTTCGCCTTTATAATACTAAAAACGCTTATATACATGAATTCACATAATAAATAAAGATTTGTATGTATATTCTAAATCGATTTTATATATCTATCTTATTATGTATAGAAGATATCTAGGGATAAACTGACTCATCATTAGTTCTCAGAAATTATTAGACGTGAAGATTTAAAATTTAGTAGAGATATTGCTTCTGCCATTTACAGGTCAGCTAGGAAGGAATTTTTTCAAAATTCCTTCCCCAAAGAGTGTTGTGAGGGTGTTACAATCGACAAAACGGGTAGAACAGCTAGTAGATAGTTATATTTTATTACTTTTACTTATTATTACATCTATTGTCTGTACAATATCTTTTGCCTCTCAGGGTTTATTAGCATAGAAAGTTGTACCCGGCTTAAGTGTACAATAAAAGTCACATTTTAATACAACTATTAAAGTACTAAAATAAAAAAAAGATCATAAATTCGTTCTTAAATGAGATCTTTTTTATATTATACTATTGTTTCTTGAATTTAAAACTATTAAAAGTAGAAATGATAGCAGTAGGTTTTGAAAGAGTATCTCATTCAAGTATCATGAAGTTTATTAAAAAAAAATTGGTAGTATTATCATAATGTAAGCAGCAAGTTGCATTTAAAAAATAAACTTGATTTTTTTTATTTAATTAAGCAACGAGACAATGAAGTTATTCATTTGATAGTAATTGATGCACCCGCCAATAACAACGTGGCGCAAATTAAGATGATATATACTGCATCACATTGCGCACGTCCTGAAGCAAAAGATGTTAATGTTACCCCAGTAATTACACTAGCTACCGGAACACAGTATTAAGTCCTATTACCTTGGTAACTACAATAGCTACGATTCTCAAACAGGAATACAGTAATATTTGCAAATTACCGTTTGGCGGCAGAAATAAGCACTGCTGGTAGCCTACCTAGACTGTCTCCAGTAACAGAGACCTATCACCAGTTAAACTTGAGAGAATTAATTTATGTACAGCTATTTTTTTTTTTTCGTTTCCCCTGCGTATGATGGGTCAGGGCCTATATATACTGTTCTCTTTCCATCATTATTATAACTTATCATATCTTTATACATTCTCTACTTTCATTCCTTCTTCTCTCATACTCTACTTATCTGTCATTCTTTTATCTCCTTTCTTACTCCATTCCATTTCCTTCTTTCATACCTCCCGCAAGTGAGTGAAGACTGTCGCCTCGTCATCTTCTCCTGAAACAATCATTCCTTTTGGTTGCTTCTCTTCTCTCTTCTTCTCCTTCTTTCTTTAATTACATTATTTCTTTCTTTTCGTTTATTTGTTTACACACATTTTATTTTATCTCCTTTTCCATTAACTTACAATTATACAATTCCACTTATTTTTAAAAAAATTGATCAATGCGTTTTACTATTTACTGCTAATTTAATTTAACTAATTTACTATCATCATTCCATTCCTTTTGATAGCATCTGCTATCACTGTCTTGGAGAAGCTCATAAATATTTAGCGACTTTCGTCCTCACTCATTAGAGAGGCAATAGCTTCCATTGTGAGCTGTCTCCCCAGCTCCACTTCCAATTCTGTCCTCTGTTTCTCGTACAAGGGACAGGAAGCGACAATATGCTCCACGGTCTGGTCCACCGCTGGGTCACAAAGGCACGCGGGACTCTCCTTGAGCTTGAACCTGTGAAGGTACTCGGAAAATCCCCCGTGCCCAATGAACATCTGGACCAAGACCGTGTCGAGCTCCAGCCGACGAAGGGAGCGATAAGCCGACACGACGTCCGGGAAGCAAATCCTCGTTGTTGAAGCCGTAGTACCTTGCGCATACCTCCTGTTCCATTCGTCGAGCGTTTTCAGTCTTAGCTGACGCTTGACGAAGGAAACGGGGCAATCCTCGTACTCCGGTCTTCTTTTATTCTTCAGGGCCGCTTCCTTGGCCAGTTGGTCGGCCCTTTCATTCCCCTCCGTCCCCACATGCGCCTTCACCCAAAACAATCTTACACTCGTCTCTTTTGCCCGCGCTTTCATGATGTTCTCTTGTACCCGAAGCGCCAGGGGGTGGAGGGTGTCAGGTCGTGCGACTGTCTCTAGGGCGGATCTCGAGTCGCTAAGTACGGCGCATGACTGCGCCGACCCGCTGGGCGCGTACCCCGTCGCTTCCACTAATGCCAGCAGCTCTGCCTGGTATTCTGTACAGCTATTTAACTATTTATAGTGTACGGTCAGCGGAATGAGGATTTTATAAAAATTACTATATTTTGCGTAACATATTTACAACAATCGGACAGGTTATTTCAAGGTTCATGTATAATATATACTCAAAGAGAGCTGGAGCTTGAACAATACCAGTTCTATTAGTTTTTAATGATGATAATCTTAATTAACACTATTAATAGTTTACAACCAAAATATAACCGTTACAAATATGGTTTCTAAAAGAGCTGGAAGCTGTTTGTAAAAATGCTATGACGTTATGATATATTTTACTATAATCCCAAGGAAATACTTAAAGTTTCAGTTAAAATAGCGGCTGGTGTTTTTTGTTCATACCTGGGGACTTTGGTCATTTCCCACCACGCTAGCGTAATGCGGGTTGGCGGGAGCCGAAGCCTTGTTTGTTGATTAGCAGCGTAGACCACGAACAGGCGAGGTTGGCTAGGGTCCCGTGAGCTGTTGTGCGGGAACCATTACCCACCAGAAAATTTACTTACTAAACATAATCTTTACTGGTGACAGGCCTCTGTTGCCGAAGACCGTCTAGGTATGTACCACCTAGGAGGCCCAGCGAAGGACTTTGTCGGTGTTGTGGAGGATGCCCCCTCACTTTTAGGCTTTATCAAAGTCATGGTCCGTTGTGAGTGGTCGTGGGTCACCGGCGTGGTTATATGTGAGGAGGTAATGTTGCAGAAAGAGACTGCTGAGAGGCAGCGAGAAATAAACACCCATCTCTCAATCCGCAGGCAGAAACCCGGGCGTCGAAGGAAGATGTTTTATTCCTACCAATCCCCATAACAGAGGCTATGGTGGCGGATTCGGGGGTAATCTGTCACCACATATGAAAGGCCTCAAAGGTGGTGCGTGCGGTACTTCCGCCTAACACTTTTATAGGGTTCGAGAGCAGTACCTCCACCCCGTCATGTGGCCTCGTCTCTCTATCTGAACCACGGTTGTATGCGAATGCGTTCCCGTGGTTCAGACCAAAAGCGATGAGTGAGAAACCGTGGGGTTTTAGCCGGTAAGAGTCCAACATAAATCTTGGGTTGCCAATCCAAAACAGGATATCCCCACAAAAAAAAAAGATAGGTACAACCGAAGCTCCTACTGCAGCCGAGAAACAGTAGTGTGCAAACATTACTGTATTTCGGTTTGGGGTAACGACACATAACATCTAAGTATATCTCGAGGCGTCGAGAACGATGTGGTGCAGTGTATATCATCTTAACTAACGCCACATTGATATGGGCAGATACTTATCAAGAGGTGAATGACTCACGAACAAATAAATAAAATCTTAGTTTTATAATTCTACTCTTCTCTTTTCTTCTTCTTTTATGTTATTTGTTTTTAAATAGAAACAAAACTGTTTCAACGGTTTTTATTATATATATATATATAAGATTAGTTTTTATTATGATGTCCATAGTCTCTAATACGGCAGATCTTTGGAATATCTTTTGAACAACTACTGTACAAAATAAGTTAAGAAAAACCCAAGTGTTTTCCTTTACAAATATCCTCCATAATGTAAAAAAAGGGGTTGATTTATTATATAGTTTTCTCTAATAACTCTCTACAAAAAAAGACAGTTTCATATATTAAATTGTAAAAGGTATCAAAATTGTATTCTGAACTATAGTAAATGTTTGTTAAGTAGTTTCAAGTTCATATATTATTTATTTTAGTTTATCTGTTCCAATGTGATGATGAATAAACATGGTTAATAGCGCCTAGTCATGGGCAAGTTTATTGCTTACTACTAATTAAACAGCTTGTTTTGTGGATACTTACTTACTAGCACTTTACTGTTATAGTGTGTTACTGCCAAATGAAAGAGAGTGGTTTCTTAGCAGCGTTTTTATGTTTGAAGAAATTTAATGTTTCTCAAACAATTTGGATTTGAAAATGATGTTTATTATAGTTTTTAATGTCCATAAAACGCGTCGCAATTTGGTAGTCGAGAATCGGAACTGGTTCCATGTTTACGAAGACAAGCATAACTGTTTTCTAGGTGAACTAGCCGATGCATGCGATCGTTGCGTGAACGTCGTCAGATCTGCCAGAGCGTTGCATACGTTAAATACTTGTTTTTGAGCCACTATGCTTCGGTGAAGAACTTAGATTAGATCGTACAGAAGCGTTCAGAAGCCGTGCCTGAGCAGCAATAACCTGAATCTGAGAATATCTTTGTTGTTCCGTTGGATAAAAAATATATACTGTTGACTGTTTTCATGATTGTAGCACTAAATCAATTTATGTAATGAATTTTGTTGGGTACTTAAGCAGTGTCTATATCTTAAAGAAAAGGTCCTACAACTTAAAGAAGGAACTAGATTACGTCTTGCAACGTAAATAAAACATAAGTTGGTTTTAAAGAGAGTTTATATATGGAATATATACAGGTTATAAAAATTTATTACATTACTTTACTGCACTTTGGTAAGAAGTATAGAATTTAAAGCATGTAAATGAATCCGAAGAAATAATTTTAATATACTAGTTATGAAGTTAATTAAACGTATTTACTACAATTTAATTACCATCAAAGACATAAATATATGTGGTGATTAAAGTCCAAAGATATAATAAGAGTCGTTTCATCTTCCGTCACAAGAGAGGTGGTCTTTGGACAAAGTAATAATATTCACGAAGTGATGCCAAAGTTATTTGTTATTGCATCACCTCGTCCATCCAGTTCCTAATAGCGAGTGGGACTAACTTATGTTAATAAATGCATTTTAAGTTCACGTTCTGTCACATTAATTGCAATATATATATAAGCAGCTTTATATATCGTGACCGTTACAACAAGTTCAGTTAATGTTATATCTACGACTACATATAACTTGTTAAACTATGCTTGTGACGTCATGCTATATAATGGCATTATATAGTAGGCTATATATATTTACTCTACGTCAATATATACGTACAGAAGAATGCGCGATGGTGATTTATACATGATCAATCATCAGCCGATAGACGTCCGCAGCTGGGCATATGCCTCCCTCATAGATCTCCACATCGAAGAGTTTATTGAGAGGAATTGATCCTTAGCCCATCACGTTAGTCCAGTGCGCGTTGGTGGGTGATCAGAGCGTCTCGAGAGGGGTTGGCTTGGGCTCCGTAAGATGGACGGAATCTCTTACATCCCATTTTACATTGTAGGAGTATATTTAATTTGGCATAAAACGAGATCCCTTTCACTCTTCCTTTTGAGAACATAAAATTGTTATGTTGAGGACGAGTGTTAACTTTAATTAAATTTTGATTCTGATCTTAGACATGCAGGTAGAAGTCAACCTGCATCCACATAAGTAGCAGCCATAACTCTGTATAAATACGAGTATATTTAATATGTTTAGATTAAGAGATACATGGATAATAATATAATAATAGCTATAATAATAATAATTACATAGTAGTTATTTACGATATGACTGGTGTAACTTCCGCCAAAATAACTCAAATTCAATGAAACTTATTTTTAGGGTGTCTAGGCATTTGTTTGACACTAGCTACACTAAAACTATAGCATTGATACTATGTATTTTATTTCCGTTCTGAATAATTTTTCTAATTAAATCTGCTTTTCAAAATTTCAGGCTTGCTAAAAACCTGTGCACAAGAAAAGGTAGCCGTCGAGCTAACACCGGCAACCGCCTGGAACACGCGGTGCTCACTCACATACAGCACGTACCCTAGACAGCCTGCCCAGCCTCTCCCCATCACCCCATCATCGTCTCTCTTCTCTCCATCAGCTCGTGTTGATTCAGTGCAAACTATCAGCAGCAATGGCCCGAGGTGATGATTATGTGACCGCCTCCAAGGCAAACCAAGCTTGTCAGCAGTTCGATGTCACTGCTACTCAAGTCAAGTAAGTGCAGTCAGGATACAGATGTTTCACCTAGCGGTCTATTTGGTTATTTAGACTTAGATTTCTAATGTAATTTACAATAACTTAGACGATGCTTAAATTTATCTTGTTAGACGCTATTCCGCTAAAAAGAAAGTATTTTAATATGGCACTATATTATGTCTTTACATATGAAATTGGCGTTTTGTACGGGAGGAATATAAAGTAATTTTTTTTTGTATTATATTTAATTAATCAAAGTATGCACCGTTGTTATCTATGCACTTTTGCCATCTCATAGGTAGTTCATTGATCCCTTTACTAAAAAATCATGGAGGCGAGAAGCAATAAACTCTTTGAAGGCGGTTTGGACAGCTGCATCGGAGTTGAATTTTTTGATCCGCTTCCACAATAGTCTTTAATTCTTCATTTTCCACTTTGGTCTCTGGCCGTCCACGGGTTTGGTTCTAAAGGTCGAAATTTCCAGAACGAAAACGTTGAAACCAAAAACGTATCGTGTTTTTTTTTTTGCGACACCAGCGCCGTACACATCATTAATGCTTCGAGCTGTTTCTGCAGCATTGGTGCTGGTTTTACGGTAGAACTCGTACTCGCAAATATACCGATATTTCATGTTTTCTATTGTACGGTAATAAGCGACGCCAAAGAATAAAATAATGAGAGAAAAAACAAATAAATGACTGTTTTTAAAACTCAAATGTAGCAGCTAAATGAATTTATAAATTTGAATTTGGAACTCTTAACCAAAGAGTAGATATATCAGATCAAAGTGGTCAGTACGACAAAACGCTAATTTCATATGTAAGGACCTGATATTTACCACCTTAAATTTCACGTGATGAAGACATTGGGGGACAAGGGAATGACACCTACTGTACTATACAGATTAAATATCTTTTAAATTGAGCCAGCGATCTAGATAATGCGTAAAAGAAAGTCTTTTAATTTTAAAAAAATTATCGTCTTACAGAAAACCTCTGATAACATCAACTGATAAGAAGCAGCAGGAGAACAAAAAGAACTACGGAGCCTGGGGCCCCATATTCAAGGACAGGAAGAACTTTAACGAAATGCATTACTGCTGAACTGATCATCAACGAGTCAGCTCTTTACTAATCAATATCATCACTCACAAACTCCAGAGCTACCATCGCATGACAACTAATAAAGTCATCGTAAAATTTTTATAATTTTTTTTTGTTGTGATTTATATAGCTTCTCGTCTCTTTATCTAATGGTTTAGGGTTGTCTTCCGCGTACTAACAACATCATGTATATCATTTTAACTGATTAAATAGCCTCTCCATCAGCACCAGATGTTTTTGTTATGGAACCAATAAAGAGACAAGTTCATCAAGCAAATTGGCGTGATTGAAATTAGAAAATCATGGCGTAACTTGTCCGTCCGACTTACTCTTCGAGATTATAGTAGATTGCCTTTATAGTATTATCAAAATTATTATCTAATTTAAATTTCTTAAAAAAAATGATTTGATGATTGCATAATAAAATTGATTAGATTGATTCTTCTTTTCACTTCATCCCCAAATAAATCTACCACTTAGGGATGAATGGGTACCGTATATCTGTACGTCAGACAGCAACTCTTCGAAATGCATTCAGACTATAACATAATTTCGGATTGAAATATATACTGAAGATTTTTTTTTATTCAGCCTAGCGACAAGACAAACAAGACGTTGACCTGATGGTAAATGATACGCTTGCCCATAACAATGTGGCGTTAGTTAGGATCATATACACTACACCACATTGCACTCGTTGCCTTGATTTAGTCTCGTTACCCCAGTAATTTCATTAGCTGCACCGCCATTGAAACCGGAACACAGTAATGTTTGCACACTACTATTTGTCTGCTGCAATAGGCGCCTACCTAGATGCTCCAGTAAATAAAAAATCTGAGTTTCTGAGGATCTGACTTTCCTCACCCTCTTCCACTTAATTCATAAAATATTAATAAGATCACAACCTTCTCGAAGTTCTCTAACTACATCAACTATAAAATAGGTTTATCTTAAGTCAGGAATTCGGAATAAGTTGTTTTTAAACAACTTTAAAGGATAACTTTACAGTGGAAGCTGCACCTAAGTACTTTTAAACTTCAGTCTGTACATAATTTTGCTAAGTACTATTGCAGTTTAGTGGTAAGGTTCTTAGCACATCTTCTACTTGGTGGATTGATGATCTAGTGATAATCGTGAGAAATCGTTGGATCTAAACGGGGTAGGATAATTAAGTATAAAGATTCCTTATCGAATATTATTATTAACAATAGACGTCTATTGGCTGATGATAATAATGACGTCCGGTTGAAAACTATTTATTACCGTTTGTAGAAATACTCAAAAAAGTTTTTATACAAATGTCTTTTTTCTATTGATTAAGAGATATTTTTTGTTAGAAACTTATAAATACCCCATGTTCCACCCCTGCTTTGATGGCCGTAATATAGAATTAGATTTGAAAATTACATTTGAAATTTGTCAGAAAAATTCCCGCCCCTATATCCCTATTCATTATTAACAAGCCCGTAAATTTCTTTGGAGGAATTTGTAAAATCCATTCTTAGATAACCTCTGAATGACAGAAGCAATATCTGTACCAAATTTCTAGGGTTTACGTCTAATAGTTTTGGAGATCTCGTGATGAGTCGAAGAATCTCTGGTTATATCCTATATATATATTAAGATAGATGTATAAAATAGATTTATAATAAACATACAAATTTTATTAATTATGTATACATATATAAGTGTTTTTAGTAGTATAAAAGAGAGGTAATGAATGTTATAGAATTGGAAATTTTCTCAGACAACTATGTTTGTTTTTACTAAGAGAATTAAAGCAGCCAAAGGTTTCTCTAATTCCAGTCAAATAATTGACAACATATAATATTATTACTATTTTACAAACACAGGAAATCTTTTTAATCATAGCAACAGTTACTATAGCAACCGCATAAAAAATACGAAATGAAAATGTTTATAAAAGTTGATAAGAAATAAAATGAAGGATCTATGAAATTTAAAAAATAACTTATAACCTACAAATCATTCCGCGTCGAATGCTCATGTTCCAATGTCGATACGTTCACTAGTTTTCACGTGATTGGCGAACAAAGGAAACCCATTATCATTATATAGATATATGAAAGCAGCTGACCGAATGACGTTAGTAAATTTCAATAATGTAAGTCTGAACTAATTGAAACTTATCGAGTAGTGTAAATAGGTTCTCATTGACTTTGCCCATATTTAAATAATGTGGCTGAATCTATAAGAGACATAGATACACGTAATTTTTTTTTATAAAGACTACATAGTACCATTAATATATAAATAATATGGGGATGGAGGGAAATGAAAGGGCGGACCAACTGGCCAAGGAAGCGGCCCTGAAGAGTAAAAGAAGACCGGAGTACGAGGATTGCCCCGTTTCCTTCGTCAAGCGTCAGCTTGGGCTTAAGACGCTTGACGAATGGAACAGGAGGTATGTGGAAGGTACTACGGCTTTAACAACGATAATTTTCTTCCTAGACGTCGCGTCAGCTTACCGGACCCTTCGCCAATTGGAGCTCGACACGGTCTTGGTCCAGATGTTCACTGGGCACGGGGGATTCTCCGAGTACCTTTACAGGTTCAAGCTCAAGGAGAGTCCCGCGTGCTTCTGTGACCCGGCGGTGGACCAGACCGTGGAGCACATAGTCACTTACTGTCCCGTGTATGGTAGAAGACGAATGGAATTGGAGGTGGAGCTGAACAGGCAACTCACCAAGGAAGCCATTGCCTCCCTGATAAGTGAAGACGTAAGTCGCCCAAAATTCCTGGAGTTTTGTAAAGTTGTATTAGCTGATGTAATAAAGAGAAACAGCGATAAAGTAAATAGTTAGTTAGTTAAATATATACATAAATAGATAAATAAATAAATAAATTGAATTAATAAGAAATAATGTATAAATAGCTAAATGCAAAGCTAAAGAAAAGAAAAGAAAGCTGTAACAATAAGCAACAAAGAAGGAGAACGAGGAGCAGAAGAAGAAGAACAACATATGAAAAAAGGGATGATTGTTAAAGGATAATACGGCGGCGGTCTTCACGAGCGGGAGGTATGGAAGAAGGAATTGGAATGGAGTATGATTGATTGAGAACAAAAGTACGAAAGATAAGTATGGAAAGTAAGATAAGAGAGAATGAAAGATGAGTATGTAGGGAAAAATAAGTGTAAATAAAAATAATTAGATACCAAGTGATATGTATGAATTAGCCCTGACCCACCATACGCAGGGGAATGTTGTAAAAAAAAAATATATATAAATAATATTTACCAATGAAATTATGTGTACTATTAGTGTAAACGGGGTGGAGTGTAATGGATTCCGCACAACAACTCAAGTAACCCAAGCCAACCTCACCTGCTCGTGGTGCATCCTGTTAATCAACTAACGAAGACTTGACTCCCACCAACCTACATTGCGTCAGCGTGCTGGGAAATGACCCAAATCCCCCCTTATGAAACTCTACAAATGTTGAGATCTTTGGGGGAGGCCTATGTCCAGGTTCTACTATTGGTTCTACTATTCTATAGTACTGTTTGTAGTTACTTATACTCAACGATGATAAAAATTTAAGCAAATAGTTTTAAATATTGCATTCATGTTACGTTTGAAGTTGGGAGAGAGTGCTAATTACTGATATTCATTTTAAAATGAGTTCAGGAACCTAGGTCTTTAACTGTCGCAGACTTGTAAAAACATGTAATATTTTTTTTTGTATAAGAAAAAAATCATACTTCCGCAGCACCCTTTTTGCAGCCAAACTCTAGTGCATAAACATTACTGCATCTAAGTTTGAAAAGCACTGTAGTTAAGTTATTACGGTAATGAAACTTAACAATATGTGTCTTAACACGTTCGATGTGAGGCCATTTTCAGAATACTTACAGCCAATGCGTTAAGAGACCTATTAGATCTCGTAACGATTCTTAATCAAGTGCGTTTGGGACTAAAGTCATCCCCAATTTTTCTTACTTAACTATTGAATCTAACTAAAACTATGTAATCATATATTTGTGTCTGACAGACATAGAAATTAAAAAATTACGATTTCTCGTACAAAAGGAGAGAACACGAGTTTTTGTGATGCAATTGCTGAAAAACTCGTACGAGCTCCTTTAGATGTCATAAAGCCATGAACGAGTTAGCGCAATATGGTGCCGTATTATCGATCTAACTAACGGCATATTGTTATGGGTAGACCTTCTAATAACCATCAGATGAACGAACAGTTCATTGTTTTATGGAATAGTCAAATTACTAATAAATAAAAAAAAGTTATTATAGGGAGAAAAAGCAAATGGACGAAGAAAATTAAACAGACTGAATGATAAATAAAAAATAGTAGTGAAAGACATCTTCATATCATCTAACGCTTCTCACGGTCGTCTGTACACAATCGAGCTCATTCAGTTCTTTATTAAAGTTCGCCCCCACGAGAGGCGCTGCATGAATACATATGTATGGCATCATCAGAATCTACAGTTGTTTCTGTTCTCAAAGGTCAAGCTGCAGAAACTGTACACCGAGACAATTTCCGATGGAAACTACAGAAAAGTTCTGAAGGTGTTATAAAATATAGGGTATATATAAACGTTTCAACTGCTTGTTGCCTTCTGGAATTCAAACTTGCCATTTTGTGATATAAGTATATTTAATGATAAAAAACTTTTTTTTAAATATCATATCTTCTTTTTTTTAAATCAATTAGCTGATGGTAAGTGATACCCCAAGCTATAACAACGTGGCGCTAGTTATGCTGATAAATACTGCACAATGTTACGCTCGTCGCCTGAAACATAAGATGTTTAATTTCGTTACCCCAGTAATTACACTAGTTACAGCGCCTTTCAAACCGAAACACAGCAATGTTTGCACACTGCTGTTTGGCGGTAAAAATAGGCGCTGTGGTGGTACCTACTTTGACGGTCACCGGCAACAACCGACCAAAATATAAGTAAAAATGGCAGCTACATAAATTGTAATAAATAAATAGTACATAAGAAAGTAGTGCAAAGTAAAAATAAGATTTAAAACAAAATTAAGAAACAAGCGAGAATTAAAAAACAATTAAACTGGAAGAAGAAGACACTAAGAAGAAAACGATGGTACAGGGCATGATTCTTTCCAGGCTCTCCTCCCCCCCTCAGAAATAAACACAGGAGACAGTTTTCACGAGTGAGAGAGGAATGACAGAACGACAGCGAAGAGAAGTGTGTGAAAGATAAGTAGAGACCGAAAGAGGAGAATAATGGAAAACGAGAATTGTGGAAATTAGAAATAAAAAATGTATCTGATGGTAAATGAATGGTAATTAAAAAAAAGCCCGGACCCACCACACCCAGAGGGAACAATAAAATAATAATAATAATAAAAAAAAACAGAAACCTACCAGCAATATCCTTCTATTTTGTAAATAACTCTATATAACATTATCGTACAATTGTTCAGATGATGATGATGAAAATGATCGTCTCGTGGTATATTCTCCTTCTTCTCAAAGACAAGCGTATTCTGAATACGGTTTTGGCATATTTTGTTAACAAGTTCCTTCTAAACTGGAACTCTACCATTTAAAAATATCATTATCAGCCCTTAGCCTAACCGTGTGGGAGACGGGTTAGAATATCCCCACCGCTATGTTACCTTTGGCGTGTCGTAAAAGGCGACTAAAGAAGCAATAATCTACGGAAAGATGAGCATAATATTTCTGCGGCCATTACCAGCATACCCTGTCGGTGGGTTCATTTGTCCGATGAGTACGTTACTGTTCTTCCCTTAAGCTGTAACTATTCTGCCCCTAACAATATTCCAAATAGTAACATTCTACATTACCCGTTATTCCTGTGTATTTCGCAACATTCCTCTCAATGCATACTGCATTCCTCTCACATCTCCCTATCCCTGCCAATACCTTACAGTCGCCAACCCGCATGCCCAACATGGTGACTTATGGGCAATACTCCTCAATGAACAGAAAACACAAATTTAAAAATAACTGTAAGATAATTCATATATCACTAGTTCTATCCGTTACATGATTGCTCAGTTTGAATATTCCGATAGCCTTTCAGGTGCATCCTTCCGAAGCATGATGATGAATTTCCGATGTACGTCTATAATTTCCGGTCGAATCTGATATATGTATATTACGTCAATGTAACTTAATTACCGCTTAACCCAGCTTTGTCCAGTGGCACGACAATTTGATGATGACATATGTTATTTTAAGCCACCGGAACTTGATGGCAAGCACAATTCGATGTGATACAGAAACTTAGTATATAGCTAAAGAGAGCAAATACTTAAAGTAGTTTAATAACAGGTTTCTGATAAAAATTATTGGATCTATTCATCGGACCTTTGACCTCTTTTAATTTATTTGCGGACATATAAAATATGACGGGACAACTCATAGATATTACGATTGATATGCACTATGATAATATATTAAAATAAAATTTACATCAATCAATCAATATATATAGATATCCGTCAGCCGATAGACGTCCACTGCTGGACATAGATCTTCGCCAAAGATTTCCACATCGATCGGTCCGCAGTCAGCACGGTGTCGCCGGGAAGTAGGGGCCGTCATTTTTAAGGGTTCATATGCCCACGACGCTGGCCCTATGGGAGTTAGTGAGAGCGAAAGCCTCGTTTGATGATTAGTGGAGCTACCACGAGGAGATAAGGTTGGCCTCGGTCTCGTGAGTTGTTGGGGGAAACCTTTACGCCCTAAAAAATTTACCTACTAAACATAATCTATTACTGGTGGGACCTCTTTGTTGCTGGAGACCGTTTAGGTGGGTACGTGTCGCTGATGTTGGGAGAAAGTATTGCAAGGAGAGCCATAGCCTTTTTTGTGAAAGTGTTATGGTACAGAAGGAGGTTGCTGAGCGGGATCGAGAGAGGATAGATCCGTGGCGCTAAAATGCGGCGTCATGACGCACTGGTGAATCGTGTTCCCTTACCTAATGGGGCCTTTGGGGTCGTTGGCGGTCAGGATCGTGGTTCTTATCGCCTTCTAAACGACCCTGAGGAGAACCGTGGCTGGACGTGGTCTCCGGTCATTGAAGTATTCACGAGGCTGGTCAGGTCTGCATAAAGCAGACCTCAGGACGGGCTATTCCAGTGTAGCGTTAACGAGGCCGCGGTTGTGTTCCGAAGGGAGATCTCGTGACCACTCCAAACGCCGAAGGTGACCACCGAGGGGGTTTTAGTGGGTAAAAATCTTCACATAACTGACTTCTCTCCAGAAGGCAGAGTATCTTTTTGAAGATTTCCCCTCCGAAATAAAAAAAGGGTTTCGTGAGTTATTGTGCGGGAACCCTCACACCCCTTTATAATATAATAAACAACTAACTTAACATTGACTGGGACTCATGCCCTCCTCTCACGAGAGTCAGGCCGTGTCATTGCTTGTACTTATTTAATTACCTTTATCCTTAGTAGCTGCCGGTACTTCTAAAAACATACAGAAAGGGAATTTATATTTTATATATACGAAGTTTTTTGGCAAAGTGTTTTTCAATTTATTTTACATTAAAAGTCAATTACTTACTTCAAATATTTGCTTGCTCTGAATACGGCGCGAACGCGAGGAGTTAATACGTAACAGTCACTGTTTTCCATGTGAGTATAAAAATCATTTATTGATGCTGCTTCTCCGTTTCTGGAGACAGACGAGACATTATTTTCGCCTTGAAATAGTAGTATGCAAACATTTTCGTATTCAGATATAAAGGGTTCTGTAGTTAATTACATTTACAAATACAATTAACGAGACTTACGATTGTGTATAGTGGCGATAGATCTCCATTGCCGGAGACCGTCTAGGTAAGTACAAACAGTAGTGTGCAAATATTACTGTGTTCCGGTTTGAAGGGCGCTGCTACTAATGAAATTACTACGGTAACGAGAATTAACATCCTGTCTCAAGGCGACGAGCGAAATATGATTATGGGCGTGCGTATCACTTACCATCTGGTAAAAGTCCCATTCGTCTCCTTTTTTTTAAAAATGTCTAATCCGTCCTGAATCTTATTAGAAGAATTGCTTTACGTTCTATAAAATTTTATTAAGAATAATTTTATTTGTATTGTAAGTTAAAATCTATTATAATACCAATGTTTAGTTATTATTCTCCCCTTTGAAAATAACTCTTTTTTATTCAATGAAGCGACGACACGAGCAGATCGTTATACTGATGGTGAATGATACGCCCGCCTATAAAAACGTGGCGCTAGTAAATATGTCATACACTGCAGCACATTGCGCTCATCGCCTTGAGACATAATATATTGAGTCTCGTTACCCCAGTAATTATACTAGCTACAGCGCCCTTTAAACTGGAACACAGTAATGTGTGCACAATACTGTTTGTCGGCTGCAATAGGCGCTGCGGTGGTACCTACCTAGACGGTATCCGGCAACAGAGACCTTTTTTTTACGTGGGGGAGCTTCGGGGTTGGACTTGCACCGGCTAAAACCCCAACGATGTTTCACCCGCGTCTATTGACGGCGAGGTCAAAGGAACATTTTCGCATACATCCACGACTCCGCTAGCGCCGACTGCACCTCGCAGTTCCCTCTCGAGGGAAGAAACCTGTAAGGGCACACCAGAACACACAGCGCGCCCTTTTCTTCTTTTCGGTCTCTTACCGTCACCTGAGCTACGAATCCCTGCGAAGCAGTCACTCAGAGGCTATGGGAACCGAAAAGAAAAAACTTTCCTGGATTTGGAGCGGCCACCTCGAGCCGGCCGAGTAGGTTCCTCTTAGATTCACCGTGGGTGACCAAGCCACGGCTACTGAACCTCGCCGTCCCGACTAGGCGGGAACCAGTTCGGAGGGAACAGAGACCTGCCACCAGCGAATTAGTATATATCTTACTAACAGTGAGTTAGTAAGAGGAAATTCCATTTGTTGACTAATTAATTACTCGGTGTGTATCGTTAAAGCAACATTGCGATCCGCGTTAGGCCCATCTGTGTGCTGCAGTATCGTTTATTCTCGCCATTAACGCGTGACCGCCATTTTGATTGGCGTTCCATTTTTAAATGACAACAAGCACTCCAAGTTTTTTGTGTTGTGTTTGTTTTTTAAGCCAAGGAGGCTGGCATATTCCTAAGGGATAAAAACAAATAAAAAAAAGACAAGTAGTTTTTAAAATATTAATATTTATTTAATAGGTTTCATTAATGATGAAAAAAAAATAATTAAAATGATGAATCATGATATATCGTATTGGCCTTCTATATCATCTGAGGCTTTACAGCCATGTGTTGCTATTTTAAAAAGTATACAATAAGATTCATAAATAGAAAAAATACTTAATATGAATACTAAGTATTTGAATAGAGTTTTATTTATATACACAGCAATACAATACACAGCGCTCGACCTCGGAAACATAAAATGTTGAGTCTGGTTACCACAGTAATTACACTAGCTACAACGTCGTTCTAACCGGATCAAAGTAACATTTGCACACTAACGTTTGGCAGAAGAAATAGGTGCTGCGATAGTATCTACAATATTTTGTAGGATGATGGATGTGATAATGAACGAAATCATTCATTATTCAGGACATGAGCCTTATATACGATAAGTTCTAGGTGATTTAAATTTACCATTACATCGTTAGGCGTATCAAGTTGGTACCTACTTTAGTCGTCCGTACCTGGCACCTAAAGTTCTGTACCAGGTCTTCCTGCTTCTTTGAAACTTTCGTCGTAGTGCGGATATTAAAACATTAGCGCTGATCATAGCATTTAAAACCTTATTATTTTACTGAAAGAGTCTTTTAAATTTTTTATATATATTAACAAATTTATTGAAGAAATATGGCGCGGCATCTTAGCTTTATCAAACAAGACCACAATTTCACAAGAGGTTAACTATCAGAGATTGATGATTGTGGATAAACCAAAATAATGTTTATGGCAATCGATCAAAAATGTTAAGATAGTAGACCTCGGTATGGCACAAGCACTGTGTTACAAGAGAAGTGGCTAGCCAATATTATTAATTAGAATTTTAATGTGTGATTTAATATATATAACAGTTTACATATTTTTTAATAATATTCCGTAAGAATATGCGGAAAGAAATGACTAGATCTGCATGCAATTACTCCAGCTGCTTACCATCTTATGTTAATTTAAGCAGACGAGGGAAAAAAGAGCTTCCCTCTCGGCAACTGTAATGAATAAAATATCATCAGCCCTCAGTTTTATTCCCAACCTTCCTCCGCTTTATTTATCACTGGAAACTTCGCAACAATTACACCTTCTGATGGCAAATTTCATGCTTACGATTTATTTTTATTACTCATAATATCATTAAATTTATATAATTAAAATTTTTTTATCTTTAATATTGTTGTATAGCCTGTTATTCTCAAACATATATAAAGTTAAAATTTTTTGGTAAAAACATCGAAGAGATTCAAAGAATTTGACAAAAAGATGCAATTTCGTTATACGTTATTTAAATGATGAATATTTTCTTGTTCCTAATTTTTTTTTTTTTTGGTTTTAACATGTTTTAAAATTTTCTTCAGCATCAACTTCTATGTCTCCGTTTATTCTTTTAACAAAGTGACATTAGTTTTTAAAAATTTATAAAATTACGTACGGAATTACCAAAACACAATTCATCTCGTATTGTATCTAAATTAAGACATTATTGTAGTCTAGTTTAAGAACTGATTAATTACTTCAAAACTTCTTTCTCATTACATAAAGCGGACACGAAACTGCAGTGCAGTTAGAAACGCCGCAGTTAGGATCTTCTTCACAAATGCGGTAACCGCACGCAAACTGTGAAATAAAAATTTAACTATAATTATTTAACTGCTTTTTTATACTAACGGTTTACGAAATCAATATTTAAAAAATTTTTTTGAATTAATAGTTTTCAAGTTGTATTTGTGTTTTGGTAAAAACCAAAAGTTTTCTACAAATAGGTAATAGATGTAAATGTATTATAAATCACCTATCTAAAATTATACAGATTTTTATTCGTAATTATATATTATTCACATCTCAGATTTTATGAAAATTTAATATGAAAGACAAACAAAGGAATGATGATTTTTATATTAACAATAATTATCGTTATTATTTACACAATTTGATTAAAAATTAAACAATTTAGTTATTATCATCGTATGTAATGACGCGTCCCCTGCATTGCGGCAAGTCAACACAATGGAAATTTTTATTTTATCCCTGTGGGACAATAGGCGATTTCATTTAACGGAACGTTCCAAAGTCCTCGTGAACATTAAATGTTAAAATAACCCCCAGTCTAAAGCAGACTTGTTAAATATGAATGTATTAACCGGAAATAAGATTCCTATTCGATTGTTTGTGTTTGATATTTAGCAATTACTCTGTGGGTTTTTTTCTGTTCGTACCTTTCTCGGCAACAACCTAAGATTCTAATCTGTCGGTGTCATTTAGTATTATAACAATTATTTTTAAAAACTTTTTAATAAAGTCAATTCATAATTTTTTTGGTGGGAAATCACTGCTCAAAAACAGTTGTCTGTGTTATTTTTATAAATTAGTTTAATCTTAAATTAATATTGTAGTGAAGAGTCTTGTACTTTAATAACTTTGTAATTCTTTACTACATACCCAATAAATTTTTGACGTTTTTTAAAACTGTAAAAAATTACAATAAAATAAGAATTTTTCACGGAAAAACATCAAATTGCTCTTCAATTTAGTTTCCGTTTTACTTTTTATCAAATAAAATAGAATTAAAAATGTTCACATTTTATTTTTATCTTATTGTATTAGGAAAGTCAAGAGCGGTAATAACAAAACTAAAATACTATTACAATAGTAAAGTACAGATTTCTAACAATTTGTTTTTATGTACAGTTAGTAGAAAATCTATAACTAAAGATGTATGATGAACTGTATGGTCGTGGTTCCTTTGTCTTATTCTTACGGATTGTAAATTTATTAAAAAGATAGAATATCTATGGAAGAGGATTTGTTTATGTCATCCAGCGATAAATCTTCCGTGTTAGGTTACCCGCAGCCGCAGCGACGGCTACGTGTCGCGTTAACGTATTAATTAATGCCCGCCTCGTCCTCCTTCCTACATTTCGTCCTCCGGAAATTGTTTTTATGAAGTTAGCTAATTTTCAGTACAGATATTTTAGGTGAAATTAAATGTTAATGTATTTGGGCGGTTACAATATCGTCATTACTTAACAGTAGCTTTTTATTAAGTAACGTTTGAGAAACACAGTAATGTTTGTAAACAAAGGGAACCGTACCATTTGAAATTAATCGTAAAACAAACAAGCTTTATCAAAACTGAAAAAAAAATATTTTTGATGTCTTAATTATATACAACGCTTTCAATTTGTAATTATTTATTACATTTCAATCAAGTTTACCACATAATTTTTTTTATTTAATTAAGCTATGAGACGAGCGTTCACCTGATCATATTTATATTGAGCGATACGCCCGCCCATAACAACGTGGTTTTTTTTTTTTTTTTGTTTTACGTGGGGGAAATGCCTACGCATACTCGTCCTCGCGGGGGCAAGGACGAGTTATGTCGGACTTGCACCGACTAAAACCCCCACGATGTTCCGCCTCATCGCCATGATGGCAGGGTCACGGGAACGCATGCACTCAACCGCGACCCTGCCGGCGCTGGCCGCTTGCGCAGCCCCACCTCGGGAGGGAGGGATGAATCCTCCCTTTCCAGGGCGCGCCGGAACATGCAGCGCGCCCCCTCCTCGACCTCATGCGTGTGCGGGCGACCGGTTCCCCCGAACCTGTCGCCCAGAGGCCATGGGAGCCACTGGAGAAAACCTCTCCCGGCTCCCCGCGGCGGAGAGATGTTAGGCCTGCCGCTACCTGTCAACGGCCGCGGAGGATAGGAAGAGCGGCGCATCTCAATACCGGCACTCCTCTTCCCCCGCGGCCCCACCGCCGCCGCATCGCCGGTGCGACACCGGTTGGCCGCAGAGGGTACTCCCTCCGCGACCCCACCTCGGCTGCGAGGGGTGGTATGAAACCGCCCCTGCAGCCGGCCGCTAGGGCAGCACACAGCCGCCCCTGCGGCCCCCGGCCGCTCCGGTGAGCTCCAGTTACCCCAACCGGTGCTCGAACCTGGAGCGGCCGCTTCGGCCAGCCCTTCGCCGCGGGCCGGCCGGGTGGGTTCCACTTGGCTTCACCGTGTACCGGACCACGGTTACTAAGCCCCTCCGCCACGACAAGGCGAGAACCCGTTGGAGGGGATAACAACGTGGTGCTAATTAAGATGTTAAGTCTCGTTACACTAGCTATAACTACCTTCAAACCGGAGCACAATAATCGTGTGCGGTGGTACTTATCTAGACGGTATATGTACGTCCAAATTTTACAATGTACGTGTTTTGGTTTGAAGGGCGCTCTAACTATTGTAATTACTAGGGTTACGAGACTCAAGATCCTATATCTCTAGACGATGAATACAATGTGGTACTGTATGTCGTGCTAACTGCGATGAAGCCCAATAAAATAAAGAGAAAAAAGAAAGAAAAAAAAAACTAGCTTCACATTGTTATGGGCAGGCGTATCACTACATGGTGATCGTTTGCTCGTCTTGTTGTAGAATTAAAACAATATAAAATCGTTTAATTATATATTAAAGTGTTTATCTTACCGAAGCTGTCTAGGTATATGGAGAGGATACTATGTTTTAATCAGAAAGACCGTGTAGCTCGTAGAAAGTGTAGAAGCAATGACGTAGTATAGTACACGCAAAATGGAGTGCCATAGTTAAGAGTACTATATGTCACATACCAGTAGGAGAAATTTATTACTTCGCTTTATATAAAGGATATAGCAGTTAGTAATGCCTATTAGTTATTTATAACATATATTTATAGCATATATATAACATTATAAATATACTATATTTAACAACATGTGATAGCTGATTTGCTTTAAAAATCATACAGTCTACATTATTTCGCACTACTTATATTGATTGCTCTTTATATACTTCAGTATTTAATTCAATTTACTTTCCGCACAGGTTTGTTGGTACAAAACTCACCTATGTACATTTTTTAAGTATATATATACTTTGATCTCTTATATGTATGTGCTTTATATATAAATACAGTAGGTCTCTGTTGCCGGAGACCGTCTAGGTAGGCATCATCGTAGCGTCTATTGCAGCCGACAGACAGTACTGTGTGGACATTACTGTGTTCCGGTTTGAAGGATGTTGTAGCTAATGTAATTACTGGGATAATGAGACTCAACATCTTACGGCTCAGGCGACGAGCACAATGTGATGTATGTGTGTGGTTATGGGCAGGGGTATCACTTGCCATCAGGTGAATGTCCCGTCCGTCTCATCGCACCGTTAAATAAAAAAGTTAGTAAAAAGCTGTTATCAATTATCGAATTGATTTTTTTTTTAAATTAATGATGATACTTTTATAACAATAAAAAAAAATTAATAATGCAGGTTAAGCGACAGTTAATCAAATTAATGAGACGTAATTGTTCTGCTGCAAGGGATGTGAGCGGTTAATTTTACAATGGGGGTCATATAATTTAAAATTTTATCGTCCGGTCGCATGCTATGTATATATTTACATATATATATATATTTGTTTCAATTAAGCAACCAGACGAGTGGGTCGTTTATCTTATGGCAAGAGATACGCCTAACCACACACGTGCACCACATTGCGCTTGGCGCTTGAGATGTAAGATGTTGAGTTTCGTTATCCCAGTAATAGCACTAGCACAACACCCTTTAAACCGGAACACAGTAATGCTTTGCAGACTACTATGTTGTTGGCAGAAATTGCAGCTGCGATGGTACTTTCCTACAGGTTTCCAGCAACTGAGACCCACCATCACCATATCTAGAAGTTGGCAATATAAAAATTATTAATAAGATATTTTTGATAGAATTACCTTCTTTGTTTCAATATATAATTTTAACGAACAGTGAAAAATTAAAGTACAAAAAGTATTAAATAAACATGAGAATAGTTTAAGTTCAGATTTATAGTTTATGTTAACATGAAATACAGTTTACTCTATTGTGATTCGCGTGAGAAAATATTTTTAATTAAAAATTACTGTCGCCTAATAATGACCAATTCGATGAAAGTTAAAAATCGTGCCGGTGTAAGTGTAGTTGGGGTTATTGTGCGATTGCAGCGCGGGGACGGTGCGGGCCAGCAGGCCGCCAGGCCGCGAGCCCGCCAGCCCGCCAGCCCGCCAGTCCGCGGTGGTGCTCGCGGCTCGCGGCAGCGGCGGCGGCGTCGCGCGGCAGTCGCCGCATGGCCGAGCGGAGTAAGCACCGCGTCGCGCCCGCGCCGGCGCCGACACGAAAACATTACGCTTACGTGCCATGCCCGAGGTCCGAGGAGGTCGGCGCCGAGTTCGCCCTGCAACTCCTCAAGACACACCGCCGCGAAGAACTGCCCACGCCGGAGAAATCCCCGCCCGGTAAGTGACACGCGATGATCGAAAATTGGCGGGAAAATTATTATTATTAATTTGTCGACGTACGATGATTTTAAACTTTTGGCCAATAAATTAAAAAAAAACGTTCCCGAACGAAATCGTTTCTAAAAAATGTTGCAACATTAAAAAAGTAAAAGGAACAAGCTACAGTTACACTAATTCTCTTTGTTGTTGTTCTTCTTCATTGAATCTATATTCAAAAATAAATGTAGTACAAATTAAAAAATAAATATATATTATAAGGTTTTGTAGCCTTTATGCAATAATTCAATATGTCAATGACGGAGTAACAAACATTTAAATTTGCGTAATTAAAAGAAATTATTAAAGTACAAAAAGACACAGTAGAAGTTCTATATTTATACATACAAAGGACAAACGTGTCTAACAAAAGAACTTTTTATTTTAAGACGCATTCAATATATATATTTATATATATACACACATACATATAAAGAAATTAAATTAATATTATCTATTGCTCCATTTTTTTGTTTTTTATTTTTTAATTTCTACAATCATAACACAAAAGCTTTTCTCTTTTATGAATTTCGCTATTGGAACGTTAATGTTATATTATCTATGCGTTGTAGTAAGTTGGTAATAAGTGTATTTTTTGTTTCTAAGTTAAATAAGTTTATTAAAAAAAAAAACCAAAGAAAATTAAATTAGTTAAAAATTTGAGTAAGACTGGTATATAAATTTAATTAATCACTTGTTTGATTTTCTCTACGTTTCCGACGATAAAAATGCCGGGTGTTTTTTTGACAACGCGTCAACTAAAACCAAGTAAAAAAATTTTGATAATTTGCTGTAAGAAATATATTTGTAAATGTTTTTTTATAGCACTATTATTTTATTATAAAATATAATTTTTCAAAGAGGACACAACATATTCTTTAATAGAATTCTGAACGAACAGATACACTATACTAACTTTAATGAGAACATGAAACCGTGAAATTGAAAGGAAGATGCGGTTAGAAAAATTGTATTAAAATAATATCTCTGCTGGCGTTCTACTCTTCGTTTCGTGTTTGAAGGAAAGGTGATAGGAAGGACTATTGGTGGTTTAGATGCGAGTGCAAAAGGAAACTAGTAGTTTCCACAGAAGTTTCTGAGGCTCCACGCCAAGTACTAATTTAGTATGGCCTCTACATATTTTTCTCCCCAGAACCGGGCTTTACTGGTGGTAGGTCTCTGTTGCCGGACACCGTCAGGTACCACCGCAGCGTCTATTGCAGCCGACAAACAGTACTGTGCAGACATTACTGTCTTCCGGTTTGTAGGGGGCTGTAGGTAGTGACATTACTGGAGTAACGAGACTTGACATCTTTTGTCTCCGGGCGACGATCGAGATGTGGTGCAGTGTATACCATCCTAACTAGCACCACGTTGTAGTGGGTTTGCTTATCACTTACCATCAGGTGAACGTCCCATTCGTCTGTGGAATAAAAACACCTATTGTATAAAATGCATATGTTCCCATAAAAATTTACGTTATATACAATTATTATAACTGTTTTCATTTTAACTTACCTGATTGTAAATCATGAGTGAAGAACACCTTTTTTTGTTAACTAGCAGAAACCTTTAAAATATTACTACTTATTAACGTTAAGGGTAGTTACTATACTTATTATTGAACTCTTATTAAATATCAGGTTGGCTAGTGGGCAGATAATTATCACAGCTCTTTGCCTAAGGCAACAGAAGTTGATATGATGCGGATGAGGACTTAACTATCTATTTTCAGAGATTATGAAGCGTAAACAGATTAAGCGATTATTAAATTTTTAAAGAGTTTTTATCGATTTCCTATAGCCTAATATAAAATAACTGCTTTCAGTACCTTATCTAAAAATAGGTATTACATAAAATATTCAGTATTAAATATGTCATAAATACAGACAAAGGATATCGTGTATTACAGATCTGGATTTAACCTTTACCATCCGAAGACTGTTATGTATGCCCTAAAAAACCAGGAGTTTTGGTACCAGGTATAGTCATGTTTAAAATTTAACATTTGGGATACTTAATATGACTTTTGTTTTAAGTATGATTTCCTTAACATGTTAGCTGCAGGGTTATTTTTAGAAGATATGCAGCTAGTGCGTTGGTGACCTATTAGGTCTCGTAATTCCCCTTAATCGCAGTGCGATTGGGACCTTAATGATCTCCAATCCTTTTACTTAACTGTTGAATCCAACTCAAAGAGGAAAGCAGGTGTATATATTTGTCTCCAAGAGACACATAAAATAGAAATTACGGCTTCTCGCTCGGGAGACAATGCGGTTTTTGAAGTCTCACTAGCGACGACACGAGTAAGACCTTCACCTGATGGTAAGTGGTATGCTCGTCAATAACAATGTGGTGCTGGTGAGGATATTATACACAGCACCGCATTGCTCTCCTCGCCTTGAAATAAGATGTCGAGTCTCTTTACCGCAGTAATTTCACTAGCTACAGCGCCTTTCAAACCGGAGCACCTACCAAGTCGGTCTCCAGGAACAGAGAACTACCACCAGTGTTTTTAAATCTAATAAAGCACTGAGCGTGTTAAAGACAAATGGTCTAGTGGTATAATAGAATTCGAATAAACAGATGGGTGTAAAAAAAAATATACTTCATTGCTCCAGATGAGGTATATTATTAGTTAATTATTCTTCTTATCAGCCGAATAACGCCCACTGCTGGGCATGGGCATCCCTCAAGGATCCCCATTGAGGGAGAATTGTGCTTTAATCCCACCACGCTGGATCAGCGCGGGTTGGTGGGTGGTGAGAGCCTTGTCTGTTCTTTAGCCGGGTACACGCGTGCAGGTGAGATTGACTTGGGCTCTATAACATATTGGGCGGATTCCCTTACTACCCTCTATTTTTTTATTCAACGAAATTTAAAATCAATAATTTTAACCTCGATTTTAACTCTTTGTTTAACTGATAAACCAAACATGCAAGTTTCTAGTTCACTTTAAATAATATAACTTTAATCATAAATTAATATAACTTTATGGTTTAAATAATTTTAATATGGCTCCATTAGTTTTGATGTTAGCGATTATACATTGTTTCATATTATTCGTCCTTTTTAAGGTTTCATTTTGAAATCCTTTTAAAAACAACTATAATTTTTATAAATTAGTTCAATATTTGGCTTTTTCTAAAAGTCGCTGCAAGATGGAAAATCTTTTAGAGAAATTACGATAGATTTAATTACATGATGTTCTGCGCTGTTCTTCTTCTACGAAATGACTGTCTTCTTATACTCTACGAGAGATTTTTCAAACTATTTGTTACTTTACTATAGAAATTGTCTATAAGTTTTATTTTAAGTATGAGTAGTATGTTTCGCGGAGATCTTTGAGGGAGGCCTATATCCATATGCCTCCCCCAAAGATCTCCACAACGATCGGTACTGCGCTGCTCTCATCCAGCGGCTTCACGCAACCTTCAGTCGGTTGTAGGGGTTCATATGGGGAAATTTGGGCCATATCTTTCCACGCTGGCTTAATGCGGGTTGGTAGGAACCAGAGTCTCGTTTGTTGATTACCGCATTATACTCGACGTACAGTGACAAATAACATTAAGTCAGTTACCACAGTAATTTCACTAGCTGCAGCGCCCTTCAAACTGGACCATAGCAATATTTCCACACTACTGTTTGACGGCAGAAATAGTAGCCGCGATGGTACCTACCTGTACGGTCACCAGCAACAGAGACATGCTACTACTAGGTAACATTGGCCTACCATTAGTGGACAACAGAGACTTACCGGCCGTAAGTTTTTGTGTCAGCGAATAAATATATTTAAGAACAAGGGCATTAAAATCTGAACCGGACAGGTGAATAGACAAGAATCTTAAGCTGTCAAACACTATAACACTTATTTTAATGTGTTATTAACAATCGGGTCGAATGAGCGCGTGCGACACGCGGACGCTCGCCGCCGCGCGCGTCTATTTATTACGCGACATTTATCACCACTCCTACAAATAGTAATGAATGGATCCAGAGTCATTGATAGATATTATTTATTTAGTACAAATTTTATTTGTATATATAAAATAACATTACCTACCACAGTGTTGAGTTCACTTAATCTATTAAAGTGTTGAACACAGAACAAAAGGAAGGATGGCAGTGTCATAATACCATATACCTAAATTATAATAAATATGATTACTATGTATATTATATAGTGCCATTCTTCTTTTTGAAGTTTCGAGACGTGATGTGCACTATTTACCGACAGAAGTCCAGATAAAGGGACAATCCTAAGACATTATATATCATTAAAGTGGCTAACATGTGTATATATATACATGTTA
Organism: Ornithoptera alexandrae; assembly: GCA_029030555.1. Classification (NCBI taxonomy): domain Eukaryota; kingdom Metazoa; phylum Arthropoda; class Insecta; order Lepidoptera; family Papilionidae; genus Ornithoptera; species Ornithoptera alexandrae. Next base: position 9,667,916 of record JARDVY010000034.1, read on the forward strand.
ATGTTATCTGATATGATCTCGGAAAAAGAAAAAAAGAAATATTTTATCAATTTATGTATTTTATTGGGATTGTTTTTTAAATGATAAGGCTCACAGGAAGTTCTTCTTAAGATAAATAACACCCTTGAACGTTTCACGCAAATAAAATCTCATCACCCCCGTATTATCGTTGACGACCCCTCTTTTTAAATGATAAAAGGAAAAAAGAATCTTAATGGTGGTATATTCAACTGGTGTTATAGTTATATAACATTCCCATTTAAAAATCGATGTAGTTAATACTACAGTAACGAAATTTAATGATGAAATTAAATTACCAGAGGAACAGCCTTAATGTTCTAAAGATCTTAACTAGCGTTGTGAACTGATAATTTAATTACCACCAAGTCAAGTCTGGCTGTGATCAATGATTTGTTATATGTAAATTCTAAGTGATAGTTTTAGCTTTTTATAGTTTTTTTTTTAATTGAACGAAGCGGCAAGAGCGGGACGTTCACCTAATGGTGAGTGATACGCCCGCCCATAACAAAGAGGCTCTAGTTACTATGGTATACCCTCCAGCACATTACACTCGTCGTCTGGGCTATAAAAGGTGGATTTTTGTTACCCCATTAATTATACTAGCTACAACGCCTTTCAATCCGGAATACAGTAATGTTTGCACACTACATACCTAGACGGTCTCCGGCAACAGAGACCTCATCATCAGCCGATAGACGTTTACTGCTGGACAAAGGCCTGCCCCAAAAATCCCCAAGTTTATTGGATTTGGGCCATTTCCCACCCAGCCATTAACAAGGTGCACCACGAGCAGGTGAGAATGGCTTGAGTCTGTTGAGTTGTGCGGAAGCCCTTACACCCCTAACAGAGACCTACCACCAGTAAACTGTCACTATATCTTTGTCTTTGCATCTATCTTATCGTTACTCTTTAAATTATGATCAGACACGCTTATCATACCCAATGTGACAATTCATGTTATCAAAAGGAATAACCAATTTTAATATATATCAGGATCGATCCATCAGTATCCTTATTTTGTAAGGCGTTAGTTATTACAGTAATTGAAAGTTTTAAGATATTAATAATTATTATTTCTGTTTAGTTTTCATGATATATTGGGGGCGTTGCGTTGCGGGGTAGTTGCCAAACAAAAGCGATAAATTCGTCTCGCGTTCGTATCGGTTATCGTTTTTAAGTTGCCACAGGTGAAATTGTTTTAATTTAGGTTACAGAATGTTGCCAGGCACTGACTGCAATATTAAGAGGCATCCGCAATGCGACTGAAGCAGGGGCGCGCTCACCTCACAATGGCTTCAGCTCGGGATAGGGACGCGCCGCGCGAACTACCTTTTTTTTAAAATTCTCTGAAGAAAAATCGTAATTCGATCTTCAGGTGCGCTTCAGGTTAATCTGATTTATATTCCTCATCTGTATATTTATTGATGTTTATTAGTAACCCTCCGCCAAAAAGAGATACGTTAATACAGTACCAAGCCACGACGAAGATCGCCTTTGAGGTGGAGTGCCCAGATGAAAGCTGTTGTAAATGTCACGTCATCACTACATTAAGGCACGAAGAAGGCACAACCACAAATGTCTATCTGCTGAAGCTATAAATTCACCATCCTTATGTGATCCTTCTGGAAATGCCCAGTTTGCGAACAAAGAGGTTCAGGTCCTCGTTCTTCACGAGAACAGCAAAGGAGTGTAACAACTTGTCGGTGTCGATGTTCCCGTGCAAATACGCGGGTGTCTTCAAGAGAAGAGTGAATAGGCTGTTACTAGGTCAGTGCGCTTTACCACTATAGATCACATCACCACTTAACATCAGGTGGAATCGTGGTCCAGCGCTGACCTTGCTGATAAATAAAAAATATATAATTCAATACTTCCTAATGTTAAAGTTGAATTTATTCTATTTTCTTTGAAGGAAAAAGGTAAATCAAATTACATATTAACGTGTGTAAAGTTACTATGTAAGTTGATGTTGTGTTTGTTGTTGTTGTTTTGAGTTGTATACTTATGTCCAGCAGTGGAAGTGTATAGACTGATGATGATGTGTAAAGTTCGATTACATATTTATAATATATTTCTATAATCGTTTCAACCGTAGGATCGGTAGATATAACCGTAAATATTTAATCATCAACATCGGTGATACCAATTAATATTTCAGAACACTGCTACCGGTGCCGAAACAACCGCTATTTTTTTTAATAAGTAGTTATGGTTGTTACTGAGGGGTTCTTGTTACATTTAAGATCTAAAGTTGGTGCGCAGTTATACTTTACTGCTTACTGAAAATTATTAATTATCTTTCATCAGAAACTGAACAGACGATAAGTAAAATAATTAAAAGCGAACAAAATTTTAAAGCAACAAATATAAATATATAGTAATTTTCCACCCTCCGGGTTGAATCTTTTTTATGTTTATGGTTTTGATTTCGGAGTACACTAACCCCGCATTAAATATGCGTTGTTTGATATAAAAAAAATATACATACGCAATAAATTCAGGGGCTCCTATAAAAGAGAAAATACTTCAGAGGGTCTCGGAAGTATTGGGGTTTTTATATTCCAGGTTAAAAGAGATGACAGCATTAGTAGAATTTAAAATTATTTATCGCCATCGGAACTGCAACTATGACTTAAACCTATTACATATTTTTATATTTATTTAATCTATGTAAATAGAAGGTAGGCGACTGAAACAGCTTAAAAAGTGGGGGCCTTCATTGCCCAAAAAGCGAGCCTGGAGCGTATGACAAGTATAAGGTGGTATAATGCTTGTCCTACTAAAACGAGGGTGCCGGGGAGAATTACAGATCTGACTGGGACATACGTAAGGCGTAGTAAGATACCCCGGGGTCTCCTTCAATGCACTGAGACTGACCACCAAGGGAGTTTTTATTGGGTACAAAACCCTACATAACTTTATCTTCGCCTCAGAGGCAGAGTATCTTTTTAGAAGATTTCACGAGGACGGCATAATACTTTAAGGTTTACTCATATGAATTCTAGGTTGTTATAAACCTAGATACTTTCAATTGTTGTACAAATAAAAACTGTGAGACGAAATTATAAATATTAATTAGCCTTTCATCAGTACTATACGTCCACTGCTGGACATACACCATAAAAAAAATCATATCTATTTGTTTCGCTCATTGATACAAATATAAATACAAAGTTTATAATATAACTGTATAATAATAGTCTCTATGACTAAAACAGTTTGAATGTTGTAATATTAAAAAATTGTTGCCGTTTTGTTGATGGCAACCCTATCAGGTGCTACAGGAAACAGTTGCCTCTAATCATGTGCATGTTTTCTCGCTTCTAACGGCCATCAGCGGTGGAGTATTTATTGGTATACTACCAATTCGCGACTCGTTAACTTTATTGTTGTGTAAAACGAAAACCCGGGAGCCACATGAAAATTATAACTTATATAAAATTTTGTTTACTTACTAACAAAGTATTATTTATCAGTTGTGTTAAAAAAATATTCTTAATTATTCTACAAGGGGCCTTCTCCGACATGAAAGAGTGTCAACGTTATTAATTTACCACACTGGTCAAGTGCGGATTGGTAAATATCTACGAAAGCTATTTTTTTATAATATGTCGGTTTCCTGGCCATAGTTTCCTTTACAGGCCTCTAAAGCTAAGTAGCCATAGAACACATTTGAAAAACGGCTGACGATCCATAGAAGTATTTGCAGTACATCTTCCTTGATCACGCTGTAGCTGCTCTCATTATATCTTTGCGGAGAGGTCCCGTTGTCTTGGTGTAGCTATTCAAATTAAAGCGAAGAGGAACTTTCCTGGCCGGGCAGCGGTGTAGAGCTGGTTCTTTGGTAACCGCTCCAGCTTAATCAATTATCATTAATCAGCTTTTTTTCACACAATAGAAAGAAATATTTGTAATAGTTAACTGTACTCGTAGTGATGTTAGTAACTTAACAAACATTTATATAAAAATAATTATTGCTGACTAGAATAATATTTTTTATTCTGTCATAACTTATTAATGTGGAACAATGGGTGGAGTAAGCATTTTCTGCCCGTCAACACGCTGAGATGGTAAAACTGAGCATGAATAGAAAATGTGTGGAAGTGAAAATGGAAATTAAAATTATTGTACATAATAATACATATAAATAGCATATAAAATACATAAACATATTATTTATTTTTAACTTAACATAAATAACAATAGTTAAGAGCAAGCACAGCGTAATCACTTGACTTTAGTGGAGCCTTCTGTTGCACCCGTTTCATTACTGATGATATTAATAAAGAAATCTTGGGTCTTCCGATCGGGTTGTGTATAATTCTTATATTACAGAACCACACGTGGCTTTTATCCTCTGATATTACACCAAAAAGTTAATAAAAAATGTATTGAGTTGCTTTTATTACACTCAATAGACTTTTTTTAGTTTTCTGGTCTATGCGGGTAATAGCGAAATTTCATTAAATAGGCAGAGAATATCATAACTTTAAGGAGAGAAGCTGATCTTTACATATTTTTCTCTCGCTCTATCTCTCTCTATATATAATATATATATATATATATATATAATGAAAATGGGTTTCCTTTGTTCGCCGATCACGTGAAAACTAGTAAACATATCGATACGGAATGATTTGTAGATGGTTATAAGCTATCCTTCATCATTTTATTTCTTTAACTTTTGTAAACATTTTCATTTCGTTTTATTTATGAGGTTGCTATAGTATCGGTTGTTATAGAAAGTCATTTGCGGTTGCGGTTACTCTCAAGAAATATTTCAAATAAATTTCAAGTCTAATTCCATATTTCGGCCAGCAAAGCAGACGGGGAACAGCTAGTATTTAGATACATTTAAGTGCCAAGGTCAAATGGATTATCGTATTACTTAAATATCGAAGCGTTTTATTACCACATATTACCATTAAAATTTTCATTAAAGGAATCATCATCATCATTAGCCGATAGACGTCCATTGCTGGACATAGGCCTCACTCAAAGATCTCCACATACAGTCAGCATGGCCTCCGGTACCGCAGGGCATTAAGGGCCATTGTATGTAGGGATTCATATGAGGGGATTTGAGCCATTTCCCCCCACGCTGGCGCAATTTTCTTTGGTGGGAGCCAGAACCTCTTTTGTTGATTAGCAGGGTGCACCTCGAGCAGGTGAGGCTGGCTTGGGTCCCGTGAGTTGTTGTGCGGGAGTCCTTACACCCATGAAAGGAATACTATCCCTTATATATTAATATCGCTTCAACCTGTCCCGTGTGAATAGTGCCAGTTGCGATGCGAACTACGACACGATGAAGTAGCTCCAACCCTGAGCGTGATGCAATTGGCAGTAATTGAGCATTGATTGGACCTGTTTAGGAAACCATACGAATGCAGATAAATCTGCAGCGGGTATTCAATCGATGCGCTATCACGCTGCAACATTGATCCGGAGGACGCTCTTACATAAATCGAAGCGACCTTTACTATTAAACTTAACATTAACTTTTAAGGTGAGGTTCACTTGTACTCAAAAAGAAGTGATTGTTATCATTTAGTATCAGTTCACTTTCGTTCTAATAATTGTTTGTTCATCAAACTTTTAAAGGGTAATAAATCCAACTGTTTGAAGATCATCTTCGATCCTCAGCTTTCCTTTATAACTGATGGAATATAAGCCCTATTTGATGTCAAATTATTTCTTCCGCTGTCAACGGAATAAATATATTATATAAGGTTAAGTAAAAGTAAATTACTGGATAAATATTAGTAAAAAGCAAAAGATGAAGAAAACTCATAATTTTTGTGTAATTATGAACATAGATTAACTGCTAAGTTGTTGAGCAGTGCTAACACCTTGAATATGGGAGCACTAGGTATCATAAGTATTAAAACATATTGTAATATGTATCTAGGTCCTACATGAATTTAAAATTATTATTCGTATGACGTTATATAGCTTTTTTATATACGATTAATTTAGCAAGCAACTGATAATACTACATTTTTGTCCAACCCTATCTAAGATACTAAATCTTTCAGACTTAGCTCGGCTTTGAGTAATGGAGTGCACAAATAAATCATCGATTTAGGGGCAACTTCAGAATGCTTTGTTATTTAATAGTTTTACTTATTTTTTTTTACTTCTATAAGATTCTTTAGATAGATTGCTAGTATGTGATAATTTGTTTTTTACTTGAAATAATTCTATACAACCCTGACTATCCCCAAAGAGATTACGTAGCTGAAAGATTCCTTATCTTACATGTGCACCTAAAATAGTTTAATATTTAGTTATATCTCTTAATAATTCTTAAAGTTACATTAATAAGTTACAACACAAAAATCATTTAAATCAAAAACAGTTTTTTTTATTAATTTTCGTTATAACCTACAGATAAGTTTGAATCAAGTATAAGTAGTTTTGACCTAGAATTCACGTTCAGACATCTTATTAAAATGTACCACAGTTTCTGTAGCTGCTGAAGTGTTCTCACAGTCACATTTGAGGAGGGCTGCGGGAGTCGAGTGACTTGAGAAGAGGCTTACATTTGTTTTCATTGCCGTAGTAATGAATTAAAAGACTAAATCTTGACTCTATGAATATTAATAATAATAAGCCATTTATTTGATAATTGTTGTATTGTTGTAACGGCTTCCTTTATTTTACAGTTTCCTAAAGTCTCTGTCTTTGCCTACATTGATTCAAACTCTCCTCTGCTACCTTTATAATATCACCATACAACCTTGGTGAGATTTTTCAATTACAGAACATGCAATAATTTTGTCTCAATTTTTATTAATTTTTATAGTTCGGAAGTAACACTTGCATATATTTGCTTCACCGAATAATATCTTCAGAAGACTTTCAAGATTTTCAGAAGGCTATTGAAGAGACCGAGAGTGATTTGGTAAGTTCTAATCTCATCTTATGTATGCGCGTTGATCGCATCTTTTGCACGAAGGTCGCACTCCGCATTATTTAACGTTTTAATTCTTGGAAAATAAGAGAATATTCTTCAGTTCCAATTATAAGCGACTAAGTAGCTTAAAACAGAAGTTATTGATGTACACCAAATACAGAGGGAGTAACCTCTAATTTTCTTTTATCTATAATAAACTATTTGACTCAATGGAAAATATATCTTCAATGTAAACTGAACAACTTGATTAATTTCTATTGATTCCGAACCTAGAATAGCCTGTATATACTATTAACAAAAATACTATAGGAATGTGACAATTGAACGTAAATTTGCACATAAAATCTTTAGATAATTTATATTATTATTTTTTTATTTTCGTTGTTTACTCAAAATGTTCCCTTTTTTACATATTTCTGACTCTCGTTGTCATTTGTAGCGGAAATACCTCAATATACAAAAGAAACGTCTATCAATTGTACAATTAAAAACTTTTGTTTACACTTAGTCCGCAATAAGCAATTTGAGTTTCATTGTATGCATCTAAGTTGTTGCGCCGGAAATTAAGTTATGTACACGGTTCTACATTCAAAAATATAATATTCGGCAAAGTTTGCAGTTGTTTAACTGTAGCCAGCCTCCGTCCTGTTTTGGCTCCGTTCCAGAATGAGACTTTGAACTAGTGCCTCTGAGAAGACCCTAACGAGGTTGGAAATGCAAAAACGCAATTTGTATGAAAGTAACCAAAGGTACTTTTTCTTATATAATATTGCCACACTATGCCTTAACTAAGACTTCACTAAAACTAAGTCTATTAGGAATAAAGAGAGAGAAAGAGAAAGTATTAATTCGTTTAACAGATAGAGAATCTTGGACATTAAGTGCGCTTTAAAAAAACGCAAATTTGGACTACGGAATAACCACAAAATAGATTTGTTGTGATCAGGACTTGCCCAGAATAACTGTCACTGATGTATTGGATAACATTTAAAATATGATAGGAAAAACAATACCTTTTTAACTAAATAAAACTGTACATATCAAAACAGTTAACGACAAATATGTTTCATTAGTATTCAGTGTATTTCATCATCATCATCATCAGTCGAAAGATGTCCATTGATTAACATAGGCCTTCTCTAAAAGGTCTTCACAGCGATCGATTCTGCTCTTCGTGGATAGTCCTCCAGCATTACTTCAATTTATTTATTTTTCTTAAAGTAACAAGGGTTTTTCAAGACGGTTAAGAGTTTTAATGGAAAAATATGACTCCTGTCCGCAAATGCTTGTGTAAATTTTAATTTCAAAGCGTTCAGCTTGTTATTGAATGTGTCACAAACAGTTCCATAGTCACGAGTCGCCATTTGTCAACATGTCCCCACACCACGCAGAGTCGTGTCCACATCAATTCTAATTAAATAGGGATCTTAGAAATCGGTCTATTATCTATCTAAAATAAAAAAAAAACACTAACAACTTGATTTCCTTTGACAATAACTTCACCACGAATTACATAGGAATCAACACAAAAAATTTATAAAGCAGATAAAACTTAAATAAAAAAGCTTCGCTTTAGGCTAAGAGAAAGACAAATTGTTTTCAACAATTTATCTTCTTTCTTCTTCTTTTGATAAAACAGTTAACGACTGTTATAAAACTAGTATATAAGAAATACTTCTGTTGCATTCTCAGTTTCGAAATTATTTCACTCAAGAGAAATTTCATGTGTAAGATTTTTATATAATAGTCTTAAATGGTCTTTGCGCAGTAAATCAAGCCTTTCGACATTTTCCCAGCCATTTTAAGGCTCGCAAGTCTGTTCCAAGTTTTCAGAGTGCACACTCCACGTTTTATTTCATTTTTAGGTTGGAATTTCTTCCGCCTTGCAAAGGCTAATCGCTTGCATTGTAACGAGGAAATCTCCAGTATAAATGTTTGCTCTGGGCTGGTAATTTAGTGGAGTATGATTGGATGTAGCGTTTTCTCGAATCCACTGAGGTAGTTACTGTAATATTGACAATTTACCGCCATAACTGTATTATTGCGTTCCGCATGTGAAAATATGAGCAAAAGAGTATTCTGAAAGAGAACGTCACAACATCCTAATAAATCTTACTTAGGATCTTGTGAAACTAAAGCAAATATGTGTTTTTTTTATTTGGCGACGAGATGAGTGAGACGTTTACCTGATGGTAAGTGATATGGCATATGCTCGCCCATAACAACGAGACGCCACTTAGAATGATATACTTTGCATCACATTGTGCCCTTCGCCTTGAGACATAAGCTGTTATATCTCGTTACCATAGTAATTTCATTAACTACAACCTCCATCAAACCAAAACACAGGAATGTTTGCACAGTACTGTTCGTAGGCTGCTATAGATGTTGCGATGGTCCTTACCGAGATTGTCTCTGGCAACAGAGACCTATGAGCATTAAAAAGGATTCTATGGAAATTATATAAAAATTATAGGTTAAGGACTAACAGGACTATAGTTAGTTACCTATAGTGCTTATAATTCTTTGGTTAGGAGATAACTACTTATTGTCAACAAAAAATAAATAAAAAGCGAACATTACTAAATGGTCTACATTCATATAAATATCTGCGGGACAATAGTAACAAAGAAGAAAGTAGGTGAAGCGGTTTCTTTATAAGTAAAGAAACATTTCATTCTCTCCAGAAATATAATGGGGTTAGTGAGGTATCGTTTCGATTAAACACCCTCGACGTGCCACCTTATCATCATAACATATATCTTTTCACCCTTTTCGAACACTGACCATGAATTTATTAAACTACTATATACATTAATGTTATGATGTAATTCATCCCAAAGGATCTATCATTACATTTACATGGAAGATGGACTCGTCTTCTGTATGCTTTGCTTTAATGTACATGGTCTTTAATATCAAAAGGTTATCAAAACCAGGTTTGCTTAGATCAAAGAATATCGGGTTAAGTACCGTTCCTTGAGAGAGGACAGATGTCCTGGAGTGGACTGCCATGTGCTGATGGTGATATGTAAGTTCATGTACATTGGCATAAGAAAAGCGATTATATATTGTAGTTGTAGTAAAGCATTTTTCTATTAACTTCTATTAAGTAAACTGTATTAAACAAACGCCATGAGGTTTATTTTATGTTATCGCTTATAAGGTTTTTAACAAAACAATAGATAAGAAAAAAAAAAACTGGTATGTAAATGTAAATAATTTAAAGATCCGGAATGTTTTCTATTTCGAGAATAATTAGGGTGCGTTGATCTCAGTGCTCTTCCGTCGTCTTTGTTAAGTGTGACAAAGTGCACGCCCTTCTCATCTTTTATATGCATTCATCTCGGATTATAAACTAGAAAAAGATCTCGAAAGATGAAGAAATATTAACTTCTTTATTTTCAATAGTTCTCATATAATGTAAGACTGCTAAACATTAGTCTATTACCCAATAATGTTATAATAAGTTTTAATTGGAAAGTATATATATTGTAGTTGTTTTAATGCTTTTTTTTTACAATATTGTATGTTATAAAGCATTTATATATAATATTTATGATAAACTCAATCTTAAACTGTAATTATTAAATATATACCACATGAATAATAAGTTTCCATCGTCATATACTTTCATAAAGCTTAGTTTGTAATGCAACTTCTATTGAAAACAACTGAAATGAAACTCACTGCGTTTCAGCGAGGATTTTCATTACATCACTAATATTTACAAAATAAAACAAATGAGATTTACACATTTTACTTATATTAGTAATAAATACACCTCTGTTACTTATAAGTAAATAACGAAGTATATATATATATGTGCAAGAAGGAAATACAGGACAACACTGCAGTGTTATATCCTTTTAGTTATTAGAGAAATGTAAAATAAAATATATTCGTATATACCAATAAACCAGAAATGACTATGTAAATGAACATTAGAAAAATAGTAACACAATACATGTATCATTTATATATATTATCTTATAATATATAACATACAACTTGAGTACAGTGATGAAGTTATCCATCATTCCTATATAAACTTCAGTTTTTAATTGATACTTAGAAATATGCTTCACTGTCAATTAGTAAAACATATTCTTCTCCGTCGGTATCACTATGACAAAGTGGTGGTGGCTTCAGCTGTTGGTGGCAAGCTTCACAAAATATATTAGTCTGATAGTAATACTTAACATCTATATCGTTGTTACTGACCAAAGACCGCGTAAACTGGTCAAGCTTTTGAAAGCTTAAATGGCGCAGCATCCGCATGCGAACGAAGTAAGCTGAAATTAATTGCCTGTCAAACTGATGCTTTGATGCGGTGGTAACGTTGTCTCCAGCAGTTTGAGTGAAACATAAGATTTTACTTTTCACTACACAACTACTTCTTGGAATTAGTTGTCAATGCGATATGGGGGGGCTTCAAGAAAAGAGCATATCGTTTCCTTAAAAGTTGGCAATGCAGCCGCAATCCCCCTGGTGTTGCGACTGTCCATGGGCGTCAGTGATCACTTTCCACCAGGTGAACTGTTCGCTCCAGACTCCAATAAGTTCAACATCACATGACATACAAAAGAGTAAAGAGATATTTTATTTATTCATTTAAATGCAGACAATTTAAATCTATTACCAGTTTGTTAGTAATATAACATATCACTTAGGTCTATGTTAGTATTTAATGTCGAAAAAGGATTTAGTCCTGCTAATTAAATCTAGAGGTGGAGACTATCGTGCCTGTAAGCAATCATTTGTATACACGTAGAATTGAGAATCTCATCTCTGTTGTTTCCTTATCAGTAAAATCGAACTTTTGATTAAGGAAATAATTGATTATTCATGGTTATGATTTTTTTTAGTTTACGAAGCGATGAGAGGAACGGACGTTCACCTGATGGTAAGTGATACGCCTGCCCCTAACAGCGCTAATTATGGTGATGTGATGATAAAAAATAAAGTATAAAGAGTTACCAGTGCGTTCTATAAGAGATCCCGGAGTCTCTTCGAATGCACTGATGCAGAGCACCGCGAGGGTTTTAGTGAGTAAAAATCTCGTAAAACAATGACTTCCCCCAGAAGCAGGATATCTTGCGAAGATTTCCTCCACGAAACAAAAAAAAGGTACACAAATACCTGCTAAAATCTAAATTCCACTATATCAGGCCTTGGAATCGAAACAAGAACCTTCCTATGGCAGTTAGTTACTACGCCACGGGGATAATGTGGCTTTATTTCACTAACTGTCTGCTAATAATGATGATGATGAGCATTCCATTAACACATTCAATAAGTTGTTAAAGTTATAATAGGAAACAAGTTTTCCGATCAGCTTTGTGACAGCTGCTTTAAAAGTTTAAAACAACGCAACAAATCCATTCCTCTAAACTTCACTTGCTTGGTGGTGGGTCTCTGTTGCCGGAAACTGTCTCAGCAGGTACAACCGCAGCGCCTATTGCAGCCGATAAACCAAACGGTGCAGACAATACTTTGTTCCGGTTTAAAGGGCGTTGTAGCCACTGTAAAAAAAGTTAGTATATTGAAATTTTACAAAACCAAACAATCGATACAAGGAAGCAGCATTTGTAAATCAAAGCTAACGTCGTCGAATACTGCATACGTGCACGTGCATACAAACAAACAAACAAAGCTCTGCATTCATTATCAATGTGTTCTTGTCTTGCATTTTGCATATGCGGCCAAGTTGAGAACAGGAATATTGAACGTGCAGGTTTACCTTCCTTCCATTTCCACTGTATCTGAACTTGAAGGCAGCGTAACTTAACTTCATTTCTCACTATCTACTTTTTGTCATTACTGGTTTCTTTTATTATATACTAGCTGTTCCCTGGCCGCATTGCTGGCAGTAAAATAAAATTAGATCGCAAATGACTTTCTATAGCAACTGTTACTATAGCAACCGTTACTATAACAACTGCATAAATAATACCAAATGAAAATGTTTATAAAAGTTAATTAGAAATATAATGTTGAAAGATCTATGACATCCGAAAAATAAATCTAATGCTCACATTGCTCATATTCCGGTATCGATACGTTCACTAGTTTTCACGTGATTGGCGAAAAAACAAAACCCATTTTCATTATATGTACTTATATATATATATATATATATATATTGATCAATTATATATATTAGTGAGAATCCACTGGTAGCGAGCATTGCGGGACAGTCGACGTGGAGATCTTTGGTGGAGGCTTATCTCCAGCTGCGGACGTCCATCGACTGATGATGATGATGATGATGATAAGATTTATATTGATTGGAAAACTAGTCGCTTGTGATAAGAAATATTAATCTTTCCTGGACTTTCTTCTAATAATAAATAATACTGCCGTTCATAATAAAACTGCGCTTTATGACGAGGATAATATCATTACCATTATCAGCCGATAGACGTCCACCGCTGGACATAGGCCATTACTAAAGATCTCCACATCGATCGATCCTGCGCTGCCGCATCCAGCTGCTACTATGATGATGTACACTGACAAAATGTATGGACTCGCTTTTGGGTTCACTACTTATTCTCTCAAACTATAACATAGTAATGTTTGCACACTACAGGTTATCAGCAGGAGTAAACTCTGGTACCTAGATATACGGATTCAGGCCAAGTGTAACATAAGCCTAAAGCTACAGCTATTTTACTCTCGTATATAAAACGTATGAAACGTCTCTTTCATGGTCGACTTTTACACTGTTTGCTTTTAATTCCACCGTCGCTGATCCACCAGCGACACGCAATGTGGTACCAGGTGACACCGCGTGTAACGTCCAATGGGTTGCCAGCAATCACTACACTGCTAAGAATGTGGAACAAGTTCACGAATAAAATCTAATATACTTTTAATTCCTCTAAACTAAACGGGCGAGGCGTCCACCTGATGATGATTTATACGCCTCTAAAACAGCAAGGCGCTAGTAAGAATGATATACAATGCACCACATAAGATGTTAAGGCTCGTTACCTCATCAATTTCATTAGCTACAATGTCCATCTAACTGGAACACAGTAACCTTTGCATATTTCTCTTTCATAGCGCAAATAGGATCTGCTATGGTAAGTATGTAGCCCGTCTGCTTATGGAGTCTATAAATATGACTGTTCTGGTAATAAATTTGTGTTATTGAGTTGTTATGTTCGCATTCCTGATTAGAATGATTTGATCAGCATAATCACTATATATTATTTTTATCCATAGTTATCATCGTCAAAGAAAAATAACAATGGAAATTAAAGACATGACCGCTTTATGGGTACAGCGCGCGAGACTTCGCATCCGTATAGAAATGTGATCAAATAATTTTTTATAAAAAAAAATCCATTTCTACTGTAGTAAAGTAAACTACATTCAGGTCCATTCTATTTATGTCGTTAAGCAGTAGTGTGCAAAAATTATTATGAATTTTCTAAAATCAATGATATCATTATAATTCACTATTATTGCGTATACCGAAGATCGGGCTAAGCGGCGCTCCTTGTAAAAGGTCTATGTTCAGCTGTGGACTGCCGCGAGCTGATTATGGTGATGACGAGTGATGTGAAAATAATTTAAATAGCATCTGATATTAGTGGCGTGTCTAAAATAGATTAAAACAACCCTATCATCAGTTTATTTGCGGCGTGTGGTAAAAACCGTCTGCACAGTATGCTCGCTTACTCGCATGCTTTACGGAATGGCAACTACCACCAAGTGAGGAAAATAAGAAGAACAAATTGGTTATTGGCTGCGGACCAACCTCAATGGATACCGATTGGGGAGGACTGGGTTAAGCAGGGAGCGACAACAGGCTTAAGTTGATATTTTAGTGGCGGTAGGTCTCTGTTACCGCATATCGCTTAGGTAGGTATCACCGCACTCCCCAGATAGGCCTTGTCCTAGCGGTGGGGCTCACTAGCCGTGACTTGGCCACCTATGGTGAAGCTAAAAGGAACCTACCCGGTCGGCCCGAGGTGTCCGCTCCAGATGAGCTCCGTGAGCTCATCTCGGATGTGTGCCGGTAGGCTACGGGGACAAGCTTACACTGCCCTTCGTAGCCGTGATGGTGTCGAAGGAGAAGAACAGTGTCAGTTTTATGTTCCGCCGCTCTCCCTATCCTCCGCAGCCGAATAACCGTTGGTGGCGGAGCCCAAGACCAGATCCGCCGCAGGGAGTCGAACGCGTTCTCTCTTGGCGCTCGTGGCATTTCGTACTTCCCGCTCGTCGCGTCGTTTTCTTAAATAAAAAAAAATGCTGGCAAAGTTTAATTTGACTTTTGCCTTCCGTTATTTCGAAAAATCTCAATTGAGTAAAGTCATAGTGAAATTTGTCTTATATAAATCAAGTTTCAACATTTTTTTTATTTTCATGTTCATTCGTTGATAACTTAGAACTCTTATTGTCCTATATCGATCACGGTATGGCAATTAGACAAGGATCTTCTTCTTCTTCTTCTCCATCGGTATCACCCTTGGCAGAGTGATCGTGGTCATCAATTTAGGTGTTTGTCGCAAGCTTAACAACGCGTTACCATTACTCTCTAAGATAAACATAAACGCGTTAAAATTATTACACTTACTTTTTAGTCGATGACAGAATAAGTTTATTAAAAATCCTCCCTTATGATTCCCTACCCAATCGTGTGGAAATCTTTAGGGTAGGTCCGTCTGAGGACGTTTATCAAATGATGACGATGGTGAAAAACTTAAAATATAAAAGATCCAATGTGACGAGAGAAACTGGGACGGTCACCTCTATAATTAACGGGTTTGAATGGCGTCCTCTAAAGTGGATCGGTGGGGGTAGGATTAATAAATATTAACATTTTATTAAATAATGGCGTCAGCGCCATCGCCCGCGAGAGCCACTTCATTTATACAGCTCTTGAAAACACTAAGCAATTAATACAAAAAATAATAAATCTTTCCCAACGGTAAAAAATATTAAAAAAAAAGTAATGGAATATGTAGCAGATGGTTGTGTAGTACATAAAATAAACAAAAAGGTTTGTCAGAAGTGGGATTCGAACCCACGCCCACAGAAGTGGACTGCGACCTGAACGCAGCGCCTTAGACCGCTCGGCCATCCTGACTTATGATGCGTAAATATGAAATAACATATGTGTCATAAGTTTAAAATCATCATTCAAATTTTGTTGTTACTGGTGGTAGGTCTCTGTTGCCGGAGACCATCTAGGTAGACACCGAAGCTCCTATTTCTGCCGCCAAACAGTCCTGTGTTCCGGTTTAAAGGAAGTTATAGCTAATGAAGTTATGTTCATTAGTTAGTGGTTAATATTGACTTAACATCCTATGTCATCAGGCGAGTGCAATATAGTGCAGTATACCATCCTAACTGGAACCATGTTGTAATAGGCATGCATTTCACTTAACTTCAGGTGTACGTCCGTCGTTTCGTGCAAAATTCCTGTTAACCTAGTTTCTATTTATTTGAAGATTATGTATTCCTAAATAAACTCACCTTTAGAATTAGATTACTTGAAAAGGTTCCGAGCTGGGCTACAGAATGTAAAGTTGGAGTTTTTTTTTTGTAAATAAGCTTATTTCAAGTTTTGAAGGAAGCTGCTTAAAAAGCGCTCTGAATAAAGTTTTAAGTAACTAGAAATTGGCAATAAGAGACCATTATCCAACTCTCGTGTTAGTTTACCTGATAATAAGTGATTCGCTTGCCCATTGCCAAGTATCGTTAGCTCAATAATTTCACTAGTTACAGCATCCTTCAAACCGGAACACAGTAATGTTTGCACAGTACTGTTTGTCGGCTGCAATAGGCTCTACAGTGGTTCCTAACTAGACGGTCTCCGGCTACAGAGACCTGTCACCAGTAAGCGTACTCTTGTAAACCTCTGTTAGGCTAAATGTATTAACCTAAAATTATAAAACACCCCCCGCCATTATTTACATTACTTTTGCCAGGTTAATAAACTCGATACAGTACTGCCGCTGTCGGGATAAATTGTCTATAGATTTAAAGATTACGACAGAAAACCAACAAAATCTTAACAACAGATTTAATCCGAAAATTTGAATTGATTTGTCAATTTTTATGCATTTGCGACTGCCGGCAGTATCTCCTCGTAGATCCGGATCCCTTCGAGGAACTGCTCGACGGGGAGGCTCTCGTCGTGCTCGTGCAGAGCGGAGGGTGTGCGGTGTGTGGGGGTGAAGCCTAGAGCCTTCGCTCCGGAAGCGCGCACATATCGGCTGTCGGTGCCCCCGGGGAACGTGCGCACCGCCAGGGTTATGCCACTGCCGACAGAAAATGATATCTTACTACATTTGGTACAACCCTGTAGTCTGATACGTCTCCAAAAAAGAATATGGTAAGTGCTTAGACGAACAAAACAGTGTTCTGATGGTAAGTCATTCGCTTATCAACAACAAATGATACCACATAGTGCTCGTCGCCTTGACACATTTTAAGTCGCATTACTCCAGTAATTTCATTAGTGACAACGTCCTTCAAACCGAACCTTTTCTTTATACTGTAACTTTTCTTGTAATACCTACCGCTTTTCCGCAGCCGCTTTGAATGCAAGCCAGTAGGGGTTAGAGCTGTCCACCGGCGTGGGGGCTACGTAAATGTCCTTCTGGCTGAAGTTATACGTAACACCAGCCCCAGCTTCTGAACACCAGCGCTTTATCTAATGAGCACACATGACACGAAGGAAATAAGATCACCATTAAAATACTTGATAAAACGGTTTTTATCGTACCCCTATATCTCTATTCATTCATTATTAACATAATATTAATCTTGACGAGGGTTGAATATACAAAAAATATGCAAAAGCGTGATTAAAAAAGTTTTCGTTTCCAATTATAAAAAAAAATCGTGAAAGATCTCTGTTGCCGGAGACCGTTGAGGTAGATACCACCGCAGCTTCTGTTACAGCCAACAAACGGCACTGTGCAAACATTACCGTGTTCCGGTTTAAAGGGTTGTAGCTAATGAAATTATGTTCGTTAGTTAGTGGGTAATGAGACTTAATATCTTATGCCTCAAAGCAACCAGCGCAATGTGGTGCAGTATATAGCATCCTAGAGCTATGTTGTTATAGGCGTATCACTTACCATCAGATGCACGTCAGTGGTTTCGTGGAAATTTCCTGTTAACCCAGTTTCTATTTATTTGAGGATTCTAAAGAAATCCACCTTTAGAGTTGGATTACTTGAAAAGGTTCCGAGCTGGGCTACAGAATGTAAATCTGGAGTTTTTTCTTGTAAATAAGCTTATTTCAAGTTTTGAAGGAAGCTGCTTAAAAAGCGCGCTGAACAAAATTTTAAGTAAATTATGAAATATTTGTAATAAAGTTAGCTGGTATCAGGCGGTGGTGAATAAAAAAAAACATTACAACATTTAAAAATAAAAAATATATACTCGATGTATCCAGATGATTTGAAAAAAAAAAAAACATACCATATTTTCGAAACTCTCCATGTCTTCGGAGAGCGCCAACCGGATATCGAAACTAGCTGTCATCTTCTCCGGCACTATGTTGTTCTGGAGACCACCCTGAACATGTACACTAGGGATTAATGATATTTTACAGTCCATGTGAACGATGTTATTTCATCATACAACATATAACAACAGTGATATATTCCTATAAACAAAATAAATATAATAAACCAAATATACATTCATCATCATCATCATCATCAGCTGATAGACGTCCACTGCTGAACATAGACCTCCCCCAAAGATACTCAGCGGTTAACCTATAGGGGTTGGAGTTTGATTCTGAGGCTACATACGTAATGGAGTTATGACGGTGGTAGTGTTTTCGAACTACTTTTGATACAATCCTCTTGTCAATCTTTAGTCTATCTATATAGGTATATAGATATCCAGGGTTCATTGGCTCATCTCGTGATGATAACAAATTTGGTAGAGATGTTGCTTATGCCGTTTAGAGGAGCTAAGAATAAAACAAGTACAAAATTCTTTCTCCAAAGAGAGTTGCGGGGGTGTTAATAACATGAATGGGGGCTCGGGGGGCGGCGGGTTGCCACCGGAACATCTCTCACAAATTTCAAGTTTAAATTTCAAATTTAATTCTATATTACGAATAGAAAAGTATATAATGGGTGTAAGGAGTCTCGCACTACAACTCACAGAACCCAGGCTAATCTCATCTGATCGTGGTGCACTCTGCTAATCAACAAACGAGGCTCTGGCTCCTGCCAGCCGCATTGGGCCAGCGTGGTGGGGAATGGCTCAAATCCCCCATATAAACCTTAAGGCCTTAACTGTGGACGTCTATCGGCTGATAATGATGATGACAGAAAAGCTAGTGGGGAATACCTAGTCTAATTATAACAGCATCGTGTTCCATCATCTAAACACATCCCTTCTTTTTTTCGCAATGAAATTCTTCTTATAAGATACCCTGCTTCTGAGGGGAAGACAAGATTATGTAGAATTTTTACGCAGCAAAACCTCCTCGGTGGTCTTCTTCAGTGAATTAGGAGGGACTCCAGGATATACTACGGCCTCCTAAGGGCCACATATCCATATCAGCAGCGTCACCATCACTTGAAAAATATGTCAAATGTTTGATGATAGTTAATTTTATACTTACTTGAAGCATGGTGAGATTAATTGTGGTAACGTCACCAATGGTAAGTGAGGGGTCGCTGGCCAAGCGAGCCTTTGATACCTGCCTCAGGTCCATGAACTTGTCGATTATGTAACGGATCTGTAACAGGTTATGTACCGTTTCATATGTTTTAGATTATAAACATCACAGACCATAAAGTTTATAATAAATTAGTTTTTATTTGAGCCTATTGAAACATATGTGTAATACCAAACAATTAACCTTTTTTTTTGTTTGGTGGGAGGGGGCTAGTAGCAGGAATTTTCGAAAGATACCCTGCTTCTGCAGGGAAATCAGGGTTATGTGAGATTCTTACTCACTAAAACCCCCTCGGTGCTCTGCATTAATGCATTCGGAGAGGCTCCGGGATCTCTTACAGAACGTACCGGTGCCCCTCTACACTTTATGTTAGCACGTCACGTCACGGAGGGGCCTAACCCACCTAGGCACCATCGCTGAGTAATACGCTGTCCCGCACAAATTCGCTTGTTGAGCGATAAGAGCCCTCACCCTCAACGCCCGCGAAACTCCTAGATACTTTTAGTCGCCTTCTAAGACAGACAGAGCTTACCTTAGTCCTATTCTTACTAGCCCGAGACTACAAGTCTGACTGACCTGACGATTAACCTAGATTATAGACACTAAACGCGAGGCGCGAAATTCTCATTAAACTTGAGTCTAAATGCAAAACGATTGTTAATCGAATTTTTAATCGCCTCCATGGCGGAGTAACTAAATTGCCTGCCCTGCAGCTCGGTCCCTGGTTTGATTCCGGAGTCACTTGTTATAGAGATTGGTTTTTGGTACGTTAGTTGGTTGACATCAAAACAATCGCCGGAAGCCGCTGGACCCGTGTTCCGCGTTATTCGGTCTCTTGTGGAATACTTTATAAGAGACCTATGTCCACTAGTGGACGTCCATCGGTTGCGATGATGAACCCGCTCGAATAACTACAGACGTATAGTAAATCTATCACCTTAAGCATCGCTGTGTTCCGGCTGCTAACATGTGAGAGTATTCTTGGTGAGCTATATTCACCATCCAAGCCTCCATTGCCATACCACCATGTGAAATTCAAATCATGTACTAGAACTAGAGCTGGTTCCAGCATAACATCGATTCTGTCGCCGTTGTATATTTAGCATATGATTTATTTCTCGTTCTAAATCAAACTCGAGCCGTGTTAACATTCAAGGCGCTTTGGGCCCTAAATAAATTGCTAGAGATGCCAAGATAATGTTAGAAATCCTCGGAATAGATCGTATTTATCTATGCGTTGTTTATAAACAAATAGTTATTTAGTTGTTTTTATTATCAAATAAATCACCAGCGAATGTAAGAACTGATCTTAAAGAACCTAGTGACAAACTCTTTAAAACAAATCTTGACAACTAATGTCCCATAGCAAGAAAACAATTTCTTATTAATACATAGCTGTATTAGGTATTACTACAGTAACGCTACTAGATATGCACCTCAGATATGCATATATATGTGAATACTTACCTTCTCTCCGCAGTTATCAGGCAGCAGTAGAGACCCGTGTCCTGACTTGCCTGGACAAACGACGTTCAGATCTGGAAGTAGTAAATAAATCTTTATTAACATCATGCCGGCGTCACTTCAGCTTTCTATATGTTATGTTAAAAATATCTATGAAATAAGATACTCCACTATATATACTTCAGTGTACCAATCTAACTTTCCCATGTGAGAGGGGGATGGAATGTAATTACCATCACTCCACATGACAAAGGGATTAAAAGAAGGAATAAATCTGAAGAAAAGAAAGCATCGTTCGTGTTTTAGAGGTTATATCTCGTTATAGGAGTGGGTGGATTGATGATGATCACATTAAACAATTTTAATATGACTTTGAAGATATAATTATTGATGCTTATAGCTGAAAATCAATCATAGCGACGTTTCCAAAAAGAAGCTAGAATTGGATTGCCACAAGTCTAAGCATTGTTATAATAAGAATCTAAGGAAGAAATAAATCCGATAAAAGGAAAACATAGCCCCTTGTAACTGTGGAAAACAATAACAGACCCTCTTAAGAGGTTATAGTCAACAGGGGACGTAGACAGATCCCTTACTGATAATGATGATGTTGGATAGAGTAACCGTTATTTAAAAGGTTCAAACAATTATTATACTGATCGTCATGAGTTTCAAACGACAATTTCTTTAACGTTCACCTAATCCGGGTCTAATCCATAGATTTGCAGGACATTCACAAAGCCTGCTTTAATCCATTACAATAATGGTTACTAATTGCATCATTACTTTAAGACCCGCTGTACCATTTGAGACGGCTTTTTCTTTACTTCTACATTTTCTATATTATTTTCTTCTTTATTTTTTTTTAAGCTATAAGTACCTCTTCTTAAGTCTTTTTCTCTTTTAATAAAATCTCTAAAATCTACATTCATACTAATAATGGGAGGTTATATATATATATATATATATATATATATATATATGGGGTGTAAGGGATCCTGCACAGCAACTCACGGGATTTTAAACAACCTCACCTGCTTGTGGTACACCATGCTAATCAATAAACGAGGCTCTGGTTTCTACCAACCAACCAACGTGGTGGGAATTGGCCCAAATCCCGCTATATGAATCCCTCCCCGAAGTGAGAATCTTTGGGGGAGGCCTATATCCAGCACTGGACATCTATCGGCTGATGATGATGATGATACATATATAACATTCACACAACTAGCTATAACAAAATGACATTTAAATTTCATTTATTGGACAAATAAACTCATTAATTTACATTTATATAGTACTCACGCCATATGCTCCTCTCGCCGTTGAAGACCTGGTATTCATCACTTGCGCATGCAATGCCCTCGTCAAGTGCAAAGTCGACATTTAGCTTCCTGTAGTGTTCGGTTTTAACGAACTCTCCCATCCCTTTGGCACCTCCCACTTCTTCGTCTTTGAAAAATTTCAATTACAGTTATCTCTTCACCATTTAGATGAAGAAACGAATAGCGTTGAATAATACACGAAGAAGTGACAGCTATGTAGTTAATAAACTAATGCCAAGGGTCTTTCATCATCATCACCAGCAGAAAAATGTCCATTTATAGACAGACCTTTTCAAAGAATTTCTGTTCCGACCAGCCTGGACCTGTCGTGATCTAGTCGTTTCCTTAATCTAAACTAAAAAGGTGGATGAACTTATTTTTAGATAAATTCAGTTATCTTTGGTAATAAACTGCCGGAAGAAGTTCAGGTGGCGTCCCTAATGCTCTTACTGTCCCCTCGGTTGCCAAAACGCTGCCAACTCAGCTAAATATAACGGATCGTGTGGCTTAGACTGTAGCATTAAATATACGTGATAAACTGATATCAGATGCATCTCACTTCGAAGAAAGAGTTTCATTATTTTTAACTTTATTAATGTTTTAAATAAAATATTATATCGGTATGAATGAGATAGTAAAAGTAAACATGATCTGCAAGCAATACTGGTGGTAGGTAAATATCTGTTGCACTGGTGGCAGGTCTCTGTTCTACTGGTGGTAAGTCTCTGTTGCCGGAGGTCGTCGAGGTGGGTACCACCGCAGCGACTAATTCTGCCGCCAAACAGTAGTATGCAAACATTACTCTGTTCCGGTTGAAGGACGCTGTAGCTAATGTAATTACTGGGGTAACGAGACTCAACATCTTGTGCCTCGAGCGACGAGCGCAATGCGGTGTAGTACATACCATTTTAACTAGTGCCCCGTTGTTATGGACGGGAGTATCACTTACCATCAGGTCATCGTCCCGCGCGTCTCGTCGATTAATAACATATATATATAAAAAAAGTAAAATTATCTACTTATCTCTTTTGTGTCCTGAAAAGAGTTTAGGCTCCAGTGAAAAATATCATCTAAATAAACTTCTCAAAAATATAGTGCAGTAATGATATTCTTTACCTGGTACAAAGCTAAGGTGCACTGTCCTTTTTAGACGTATACCGTTATCTTTCAACCTCTTCACCGCCTCCAGATATTGGATGGCAACAGATTTCATGTCCTGAACTCCGCGTCCATAGATGACGCCGTCTACCAGTTCAGCGTCAAAAGGCGGATGCTTCCAGCTTTTCTATATGTTATAAAATTTAATCAGATATGATTTGGAGCGTTAAGACAAGAGTGCTTTAGGTTTAGTTCGCTTTGGACAATAGTCAGGAACGAGTCTATATACATAGAAAAGCCAAATTTATCCTCTAGAAGTAGATTTATAAAATGAACACAACCATTACTAACTTCGAAAACTGGTACTACGTCCATATGCGAATTGAGTAGCACACTCGGCAACTCCGGCTGTGTACCTTCCCACGTCATAATCAAGACTGGTTTCTTTGGCACCACTTCGTACACCTTCACAGGTAGACCTATTTCAGCAGCTTTACGCTTCAAAAAATTCAAACACTCATCTGTAAGAGAAAGAGAATACAAGGTCTCTCACGCACTGAGTGGACGTTCATCCCTATGAACGTCCAATTTTGGCACATGTATGACAGTTATAATTATTATCACCCCTAGTCAAAATAATTATAACTATGATAGCTTCATCACATCATCGACACAATTTTAATGGAAAGTTTAAGTTATTATTGCCGACTAACTTTGATTATATTGACTTTTAAGTGTTCCGATTTAATGTTGACTATTCTCATTCTTTTCTATTCAATATCTTCCGAAGTGGAAGGAATAAAAGACAAGTTATAGCAACTTTAACAGCTCTTTTAATGTTCCACTATTGACTCAAAGTTTCTCATAAGTCGACAGTCAAGGAAATTTGTTTACAGGTCAAGTGTGGCATGATAGATGTTCCATATCAAACTACTGTTATAGAAACATGACGGTTACCTAACATTGCTTCTTTAGCCGAAACCCTAGCTGTATAGAACCTATAAACAGCATAGAAGTAGTCACTATTTCCATTCATAAACTGGACTAAGCCCTTAAAATAGATATCGCCTTTTTCAACCTCAGCGTCAAACAGTGCTATGAGGATCGTTACATTCGGTTTGAAGTGGTAGAGTAACGGAGACTTGATATTGTGTCTAAAGGCACAAGGAGCCCAATGTGATGTAATATCAACATACTAATTAGCGGCTCATTAGAAATGTAAATTGTAATAAATATTAACTTCATATAGAAGAAATTTACCGTAATTGATATTTGGATGAACACTGCGGATGCGAAGATAGTCCCGCAAACTGTTCACAGCGGGATCGTTGGCGTAGTCAGCAGCCATTTCACAAGCTATTAGCACCCTATAACACAACCCTATAACCTTAACAAGCGATAATTACAATAACAACCAAAAAACAAATATTACAACAGCCTTTATATATACAACCGCTGCGTTAAACGGAACGGGGCGAGGAGTGCCAGGCGAAATGAACAATAATGAAAATTTAAGCTTTAAAACAAATACTGATATAAATGTTATCGCGTTTATTTAAATATTTAATAACCCTTAGTTTAGAGTGCTTTGCGGTAACCATGGTCAGGCGAGGACTGAACTGACAGACGTTCTGACCTGATAGTCATTATCGAGTACCTGCAGTTTTTAGTTATGGTTTACCGTCCTATCTACGCAAAATAAACTCACTGTGTCTCGAAGTCTTCTAGTGATGTGCTTGGTGTATGATTTATTTTTTTTATTACTGGGATCTTTAATGGGATCCATTATCCTGGGTGGATGCGAGAAGCTAAGGATCGCGTTTGGTGGAAGATATTGGGGAAGGCCTATATCCAGCTGTGGATAAACAAAGGCTGATAATGATGATGGTAGAATAATTGGCTGGGGAATTTAGTCGACTACCTTAGTATGCTTTTTAATTTCATTAGTTTCTCGATTCATATTTGTTAGGAATAGGCGGTCTTTTGCAATGATTTGTGGTCTACCAAATTTGATGTCGTTGGGACCTTAGAGACGAAAATCAAGTTCTACTACCAGTATAAAAAAACATGAAGTTATATGACTATAAAAAAATATGAAGTTATAAGTTATATGACTGAGTAGCAGATAATAATAAATAACAAGATTTTAGACACATCAGTCTATTGGCTGATGATGATGGAATCAACAAGGTTGTAGATTTAAATTATATAGACAATTTTTCTTCAGAGTTTTTTGTAACTTATGTGTGCAGCTTAAAAAAAACGTATGTGAATTTTAAGCACTATGAGCTGTTTTAACTTGTTTTATGAGTACGATGTAGGGGAAAAATTTTGTAACTGTCAGGCGTTTCTAAATTTTAAATTTTACTTTAAAAAAAAAGACATGTTTGGGATTATGTAAATGTATATAAGGGAGGTAATTTTTTATTATTATATAGATATCATCATCATCATCAGCTGATAAACGTCCACTGCTGGACATAGGCCTCCCCTAGAGATCTTCACATCGATCGGTCACGCGCTGCTTGCATCCAGTGGGTTCCCGTCATTCTCACCAGGTCGTCGGTCCACTTTGTGGGAGGCTTCCCAATACTACGTCTACCATTACGCGGGCGCCACTCGAGGACCTTACTGCTCCATCGGCCGCCGGTTCTACGAGCAATATGTCCTGCCCGCTGCCACTTAAGTCTAGTAATCTTTCGGGTTATGTCGGTGATCTTAGTTCTTCTGCGGATCTCCACATGGAGTAATTTGGGCCATTTCCCACCACACCGGCCCATTGCAAGTTCGTGTGAAATTTATCTTCATCTACATAATGTAATTTAAGATAAATTTTGTATTAAATCTATTTTGTAATCAAAACATAGTTTTAGAGAGAGTTAATAAGTCAGGATGGCCGAGCGGTCTAAGGCGCTGCGTTCAGGTCGCAGTCCACTTCTGTGGGCGTGGGTTCGAATCCCACTTCTGACAAACCTTTTTGTTTTATAACACCCGTTTTTAATTATTACTATAACTTTGTCAAATAAAAAAAAACGACTTATACAATTTATACATATTTTATATTACTTAAAGTCAGCGATATTAATAAACGCGGTGAAATTTAAAAAACGTTTTAATAGCTTAAATTAAATAAAGCTATAGCTGTTTGTGTTTAAGACATTTTTATACTATATATTAAAACGTTAAAAGTAGTGTGTTGTGTAAATATCCTCACTATCACCACATTGTTATGTTTTACATGTAGCACACAACTAGAAACGTAGAAGATATCCCGCACAACAACTTACGGGACCCAAGCCAACGTCACCTACTGGTAGGGCACCCTGGTAATCTACAAACGAGGCTACGGCTCCCACCAACCCGCATTGAGGCAGTGTGATCGATCTACATCAGAATCTGTGGGTGAGGCCAATATCCAGCAGTGGACGTCTGTCGGATGATGATGAAATCTAATAAAATGAAGTACTGTTAAAGTTTTTCAGTACTTTTTAGTTAAAACAACTATTATCATTATATTTACATCATCATCAGCCGAGAGACGTCCACTGCTGGACATAGGCCTCCCCCAAAGATCTCCCACATCGATCGGCCGAGGTTCCCAAGATCCTCACCAGATCGTCGGTCCACCTAGTGGGACGCTACCCAACACTACGTACAATTATGTAGACAAGATTAATACTAATTATAACTGAATAATCTAAGAAATCTTAATTTAGAGTTTAATTTTATTTAAACACTATGTATTATTATATATGTTATCTTTCCCCAACATCCTCTGAAGTTTTTATCATAACCACAATGGGCAATATAAAATTGGAACATAACTTTACGACAGTAATTATAACAGAACCACAAAATTGATAATTCGCGAAGTCAACTTCCTCCGTTTCCTTATTTAGTTAGCTTATACATTGCCAGCTGTTCCCTGCCCGCTTTGCTGGCCGGAATATTCTTATCCGTTATTACCACCCTCGCAACCCCTTTTAGAAGTAACATTTCGTTAAATCCGTTCTCAGGGTGGTAAGGGCCCCGCACAACAACTCACGGAACCCAAGCCACTCACTTGCTAGCAGTGAACCCTGCTAATCAACAAACGAGCCTCTGGCTCTCACCAACACGTATTGGGCCAGCGTGCTAAGAAGTGGCCCAAATGAAATCCTACAAACGACGGCCCCTGGTACCCGGTGATGCGGGCGGTACAGGACCGACCGATGTGGGGTTCTTTGGGAGAGGCCTATGTCCAACGGTGGACGTCTATCGGCTGCTGGTGGTAGTGTTGGTTTTTAGCTGCCCTAAATTCGGCAAAAGGAATATTTCTGCCAAATCGCAAGTCTGCAGGCGTTATAGTTTCAGAGACACCGTGATGACTACGTAGGTAATGTTTCTCTTATATATATAGATTTTCTCTATTTATAGGACTAAACAAATTTATACATATTTTTGCCATGGGTTCACGAGTTTGAAGATGGGCTCCTCACGAGTCACTGATCGAGTTCAGGATGGACGACAAATACGAAGTGATTTAGTATTTGGTGTTGGGTATATGCTGTAGTCTCGTGCTATTAGGAGTATGACTACAATATCTCCTATATGTTGTACTTACTTACTCCTCTGGCGCACCGACCTAAAGTGAGTCTTGGCATCCGCAAGAGAGCGCCGGCGATGTCCGCCTCCGCAAGAGAGCGCCGGCGATGTCCGCCTCCGCAAGAGAGCGCCGGCGATGTCCGCCTCCGCAAGAGAGCGCCGGCGATGTCCGCCTCCGCAAGAGAGCGCCGGCGATGTCCGCCTCCGCAAGAGAGCGCCGGCGATGTCCGCCTCCGCAAGAGAGCGCCGGCGATGTCCGCCTCCGCAAGAGAGCGCCGGCGATGGTAAGTGATGCGCCTGCCCATAACAATGTGGCGGTAGTTAGGATGGTATACATTACACCAGATTGCGCTCGTCCTCTTGAGGCAAAATTTTGAGTGTCGTTATGTTAGTGTAATGTTTGTCACTACTATCATATTTGGCGGCAGATGTAGGAGCATCTAATGTTTTAAAACCATGAGCGGAATTTAACGCAGTGTTCATCATCCTAAGTGTCATCCGTGGTATCAATTGAACATCACGTGGCTACGTTGTATAACAAATATAATAATTTTTATGTTCATTTGTGCTTTTGAATTGGTTATAATATTTTCATTTGCCTCAATATTCGTGTGTTTGTACAAGTGAAATGGGTGCACGCAAGCTTCTAATAACCATAAATAATCGTTTTACTGCTGCTTGGCAGGGTTGCCACTTCACGAAAACCTAAAATGTCAACAGATCAATTTAGTTTTAAAGTTAAAATCAACCAGTGTCAGGTTTGTAAGTTAAACGCTAAGTGCGAGTACCTCTTATTAATTATGTAAATACGTGGATAAGTTATAAGTGAAACTATCAGTAGTATATTTACGTTACGAGTATATTTTATGTAATCGCAATTCAGTAATTTTGCTTGTAAGTAAATGTGAATGTTTTTTTTTTTGTCATATAATAGAACAACCTATTCATATTTAACGAAACGACAAGACAAGTGGAATTCACTTCGAGGTATATCATAGGCGTGAGAACTTCGCTTTGGCGCTAGTTAGGATGATATACTGTCACTGTGTGACACAAGATGTTATGTATCGTTACCCGAATAATTTTACTAGCTACAGCACCATTAAAACAGGAAAAATATAATGTTTCTATTATATTGTTCGGCGGCGGAAACAGGTACTGTAGTGGTACCTAGACGGTCTTCGGCAACAAAGATCTACCATCTATATAAAATATTAAGTCTACCAGTACCTATTTTCAATCGTGATACATTTCAGCTTTCTTATTTTTCCTTCTTTCTTACCGTTTACATATTTTAATTTCAGCGGAAACCTGTAAATTTCAACCATCGTTATCTCCTGAAGATTTCCTTATATAGCGCCATCTTGTTACTAAATACGGTAGTTACTGAAATGATGTGAAAACTGGGACGATACATAGTTACCTGTTAACTACTTACTTCCATAGATGGCGTTATTCCTCAGAAAAAGCATTGAAAATTTAATACACAGATGGCATTTTCAACTTAAAGCATACTTTCTTTTCTCTTAACAGAAGGTAGTGTAGTAGTGTAATATCATTGATAAGCCCATTAAGGAGATAAATCTTTGTAAAAGGAAAATTTGTCTCTATTCTGTTAAAGGTATGATAAATATTAAACTACTTTATAAATACAAATAAAATATGTATGCAGCTGACAGTTTTTTTGAATGAAGTATCGATGTATGTATAACAGACGATTTTTCTTATTTAGTAAATCTATATTTACTACAGTTTAATAAAAGCCTTTATAACAATTCGAAACAAATTAATCAATGAGACGATTGGGACGTTCACTTGATAGTAAGTGATACGTATGCCCGTAATGGTGTGGCGCTAACTAAAATAGTACTCATAGCACCGCAATGCGCTCGTCGCCTTGAGACATAACATGTTAAGACTCGTTCAGTAATTTCACTAGCTACAATTCCCTTCAATCCGGAACACAGTGCTGTATGTCGGCTGCAATAGGAGCTACGGTGGTGCCTACCTTTTTTTTGTTTAACATGGGGGAAATGCCTGCGCATACCCGTCCTCGCGGGAGCAAGCACAGGTTATTCCGGACTTGCACCGATTAAAACCCCCACGATGTTCCTCCTAGTCGCTTTAAGGTGGGGTCACGAGAACGCTCTCCCATACATCCTCGCCCTGGCCAGCGCTGGCCGCATAACGCAACCCCACCTCGGGAGGGACGGAAGAACCCCCTTTTCCACCTCTGTAGAGACGCGCCGGAAGACACAGCGCGCCTCCTCATCGGCCTCATATAGTCGCGCGAGCAACGGATTTCTCTGAACCCGTCGGCCAGAAATCATGAGAGCCATGAGAGAAAACTCTTCTGACTCTGCAGCGGATCCGATCTTGAGCCTGCCGCCACCCGTTATACGGCCGCGGAGGATAGAGAGAGCGGCGCATCGCAATACCGAAATTCCTCTTCCTCCGCGGCCCCACCGCCGCCGCATCAGCGGTGCAGCACCGCTTAGTCGTGGAGGGTATCCCTCCGCGACTCCACCTCGGCTGCAAAGGGCAGCATAAAGCCGCCCCTGCAGCCCACTGGCACGCATCCGAGGTGAGCTCACGGTGGTGCACCGGAGCTCTAACTTAGAGCAGCCGCCTCGGACCGGCCAGGTAGGTTCCTCTTCGCTTCACCGTGGGCGACCCAGCCACGGCTACTAAGTCCATCCGCCAGGACAAGGCGGGAACCTGTTGAGGTGAGGGTGGGTACCTACCTAGACGTTACGAATTTCAAAGAACCTGATTTAAAAGTTTTAGCCTCTGAGTGAAGATTATTAATTTAATTTATTAAAACAATAATTAAATAGTAATTATTACAGTAAAATTTGTATAGAAATAAGTAAGAAATAAAATCATCCAAGTTTTCCTAGAAAATCGAGAATTTTTTCAAAATATTTAAAAAATTAAGCATTGTTTTTGGATAGGGTATTCCATAGATAGATAGGATACGAGCTATACTTTAGCCCCTCCACTTCTTTTACCCTGAATATATTAGTTTATTTTTTTAATAAAGTAATAATGAAAACTATTATTAAGGTAATTATTTAGAAAATATTTAATTTACCAGTTTAACTTAATGATCCAACTTTCATCATCATCGCAACCGATGAACTCCCACTGTTGGATGTTGGTCTCTTATAATATTCTCCATACACCAGTCTTACGCTGTTTAATTTCATCTTTTTACTACTTAATTCTGTTTTATCATTTTTTATTTAAAAAATATAAATAGACATGACTGCTTTACTATCGGCCTTATGAAAAGGCTCAAAGTCACCCAAATGGCAATGGAGAGGGCTATGCTCGGAGTTTCTGTACGCGATCGAAGAAGGAATACAGAGATCCGCAGAACTAAGGCCACCGACATAGCCCAAAAGATTGCCAGAGTCAAGTGGCAGTGGACTGAACACGTTGCTCGAAGGACTGACAGCCGATGGGGCAGTAAGTTCCTGGGCCGACGATCTGGTGAGAGTCGCGGAAAGCAACTGAATGCGAGCAAATGGAACCGATTGATGTGGAGATCTTTGAGTGAGGTCTATGTCCAACAGTAGACGTCTATCGGCTGATGATGAAAATATCAAAAAATATTTAAAATTTTCTTCATTATAATATTGATATTGCGTACATAAATATATATTATACAAAGAACAAATAAAAGTCGAAAAACTGTCGCGTTTCGAGCAATACACACAGGGCAGACATCTTGTCGCCTACAGTAATATCCGTAAGCGGTAACTCCAATTTATGTAAGAAGATAGTAATGTACTGAATCTCCTCAAAGTTTTGTTACGTATTTACGTTATTTACAAAGTATGTTTTTCTATACACTTCGATTATCCTTTTTTTTTATAAAAAACAGCACACGAATAACTGTCACAAGTATAATGCGTATGTCTACAATTTTACTATCAACTTACTGCTTTTGCAATATACAATGTTTTACTGTAATGTTTGTGGTTAATTTTTAACTAGGTTAATTAGGTAGAAAATGAGGATATTTAACTAAAAATATATTCTGCTTTTAATAACGTAACAAAATCCTGGTTTGGTATCACGTTTGAAGTAATAAATTATTTAATACAAATTGTATCGTTCTAACAAAGTTACTCGTATCATACAGTTTTAAACTTTACCTTATTTTAAGCTTAAACTCAATATCAAGTGCGTCTCCAATTATTACACGTGAGATAAGTAACCTAAGAAGAATTTATATAAATTTGGGCACCAGTGAATTTAGTGGGAGAACGGAGTCTCTCAACGGAGCAGGGGTAATTATCAAGAATGTTTTAGGGGGAAGAAAAGCCACGTAACTCAGATTTCCTTCGACGAGCAGAGAAGCTTTGAATCTAACTAAATGATGAGACGCGAGCGGAACGTTCACTCGATGGTTAGTGACACGCCTGCTCATAACAACATAACGCCAATTAGGATGATATACACTGCAACACATTGCGGCCATCGCTTTGAGACATAGGATGTTAAGTCTCTTTACCTCAGTAATTACACTAGCTAAAGCGCCCTACGAACCGGAACCCAATAATGTTTGCCCCTGAAATGGAAGAAGTGTTACCTACCATGACGGTATCTAGCAACAAAGACCTACCACCAGTATATCTTATTTTGATTAAATAAATAAATTTCTACGTTAGAATATTTAAAATGATTAATTAAACAACAATACGATTAGCAATAACAACAAACAATACATTTGTGTTGCCAATGCACATAATGCGCGCCAACGAAAAAGCAGTCATTTATTAATAAACCTGGCAACTGGCAACACCGTTCATAGACAAGCGTCAGCTGTAAAAGAATATTAATTGAATAATGGCCGTATGAAATTATATTCGGTAAACATTTCATCATCAACATCATCATTTACAGGCGGTAGGTTTCTGTTAACGGAAGCCCTGTAGTCTCGGGCTAGTAAGAATAGGACTAAGGTGAACTCTGCCTGTCGTACAAGGTGACTAAAAGGGTCTAGGAGTTTCGGAGGCTTTAATGGTGGGGGCCCTTATCGCTCAACAAACGAACCTGTATGGGATAGTGTATGGCTAAGCGATGGTGCCTACGAGGGTTTGGCTCTTCCTCAGAAATGTGTTAACTTAAAGTGTAGACGGGCACCGGTGCGTTCTGTAAGAGATCCTGGGGCAGTTCCAAATGTACTGATGCGTGCCACCAAAGGGCTTTTACTGAGTAATAATCTCACATAACACTGACTTCCTCTTATAAGTAAGGTACCATTGGAAGTTTTTCCCCGAAAACAAAAAAGAAGGCACTGTTGACGGAGGTAGTCTAGGTGGGTACCACCGCGGAGCACCGGTGCGTTCCATAGGAGATCCCGGAGCCCCTTCTGATGCATTGAGAGAAACCTCCGAGGGGGTATTAGTGGGTAGAACCCCACATAACCTTGTCTTCTCCCCAGAAGCAAAATATCTTTTAAGAAAATTTCTCTTCGCAATAAAAAAAGTTGGGTACCACCGCATCGCCTATTGCAGCAGCAAAACAGTACTGTGGTCCGGTTGGAAGGGCGCTGTAACTAGTGTAATAATGGGAGCAACGAGACTCAACATCATATGTCTCAGGCGACTAGCGCAATGTGCAGTATCCATCCTAACTAGCGCCACGTTGTTATAAGCAGGTGTATTGTTTACCATCAGGTGAACGTCCTGCTCGTCTAGTCAATTGTATTAAAAGAAAATCCTTGTATCGGTCAAAAAGATGTCCTTTGTATCTTATTATTTATTGTGTTGTATAGTTTTATTTGCGATGCTATAAAGTAAGTCGTAAAGCAGAAGTTAGGACTATGAGAAAGATAATATTACAGCAGTTGGAATATCTGTTATTTATATATGTAGGTATGTAGGCAGATTCCAAAAATAATCCTACAATCATTGAAACTGTACAAAAGGGTTACCTGACTACTGGAATCATAGACAAATAAAAAAAGATCATAAACAGTAAACCGTTCAAATCTCTTGTACTAGGTAAGTGTAAAGTTGGCGGGGTCGCGGAGGAGTGCGAGAGCGTTCCCGTGACCCTGCCATAAAGCGACGAGGTGGAACAACGTTTTAGTCGGTGCAAGTGCGACACAACCTGTCTTTGCACCCGCGAGGGTAGGTTTGCGAAGGCATTTCTCCCCGGAAAACAAAAAAAAGGTAAATGTAAAGTTTAGTTAAAATTTGACAGAGACAACAATTCTAATGATTTCTGTCCGCGACATTTCGTAACTAAATGATGTCTGTTGTTATCTCTAAAGCGACGCCAAATAATAGTAAGGAAATAAAAATTCTTATTAGTATAGACATAAAAATACATCTTGATAATATAATGGATATAAAAGTTTATCTTCGGATTAGAATAGATATAAAAATTCGTTTTCATAATAAAATAAATATAAAAATTCATCTCTATAATAGAATGCAAATAAAAATTCATCTTCATATTAGTATGGAAATAAAAGTTTATCTTCATAATAGTATGAATATAAAAATTCATCTTCATAATTAGTATGAATATAAAAATTCATCTTCATAATAGTATGAATATAAAAATTCATCTTAATAATAGAATGGATATAAAAATACATCTTGATAATAGTATGGATATAAAAATTAATCCATAATAGTATGGATATAAAAATTCATCTTCATAATAGTATGAATATAAAAATTCATCTTCATAATAATATGAATATAAAAATTCATCTTAATAATAGAATGGATATAAAAATACATCTTGATAATAGTATGGATATAAAAATTCATCTTCATAATAGTATGAATATAAAAATTCATCTTCATAATAACATGAATATAAAAATTCATCTTAATAATAGAATGGATATAAAAATACATCTTGATAATAGTATGGATATAAAAATTCATCTTCATAATAGTATGAATATAAAAATTCATCTTCATAATAATATGAATATAAAAATTCATCTTAATAATAGAATGGATATAAAAATACATCTTGATAATAGTATGGATATAAAAATACATCCATAATAGTATGGATATAGAAATTCATCTTCATAATTAGTATGAATATAAAAATTTATCATCATAATAGTGTGAATATAAAAATTCGCCGTCACTATCTTCATATAATTGATATTTGTGTAGAAAATAATTTACAGTTTACATTTAGGAAGCGCACCTGTCTCACAGCTACTGGAAAGATCGTGTACGATGCCAAAATTGTTTTAAAATAAAACAATCGAGTGTTGCCACAGTCAAAACTTAGAGAATCTACAATTAAATTTTACTAGAACATTCAGCGGAAATTAGAGCTTTAACAATATGAATATTACCCGTTAAGTAGTTTTTGGGGTTATTTGATGTAAATTAAATATTAATAATTTTTCATTTATTTTTTGCCTGTCACTCTACTCCCTAACAACCGACAGAATGTTACCACTTGAAATTATTTATAGGTGGGAACCCATAAGAGGACAAAGAAATAATGATAGAATAAATAGACGAGGGAAATAAATGTAAATAATCATCTATAAGTGGTCCGACGATCTGATGAAGGTCGCGGGAAGCAGCTGGTTGCGGACAGCGCGGGTTCGATCGATGTGGAGATCTTTGGGGGAGGCCTATGTCCAGCAGTGGACGCCTGTCGGCTGATGATGAATCATCTAAAAACTTTATATTACATTATTAATCACTTACAATATGTATTCTATCGCCAAACAGTAGTGTGCAAACGTTACCGAGTTCCGGTTTGACGAATGCTGTAACTATTGAAACTATTGGTGTAACGAGACAACATCTTATATCACAAGACGACGAGCACACTTTGGTGCAGTGTATATCATCCTAACTGGCGCCACATTGTTATGGATTGGCATATTGTTTACCATTAGAAAAACGTCTTGCTCGAGCAATGGGGAGATGGCGGAATTTCTCTGCATTATCGTCTAAAATATTGCTAGATTTAAGTGACTAAAGGTAGGGCATATTCCTTGTAGAACCGTCGGCTAAGTGACATTAAAAGTCTCGGGAAACCGCTGGATGTGGACAACGCTGGACCGATCAGTGCAAATATCTTTAGGGAACGTATATCTCTAAGAGCAGACCCCTATCGGCTGATAATTGTAATGCTAATTAATTATCAAAACATTGCAGTATTGAATTTGATTATTTGTTATCTATATACATATAATGAAAATGGGTTTCATTTATTTGACAATCACTTGAAAACTAGTGAACGAGTCAACATAGGAACATGAGCATTCGACTCGTAATGATTTGTAGATGATTATTGACTATTATTTTTTCAATATCAGAGAACCTTTATAATTTTATGTCTAATGGACTGTTATAAACATTTTCATTTGGTATTATTTACGCGGTTGCTATAGTAACGATTGCTCTCAAGTAATATTTCAGACAAATTTTAAGCCTAATTCTATATTACGGCTAGCAAAGTGGGCGAGGAACAGCTAGTAAATAATAATTGATAAATTGGATAGGCTAACCTACTTTGAATAGAAGTAAAGTGGACTTTTCAACGAGAATCTTTTTAAATGCTTACTTTACAAAACGTAGAGTGGGCTCTCTTTATGTTTTTATTTTTCTTTGCGTTACGAAAAAGGTGGTCAAGTTGCTGCTGGTATCAAACCAGGCAATATTCTGACGTATAGAAATGAAAACATGCAACATTACTTCTTTATTATTTCTGTAGACGTTTCTAAGATCACTTTGTGTTCAGACCGATAACGCAAACGTTACTGTTTAATACTATTTGTTATTATACAAGTGGGAATTGATATCTATTCATCAATTAGTTAACAGTTAATATAATAAGTCCACATGGTACTTTCAATTGAAGTAAACACTTCTACTTGAAAGAAAAAAAAAGTACTCCGAAGTTGGTCCCAAGAAAATTAAGAAACTTTTGAGGTAGGAATATACTAAATATTGAATTTGATCTGACATATCTAATATGTCAGATCAAATTATTGTAGAGACAAATAGTCAGAGTGAAATATTCCTACGTCTAAGGTTTTTTAATTTTCTTGAGATCAACTTTAAAGTAGTCTTTCTAACACCGCAACAAATTATTATACTTCAAATAAACGCAACAATGAAAACGTAGGCACTTTAATGTAAACCTCCTCATTATCTGTGTATTAAATAAACCAATATATCCCTGAATAGAATTTTAATTGCAGAAAAGTTTCCTACGTACTACCTACTTCAATCCGGATTAAACTAATGCATGCGTACGACGTCTTCAACAGAGTCATATAAACTTACCAGAAGTTATATAACTAAGCCACGTTAATTAAATACTCAATTAAAAAAAGTAGTGTATACAGAATTCATTAAAAGGTCTAAGTGTTGGCGGTATTAATTAGTGACTTTTTTTTTATAAAATCCTAGTTGAATGAGGGGTCCGTTGGCTATTGATATTTTTTCTAGTAAAAATGTTTCTGAAGTATTTTCAGTAGAGCTCTATTGCTAAGAAATGACCAGCAAGCGAAACCTCTACCAGAATCTTTCCACTTGAAAGGCGGTGTAGCTAGACAAATTATTAGACATATATGAAATTCATTATAATATGTTGCTGATACCCACAAGAGATAGGAGCGTAGATCAACTTGTAAACTTCCTATTTATATTATTCTGAGGGTAATCAATCTCTGTAACGTAAGTCATATGTACTGCGAAGATTATTTAATTTATACCTAGTACATACATTTGTACGAGTACCAGAATAAACTTTTTGAATCTTTAATTTCTCATGTATAGACGTAATATGTTATTTCTTAAAATTTATTGAAAAAACGTCTCAAAATACATTATCAAAACGTTTTAAAGCAAATTCGTCTGCGATATTTCATTCTGTCACAGATAAAGAGCGACATGGCCGACAATATGTCGGACATATTTTCAAATATTATTACGCCTAGAAACATATACTAGACAAATACATATATTTCTGTAGGCGCCAGATAAAAATGCCGGTAGATAGGAAGAATTAAAATTTATTTTGAGACGATCAGATATACATAAAATTATATATATTTAGCAATCCCTGCGGTGAGGAAAATGATCGCTACTTTGTAAGCAGCTTAAAATGACGGAGCTAAACGCTCGCCTGGTAAACATGATTGCGAACAAACATTATTCGCTTGTTAGGTTAAACCTACATTGCTTTCATCGCCTTGGGGCCATGTCTAATTAACTCAGTAACTGCTAGCCATTGGCAACCTTTAAACCGGAACACACAAACGTATGTATCAATCGTTATAGTTATACAGACATGTGTAATTAATAAAATACAGTGTACCAGTATTGGGATTTTACTACTGAGGTAGTTCTCTCAGCCCTGTAGTCTTGGGCTAGTAAGATTAGGACAAAGGTAAGCCCTGCCTGTCATAGAAGGCGAACAAAAGGGTCTAGGAGTTTCGCGGGCCTTGAGGATGGGGGCCCTTATCGCTTAACAAGCGAACCTGCGGGTTCAGCGATGGTGCCTAGGAGGGTTTGGTTCCGCCTCAGAGACGTGTAACACGAAGTGTGAAGGGGCAACGGTGTATTCTATAAGAGGTCTCGGGGCCTTTCCAAATGTACTGATGCACAACACCGACGAGGTACGACGAGTGAGTAAAAATGTCATATAACCCTAACTTTCCTCCAGAAGCTATCTTTAAAAAAAATAGTGGTTCTCTAGAATGATTACTTCATAATCGCCACTTATGACACGTCGGAGATAAAAACCAATACACCTATAATTGACGAGGCTGATATAAAAGTAATACGAAATTAATTTCGCTTACAATTGCAGCCGTCAGGAGCCTATAGTAGTAATTATAATATAAATTACTAATTTGAAAATTCGTACTAAAATTTATTTAAAACCTTTTTTTTTTACCTACAAACTTACTGGTGCCGCCAAACAGTACTGTGTTCCGGATTGAAGGGAATTGTAGCTAGTGAAATTATTGGTGCAGCGAGTCATAATATCCTATGTCTCAAAACGACGAGCGCAATGTTGTGCAGTGTATATCATCGTAACTGGTGCCACGTGTTGTGATCAGGTGTATCACATACCATCAGGTGAATTTCCCGTTAGTCTCGTCGCCTCGTTGAAAAAAATAACCAGGATGTTTTAAATTCGATTCTTTTCGGCTTCATTTTCAGGTATAACTTTATGTATTCTTTTATAATTATTTAATATTTTTTAATTCAAATCTGTATACAAAAACATCAACTAAATGTGTCAGAAAACTATAAAAGAATAATTTCGAACTATATATTTTTATTTTTAAAAATATTTATTTCGTTATTACATTAATAATATAACAAAGTAAGCTTAAAAATTAATTAATATGTAATAAAAATTTGTTCGAAGTTGAAAAAGTCTCGCCACGAAAAGGCATTTGACCTGACCCAAGTGTGGTAAAAATTTGCCACTGATTTGTTAAACCCTGACCCCGTTGTTACGGCTGTTATCAAGATGGACATCATCGATAGTACACCCTGGGTGACCAGCGGTGCTCGGCGGCCCCGTGAACGCTTCAGTCTGTGAGTGGAGCGCGACGCGGGAGCCGTCCGCGCGCTCTTACATAACGCGCGAGGCTTCGCGCACTACGACTTTAGGCTGAAATTGAAAAAAAAATAAACGCCAATTTAAAAAAAGCGCGCCAAACCGAACCTCATAAAATTAATATTCAAAGTTAGTGAATAAGTGAAGTGAAGAATAAGTGATAGTGGTAGTGATGTGTAGTGTAATTAAATTATCTTTTTTTTTTTAATTAATGTAGTAAGGTTTGTAACAAAAGCGGTAAATAGAATCATTATTTCATAGCAGTACAAATATCTTTGTAATTTTATAATGAACAACTGAAACATCTAAATTTATTATCAAAATAAAATTTATTTGGTACATTGTTTCGCTGCCCGTTTGTTAGTTTCTAGTGTTTTTTATGGTAATTATTAAAATGTTGTTATGTGCAGGCATAACACTCACTATTAAGTGACCGTCGAGCATCTCTCGTAGTTTAGTGGAATTATGAACAAAAAAAAATAAGATACTTTCTTTTATAGTTAAAAACGGTTTATTAGCAAAGTTAGTAACAAGAATGGAATAAATAAACAACACCGCGACCTAATTCGGCTTGATGAATTTGTTATCTGTGACGTTAGTGAAATTTTTAATATTAGGTGACTTGTAATACTTGCGCGGTAAATTAAAACAGTACACAGATTACACATGCAAATGTTTTTCACGACAGCTTCACGTTGTTAATTAAAAAAACTAATTTGGCTTGTCTTTTTTCTTATATAAATAATTTCTTTAATTTTTTTTATATATACAATAAAACAACAAAACGAGCGGGACGTTCATCTGCGGTAAGTGATACTCCCGCCCATAACAAGGTGCTGCTAGTTAGAATAATATACACTGCACCACATTTCGTTCGTCACCTGAGACAAGATGTTGAGTCTCGTTACACTAGCTACAGCGTCCTTCAAATCAAAACACAATAATGTTTACACAATAATTCATGTCGGCTTCAATAGGAGCTGCAGTGGTATCAACCAAGACGATTTCCGGCATTAGAGACCTACCACCAGCGAAACTTTTCCCAATGTTTTAATTATTATTATCCATATTATATCTAAATACGATATGATTAACAGTGGTTGTTGTGCCAAGTATTGTGTATTTCCTCTGACCGGATCCAAAGTCGAAGCACAATATTTTATTTAGAGCCATGAATATCATGAATCATAAACTACTTGGTAATAAAGTCAAATTATTCCACAAATATTAAATGAGTCTTCAGGACGGGTGCCTCGATAGAATTTGATTTGATTTATTTCGCTGTAAAATGTATTAGGAGACGTTTATTCTTGGATGTAACGATTAACTGTATATATAGTCGAAGAGCACTGACAGCTAGTTGGCTGGCGAAAGCATTCCGTTTTCACGATTAATAACTAAATATTCGTTTAACTCTGAAATCTTAATAAACTTCAAAATTTAAGATTTTCAGAATAGAGTGTACTCCGATCATAGTGGTAGATCTGTATTGCGGAAGATATTCTACGTATACTGCAATTCCTATATCAACGGCTGAGCTGTAACATATGTTTATTGTAAATCGTAGCTGATGTATACAAAACAACGGAAGTTAACATATTATACTCAAAAGCCGGATATGTGTAACGTTATTTCGAAGAAGCATCTTAACGAGAATGGCATTGTAAAAGAAAAACAGTCTTCATTATCATGTTAAGATCTTTAAATTTAAACGATGTTGTTCTACAACCTTAAGAGGAATAATTATGGTCTTATCTGCCAACATATGCTTTTCTAAGAAAATTTTCCTTTCTGAAAACCTTGTGATTTCTATCATTAAATATAAATCTCTTACTTCTCTAGAGAAAAGCATCCAA
The DNA here is from genome assembly GCA_029030555.1 of Ornithoptera alexandrae. Classification (NCBI taxonomy): domain Eukaryota; kingdom Metazoa; phylum Arthropoda; class Insecta; order Lepidoptera; family Papilionidae; genus Ornithoptera; species Ornithoptera alexandrae. The sequence continues at coordinate 9,709,448 of JARDVY010000034.1, forward strand.
ACTTTTCTCACGTATTTACATTTGGAAAAACAAAAAGATCTATTGTGTCATTAGAGTTAACACACTAAGCTAGGTCTCAATATAGCGTCAAAACAAATACGTAAGTTCAGGTGACCTTACAACTGTCAATCTATTAGAATTTGTCCCAAATTCACTTAATACTTTTATCCCGCGTTGACTATATTGAATAAACTGTTGAAATTTTGTTTAACTGCTGGACTTAAGATGTTTAAAGTATAACATAATACTAAACACTAATTTTGAAATCAATCCCTTCAGTAAATAGTTTAAAATCGTTAATTATGAATTTATGAAGATTTGTCTCTAATAAATCACTTTAAAATTAAATGTTTTAATAGCAGCACAACTATAGCGGACTAAGTTTATACAGCTTAACCTCTTTAAGAGAAGTGGAAAGTCTTGTACCGACGTAATTTCCTCATCGTCTTGACTCGACATCACAGCAAGTTCTTTATTGAAATAACCTATAGTCCAGTCATGCTGCAAAAAAAGGCATTGTTAGAAGACCCAACCGACAGGACAGTAACAGGATAAGAAATTCAAAGTTTATTTACTGTAGAGGATGTGATGATATATCATATAGTGCCGCCTCTTCTATTATATACATTACTTTTGTTTAACTTTCTTTTAATTATTCACAAAGTAAAAATATTTTGATAATTATAAACTAAAGTAGTACTTTCTCGCTCGCTTTACTGGTTGTAACACCCCCGCAACCATCTTTGTAAGGGTAATTTTTTAAAATTTATTCTTAGCTGCTCTGTACTCGGCAAAAGCAAATTCCAAGTCTGCAAGCCTTATGGTTCCTAAGATATCCTGATGACCCTCTACGTAGGTGGAATACTGGTATATGTATATATCCATATACACCCTTTATAGATAAACCCCCTTTTAATTTATGAAGGTTTGGACATTGTATTATGTATAAACTCCACAAGTACTCCTCATGCGCCCGCGCTGTTTCATGATTTCAAAAAATCTTATTGATAACCTCTCCAGTATTAAGATATGTAAATTAAGTTTGTAACATGAAGATAAACTTTTCCTTATCAGAGCCGTAAAAAGAACTATAAAATTACTTTACATTGTCCTTACGCAGGACTTTCATAAAGTTTTACGCTCCTTATCCAATTACATTGTTGATGGATACCATTCACTTGTCATTTGGATATATTAAAATTTTTGATTATATAATAATAAACTTTTTATGTGGTGTATGGTGTAAGGGGTCCCGCACAACAACTCACGGGATCTAAGCCAGCCTCATATGCTCGTGGTGCATCCTGTTAATCAACGAAAAGATGCTCTGCTCCTACTAAACCGCATTAAGGCAGCGTGGTGGGAATTTGTCCAAATAATCCCTTACCTACCCGATTGATGTAGGAATCTTTTGGGGAGGTCTATGTTCAGCAGTGGATATCTATCAGCTGATGATGAATCTTTTTATATACCTAAAAAAGTTTTGTACAAAAATAACTATATTTATTGCAGCAGTAGTCTTCAAGAAGAAAGCGTATTAAGCCTAAACAATTTTACTATAACACTATATATAGTCTGTATATAGAAAAAAGTGTCAGTCTCAGCGTGAAGATCTAAAAAAAGAGGCTTCCAGACTTTTCCTTCCCTTAGGATCAATGTCAAAACTTTGCTGGTTCTAATGGACCCCATACAACAACATTTCTACCATATTTCCAAAACTCAACAAAAAATGTGAAGATGAGAGTTAACGTAGACCCTCGTAGAACTTCCTTGGAATTCTGGGAATCCACCTGGACTACTATGGGAACTAATGATCTAAACATAGGATTTAATTTTTTATATGGGAAAGCGACCAGATGAGGCAGAAGTTTGCTTGATGGTAAGTTATATTTATAATATGGCGCTAATTAGGATAATACATAACTCCATATTCCGCTTTTAGCCAGTGTTCCAGTAATTTAACAGGTGATAACGCCATTTAAACCGGAACAGTAATCGCATAATAGTAAACAGAAGTATTGTGACGGAATGAAAGAAAATAAATTGTAAATTAAGGAAACAATACGACGGATGGTGGTGGTCTTCAATAAAAGAGCGTATTATTCCCTTAAAGGTCGGCCATTCCGCTGCGACCCCTCTGGGAGTTGCGACTGTCCATAGGTGTCGTGTGATCACTTTCCATCAGGTGAACTGTTCGCTCGTTTGCCCACCTATCCTATAAAAAAAAAATTTGAAAAACATTTGAGATATGTAATATATTGTAACAGAAAAGAAACAGTGTAATAGATGTAAAAGTAAGTGTAATTTATACCAGAGGACGATAAGACGATGGATGAAAGATGAAAGTGTGATGGGAAATTGAAGAATGATAGAGGGAAAATATAGGAATATAGGAAGAAGGGAGAAAATAGTATGTCAGATGAAATTAAAAATGAAAAAAATAAAACAGAAGACATGGCCCTGTCCTAACAAGCAGGTGGAACGAATGAAAAAAACACAACATGGTCTGGCGGCAGGAATAGCTGCAGTGCTCTCTATGTAGACTTTTTTTTATGGAGAATAGAAGCGAAGAGAAGAGGAACAGAATTTCTGCTCTGGCATTAACGGAAGAGTTATAGCAGACTATGCTTTTGGTCGGAGCGATTTGCCATTGATGAGACCTCGTCTTAGGGTGGAGCTGGAGCTATCCACAAAATTTAACTGTATTAAACGGAAATACCACGCGCGCCACTTCGACCTCTTTCATACTTATCGGTAGTTTACCTCAAATCCTCCACCATGCCGTCTGTTATAGGGGTTGGAGGTAGAACATCCATCTACGACGCCCGGGTCTCTGCCTACGGATTGACAGATGTGTGTTTATCTCTCGCTCGCTCTCTTTCTGCGACTTCACTTCTTAAGTGAAGGCTACCCCAGCATCCCACGACCTCTCATTACTGATCCTGGCCCCAGCCTATCTACACCTTTTTTTATCGCGGGACAAATCTTCTTAAAAGATATCTTGCTTCTGGGGGGAAGACAAGGCTATGTGGGGCTTCTAAACACTAAAACTCCGTCGGTGGGCTCTGTCTGTGCATTAGGAGGGGCTCCAGGATCTCCTACGGAACGCACCGGTGCTCCCCTGCACTCTGGCTAAAACATCCTCCGAAAGGGCAAAGCCTCCTTAACATCCACGCCCTGCTACAACAAATACAAGACCACCATGCATTTCCCATCATCCTAAGGCTCGCTTATTGAGGTCTGAGGGCCGCCATCCTCAAAGCCCACGAACCTGAGGATCCTTTTAGTCCCCTTGTACGACAGACAGGAAATACCTTAGTCCTATTCTTAATATCCCGAAACTACAGGGCTGTTATAGAAACAGGTAACCGTTGGATGCGTGCAATGCAGGTTTGATTGGTTTGTAGATCTTTTCGGAAGACCAATGTCCAGCAGTAGTGGTCTATCATTTAGAGAGGTTTCTTTCTCTGTATTATAATTTTTAATCTGTGTGAAAATAACTTGTTTCTCATTTTAAATCTGTCGCGATCGTTAACTTTTCGGGCCGCCGCGTCCGCCGCGGGAGTTATATCGCGGAAATATTGCTGACACAGTTTCTCGAGTACGTCGCCTTACGCATCTTTGCTTCCGATCTCGTATGCCAACGGAAATGTTTACGATTTTTTTTTTATCTCCTAACCGAGCTTTTACACAGCTCTATTAAGTGATAAGCTCTGATAGAAAGATTCTATTTATGTTTATATAACTTTAGAGATTTAGAACGGAGTAAAAATATAAATAAATATTGTAATAAAGCTATGTAATTTAATAACAGTTTTTTTTTAAGAATTATTTAAAAAAAAACTGACGTTTGTTTTCTATTATATTTTTCTTTTACTCTTTATCTGGAGAAAGTATAGACACGAGGCACTACACTTGAAAGCCTTTGTTATAAACATTACTCATAACAGAACGACTGAAATTTCAATATCACGTAAAAGTTTATATGTGTGTATTTGTATGTTTAAACATTGTATGACAATCGATTAAAAATTGTCAGTGTATGATATCTTCAATCCTATCGACTCGTATTGGGCCAGCGTGGTGGGAAATGGCCCAAATCCTCTTATATAAACCCTTATTGCCGACGAGCCCTAATGCCCGACAGTACCGGAGACCATGCTGACTGCAGCGCAGGACAGATCGATGTGGAGATTTTTGGTGGAGGCCTATGTTCAGCTGTGAACATCTATAAGCTGATGATGTTGATGATATATTCGATAAACCAGAGACAGTAATTCATCAGTCGTCATAATCATCACCAGTCTGCGGACGAAGGCCTCTCCCAAGGAACGATAATTACTGAATATATTATATAGAGTATACGAGTATATACCATTGTGAACATATACCCTGAGGTTAAAAGGAAACTGTTAACCTTCATGCCTTATCAAACTTACCTTAGACCTTTAAGGATTTAACTAAACACTTAAGTTTTCTAAAGATTTAAGATGTCTAACATACTGTAGAGAATTAAGTTACACTTAGATTGTGGTGAGTTTTAACAGCGCCGACAGGATGAGCTCCGTACTTTACCAGCTGAATGCAAACCCAGTATAATGATGCATTTATCACAGATAGCTTTAGTTAAATCCGTTTCCGTAAGCCATAACATAATCTTAGAACTAAGCGATAATTTATGTTTGAATAACGATATCACAAACATTCATCTTCATCTGCCGATAGACGTTCACTGCTGGACGTGGGCCTCCCCTTAAAATCCTCACGTATGTAGAGGTGCATATGAGAGGGTTTGGGCCATTACCCGCCACGCTGGCCTAATGCAGGTTGGTGGGAGCCAGAGCCTCGTTTGTTGATTAGCAGGGTGCACCACGAGCAGGTGAGGTTGGTTCGGGTCTCGTGAGTTGATGCGCGGGACCCCTTACACCCAAAGATTATATTAAGTATAAGTAAGACCGTCACCGTGGGTGCAGCCGACAGAACAGTGCAAATAATACACTGTTCCGGTTTAAAGGGTTGTGGATAGTCACTACTGGGATAACGGGACTTCGTATCGACATCGTATGTATCAAGGCGAGGAGTACAGCGTGGTGTTGTGTATATCATATTAATTAGCGCCACGTTGTTATTGACAGGCGTATTGCTTACCATCAGGTGAACGTCTCACTCGTCTCGTCCCTTCGCCCAATATACAAAAGTACGGAAGATATTACAGTAATTACAGTTTCCTGCAACAGAGACCCAGCACCAGAGACCCAGCACCAGTAGATCTTTGTTCTCTTTCTTTACTATTATCAAATGGTCCCAGTCATCTTATTTATCATCTTCCCAACGTTCTTAAGCATCTTAACAGATTTCTTATTCTCTACTTATACCATGACTACTGATCTTAAGCTGTGCTATTATCCATAAAAACATCTTCCTCTTGCCCTCATCCCAGCTATGTGGGATCGGCATAGTATGTACTTCTCTTCCATATCCCTCTATCAGCCGTCATATCTGAATTCACACTCTTCTTATACATCTTCTTCTAGTCATCTTTCACACAATTTCACACTCCCTTCGGTCTTTCTCCACTCTTATAACCATCCACGTTCATTCTCACCACTTTCTTTGTTATATGCCCTTCATCCCTCCGTATAACATGCCCGCCCCACGCTATTATTTATACCACGATATTTTCCATAAAAACCAATTAACGGAATAAATGGTATCTAACGTTAGCTCATTTTAAAACTTTTGCTAATTAAAAACAAACCGGAAGTTTGTATTAAAATATAACCAGGCAATGACCTTGTATGTCTATCACCAACGTTATATCTCTATATCTGAATAATGGAGCTGCTGTTTCTCCCTAAGTTTCTGTATACGTATTTCAAAGTTAGACAAGTTATTAATGGCCTGAGGTGCGAAGTAAATGGGGGATTACTAGGACGCGGTGCGCCTTGAATACTGCCGAATGGGATTTGCAACTAACTACAACTCTAATTATGTGTAGTTTGTGTAGCTCACTTAAAATTTATGTCATCTCTTATAATGACGGCGATTGGGGGAGTTTTGTCAAAGAAAACTGCAGGTAACCTAGATTCTCTTGAGACCACGGCAAGGAACTCATAGGCTGTAAGTGGTCCAGCACCACAATTCTCGGGACCCAAACTAACGTCACCAGCTCATGGTGCATCCTGCTAATCAATAAACGAAGCTCTGGTTCCCGCCAATCCGCATTGGTCCAGCGTGGTGGGAATGGCCCAAGCAGCCCATGTGAATTCCGACTCAATCGATGTGGAAATTTTTGAGGGCACGCCCATGTCCAGCAGTGGACGTCTATCGGATAACGATGAGGTATCCCATTTTCGGAGACCGTCTATATCTACCACGGCAGCTCCTATTTCTGCTGCGAAACAATAGCGCAAACATTACTGTGTAGAAGGCGCTGCAGCAAGTGAACTAACCAGACTGATATTCTTATATCTCGAGATGACGAACATAATGTTTTTTTTTTTGATTCGACGAAGCAATGAGAGTCACGACACCTTCACCTGGTGGTGAGCAATACGACTGCTCATAAAGACGTAGTACTGTTTAGGGTCATATACATTGCACCGCTTTGTGCTCGACGACCTGATACATAAGATGTTAAGTCTCATTCTCTCTGTAATGTCACTAGCTACAGCACCCTTCAAGCCGGAATACCGTAACGTTTGCATATAACTGTTTGGCAGCGGAAATAGAAGCTGTGGTGATATCTAGATGGTCGCCGTAATCTAGTAAAACTAACTATTAGAACTGTGTAACTCACATTAAAACTTCGTATCAAATGGATGAATGCCACTAAATTAACGGTCACATGCATTTAATTAAAAATTCTAATTAATCAACTTGCAGTATTCACTAGTATTTCTTAACTAGATGACCAATTTCCGTGTAGTATTAAAATGTAAAATACTACCCTTAATATTATTAATTTATACGATTGACATACTGTGCAATAATGTTGGAGATTTTAATTAATTAGTATAAGCTTGATTAAACCAATTTATGATGTTATCGCCGCATTTAAATTTGATTTATCAAATTGATTGTGTTACCTGTAACGGCACATTGACACAGGCTAAACAAGACAGATGCTTATTTTCCCATGTATGAAGTAAAAAAATCAATAAAACACCTTCCATACGTAACGCTGTCTTGTGTGAAGACAACTCGGTATATGGAGTTACTGTAGAACAATCATCATCTTCATTATCAGTCTTTGTTTATCCACTGCTGGATACAAGCCTTTCCCAATGTCTTCCACCAAATGCGACACTCAGCTTCTCGCATCCACCAACTTCCGACCGCACTGATGATGTCGTCGGTCCATCTGGTCGGAGTGCGTCCTTCACTTCTGCGACCTGTATGGGGCGTTCACTCCAAGACTTTTCTCTCTCATCGGCCGTGACTGACACGGCAGACATGGCTGGCCCACTTCCACTTCAGTTCACCGTCGAATCTCTTCTTTCCAGATTTAGTCCCTTAGATAAATGCCAAGCATAGCTCTCTCCATCTCTCGCTATGCTATTTTGAATCGGTGGACCAGCGCGATAGTCAGGTGCCAAGTCTCTGCGAAAGTAAGAGTGGAGAGGACGCACTGGTTAAAGACTCTCGTCTTGAGACTTAAAGGTATTTGCGAGATGAGGATGTGGCGGAGTTTCCCAAACGCTGCCCAGTCGAGCCGAATGCGTCTATCGATCTCTTTGTTGAACAATAAGTAACAAAAATAACTTTAACCGTATTGGATATCTAGACCGCTAACATGTTTAGCTTCGAAAGCTAAGCTAACTGTACAATCAAGTAAATATAAACCGTGTCTCTTCTTTGTCGGTATCACTCTTGACAGAGTAGTCGTGTTCATCACTTCAGGTGTTGGTCGCAAGCTTAACAACACGTCGCCATTACTCTCTGACAGCCGCTTCCTAGTCCATTTATATAGTGGTAACGATGATGAGCCATTTACTGCTGCCTTTATCTGGTCAGTCCATCTCATAGGCGTTCTTCCCGTGACCTGGTACCCTCAACTTTACCCTGAACCACAAGTCGCTCAATAGCTACCATCCGTCTGTAGTATATGTGATTAACAACGGTGAGGATACGACACTGTACCAAAGATGATAAGATCTGGTTGATGCCGAGTTCTCAAAGTATAGACTCTGATATAACCCGTGTAAGTCTCTTCAATTTTTTTCAACGAAGCGACTAGATCAGCGAGCCGATGATCTGATGGTATGTGATACGACTGCACATCACAATATGGCGCTAATTGAGATAATATACCCAACACCACATTGTGCTCGTTGTAGAGACACAAAAGGCTGTCTCGTTACCCCAGCAATCACACCAGCTACGGCACCCTTCACACTAATACTTTACTGGTGGTAGGTCCTTGTTGCCGGACACCGTCTAGATACCACCGCAGCGACTGTCTCTGCCGTCAAACTGTGCAAACATTACTGTGTTCAGGTTTGAAGAGTGCTGTAGCTAGTGTAATTACTGCGCTAACGAGACTACTTGATATGTCCCAAGGCGACGAGCACAGTATGAAGCAGCTGTTACAGGCGGGTGTATCACTTACCATCAGAACGTCCTGCTCGTCTCGTCGTTTCGTAGAATAAAAAAACACAGTTATGTTTGCACGTTACTGTTCGGCGGTAGGAATGATCTGCCAGTATAGACTGCAATAAGTTGTAAACCAACCTGCCTGAACAGTCATGTAGTAAATGTCTGAAAGCATATCATGTACCTTTAATAAAAGCTATGTGAAGTCACCATGGTAGGTTTTGTTACACAGATGAAAGGACGAAATGAAAGCAAGGAAATGGAAATGATTTCTTTCCTTCGTCCATTGTATGCAAAGATGAAGGACCAATTCCCGGGCTCCATTGTTACAAAGCCGCGCTCACTAATAGCTTCTTTTATGTCCTATACTTCAGTCTAAGATCCTTTATTAATTCAAGCTAATATTATAAATAGAGCTAAGGTCACCGACATAATCCAGAAGATTGCTAATCTCAAGTGGCAACGGGGAGGACGCATCGCTCGAAGATCTGACCGCCGATGAGGCAGCAAGGTCCTCGATTGACAACTGCCTACCGGAAGACGCAGTGTTGGCAGGCCCTGCACTAGTTCGCGGGAAACAGGTGGATGTGAGCAGCGCAGGATCGATCGATGTGGATATCTGAAGGACATTTTTCAGGTTCAAATAATGGTTATACCTGATACAACACTAGTGTAGATTATACCATCAATACTTTGATAAACGGTTTATTGTAGCCAAATATAACACACACACACATGAGCAAATATATAAGAAATGTTTACGAGTTTTTTGACACATACTACATTCCATTTACTTTAGTGCTTTTGGCCTATTTACTTATTGACTTCCGGATAAATCGTTTGGTATGTGGATAACTACCGTTGATTCAGCTTCGATATGTTTTGCTTCTGGGGGATCCGTTGCCCATGTAACTAAAAGAGGACGAGAGGAGGGTGCGGTGTGTGTCCCAGCGCACCCTTACAGAGGTGCAAAAGAGGAGGGGGTTCTCCTTCGAGATGAAGCTGCGCAGCGCAGCCAGCGCTGGTGGGGTCGCGGTGTGCGAAAGCGTTCCCGTGGCCCCGCCATAAAGCGACGACGGTGGAACATCGTGAGGGTTTTAGTTGGTGCAAGTCCGATATAACCTGTCCTTGGACCCGACAGGTATACGAAGATAAAAGAACAGTCTATATGTTTATATCATCTGATGAAAGTACTGAAAATGTTATATAAAAAAGGTCAATCATCAGTCGATAGACGGCCACTGCTAAACATAGGCTTCTACGAATCTCCACACCAATCGACTCTGCGCTGTGTATACAGCAACTTACCACGACCTTCACTAGTTCGTGGGTCTACCTTGTAAGAGGTCCCCTAGGACGACGTCTACCGAGAACTTTACCGCCCTATCAGCCGTCAATCCTTCGAGTAATGCAGCCTGCTCATTGCTACTTAGTCTCGAATTCCTTTGGGGTATATCGGTGACCTTAGTTCTTCTGCAGATTTCCACCTTTCTAATCGGTCGAGTAGAGAAACTCCGAGCTTAGCCCTCTCCATTGCCCTTTGCGTGACTTTGAGCCTTTTTTAAAGGCCGATATAAGGGGTCATATCTTTTTATATTTCGAAGTAACTTGCAGCTCGTAGAAAAGCTTTTATTCAATGTTTCTTTTAACACATCATCATCATCATCATCACCTGCATAGACAGTCCACTGCTGGACATAGGCCTAACCCAAGGATCTCCACATTTGTAAGAATTCATATGAGGATTACAAAGCAAATTTTGATTATTTTGTAAAAGTTATTTTACTTTATCCAGATGCTGTACTCGCATATATGTCGTTGTCGGTTTGTGAGTAAAGCGCAGCATCCAAGAAGATATGATTTTCTAAGAGTACCGCGTTTAGATGAAACAAAGTAAAAACAAATATCATATCACATAAATAAAGCATTTATATTTTATCTTCTTTTAATACAGATATTTCTTTATCCTCATAAGTTATCAAACTTATCCAACTCTTCAAATGTCTTAACTTGTATAGCTACAGTTAATCTTTTACCTTTTCAAAAACAAAGATAAAATTAATTTAATAAGGATCATTCAAAGGATATTTTTTCTAATAAATACTACTTCATCAGCCAATAGACATCCACTGCTGGACATAGACCTCTCTCAAAGATTTCCACATCGATCAGGTGGGGATTCATATAGGTGGATTTGGATCATTTCCCACCACGCTGGCCCAATGCGGGTTAGTGGGAGTCAGAGCCTCGTTTGATTAGCAAGGTGCACCACAAGCAGGTGAGATTGACTTGGAACCCGTGAGTTGTGCGGGACCCCTTACACCCCCTAACTACTAAATCCTACTTATTAGTGTATATTAACATACATACTAATTTTATTTCTTCGTTTATCACTCATTAATCTCTGTGAAGTATTAACAATAAATATATATACATCTCTGATCGATGTGGAAATTGGGGAAAGCTTATGTCCAGCAGTGGACGTCGATGATGATGGTGATAATGAATCTCTGTGAAGTAATGAATGAAAAATAACAATTCCAATTATATAGCATATATTGTTTTATCTTATATTATATATATATATATATACTTCTATATGTATATATATATATATATATATATATATATATATATATATCTACTCAATGTAGCTATATTTTGATAATATGTGAGTAAGCAATTCATTATCTACTTCTTCTTTGCATTTGTCCAGTCTTATGATACAGTCTGCTTTCTTACTTCTTTCACTCCGCTTCGCTCTATGTTGGATATTCCTTTTTTTAAGATCACAGCTTATCATATCCTTTGTCATTACACTCAGCCGTCACGACTTCGGTAGTGAAGTAAATCCACCACCAGATATGAAAAGGCCCGACAAGTAGAAGAATAAACTATAGCACAGCACTTAAGTCACAATAAGATACATCAAAGGCTAATTTCATTAATTGCGATAAAATTCGTTAGGTTTGAATGTAATCTTAATGATGTTTTTAATCAGCCATTTGGCTGACATTCAACTGGGAGCCAGTTCAACATTACAATTGGCATCGGGCGGATCGATTAGCCCATTGTACGAAAACATTTGCCTATCAAGAAAATTAAACCAGTATTTTCTCTTAAGTATGATTTAAGAATTATTCTGGATCTATGCCAATTGTTTCAACAAAACAACAAAATAGATCATTCCTTAGGTCTGGAGTAAGATTCTCGTCACGGATTCCTTAACAATATAAAACCACAATAAAAAATATGCATCATTATAATCAGCCGATATACGTCCGCTGCTGGACATAAGTCTGCCCCAGGGATCTCCCATGCTGCTCGCACCGAGCGGCTTCCCGCGACCTTCACACAATCAGCTTGGCTTACGGTTTTTCACCATTTCTGAGCACGATAGCTCAATGCGGGCTGATGGGAGCCAGGGCATCGTGTGTTGATTAGCAGGGTGCACCACGAGCAGGTGAGGTTGGCATGAGTACCGTGAGCATGTGACGTACGGGGGAACCCTGCACATGAATTGGAATTTATTCTAAGGTGTGTGTGTGAAATCACCAATCGGCACTGGGCCCTTATATTGTGGGTAGGCCTGTGCCCCAACGGTGGGCACGTAAATTGGACCACTTAAACACCACAAAATATGCAGGAGACTGAATTTACTGCTGATAGCTCTGCTGATAGTACTGTAGCTGCTTACTCTACCGCCAATCAATACTGTATGAACATTTCTTTATTACGGTGTGAAGGGCGTTGTAGTTAGTAAAATTACTGTCATCTTAACTATATGTTACAGTCATCTTAACTATGGCCAAGTTATGAGTAAGCTTATCATCAGCTGAACGTCTCGCTCGTCTCGTTGCTCGGCAAAATCAAAAAGGCTCCTTTAGTCGACTTTGATGACAGACAGAAATTACCTTAGTGCCAGTCACAAAAGCCCAGGACTACATGTAGGTTTGACTGTCCAGGTTATCAGGAACATATAACATCACCTTTTCCATGGTGACTAACGGCTTTACTTTACAGAATACCTTTAAATTTTATCACTTACTATCGTTTTTTATTTATATTGAAACTTTAATGTAAAAAAAGTCATTATGAGATTTTTTTTTTTTTATTAAGTATTTTTGTTATCCACTGTCAAGTTTTCACTTTTTTTACAGTGCTTATATTGACATTGTATATTATTAATTATTTAAGTACCGTTATATAACTTAAAGTAACTTTAAGAAATTTATGTAATTTGTTTAACGTACTACATATATTTTAAATGAAAATCTCCATATGGTAATTAAAATGTAAGGGCAAAGGGTTCTAAGGGTTGCCACACTCACGGGAATCAACGAACCAAACCGCCCGTGGTGCACCCTGCTTATTAACAAACGAGTCTCCGGCTCCCACCAACCCGCATTAGTTCAGCGTGGTGACAAATGGCCCAAATCTCCTCATATAAATCCATACCCCATCGATGTGGGAATCTTTGGGGGAGGCCTATGCCCAGCTGTGGACATGTATCAGCTGATGATGATAATATGGTTATTACTAAGGCATTGAGTGTGCCACACAATATATAATTTCGTACAATTATATGTATAGGAGATCTGCAGAGACTCATCGTATCATCGCGAGATTTCCGAAAGTATTACACGTGAACACTCAAAATTTAGTGGAGATATTGATTCTGTCATTCAGATGTAAGTTAAGGATGGATTTTACAAAACTCTTTCCCCAAAGGAAGTTCGTGTTACAGGCAGCAAAGCGGGCGGGGAATAGCTAGTTAGTATATCATTATTATCAATAGCATCAGCCGATAGACCTCCACTGCTGGACATAGGTCTCCCCCAAAAATCTCGACATTGATCGGTACTGCGCTGCATTCAGCATGGCTTCCGGAACCGCCGTGCATTAGGGCTCGTCGACTATAGGAATTCAAATAGGGGGGATTTGAGCCATTTCCCACCGCGCGGGCGCAATGCGTGTTGATGAGTGCCAGAGCCTTGTTTGTTGATTAGCAGGCTGCACCACGAGCAGGTGAGGTAGGCTTAGATCTCGTGAGTTGTTGTGGGGGCCCCTTACACTCCAGTTAGTATATATTTACATATATATATAGCTCTAAACGTAATTATTCATTCCCTTACCAAATATATGTATTAGTAAATTAATTGATAGTTTTAACATATATTAGTAATAGGTTTAACTAGTTAATGGTTAATAGGAAAGCTGTAATTGAGCTGACGCAGCCATCAAATGATTAAGGTCCTGAATAAAAAGAAATATATTAATTTCAGTATCGCATGTTCCGTAATAGCAACACGGAGGCTTAATGACTTCGCGCTAGATTTTTTTTTTTCGTTTTATATGCTAAAGAAAATAGTAAAGAGCAAACTCATTAATGTGCTGGTAGGGCCTTCTTAAGGGGAAGGTGCGATCTGATAAAGATTGCGAGGAACCGCTGGACCAGTGTGAAGATCTTTGTGGTTTACTAGTAGCAGGTCTCTGTTGTCGGAGACCATCTAGATAAATACCGCCGCAGTTCCTACTTCTGTCGCCAAAGAGCGAACGTTACTGTAATCCGGTTGGAAGGGGGTTGAACCTAGTGACGTTACTATGGTAACGAGACATGACATATCTCAAACCGACGATCGTACCTCAATGCTGTGTATATCTCTTTACTAGCGCCGTATGGGCAGGCGTATCACTTACTACCAGGTGAACGTCCCGCTCGTCTCGTTACTTTATAAAATAAAAAAAGGCTTATGATGATGATGATGATAGTCATATCGGAGATGTTCCGAGTTAAAATTATGTCAATACACTTAAATAATGACAACCGTAGATTTTTGGTCATAATTACAAATATTCACAATTAACATATTTATTATGAAGCTTTCTTATAGTAGTCTCATCAATAATAGAATTTTATTCTTATTGTGATCATCTTCTTAAAGCCTGAATTAATCTTCTTAGTTGAATACACCATGTCACCAAGTACTAGTACATTACATTACATGTACATTCGTTAATTAAACTTGATCGTTAATGAGATAATAAGATCTGCTCCATATTATTAATTTCTGATTTTCGTATCTATGGATTATGAATTAGAGGAAAATGAACAGGTCCTCAATAACACTATAAGCACTAACTTCATCCAAAAACAAACTCCTGTGTGATTCGCAGCAGGAATCTGGGTATTCTATTCAACAATACAATTATTTAATAAAGCTTTCGTAATTAATACAAAAAGCTTCAAAAAATACATGCACTCAATAGAAGAAAGTTTTTAAATTTCAGGCTGTAAGGGTTAGGGCGATGGTCTTCCATCTACACACGGACAACCAGAGACAGAAAGGACTGTACCACGCTGATAGCCAACCTTCACTAGTTGGAGAAGCACTTTAAGAAGGAGAACATCTAGTAAGAAAAAGAAATCTAAATACCAGAGAACCGGTGGTAAATATTCTACTTGATCAGTAAAAGCACGCATTGTAATAAATCTTCTTTCTCTCGAAATAATACCCTGCAATGATTACTCTCTTATTTTCTTTCATTGGATTACCAACGATTACTTATTCAGAGATTAAACCTTCTATCGATGACCTTGAAGAATTTTGGCGATGGTACTTTTCTTTCTTGTCCTTTACCTTAGGTAATAGTAAATAGGAGCTGCTGTGGTACCTACTTTGCTGGTCTCCTTCAACAGAGACCAACAGTGAACGCCCACAGTTACGTTCATGTACTGCCGCTTGTTGCCAGAAATAGTCTAAAATATTAGAAAAAAATAATTACTATTACTGTAATTCCTATAATTACAGTAAGAAGTTGATTTATCATCACTTCTTAAATATTGTTTTTCTTTGGAGTATTCTCTGTTAAAACTGTTCACTGGCATTACGCCAGAAACCATTTGGACAGCTTAAGAGTCCGCGTGATATACAACCAGCTGGGAAACTATAACAAATAAGAATTCATTTAAAAATATTATTTTTGCTTTGATATATATATATATATATATATCAAACGAGGGCAAATGTGTCCTCGAGATGAAAAGGTGAATTGGAACGGATGCAGATGCTGTGACCTGTTTAAACAAAATTGTGGTAAACAATGGAATCGGTGTTAAAACCAAGGTCAGGCAGCTACGAGTTTTTGTATTTTTTATCTTCCTATGCGGAGAAGAAACGTAGACAACCCAACCAGATGGAGAAAAAGAATTAATGCATCCCGGATGTGGTGCTGGAGATTTGCAACACCTCAGAATGTGAATCGCATTAAATAAAAATAAAAACCCGGTTATCCACCACATACTTAAAAAGTAAACTTGCATCTTATGTTTTAAGACGATGAGCACAATGTGGTGCAGTGTATCGTTTATTTTGGTTTCGGGGGGTAATCTTCGAAAGATATCCTGCTTCTAGAAAGTCAGGGTTATGTGAGATTCTTAATTACTAATACCCCATCGGTGGTCTGCATCAGTACTTTCGGAGAGACCTGGAATCTAACAGAACATACCGGTGCCTCTCTACACTTTATGTTACACGTCTCTGAGGAAAACCCCAGCCTTCCTGGGCATCATCGCTGAGCTATACGCTGTCCCACTCAGGTTCACTTGTTGAACGATAAGGGACCCCACCCTTAAGACCCGTGAAACTCCTAGACCCTTTTACTCACCTTCTACTACAGGCAGGTCTTATCTTAGTCCTATTCTTATCATCCCGAGACCACAGGGCTGATTGTATAACATGATGTATAACCATTCTGCTCTGCTTGCATCAAGTTGTAGCTGTAATGATATATTAATATCAGTTTACATAATTTCTTCACTAATACTTGCCAGGATATGGTGGTGATACCGTCACTGCTTTGTAAGTGACGTCGATATTATTAAACTACGTAACGATGCCAGCAATCTTCTTAATATTAAAACGTAACGTCGCGACGGGTAGCGACATATTGCAACTCATATTAAAATGATTTAGTTAACTTTATATTTATTTATCTATTTATTCATTTATTTATAATTAAGATATAGGACATACGGTTGTACCTAGATGATCTCTGGTAACAGACCTACCACTAATAAACCACATCGTACATGTCTAAAGCCGATGAGCACAATGTGATTGCAATAGCTACAGCACTCTTCAGACAGGAACACAGTAATATTTTTACACTCTGTTCAGCAGCAGAATTAGAAGCTGCGGTGGTACCTACCTAGACTGTCTGCAGCAACAAACACCTGCGATCACACTACGGAACTCTATGCTCCCCATTCAAATCATCTAAAACTTTAGTAATGTTTAATAACTTATATATAGTGTATCATCATCATCATTAGGTGCCCTTTTCAAACTGCAGCTGAATCCTCAGCTATTCCTTTCATCATAATCAGCCGATAGACGTCCACTGCTGGACATACGCCTCCCCCAAAAATCTCCACATCGATCGGTCCTGCGCTGCAGTCAGCATGACCTCTGGTACTGCCGGGCGTATTAGGGCTCGACATTTATAGGGGTTTATATAAGAGGATTTGGGCCATTTCCCACCACGTTGGCCCATTGCGGGTTGGTGGAAGCCAGAGCCTCGTTTGTTTATTAGTAGGGTGAAGCACTAGCAGATAAAGTTGGCGTGGGTTCCGTGAGTTGTGCTGAACCATTTACACCTTACACCCCTATTCTTTTTAACTGATAGTATTTAAAGCTAGTCCACTCCTTTATGTAGTGTATACTGAAGTGTATAACCTAACCTTTGAAAAACCTAACCTGTGGATCTGAGTATATATTTTCATAGCAAAATTTCTAAAAAAGCTAATTTTTTTTTAATCATATTTGCGATCTTTTTCTATTCTTTGAAGGCGCTGTTCTACATAAAACAAAAGTGTAAAAGCTGATGATAAATAAACCTTCCGTTTAAATATTTTAACAAGTGGGTGACGCTCGTTGCACTACAAACGAGAGGGCTGAAAGGGGTGGGCGTGTTGCACCCTGTGTAACACTGTGGAGTAGGTGGGAGGTGGAAAAGCGTTTACGTATAATTCACAGCACCAACCGTGACCGAATTGGAAACACGGCGCCTTGCACTGTTTAAAGTACGGCCATTGTGTTATGTGATTGTTGACCTCCTTCGTTACTTTGAACTCTTAATAGAACCGTCCAGTTGTAACACAACACAACCAGCTGCTCCCTGACCGCTTTCCTGATCATAACACCCTCGCAACGACCTTTGGGGAAAGAATATTGTAAAAATCCATTCTTAACTGACCTCTAAATGGCAGGAACAATGTATCTACCAAATTTTGAGTTTTTACGTCTAATAGTTTTGAAGATCTCGTGATGAGTCAATGAATCTCTGGATAGGATACTCAATGAGCTCGCAATCTGACGAAATTGAAGTCAATCAATAAACAGATGAGGAGGACCATAATTCGGTCACTAAGAAACTTTTTTTATTATTCAAATAAGCCACGAAACCAGTGGGACGTTTACCTGATGGTAAGTGATATGCTCCTATTGCAGCCTCCAATAGTAGTGTGCAGTTATTACTGTATTCTGGTTGGAAGGGGGTTGTACCTAGTGACGTTACTATGGTAACGGGACATGACATCACGTTTTAAAGCGACGACCTTATCGCATTGCAGTGTATATCATCCTAACTGGCGCCACGTTGTTATGGGTAGGCGTGTCACTTACTATAAAGTGAACGTCTTGCCTGCCTCATCGCTTTGTCGAATAAAAAAAATTATCTGTGTCTTTCAGCTCGTGCGGCCCCGACAACCTCGTCTACTCAAATGCAAGAAGACATAATTTCTTTTCTTATATGTCTGCTAGAGAGATATATACACCTGCTTCCTTCTTTGAGTTGGATGCGACAGTTAAGTAAAACGATTGGAGATCATCTAGTTCCCAAACGCACTGCGATTAAGGACAATTACGAGACGTTATATTAATATTCTTATATATTATATATGTACTTACGATAATTTATGAATAAATATATGATTCATGTCATCAATATTATTCATGCGATATTAAGGATCATTTTTCATTTCACCATTATGAAGATGTGTGATCGGAACAGCCTCTCCCGTTCGTCGTCATCCGTTTTTCGCTTAGTCAGCAAACCGTATAGATTTTCTATATAGCTTACAGTATTTATATACATTAAATGCTTGTAATATATATATGTATGTATTTATAGAGGTAATGAGATTAAGTTAATTCAAATCAAACTAACTCTAAGTCATAGGTTCCAATAGTAATTTCCAAAATTAAAAAGATATATTTAAGGATATGCTGAGTGATCAGCTGGTTGAGTTTTTAAAAACTAAACCTCTAGGACTTGTCCCATATGAAGGCACAGAAAACTGACTTTATATCTTTAGATTCACTTAATGTACTTTGATTGTACAGAGCTTATTGTCTACTTAAGATTAAGAAGTATGTTTATATTACGATATCTGAAGACAACGCATAACCTTGTGACTCTTATCGTTTTCGCTTGTTCATCATAGCCCAAAACATTGCTAGACTTAAGTGGCAGTGGGCGAAGCACATTGATCGAAGTACCGTCGGCCGATAGGGGAGTAAGGTCCACGAGTGGCGCCCGCGTACCGGTAAGCTATTAGGAAGCCTCCCACAAGCTGGACCGACGATCTGGTGAGACTCGTGGGAACCCACTGGATGCGAGCAACTCGTGACCGATAGATGATCTTTGAGGGAGGCCTATGTTCAGCTGCCGACATCTATCAGCTAATGATGATTATGAGTATGAGAGAGTGTATAATCAATACTGTGTTCCGGTTTGAAAGGCGCTGTAGCTAATAGAATTGCTTTAGTAACACGACTTAACATTCTATTTTGTTTTATTGAAAGAAGAGGTATGGTGAAACGCGGAGATACGCGTGCTTATAACAAAGTGGCGCTAGTTAGGATGTTATACACTGCATCACATTGTACTCCTCGCTTATATATAAGTAATGAGTCTCATTACCACAGTAATTACTAGACTGTGTCCGGCAACGAAAACCTATCACCAGTATGTTATTGTCTCAAGGCGACGAGCGCAATACGAAAGTGTATTTAACATTCTAATTAACATAACGTTATTATAAGCAGGCGTATCACTTAAAACCAAGTGAAATCCCGTTCGTCTCGTCGCTACATAGAATATTATAAAAAAAATCTTATTTGCTTAATATAAAATCTTGTAATTTTCTGTTATAAAATATTGAAGTTGGAAAAACAATTCGCTGTATAAAAGTTGTAAAGGTTTGTATCGCTGGAGGTACATGAAGTTCTGAAGCTGATCGAGCTTCGGAAGCGGTTCAGCGCGAATTCACAGACCGTTTACTGAAAACAAAACGAACAGAACCCAAAGCGAAACAATAGTGTACGAATGGCCGAGTCCATTTCATCAGCACAAAGGTTTAAAGTTTTACTGAACCCGCGGCTCGCCTCCGCTGAAAACGGAATATCTGTAATCCTTATCATGACGCAATGGTTTCAGGGGTAATACACATTGTTAGGGTCAGGAGTAAGAGGTACAGATGATGACTCGTCAGCTAGGATGTTCATACAACCTCCTGTGTAGTCTCGAACTATTAAGAATAGGACTTCATTTGATGGTAGACAATGGTGAAATACTTTATCCAGCAGTGGATAAACAAACGCTAATAATAATGATGAATAATGAAGGATAGAACTTAGGTAAACCGTGGCAGTCGTAGAAGGCGACTAAAAGGATTAACAGGTTCGTAGGCTTTGAAGATAGAGAACCTTCTAAGCGAGTCCGAGTACCTGTCGTAGTAAAGCCAGAGAGAGAACCTAGACGTAATTTAGGCAAGCACCGGTGCAATCCTCAGAAGATCCCAATGATGACCACTAAGGGGGTTTTAGTATACATACCAGATAACCTTATCTTCCTCCCAGAGCCAAGGTTTTTCTTTTATTCAGCTAAGTGACGAGGCGAGCTGAACATTCACCTGATGGTAAGTGATACGCCTGCCCATAATAACGTGCCGCTAGTTAGGATGGTATTCGTTGCATCACATTGCGCTCACTACCTCGAGACATAGGATGTTAAGTATCATTACCCAATTAAATTAGCTACTACGCCCTTCAAACCGGAACACAGTAGTGTTTGCATAGTACTGTGTTTCGGCTGCAATAGCCGATGAAGTTGTACCTATCTAGACGGTCTCTGGCAACAGTGACCTACCTCCAGTAAAATCTAGGCATGATGTTGAAATTAGAAAAGGTAGACTGTTGAGAGGTGTAAGGGGTCCCGCACAACTACTCACGGGACCCAAGGCAACTTCACCTGCTCGTGATACACCCTGCTAATCAATAAACGAGGCTCTGGCTCCCACCAACTCGCATGGGCCTACGTGGTGGGAAATAGTCCCAGTCCTACCCATATGAACTCCTATATACGACAGCCTAGTGCCAAGCGGTACCAGAGGCCATGCTGGCTGTATGTGATCTTTGGTGGAGCCCTTTGCCCAGCAGTGGACATCTATCGGCTGATGATGAAGACTTTGTTGAACTTTAAATTTGTTAAAGGTTAACGTCGGTGAGTTTAACTTGAAGGTTATTTTCCGTTTTGGTTTAAGTAACGATTAAGATCAATCCGTTGCAGTAACTTCATCTAATACCATTTATCCATTAAGCTCTTGGAGCTCATCGTAACTCCAATGATCTAAATGATCGGTTCAAAAGGGATAATCTCAATTCCTTGTTCAGAAAGATTTTAACAATTCAAATTCATTGTGTTCTTTTAAACCATCTTTAACCCCCACTTACCTTTACAAAGAATAACCCTTACTTTTTTTACGTACTTCAGCCATCTTATATCTTATAGTTATTTATATCATCATCATCATCATCAGCCGGTAGACATTCACAGTTGGACATAGGGCTCCGCCAAAGATTCCCACACGATCGGGCAAAGATTCACATGGAAGGGTTTGGGCCATATCCCACCCCACTGGCCCAATGCAGGTTGGTGGGAGCCAGAGTCTCCTTTGTTGATTAGCAGGGTGCATCACGAGCAGGTGAGGTTGCCTTGAGTCCCGTGAGTTGTTGTGCGGGACCCCTTACATCAGGGTATCAGTTAATACTTGACCTCAATGAGAACGGAAACTGCGAAGCACGTTCCTCCAACATAGTCTGGTTTTAATATTTTCACAATATGAATATACCAATGCTGGTGAAAAGGTAAATAATATCAGGATGGTAAGAAACCATTCGAGATCACCAATCTGTGCTGGAAACAAACACTATCTTCTTCTTTTATTTCGGTTACTTCTTCACTGATGAAATTCCATTGGAGACTACAAAATCAAGAACCTCCGATGACACCACGTCATTTGTTTTCTCAGACCGAGAAATAACTGAACTGCTCTATAGGATCGAGTGGAGAAGAATACAATAGTAATGGTGATGGATCGAGCTGAACTTCTCGCAAGTCTGGATTTTGTAAGCGAGTTTCTCACTGATACAAACGAGGAGATTATGGCGGAGAAATTCGAAGAGCCAGACAGACAAGAAATCAAAAATATTGAGGTAGAGAGTCTTAACATCTTATGTCGCAAGGCGATTGGGGTGGTGAGTATGTGGTGGTGTATATCTTCAACTTACCATGGAGCAAACGTCTCTCTCGTCTCGGCGAGTTCACATTGTCTAATTCTTTTCGGACTGTATGATATAGCGAACATTCATGAATATATATATTTTTTTTCAACGGAGCGACTAGACGAGTGGACCATTCATCTGATGGTAAGCGATACTCCTGCTTTAGGATGATATATACTACATCATATTGCACTCGTCGCCTTGAGATATAGGATGTCTTATTATCGCAGTAATTTGACTAGCTTACAGCGCCTTTCAAACCGGAACACCACCTATATCTACACCTATAGTCTCCGGAGACAGTGACTTACCACCAGTAGTACTTAAAATGACTTAATTAATATACGCGCTTTCAATGGCTTATCTGTTTATAATGAACAGAAGTATCGTATAACACAATCGCGATTGTTAAACAAGCCCGGCCGGAATTAACCGGCGGATAATATCACCATTTTGTTGGACAGCGCCATTTTGTTTATAATACGGCCGAACTACATTTTTAATAGCCGGTTAACATGCCGGCCATTTTAAATATAACTATCACGTCGGGCGTAATGTAACATAACGTCTGTATCTGTATTATACTGGTGGTAGATCTCTCCTATTGTAGCCGACAAATAGTACTATAGTAGCGCTGTAGCTAATATAATTACTGGGGTAACGAGAATCAACATCTTGTCCCAAGGCGACGAGCGCAATGTTGTGCTGTGTATATAATTCTAACTAGCCCAACGTTTTTATGGGGATCACTCAATATCAGTCTATATAGTCTCAATAAAGTCTCACTCCTCTCGTCGCTTCGTAGAAAAAAAATCTGATCAATAGAGTATTAAGGTTCTATTTAATTTTTTTTTTATTTTGTTTATGTTCTATTTGTTTAGGCGTTGCGGTGGCTAAGCGTGTTCCTTGTAACGTATTATGTAGCTGATGGTAACTCTCGTTGCTAGCTGACTTCCTCTTCTTAATGTGCCTACTGGAGGCTGTCGCATAGATTTGGAGATGTTGTTTTTTATTCTACGAAGCGATGAGAGCAGCGAATCATCTGATGGTGAGTGATACGGCAGCCCATAACAATGTGGCGCTAGTTAGAATACACACAGCACTAGTCATCGAATTGAGAGATCAGACGTTAAGTATAGTCACCGAAGTAATTTCGCTAGCTACAGAGCGCTTCAAACCGGACCGCAGTAATGTTAACACATGGGTCTTTGTCGACTGCAGTAGCCGCTGTGGTGGTACCTATCGAGATAGTCCAACCACCAGTGAGATTTTGAAACCCATGTACTAGATGAACTTTCTTTCACGCTTAAATCTGTGTATATTAAAATCCTTTACGTCAAAATTTGCGTATACTTTTTTTTAAATCGTCCCAATGTAACCTGGCCCGGTGCCAGGTGCCCGCCCACCAGCAAAACATGCCACGGTAACCTGGAATACGAGTTTCCAACGTCTCATGAATGTTTCCACGGATAATAAAACGCTGAAATGAATAACATTGTCTCCGCCGCTACCTTCCGCTTTTATTGCTTTGTTTACTGCCAAAATTATCTGTTTCATTATCATTAGTTATATATTAAAATAGATGATAATCTAAATGATGTTGATGACTATGATGATGATCTACTCATGAAGAAAGAACTAAGAACTAAATAAATAATTATAACAAAAAAATTATTGTATGACCTCTAAGCATCTTAAACACCTAAATTTTTTAATTATATTGTGGAGGATCTATGAACAATATATCCTCAAGTACTGCCCACCATTTGATGATGTAGCACCCAACTGTCTTCCGTCTTCGGCTAATATGCCATTTAAACTGGCGTATAAGCTATATTACTGGTAGGTCTCTATTACTGGAGACGATATATGTACGACTGCAGCTCCTAATTCCCACCTCCTAATAGTAGTGTGCAAACGTTACTGTCTTCCAGTTTAAAAAGCACGGTAGCTAGAGAAATTACTGAAATAACGAGACAATATATTATATCTCAAGGAGACGAGCATCATTTGTTGCTGTGTATACACTCCTAGCGCCAGGTTGTTATGAGGAGAGGTATCAGTAAACATCAGGTGAAAGTCTCGCTCGTCACGTTGCTTCGTTAAATAAAAAAAAAACAGAAGTCTTAGGGAGATAAGAGACTAGATTGTATGTATTGTTATCCTAGTAATTTAATCACCTACAAACATCCCTTCCTACCCCTAAAGCCTACCAACTTTTACAAACTTTTGGTTAAAGTAGCAGTAATAATCTCTGATTGACTGAAACCGATGTTTATCTTCACCAAGGGTGATCAGTGATATCTTTATAATCCACATTGACAACCACGTGTATAGGTCAAGGGTGTCATACCCTATGGTGTATTTAAAAATCCGCATAATTGTTACAAACACAATAAATATTTGATAGGGTTTCGCGTGGTGGGGGTTCGCGTGACGTTAAACGAAGCGTCTGTCTGTTTGCACAACCTTTGGTCATTGCAAGGTTGTTTTTTTTTTAATCCTTGACTCAATAAATATTTTATACTTGTAGATTAAAAAAACAAGTCCAATAACCTAACAAAAGCCATATGTGGTAGGGCTCTTCGCAGTGCTGGTAGGTATCTATTGCCGGAGACGTTTAGGTAGGTACTCCCCACCTGTCCTATAGTCTCGGGCTAATAAGAATAGGACTAAGGTAAGCCCTGCTTGTCTTAGAAGGCGACAATAAGAGTTTTCTGGTTCGAGGACTTGAAGGAGGGGCCCCCATTGTCCACTAGGCGAGCCAAGAATGAATGACAAGTACGAGGTTGTTCAGTTCTTGTGGTACCAAAGCGAGGATGTCAATACGGGCTGCTGCATTCTCTAGGACGTGCTTTAAAAGATCCCCAGTCCACACGCGACGCACTGAAGATAACCATCGAGGAGGTTTTAATGGGTAAAAATCCCACATAACCTTGTCTTCCCCCCGAAGCAGATCATCTATTTAGAAGATTTGATGAGAAGATACAGCATTAAACTTCTTGTCCTCTTCTTTAAATAAAAGATGGCGCTAGTAACGAAACTAAACCAAAAAGTATTTTATATATAGATTGACATTCAAATCGAGCTGATGACGTATTCATTCATGTTACTTTCTGGGCCACTGCCAGTGATGACAGTCATATCAATTAATCATCTTTGACCCTCGAATTAACAATAAACCAAAAGTTCTTTCCTGATACCTTATTGTCTACGTGATGCATATTACATTGCATTCCTAATCTCCATCTTATGGAATTAATCGTGATATTTCCACTGCTCCTAGTACTCCACATACAGTAGTGTGCTTATGTAATTGTTTTTCTCCCTTCAAACCGGATAATATATCATCATCAGCCGACTACATAATATAAAGAAATATCTATTGTATAAATATAATGATAATGGGTTTCCTTTGTTCGCCAATCACGTGAAAACTAGTGAACGTATCGGCATGGGAATATGACTATTCGACGCGGAATAATTTGTAGACGGTTATAGGCTTTTTTATTTTTTGTCTTCCATATCGTTCGTATGGGGGGATTAAATCCTTTATTATTTCATTTTCTAGGAGTAGGTCTCTGTTGCCGGAGACCGTCTAGGTAGGTACCAGTACAGTTTCTATTTCTGCCGACAAACAGCAATGTGCAAACATTACTGTGTTCCGGTTTGAATATAGCTGGTGAAATGGCGACGAGCACAACGTGGCGCAGTGTACACCATTCTAAGTAGCGTCATGTTGTTATGTGAGGGCGAATTACTTACCATCAGGTGAACGTCCCGCAGGTTTCGTCGCCGAGTAGAAAAAAGAAAAAAATTCTAATAAATTTTTATAAATATTATTATTTTGTATCATTTATACAGTTGCTATGATAACGGTTGCTATAAAAAATTATTTGCGGCTGCGCATTGCTCTCAAGGAATGTTTATATTACACCCAGCAAAACGAGCGGGAAATGACTAGAACATATATATATATAGCTCTTTATGTACTTTATATATATAAAAAAACCAAATTAAGTTTTCTCATGTGTATATAACTTTTTAATTAATTTCAATTTAATATTCATTCGTCTCGATAATATTAATTTGTTTGCGAGTAATCGATAACAACCATTCCAATATCGATACTAAAAATTACCAAAGAGTAATTTAAAAACATTTCAATACTATTTCTGTTATTCAAAAAAATTTTCCGCTGAAACTTTTAATAGATTTACTGAAGTTTAGTAAAAAAAAAACATTTAAAACGTATTAAACTTATCGAAGTATGTAACGAATAATAAATCTGTTAAATCTATAAAGAAGTTTCGAGAAGTTTCGCTCCGAGCTCTTAATCGTAAAGCGGGATAAATTGTTTTTGTTCCTTAATGGAAGTTTTAATCATTGTATTATTTTGCGAACATAGTAACTAAACGCAAATATAACCGTTTCTTTGCAGTTGCAGATTTATAATTGATCCTTCAATTTGAAAATTTAACTGGTGGCAGGTCTCTCTTGTCGGAGACTGTCTAACTAGCGACCACCACAGCTCCTATTGCAGTCGACGAACAGTATAATGACTAGTAAAATAGCTGGGGTGACAAAGCTTAACATTTTATGTCTCAAGTATATAACATCCTGACTAGCACTACATTGTTTTTTTTTATCATTCCTCTGTGTGTTTTGGGTCAGGGCCTTTATCTGTCATACATTTACTATCAGTATATTCTGTTTTTCCATTTTCAACTCATACTCATCATTATTTCCACCTTATCCATCATAGTCAGTTCTGCTTTCACACTTCTTTTCTACTTCCATTCTGCATCCTAATTCCTTGTTCCATACTTCTCACAAGTGAAGACTGCTGTCTTATACTTGTTTATATTTCTGTCTTCTGAAAGGGACCTGGGTGTAAGGTGTTCCGCACAACAACTCATGGGATCCAAGCCAACCTCACCTGCTTGTGGCGCACCCTGTTAATCAACAAACGAGGGTCTGAATTCCATTAACCCGCAATGAGCCAGCATGGCGGAAAATGGCCCAAATCCCCTCATATGAACTCCTACAAATGTGGGGATGTTTGGGAGAGGCCCATGACCAGCAGTGGTCGTCTATCGGCTGGTGAAGAAGAAGAAAAAGAAAAGAACCTGAAAATCATAGCACTACGTTGTTATGGGCAGTTGTATCACTAACAATCAATTGAATGTCCCGCTCGCCTCGTTTTATAAAAAAAAAATCATAACATGATGCTAGCTAAGATACACAGCTCCGCATTGTACTCTTCATATTGGTACAAACGTTAAATGTCATTACCTCGGTAATTTCGCTAGCTACAGCATCCAATAAATGGAAACACAGTGATATTTGCAAAACACTATTTAGAGAGAGAAATAGATATTAAAATCTAGACGGTCTGAGGCAACAAAGATCTACAGCCATTTATATTAGTCACGGAGTAGTTAATATTAATACACAACAAAGTTACATTTTAATGAACAAAAGGCCACGTAAAAACTGGTCGCGTGACCGGCAGCACGATGTATGTAACTGTCTCACGAGCGGCACGCCCACCCATCCTTGGACATCTCCCTGTCAACAACGTGAAAATTTTATACAAAAAAATTTAGCATTCGCATCGTATTATTCATGTCTTTGGGTTTCTTTAGAAGGAAATATCTTCAAATCGTTTTAAAGGTCACAGGAAGAGCTGCTACCCTATCCTTAGCGTTATTCTTGTGTTATTTCCGATGGTAGATCTCTGTTTCCGAAGACCCTGTAGGTACCACTGCAGATCTTATTTCTGCCGCCAAACAGTACTGTGTAAACGTTGCTGTGTTCTGGTTTTAAGGGGCAGTAACTAATGAAACTATTGGAGTAACGAGATTACGAGCGCAATGTAGTGCTATGAATACCAGCTAATAGACATCTGCTGCCGGACAAAGACCTCCCCTAATGATCTCCACGTTTGTAGGGGTTTTTATAACTGGATCTGGGCCATTTCCCACTACGCTGGCCCAAGGTGGGTTGGTGGGAGTCAGAGCCTGGTTTGTTGATTAGCATGGCTGCTTGGGTTCCTCTTACACGCCATGTTACAATATATAAAAAGTAAAATCTAACGTCTTTCAAAATTGAAAAATCTTGAAAAACTTCTAGATTTTAAATTCCATTGCAGACGATTGAATCTACTGTAGATAATTGAAAAGATTATCTCCAGACATGTATCCAATTTCGGTGAGAGTTTATGATCCGTGTAATACGAATAGATAATGTAAACCAATTCTAATATCCATTCTATCAATACCGACGGATTTATTATCGCTTGCAATACATACTCGTACTATGATGAAACAGACAAAAACTATTTGTCTACTACCTACCTATTGATATGTAGCATGTAATTAGACAGTATTCCTATTCATAAAATATTAAACTAATATATATTCATCATCATCAGCCAATAGACGTTCACTGCTGAACGTGGGTCTCTCCCAAAGATTTTCACCTCTATCGGATAAGGATTTATAAGAGCGGATTTCAGCTATTTTCAACCACGTTGGCCCAATGAGGATTGTTGGGAGCCATAAGCGCCATGAGCTGGTGAGGTTAGCTTTAACCCTGTTTTTGTGCGGGAACCCTTACACCCCTTATAGCATAAGGGTATAGTATAACAATAATAGATAATATATATTACATTTACCGAATTTTTATAATAAGGTATTGTGCAAAGTGAACAAATTTTTCAATATATATCTGCCTCTATAAATCGAGTCATCATCAGTCTTCGTTAGGAAATCAAGATGGCGGCCAAACTTTATTTGTATCTTCCTATTGAATAGCTATAATTATTTTCTCCTATTGGTACGTAGTATGCATTTAGACAATATTACTATACAATAATATTACACCCATAATATATATTACATTTATCTAGTTTTATAATTAGGTATTATACAACGTAAACAAATTTTCTATAATATATTTGTTTTATAAATCGAATCAACATCAGTCTTCCTTAGGAAATTAAGATGGCGGCGACACGCTATTTGTATCTTCCTATTGATACGTAGTATATAATTAGTCAGTATTCCTATTGAATAATATTAAACCGATGATATATTTTACGTTTATAGATTTTTAATTATTAAGTATTGTACAAAATAGACAAATGCTTGTTAATATATCTACTCCTATAAATCGGATCATCATGTATTTATTCGTTAGGAAAACAAGATGGCGGCGAACGATACGTCTTATAACTGTGAGGCAAATATACATATTACTGAACTGTTCCTAACCTAACATGAAATCGGATAAAGAAGTTATGTACAATTTTTTTCGCACTAACAGCAAAAAAATAAATCAACGATATTTATATTTTTATTCTTTACTCCAATTATTTCCAAATAAAATAACTCTAATGCATATAAAGAGATGAGATCTGCAATGGGCTAAGTTATTATCAATACTTATAATAATTTATTTCAAGTGTGGAATTATCTGTACAGTTAATACTCTTATTACTACGAAATACAAAATATAACAAGTTTTTTTAATAACATCACCTCTTAACACCGGAATATAATAAATTTGATCACAGTAAAAAATTAATAAAGAAAAAATAATACTGTGGTGTTACTTAAACGATTGAAAGTGCTTTGTTTTGTTTAACTTGCGTGACATCCTTTCTTCATGACTGCTTCGCGAAAACCAGGACATATTATATCGGACCTTCGACAAAATATTACATCTTTATATCCTGTAGTTGATCTCGTAATTATTAAATACTGTTAGGTCTCTTTTGCTGGAGACCGTCTAGACAACAATAGTGTACAAACATTACTGTGTTGTGGTCTGCTGGTGTTGTAATAGTTGAAATTACTGGGATAATGAGGCTTAACAAAAGCCTCAAAGGTACGAGCATCAAGTGGTGCAGTATATATCATCCGAACTAGCGTTACATATATAATGCACTTACCATTAAGTGAACGTATCACTCATCTTTTCACTTTGTGTCGATCAAAAAATAACATCATCATTATCATTATCAGCACACAAACGTCCAATGCTGGACATAGGCCTCCCCCAAAGATCTCCACATTGACCGATCCTGCGCTGCCTGCATCCACCTGCTTCCCGCAACCTTCACCAGATCGTCGGACTACCTGTAGAGGGGGGCCTGCCAACACTACGTCTTTCGGTACGCGGTCGGCATTCGAGAACCTTGGTACCCCATCGGCTGTCAGTCCTTCGAGCGATGTGTCCTGCTCATTGCCACTTAAGGCTAGCAAGCTTTTGAACTATGTCAGTGACTTCAGTTCTCTAACGGATCTCCTCATTTCTTGTAAGCGATACGCCTACCCATAACAACGTGACGCTCGTTGGGATGGTATACACAGCACCACATTGTGCTTGTAGCCTGGAGATATAAGATTTTGAGTCTCGTGAGCCCAGTAATTTTACTAGTTACAGCGCTCTTCAAACCAGAACCCAGTACTGTTTGTCGGCTGCAATGGGAGCTACGGTGATAGATGGTAACAAAGACATACCACCAGATAAATATTATTTTTATGTTAGAAACTGAATAAAACCAGTTCCATTTTTATCATCATATAGTTTTTAATACAACATATTATTCAAATATTACTTATCCACATATATCAAGATATTTCTTCAAATATAATGCACATAATGTATTTATGTGTCTAGTAATTTCTAGAATATAACAGAGCTATTTCCAGCTAGCACTGTGTGTCAGTAGAAGCTGGGATTGTCCTGGGAGCTTTATTATCTGGATTACTTGAACGTCCGTTGTGAATAAACAGCGACCATTATAACAACAACGTGAAAAGACTTTTATAGGAAATATTAACGGAGATAAATAATAAAAAAAAAACTCCATCATCATCATCAGCCGTTAGACGTCCACTGTTGGACATAGGCCTCCACCAAAGATCTCCACATCGATCGATGTGGTGACATCCAAACGTACTAATGTTATAAATAGTAATTCTTGTATTAGCTGGTAGGTCTGTGATGCTGGAGACCGTCTAGGCACCACCACAGCTCCTTTGCAGCCGATGAACAGTACTGTGCAAGCATTACTGTGTTCCGGTTTGAACGGCGTTATAACTAGCGACAGTATAAGCTGAACATCCCACTACCGCGTACCGGTGTAGACGTAGCGTTGGGAGGCCTCCTACAAGGTGGACCGACGAGATGGTGAGAGTCGCGGGACCGATCGATGAGGAGATCTTTGAAGAATGCCTATGTCCAGCAGTGGACGTTTATCGGCTGATGACGATGAACATTCCTGTATAAAAACTTAATAACATTCTGATAGTATCTGTTGTTTATTTTTTTGTAATCTACTAAGCGCCGAGACAAGTGAGATGTTCACCTGGTGGTAAGTGATACGCCCACCCATAACAATGTGGCGCTAGTTAAAATGGTATACACTTCACCGTGTATTACTTATCGTTTGGAACATAACATTCCAAGTCTAATTACCCCAGTAATTACACTAACTAAAGCGCCCTTCAAACCGGATTACATTAATGTTTGCACTACTGTATGTCGGCTACAAAAGGTGCTACGGTGGTTTACTGGTGGTAAGTCTTTGTTTTCGGAGATCGGATAGGTAGGTACCACCGCAGCGACTAATTCAGCCGACATACAGAAGTGCAAACATTAATGTAATCCGGTTTGAAGGGCGCTTTAGCTAGTAAAGAGACTCAATATCTTATGTCTCGGGCGACGAGCGCAACGTGCAATGCATACTATCTTAACTGTCACGTTGTTATGGGCGGGCGTATCACTTAACATCAGGTGAATATGCCGCTCGTCCCGTCGCAACAGAGACTTGCCACCAGTGAAATTACTAGGTTAAGTGAACCCATTTTCTATATACCAGGTTAGCTTTACGAGCTTAATGTGAAAATCTATTAACATACTTAAGTACATATTAAGCCACGATAACATTTATACTTAACGCCGCGTGCTCACGCGACTTTTTTTTTAATAAAAGAACTGCTATTAATCATTTCCGGCTCAAGTATGAATATCTCATATATATTTTATATGTAAAGGTGCCACTAATTTAACTTATTGTGATAATGTAGAAATAAGTTACATGTGAAGGTGGTGATTGAAATATAGTGTAAAACAATTTATAGAAAATCTTAACAGAAGGTATTTCTGCAGTCTTAAATTCATCATCATCATCATCATCAGTCGATAGAGGTCCACTAGTGAACATAGGTCTCCCTTAAACATCTCCACATCGATCGGCCCCGCCTTGCTCACATCCAGGCGATACCCGCGACTCTCACCAGATCGTCGGTCCACCCTGTGGGAGGCCTCCAAACACTACATCTACCAGTACTTGGCCACCACTCGAGGACCTTACTGCCCCATCGGCCGTCAGTCGTTCAAGCAATATGCCCTACCCACTTTAACTATACAAAATTAACCCGTGCCCTGGCTCTTACACTGGAGGTTTTTCGCGAAGTACATATTTTTTTTTCTTTGGTATCGGGGGAGAAATCTAAAAAGATACTCTGCTTCTGGGGGAAGATAAGGCTATATGACAGTTTTTATCCACTAAAACCACTTTGGTAGTTATTTTCAGTGCGCTGCGAGAAGCCCGGAGATCTACTGCGGAACGCACTGGTGCCTCCCAGTATTACGCCTAAACCACGTCCCAGGAGGGGCTGTAGCTCTCCTCAACACCCTCGCTTTGGTACGACAAGAACTATTCCACCTTATACTTGCCGTTCATCCCGGACTCGCTCAGTGGACCATAAAGGCTCCCACCTTCAAAGCCCACGAACTAGTCTTATTACTAACAGCCCGAGACTACAGGTCAAATCGAATCTATATATCTGGGACAAATAGTTGAGCCAGGTAATTACAACTTCCGGAAAGAAGTCAATCGACGGATCACTTGGGAGGCTACGCAGCATATTCTCATCCCCACTACCGCAGTGTCTAAAGACAAAGGTCTTCAATTGGCGCGTGTTGCCAGTGATGACTTATGGCAGTGAGACGTGGACGCTTACAGTGTGCCTGGTGAAAAAACTTTAAGTCGCACAGAGAACATTGGAAAGAGCTATGTTCGGGGTTTCCCTGCGTGATCGAATCAGAAATGAGGAGATCCGCAAGAGAATTAAGGTCACACGTCCTACGTCACCGATATAGTCTAAAAAATTACTTATCTTATGTGGCAATGAGCAGGATACATCCCTCGAAGGACTTACGGCCGATAGGGTAGTAAGGTTCTCAAATAGAAGAAGCAGTGCTGGCGGACTCCCCACTAAGTGGACCGACAATCCGATGAAGGTCGCGGGATACCGCTAGATGCGAGCAGCGCATGATCGATCGGCCTATGCCCAGCAGTGGGCGTTATCCGACTGATAAGTAGTAGTATTAACAAGTATTGTGAGTGGAACTTTTGGTTCGCATGGTTTCCTGGTAATGACATAGACTATTAAGCAAAGGACGAGCTCGAGGAACACGAACTGATCTCATGCTGCTGTTACACGAGCACCGTTTAAGTGTAGAAGATTAGTGCTTATGCTAATTAAAAGCATACCTGGTCTTTTGGTATCTGGTATTCTTTTCCTACAGTTATCCATATTCTCACATTTAATAAAATAAATAAACTGTAGTTGTATGGTTATCTGTGGGGGAAGCCTATGTCCAGCTGTGGAAGTCTATCGGCTGATGATGATGTATGGCAATATTCTATAAACGAAAACTTCTTTGGTCCTCTTCTGTTCATTCGATAAACTGGGAAGACGCCCATAACAACGTGGCGCCAGTTAGGATGATGTACACTGCAGCATACTGCGCTCGCACTCTTCGACGGCAGAAATAAGAGCTGTGGTGGTTTCTAGACGGTCTACGGCGACAGAGACCTACTACCTTATATTGGTGGTAGGTTTATGTTTACCGACGATCGTCTAAGTATGTACTAAGGTAGTGCCTCTTGCAGCCGACAATCATAGTGTTCCGGTTTGAAGGGCGCTGTAGGTAGCGAAATTATTAGGGTGTTGAGATTTAATATCTTATATCTTAAGGCGATGAGCAAAATATGCTCTTGTGTATACCATCCTAACTAGCGCCACTTCGTTATAGGTATGCGTATCACTTACCATCAGGTGTACCTTTCGCACGTATTATGCCTTTGTCGTATAAAAAAAAACAGTAATAACACACAACATATAATGAATTTCATATTGCGAACATGCCCAGCTAAGTTATTTAATGTCTACAATAAACTCGGAGGCGTGTTGTTGTGGAGCCTTAAGTTGGAAGTTGGAAGGTCGTTACGCCTCAAAGTGAAGTTAGTACTTCATATTCAAAGCTCTATTACACGAACTTCAAATGTCTTACAAGTTAGGACATACCGAATCATATCTACTGGTGGTAGGACTCTGCTGCCGGCGACCCTCTAGGTAGGTACCACCGCAGCATCTATTGCAGCTGATGGACAGTCCTGTGCGAACATTACTGTGTTCCGGTTTGGACGGCGCTGTAGCTAGTGTACATATAGTCATCTATGGTCTCAAGGCCACGAGCGCAATGTGGTGCTGTGTATATCATCCTAACTAGCGCCACGTTTATATCGGCCGGCGTATCGCTTATCATCAGGTGAAAGGGCGTAATATGCGGCAATTTGGGCACCGATGAAAAAAAGAGCGTGTTCTGATGTACAGGATATCAGTCCTTCCAGTAACCGGAAATGGAAAACAAGTAATAGTACTCGCATTTCGAGACTTTTTTTAATTTTCTTATATGTTTAATAAATTCTGAACAGCAGTTAAAACAGAGAAATGAAACGTATTTTGTAACTGCTGCTAATTTGTGAAATTTAAAAAAAAAACGTTTGATGATGCAACATCCTTTCAAGGACATGAGTTTCCTATTACACCAGCAACGGCAATAAACACATTGTCAATTTTCCAAATTCCTATAACTTGCTCCTTCAATTATGTTCACTTAGAAATCGTTTTAATAAATTATGAGTGTTATAGAGTATTAAGTCTCAAGTTATTATTATTATAATATAAATCCACATTTACAGCTTAAATTTATGAATATAAAGTTACCTAATATCCGGCTGTCCAGAGCCGGATGGTCATCTAAATATTGGCGGCAGTTAGCATCAACAACGTACCACTTGTACATCGTAACTGTTTAATATTACGTAGAGGCATTGTAGCACTGTTTTTAACCTAGGATATTCTAAAAAGATAACTTACTCCTGGGGGAAGACGAGGTTATGTGGGATTTTTACCTACTAAAAACCCCCTCGGTAATCATGGTCAGGGCGTTGGGAACGACCCCAGGATCTCCTACGAACGGCACTACGCCTAAAGCACTTTCTAGAGAAGACTGTAGCCTCCTTTGACATCCGCGCTTTGGTATGACAATAACTAGACCACCTCGTAAGTGGCGTTCATCTCGGGCTCGTTAAGTAGAAAATGAGAGCCCCACCTTAAAAACTCACGAACCCGAAAATACTTTTAGTCGCCTTCTACGATAGACAAGGCTTATTTTAGTTCTATTCTTAACAGACCGATACTACAGGACACACTGTAGCATCTCTACGATATAATAAATCGCTACACAGATTAAGAAAAATAGGTCCTCAACTTTTTATCTCATCATCATCATCAGCCGATAGACGTCCACTGATGGACATAGGCCTCCCCCAATTATCTGCAGGTTTGCAGGGGTTCATATGAGGGGATTTGGGCCATTTCTCACCACGCTGATATTTATATCGTTATATGTTCTGGGAACGCGACACATACTTTTTACCGACAGCGAAAGATCATTCAGTCGCCCAACAACCAGATGGACTGATCAGATTAAATACACGTCGTCCTATGAATTTTGAAACAGTCGTAAGAGATGCGCTGGACAGGACCGGTAGCAGATCGTCTGCTCCATACAGCAACACTTGCAC
The DNA here is from genome assembly GCA_029030555.1 of Ornithoptera alexandrae. Taxonomy (NCBI): domain Eukaryota; kingdom Metazoa; phylum Arthropoda; class Insecta; order Lepidoptera; family Papilionidae; genus Ornithoptera; species Ornithoptera alexandrae. Next base: position 9,745,625 of record JARDVY010000034.1, read on the forward strand.
TGATTACGATCCTCAGACATGAGGGAACGACACTATTTTTTTTACGTGGGGAAATCTTGCATCGGATACCCTTCTGCTATAGGGGCAACAGAGGAGTTATGTCGGACTCTTACCAGCTAAAACCCCCATGGTGTACGTCTCAACGCTATTAGCTGAAACCACGGGAATGCTTTCGCACACAACCCTGGTCCCGACAGCGAGAGGCCTTAATGAGGTCGCATCTCGAGTTAGAACTGGAACTGTCCACCCCATTTATCAATAATAGGCGGAAATACCGCGCAACTTCGAGGCCTGACTACTTGGTATCGGATTACCCACAAGAGGGAACGACCCTAGAAACAGATACTTATTTTACTAGTACATTCATTAACATTATTTATTTTAATTATTGAAAAACTGTAAATAAATATTTTATCTCATTGTATACACCGGAAATAAAACGTTTGGGCAAATTCATTACCGACAAGTTAAGATGGTTCACGAGCGGGCTCCCTAAATCAACAGTTTACGCGTCCCTGCGCGAGGGTAACGTACGGCTTAGCAGCTTAACGATCTGGTACAAGTCAGGAGAAGCAGCCGGCACGCGAACGTACCCTATGTGATCTAAATAATACTGAAGAAATGTCAGCTTAACAGATTAAGTAGAATTTTAACTTAGAAATATCATTAAGACGGAGTGCCTCAGACTTCTGTTGCAGGTTATTTTGTGTGACATAACGCGATCTCATACCTATCATATTTAACTTAAAACTCATCATCATCATTGTCAGCCGATAAACGTCCACTGCTGGACGTAGGCCTCCCCAAAGATCTCTTTGTTAGAGTTCATTGAGGGGAATTGGGCCTGAGCCCGCCACGCTGGCCCAGTGCGGGTTGGTGCGTGATTCAGCACCTCGTCTGTTATTCACCGCGTGGAGGTGAGGTTGACTTAAGCTCCGTAAGATGTTGGGCGGAGCCCCTTACCACCCCACTCTTAAAACTATTTTACATCAATTATCCAATCATAAATACATATTTTTAAAAATGCTTATAGCTCTTCCTGAACATTTCTTAATAGTACATATATTATTGTAAATAAATAACCTTTTATTTCACCTATAACCTTACCTTATATTACTCTTAACTTATATTTATATATATATACAAGAATATGTTATGATGTAGTTGAAATAAAAGCTTATTTATATATATATATAACAATCTCCGGATATCCCATACATACTCGTATATATATATCATCATTATCAGACTTTGTTTATCTACTGCTGGATATAGGCCTTCCCCAATGTGTTCCACCAAATGCAATGCTCAGCTTCTCGCACTTCACCCACTTCCGACCGCCCTGTTGATGTCGTCGGTCCATTTGGAGGGAGAGACTCCTACACTTCTGCGACATGTACGCGGCCTCTACTCCAAGACTCTTCTCCTCCATATATATATGAGATATACAGAGATTCATTGGTTCATTTGTTGATACATTCATCACGAAATCTACGAACCTCTTAGACGTAAACACTCAAAATTCGGTAGAAATATTACTTCAGCCATTCACAAGTCAGCTGAAAACATATTTTACAAAGTTGCTTCCCCAAAGGGTGTAATGATCAGCAAAGCGAGCGGTGTACAAAGCAAACAAGTTAAACTTAAACGATTAAGTTAGCTCTTTCTTCATAAAGAAATTAACAGCCATGGTATAACTAGAGGAAAAATTTGATTTATAAGTTAATATAAGTTAGATTTTTTATATACGCTATCGCCTATGTCTTGAACTTCAAACTGAATGTTCAATTACATAGAAATCTCTGCACGCGCTGTTCAATGCGCAGACCTCGCTTATCCGTATTGCTTGTTGTATCCGGTACACAGACAACATCAATATCTCACTCATGTACTGAATATTGAGCACTAGTAAACTATTACTATAGGAACTACGAGAAACAATTACTAGGATTTTATCCCTCTACATTAATACAAATATTATTATGAACGGAAACATTCACTTTTAAATACAACCTTGATATCGTTTAGGTATTTTTTTTTATATAGGATGGGTTGGCAAAGGAGTGAACAGTTTATCTGGTGGGAAGTGATCACTGACGTCCATGGACAGTAGCAACACCATAGGGGTCGCGGCTGCGTTGCCGACCGTTGTTTAATAGGCCATGCACTACACAACATTATGCTCGTTAACTTGACACATAACCTATTAACTCGTCACCTCAGTAATTTCACTAACTGCAACGCCCTTCAAACCAAACCACAGTAATGTTTGCACGCTGCTGTTTGTCCGCTGCAATAGGCGCTGCGGTGGTACCTATCTAAATGGTCTCCGGAAGCGACCTACCACCAGTTCTTTTAATACAAGTTGATATTTGTTTATACAAGATAGTGTTGCCGATGTCAAGCACTGTGAAATATCTTCCAAATTGTTTTCACTGTACCATAAACCACGTAAATTTTGAACGAGGTCGTCCGCTGCCGGCGGAGACCTTTTTTTTATTTAAGTAAGTAAATAAAGTTTACGACACATTAAATTACTCGCCTCCGTCTCCGTTCTCGAGTTGTAACCAGGTTTAACTGCGCAATGCTATTAGATAAAAGATAAGATCTGTCTCTGTGTCTATTTGCGCTGTTTAGTCTTAAACACTTTAAAAATACAGACCTTATTTACTGACTTGTTGACTTAACTGTCCCTAGTTAAATTACTGGGGCTACGAGAACTAACATCTTATGCCTCAAGTCGATAACCACATTGTTATAGACAGGTTTAACATTTATCATCAGGTGAACGTCCCCATCGTCTCGATGCCTCGTATGTTACAAAAGAACAAACATTAGATATATATATATATTTTTTATACTTATAGTTACCAAAAAAATCTTCGTCCAAAAACATAAAGAATCTAAATATTTTTTTCTTCATTGTACTCCTTTATCAAATCACCACAGATTTTCTACAGAACTTCTTGTTACTATATTTTCATTAATTTAACTGAAATTATTTACCAACAGATAATTAGAGAAAAAATACACAATATAAAAAGTAGGCCAGTTCCTGCCATTTACGTGGCCAAGAGATGTGCCAGCAAATGGGCCGGAAAATAAGAAGCTTGTGTCAAAGGCTACGGGCTAACATTTACTTAGATTGGATGTTATCGCGAAATATCCCCTAACACTTGAGGTCTTGAGGTCGCAACGTTTCATGACCTAAATCACCAAATATATCCACCATGTATTTTCTATATATATTTAGGAAATTAACCAATATTTACTCTTCAGCCGTGATACTCTGTATAGAAGATAGAGTTAGCTTTCAATGCTTCTGTTAGGAATAACAACAACGCTTTCTCAATCTGATATACGATAGCTTTGCCAGACTAATATTTCTGTATAATAAGAAGAAGCTTTTAACACCAGCAGTTTAGGTGACGATGATGATGAGGTATTAAGTCCCGTTAACCCAACAATTACAAATGCTACAGCACCATTCAAACCGAAAGCTAAATGTTTGCCAGTAGAAACAGACGTATACTATCAGTGAGAGATTATAACCATCAGTTTCTTTATTAGGTTTACTTTTTATTTATATTCTATAATCGTATAGAAATTTGTGCAATCCTAACTATAGGTTCTTATGATCTAGATATATTTAAAAGCAATTAAAAGAATTCCTTGCTAGTCGGTTCTGGACTTACTTTACCTCTGGATAGCAAAATACTTATTATCTATATAGTACATATTCAGATATTTATTGACTCATCACGAAATCTCCGAAACTATTAGATGTAAACACTCAACATTTAATAGAGATATTGCTTCTGATCTTTAGAGGGCAGCTAAAAATGGAATTTACAAAATTCTTTCCCTAAAGGAGTTGCGAGGTTGTTACGACCAGCAAACCAGGCGAAGTACACCTGGTAAAGTAAATATAGCATATATACAAATAAATACCTTTTAAATAACCTACCTTTTAAAAAAACAAATATTATTGTATTTAGACGAGCCACATTTAATAACCGAGCTAAATTTACAAAATCTAAAGCGCGCTTTAATTATTAACGGAAGCGGATCGGGCAAACGACTTCCGTTCTAACGTTGCAACTAATTTCAAGTAAATACCAGCACTACCAACTTGGCTTATCTAAGCTGTAGGTAATCAGTATTTTCAAAGAGAATTAAAAATAGTTCTGATAGTACCACAAGGATACGATAGGTCAATAATGTTCAGCTATGTAGTCTCGAAGTATCTCTTTCTTCCAGTCTTTATGTTCGTAGACCTTGAGAGTCTTTATCATTTAGTAAGCGAGCTCGAAAGGACTATAAGAGTGGTCCCGCATTTGTCGTTATACAGAGGAGCTAAGGAAGGTCTTAGTTTTCCTTAACACATGTCAAGTCAAACTGCGGAGAGGTACCTTTACAGAACAGGGAATTCTATAGGAGATTTTGGAGTCCCTCGTAACGTACCAAAAAAGACCATGAAGTGATTTTTAATGGGTGGAAATCACATTTTTTTTTGCATAGAAAATTTATTAGACAGAAGCAACATCTCTCACGAAGTTTGAACGAAGACTCAACCTTTGGTACAGATATTGCTTGTGTCATTTAAAGGTGAACTGAGAATAAATTTTCCAAATTCCTTTCCCAAAGGTTGTTGCGGGGGTGATAATAACGGGAAGGGGGCGTTGGATTGCTACCGGACGATAATATGTCCGACAAACTTCAAGTTGAAATTTTTAATCTAATTCTATATTACGACTAGCGAAGCAGACGGGGAACAGCATGTCATAATGTATTTAAATATAAAGTAAAAGTATTAGTATGCCATTCCGTTTGCGTTACGAACCTTCCTATGAACTGTCGTGATGCGCGTGCGCAACGCGCGAGCCGTCCGCGCCATCTGAACGCAGCTTTGCTCCCTAGGTGGACTGCTAATTAACATTAGACAAAACATTAGCCGGTATAATTAGATGTGTGCGAGTGGGAGGGCGCGAGTGGCAAACTTCCAAGATGAATTTGATGTTTCGCAAGAACTTCAGCGGCGAGAAGACCAGCGGGGGCGGCGGCGGCGGCGGCGGGGGCAAGGCGAAGGGGGCCTTAGGTGCCGGGCGAAACGCAAAGCGGCGGGACCGCGACAGGTTCTCTTGCATGGAGGAGCACCACTACAGGACCCACCTGTTCTTCTCGGCACCTAGGACCAGTGCACAGTACACCGACTCAGGTAACGTGGTGCGCGAGTAGGAACGCGGTTTTGACTGTGACGATTACGTGATATGTGTTTGTGTGTGCTGTTTATATATTTATATGTATCGTGGAATCGTTCGTGTAAACAGCGCGGGAAGACGGTCAACAATGTGTTTACTTATATTTTACAATAAACTAATACTTGATAATAATAACAATCGGTTTATATTGCATTTTTGATTATAAATACAAAATATTGTTGCACGTTATACTCAAATATATATTGTTCAAGGTTCTATGTTTATAATGGCAGTAAAAGTTCGAGGTTAATACTAACCACAATTTTCAATGAATTACAGGGTCAATATCTTGATTTTATTGTATTGTATTGTATTTTATTGTATTGTATTGTATAGTATAGTATAATATAATATAGTATATATTCGTTATGTTGACCTTTTGGTTCATGCCTTCAAACTATGTACTTTAACCTTAACTCTGTTTCAAGCAATGGGTTTACTCGCAACCTTTATAATAACTAAGGTTTTGTAAATAATCTTTTAGGGCCCAAGAACGACTAAAAGATCGTCATCGTCATCATCAGCCGATGGATGCCCACTGCAGGTCATTGGCCTCCCCCAAAATCCCCACATCGATAGGTCCTGCGCTGCCCACATTCAGCACATTCCCGCGACCTTCAGTCATATGTAGGGGTTCATATGGATTTAGCCCATTTCCCACCACCCTCGTCCAGCATGAATTGGTTGGAGTCATAGCCTCGGTTTTTGTTTAGGAGGGTGCACCACGAGTAGGTGAGGTTGGCTTAGGTCCTGTAATTTGTTGTGCGAGATTCCTTACACCTCTTTAATAGATAGGCAAATTATACTTAATGTGTGTTTAAAATAGTTATCTGCGCTTACTGTAGTGCGATATGTGATGATGATGACTGAGAGTAATTTAAGTTACTGGAGGCAGGTCTCTATTAAATCGCAGCTGCTATTTCTGCCGCCGAACATTACTGTGTTACGGTTTGAAGTGCGCTGTAGCTAGTGAAATTACTATGCACGACGTGGATTGACGAGCACAATGTGGTGCAGTGTATATCATCTACGTCGTTATGGGCAGACGTATCATTTGCCATAGGGTAAACGTCTCTTCCGTCTCGTCACTTTGTAGAAAAAAAGAGATATGAATTATTATTATTTGTCCACTTATCCTCAAGTTTAAATAGTAGTAGAAGGTAAAAGCTATAAAATCATATGTTTCATTTATGTTTCAGAGAGATGTGGGCCAGTCCTTGGCGGCGGCACGGGCCCCGAGCCGGAGCCCCCGCAGCCGCTGGTGACGCGCGAGCCTACCGTCTCGCTGATGCGGTGGGAGCGGCCCGCCATCGAACGCCGACGAACAGAGCCGGTCTCACTGGCAACCCTCGAGAAGGACTGCTTCGTCATACCGGCACACGCTCTTGACAGATTCCTACCTGATGGCGTACCTGTGAGTATTAAGCCAAGCAATCAGATTCATACTTATTTTTTATTCGTCGAAGCGGCAACACAAACCAAGCGTTCACCTGATGGTAAGTGCTACGCTTGCTCATAACAACGTGGTGGTAGTTGGAATGATATACACAGCGCCACATTGATCTTAAAACTCGAAGACAGTAACATTTACACACTACTGTTTGACTGCTACAACGGAAGACTTCCACCAATCAACTATTTACTACGTAAATTTTTTTAACTATGATTAATTAAAGAATTTTTGCATTTTCCAGCTACCAGTACCACCACCAACACCAGAGAAAGGCCTAACGACAAAAAACACACAAAACTCCCTCAGCATACTGGAGATAGCGGACCCCAAGCTCTGTATATTGGCACACTTGATGAGCCCGTTAGAACCTATAGAGCCAATACTGGAATCACCGCTTGCCAAACCTTTGATCAAACAAAAAATGGCGGCCGGCGAGCTGCTCAGCGACATTGCCCAAGCAAATACAGCAGTCGGAGGAATGCTACTGGCCAACATGGAAAAGAATTCAGAATTTCCTTTCATATCATATTATGTGATAAACACCACCCAAACTGATCCATTACTGTTCTACAACAACCTGAGGTCCGCTTCGCTGACTAAGTTCGACCCGAAGACCATCAGGTACTCGGCAGCTCACACGCTGGATCTGTACAGCGAGGTGGCGATGATATGTAGACCGCCGTTCAACGATCTGGCCGGGGGACCAAAGAAGTCACACACACCAACAACTGGCTTTATTATAAGTGTATATAAGGTGAGCGCCCATTCAGGTTACAGTGACAAGTGTCTGAAGATTGATTATTTATTTATTCATTCATGCAAACATTCACTCAATTATTACTTCGTTTATTCATTTATTGATTCCTTTATGCATTTATTCGTCCTTCATTCATTCATGCATGCATGCTCTCAATATTCATTCTTTATTTCATTCATATATTCGTTCGTTCGTTTATTCTTCATTTATTGGAACTATCCAACATATTGTAAATCTAAATCCGCCATAACAACGTTACTGTCTTATCACCGTCAACGCGTGACAGACAAGATTCTCGAGACCAGCACGCTTCCTCGTTCATACTTTAAACCTTACTTATAAATTTGAATCCATTCCAAGTTTATCTTATACACATTAACGTAGATTTTTAATTTTTACAGGTATTTGAAGGCGACGACGGTGAGCGCTTCGAGAGGAACTGGCTGTACTGGACGGGAGCGAGGATGCTGTACCGACACTTACCACACACGGTCGGCATGAGGAAGATAGCGCTCCATAAATCCGTAGCAACGCACGGTGACAAAATGTACTTGTTGGTGTGTGAATGTGCCAACTTGTTGGAGGATCTGTCCGGCGCGGCCATGCTGGTGACGGCACTCCGCGCCCGTCTCTGCGGGTACACCGGACTGTACAAACCCATACAGACCTTTTAGTAGAAGGAGCAAGGCCGCATAGGCCTTCAAAGTTGTCTAGACTTGCAATAACATAGGGTTGTAAAATGTTACCAGTTGCAATAAAAGATTATAATATTAGCAAAAGCAATGACGTGCTGCGACGTTCACATATTATTTACATTTTTAAAATATTTCGATTTGCAATAATTAATATAAATTAAGATTTTAATAACACTTTTTGCGAATTTTTAAATAATTATATTGTAGGGTATTAGGAATGATTAACGCTTAAATATTACGAAACATTGCCGATCTTTGCCAACAAAAAAAAAAATTAAGTATTAAGGCGTTAAAATATCGCTTTATTTTAAGATAAGCTATACGTCGTAAAGAACATGTTAAATTCTGATGTTCGGACCAACCGACGCGTCTACACTTGGCGAGCATCCGCGCAAGTTGTGAAAAATGGACCAAAAAAATAAATTTTTACTTAAGTAGTATATTGTCCACAAAGGTCGCGCTAAAATTTTCAATAACACAAAAGGTATTTTATCGCATTATAGCTGGTTGGATCCCCATCCCCAACGAGCTTGAACTTTCAGTGAAGAACAATGCTGAGAAACCGATATAATCCAAGAACCGCTCTAAAGGCCATGTCACATAATCGATCCGAACTTGGTCAAATGTAGTTGAGAATCTTTCCTTGTGTAAGAAGCGCCAGAACCTCAACAGTTGACTCATTAAAATAATTATTTATTTACACTGCATTACTTCTCAAACTGATTCATTCAATTCTATCAGTCTACCGAAAGCCATGTCTAAAAATTTCTCCAGCAAATATTTCTTTAACAAACATTTTTTTAAATATAAGAACTAAATTCTTAAGTATAAATTTAATTAAACTGATTTTAATGTTTTTAGCGCTAAACACATTTTGTTTCTAAATTATAAACATAAAAAAATACCGTCATGATGGTAATACATAGGAACGTACATTACCAACATGGCGGCTTGCAGTTTACGTTCGGATATTTCTAGCGCGACCTGAATTATGTTTGCGTGATTAATTACCAAAGTGTGTCGAGTTAATAAATTAAAACAAAAAACTAGGTGTAAATAAACGTTTTTAATTCTGAATAAGCTTGTAGTTGATACGAACGATACGAATAAGTGCTAAACGTAATCGTAGAAAGGCTAAAATATTTCACATATGGTAATTTCCTTAATATAATAAAAATTTAATAATCATTCACAAAACAACTACGTGGGAATAACGATGACTTAGTACGTTAAACACATTTTATATGGTAAAAAATAATTAGAAATTTTATTGCATCTTAGGATTATAACTAAGGTCTTTAGACCACGACATTTGCTTCGGTCGTATCTTAAGTGTAACTTCAGTCAATTATAAATCTTGGAAGCTCAATAAAAAGACGTGGTTACATTTTTGGTGTAAGATAAATGAAAAGAGTGAACTTAAATATTTTTAATCAATCAAATTATTTGAAATAAAAGTTTTCACGTCATTACAGCATCGATGAATTTGCTGACAACATATAGCTTCATTGTCACTTAACACCATGGAGTTGAGTGTTAATTTATTTTAAATAAAAGAAAATATTAACATGCAAATCCATTATTATTTTCTTGATAGCGCTGTCTGAAATAATTTTTTAAATTTTATAGGTTTTGTCTTGAATTAAATATATAGTACAAAGTTGTGTACAGAAAAGAGTAAAAAATAAAAAGATTTAATTTTTATAGTCTTCCATTTAGGTGAAAATCAATTTAAAAATATGCCGTTTCTTTATAAAAATATTAACCATGGTTTTATTTTTATGTATATACATATCCTGGAAACATATCAAAATTTCCGCTTTCATTGTAATGATTTTGTGTATTACCAAAAAGCATGACACATAAGTTCAGCCCATTGTTTCCTATTTCTGAACTCAGCGTACACAGACTTAAATTATTATATAATAACATATTTTAAGTCTACTCCAATTGCTGGAATTATTAAAATGTCTGAAGACTTATTAATTGAAATACATTTTCATAAAACTTGCTTTGAAAATATTTTATTTTATTACAGTACATGTTAACAAAGTGCTGCTGTAACAAACAGGTTATAAAGACAACGATATTCTAATGAGTGCTACAAAAAAATTATGTTAATTTATAACAAAATATGCGAATAGAATAAAAAAATACGAATTTTCAGAACGGGCTATTTTACATTTTTGCTGATAATTGTTGTAACAAATTCATGTAACCACTGTTTACTTCGAGTTATTTAAGTATATAATTATAAGTCATTAATCGACAATGTTCTTAAATAGATCATTAATTTTTCGAGAAATTCTTAAAAAAAAATTATGATCTAGTTTTCGCGTAATTACTGTGCTAATTAAAGGTTACTTGAATACTTGTCAATTAAATTTATACTGTTCATTATTTACCGGAGATAGCGTAAGTACCACCGGCAAATTTATTTCTGCCGTCAAATTATAGTGTGCAAATGTTATTGTTACGATTGGAAAAGCGCTGTAGCTGATAGTACTAAAGTAAAAAAAAACAATGTCTTCAATCTCAAGGCGATTTGAGCTATCCGGTGCTTTGTACAAATCATAACTAATGCCTTGTTGTCGTGGACAGGCCGTAACTTACCTTATGAAGGTCCTCCTGGTCGCGTTACCAATTTATATCAGATTTATGACTACATAATTAACACTAAATTAAACGATGAAAACAATATTGTTCTACCATATGCTATTTAGATACAAATTAAGTTTCTTTTATTCAAATTGCAATAAGCGTAATAAAGTTATTTATCTGTGCCTAAACGATTTTCTAAATTGTTACCATCAGACCAGACCAGTTTAAAAATAGATTTCACGATTAATCAATTTACTTGTTAGTACAACGATGAAGATATATAATATTTAAAAAAAATAATAAAGATACGTTATTGAAAAGGTTATAATCACAATTATTCCGACGGTTCCGGCACTGCCTTATTGATTTCGATTTTATATTGATTGCATCAAAGTGTGTACATACAGTACGAATTTAGATTTTTAAGTGTAAGCTAGTTGTTGCGCATTGGTTAGCTTATAAAGCTAGTTATCAAGGGCTAAGCTCCAGAATATAGATTAACCAAATTTTTTTGATTTATTTTTTTAATAAAAAATACAGAAATTATATTGTCTTTTATTTTATTTCCTTTTCATTAAAATTGTGAAGAAATAGTAGGTCTCTGTTGCCGGAAGTCGTCTAATGCAGCGCTTATTGGTGCCGACACGCAGTGCTGTGTAAACATTAGTGTTCCTGATCGGAGGGCGCTATAGCAAATGAAATTACTGGGGTAACGAGATTCAACATTTTATATTTCAGGCGACGGGCGTAATATTGTGCAATATATATCATCCTAACTAGCGCGACATTGTTACGGGCCGGCGTATCATTTACCATTAGTTAAACCCCTCGCTCGTCTACTCGCTTAACAGATTTAAAAAAATGTTCTGTAACAAGTGATTACTTCAGATTAAACCTCGCGTGTAGATAGTCTACGGACACATGTATACAATAAATGAAAAGTTATGAATTATGATTTAGCCCAATTATTTAATTTCAACAATAGATGTGAAAAAAATTAAGTTACTATAATAAATAAACGTCATAAGATTCGTAGAATTTACTTATACAAGTTAAAGTATCTTGTAAAACATGTGAAGGTGATGGTTACAAATAGTTTATTTTTTATACATTTAAACGACAAGACGAGCGGACGTTCACCTGACGGTAGGTGATACGCTCGCCTATAACAACGTGACGTGGCGCCTAATACACAAAATATTGAGTCTCGTTACCTCAGTATTTTTTTTTGTTTTATGTGGGGAAAATGCCTACGCATACTCGTCTTCGCGGGGACAAGGACGAGTTGTGTCGGACTTGCACCGACTAAAACCGATGTTCCGCCTCATCGCCTAATTGCAGGGTCACGGGAACGCTTTCGCTTGCAACCGCGACCCTGCCGGCACTAGCCGCTTTCGCAGCCCCACCTCGGGAGGGAGAGATAAAGCCTCTCTGTCCAAGGCGCGCCGGAATATGCAGCGTGTGAACATTAGTTGGTAGATTTTATGACACTGAACAATTTTTATCAGTGCAACAATATAGTTAACTGTAATGGAAACATTTTAGATCTTACTTTATCAAATTTGGAAGCATGTTCTGTTTTAGCCCCAATGGGTCACTTAAGTAGACTAGACGAATATCACCCCAGTATTCTGTTATCTATACCATCTCGTACTTGTATCGATCCGAACTACCTCAAACCAGGTAACCGCGAATGTTTCGATTTTCATAGAGCTAATTATAATGATATAATTGCAGACTTGAAGTCTATTGTCTAGATTAAAACATTTAAGGATTGCGACGTTAATAATACGGTTCCAACATTCTACGATAACTTATTTGATAACATAGAGAAATACGCGCCAAAGCGTCGACTTAAACATTCGAAATACCTTCGTTGGAGTAACATACAGATTACAAAACTTTTAAAAGAAAAAAGCCGAGTTCGCCAACTTTTCGTAAATTCGGCAACCCATGCGATAAATTAAAATACTAAATATTGCGCGATACATGCAATAAACTAACGCGATCAAGGTTCGATTATTCGTTATTAAACGTCAAATTGAAGCAGACACGTAAAAATCTGAAATCATTCTGGCGATATATAAAGGAAAACCGGAGCAATCTCCCTATATTTCCAGCCATTATGAGTATGAATGACGCTACTGCCACGACGGGAGTGGAAATAGTCAATCTATTTACGGATCACTTTTCTTCCGTTTACACTTGTAACGTTGTCACGAATAGTACACTAGTATATATATATATATATATATATATATATATAATATTTTTATTAACATGGGGGAAATGTCTGCGCATACCCGTCCTCCGGGGGGCAAGGACAGGTTATTTCGAACTTGCACCGACTAAAACCCCCACGATGTTCCAACTCGTCGCCTGATGGCGGGATTACGGGAACGCTTGCGCGCCATCCGCGACCCCACCGGCGCTGGCCGCTTCCGCAGCCCCACCTCGGAAGGAAGGGTTGAACCCTCCCTTTCCACCTCCGCAGGGGCACACTAGAACATCCTCACAACGAGTTCCCGCCTTGTCGTGGCGGAGGGGCTTAGTAACCGTGGACCGACACACGGTGAAGCGAAGTGGAACATACCAGGCCGGCCCGAGGCGAAGGGCCGGCTGAAACCGTCGCTCCAGGTTGGATAACTGGAACTCACCGGAGAGGCCGGGGGCCGCAGGGGCGGCTTTATGCTGCCCTTTGCGGCCGGCTGCAGGGGCGGTTACATACTGCCCCTTGCAGCCGAGGTGGAGTCACGGAGGGAGTACCCTCTACGACTAACCGGTGTAGCAGCGACGATGTGGCCGCGGGTGAAGAGGAGTGTCAGTATTGCGATGCGCCGTTCTCTCTATCCTCCGCGGTCGTTAACGGGTAGCGGCGGGCCCAACATCACTCCGCCGCAAAGAGCCGGGAGAGGTTTTCTTCCGTGGCCCCCATGGCCTCTGGGCGACGAGTTCGGGGGCCTGGAAAGAAAGGCAACGGATTCCCGCGAACCCGTCGCCTAGAGGCCATGGGAGCCAAGAGCGAAAACTCTCTCGGCTTCCTGCGGCGAATCCAATGTTGGGCCCGCTGCCACCCGTTAAACGGCCGAGGAGGATAGGTAGAACGGAGCATCGCTATACCGACGCTTCTCTTCCCCCGCGGCCCCACCGCCGCCGCATCACGGATGCGACACCGGTTAGTTGCAGAGGGTAGTCCCTCCGCGACTCCACTTCGGCTGCAAGGGGCAGTATGAAACCGCCCCTGCACCCTGGCCGCAAAGGGCAACATAAAGCCGTCCCTGCAGCCTCTGGCCGCTCCGGTGAGCTCCAGTTATCCAACCGGTGCTTTAACCTGAGCGGCCGTCCCGGGCCGACCTTTCGCTGCGGGCTAGCCCGGTCGGTTCCGCTTCGCTTCACCATGGGCGACCCCACCACGGTTACTAAGCCCCGCCGCCACGACAAGGCGAGAACCTGTTGGGGGGAGTACAGATATAGTTAAAATTAAGAAATTTAATGATCTTTTACAACTAATACTTATAGAAAATATGGTCCTGAAGGCTATTAAACGTATTAATGTATGCAAGGGCGCTGGACTGGATCATATACCGCCTTTGTTCGTTAGAAGGTGCACATCTGCTGTTACATCGTCACTAACACTAATATTTAACCACTCCTTATGCACTGGTCAATTCCCAAATGAGTGGAAAAAGCTAGAATTGTCCCCATATATAAAAAGGGTGACACTAAAATAAAAAATTACAGACTCTCTTACTCTTCTTAAAAGGTTAAGCACCAATACTTATTGTAAAATATGTACTCAGATCATATGTGTGGTATGTTGTATATTCATAGTGTATATAGCTCACAAGTCTGTATAAATACATATAGTGCCATACTAACCTGAGACATGATAGTGATAGGTAAATATTATAAAATTACCTAAAAATATTAAAACATTAACAAAATGACCACCGCTAGAGAGCCCTATTCTTAACAAATTTTTTCTTATATCATGAATGGCAGTATTAATATATTTTCCTCCATATAGAAAATACAGCAGATTTAAACAAAAACAGTTCTACATTTTTTTATTAATATAAGCAAACAAAGGTTTGCTTTCCCTTAATGCCTTTGTTATGATCATCATAGACAACCATTTTTTTATATTGTCGTCACAATATTAAGGAAAATTATAATCTTCACCGAAACAATATATATGTTTCTGGATAGTTTATATATAAATTGGGCAAAACAATGAGAAAACACCTGATATCTTTTCGTTTTTAATTATATATTTAAAAGAAAATAACACTAATTACTAAACTATATTTTCTAAGGTTTATTTCAATATCCTTTGTGCCCACGAAATCTTCTTCTATTGTCAAGCTGAAACAAAAACAGTATTTTATTTAACCAAAACCATTTTCTACTATTGTTATTGGAAGAAAATACAGAATTATATTAATAAATTTCAGGCTATTATAAGTCTCTTTATACCTCACTAGGAATGACATCTTTTGGTTTTCACTGGATCATTATGTTTGATACCTTTTTTCATTTACTGAACTGACTGAACTATTATATTATTGGTGGAAAGGTTAAAATGGCATTAATTAGTACAATTACTGTGATAACAACACCTCAAATGTGTAAATATTGTTACTGCACTCTCATTCTTAATGCATGCATATCACTGGTTTTTTTTTGTCATATAAACTTTGTTTTTTTTTTGTAAAATTATTGTAATTTAGTATAAACAATAAATAAATAAGAAAAATCATAATTTACCAGTGATCTCTTGCACTCGAAAAAAGTCTGTCGTAGTTGCAAACATTCATCTGGGACCATACCATTTTTCAAACATTCCCTTGGAGTCTTTTTATCCTTAAACAAATCAATGTTATCAAAGTGATATAGATAACACACAGAAACAATAATTTTAAAATGATGTAAAACTAACCACTTGACAACAACTGCTATTTAATAAACACATCTTAAGATCCGCCCTTAGACCAGCACAAGGTGAACTGTCCTCTAGTTTTACGTCGTCTGGGCCAAACACAACCATTTTTCAAAGAGTTTTTATATCGTAATATTTATAACATGGAAGGGTTACTTTTTTACATTTTGACATTACTCTCTTTTAATATTAAACAACAAAGGTAACAACGAAAACGGGTTCTTCTAAGATGATATTTAAAAGCTTTTATATTTATGTCTATATTTGTGTTCATAACAGTGACCAATGTCGGAATGTATATCAATTTAAATTAAGAAAATAATGCTCATTTTTGTTTTGTTATTTTTAACTTTACGTTACATATATCTCAGTACAAAAGGAACGGATTTTTATGAAATCAAAATGATCGATGTATTTTGACAGTCAGCTGTTATCAGTGGGGAACTTTGTTGTTACTGTTACAATTTTATTAAGAGAAATGATAAAACCTTTTATAAAAAATGTTTTTAAAAGGAAACTTTCACACATATGCAGTTTAAAATCATTCAAAGATACAAAATGGTTAATGCCAAACGGAAATCCTACTGGAGTGTATATTTACAATTGTGTTGCGAATCAAAAGGTACCAATGATTTTAAATGATCCAAACATCGCTACGTGGTATTCATGCGGCCCCACTGTGTATGACTCTGCTCACATTGGCCACGCATGCTGTTATGTGAAGTTAGATATTATACAAAGGATTTTGAAGTCCTTTTTTAATATAAAACTCGTCACCGCTATGGGTATCACAGATATCGATGACAAAATAATAAAAAAAGCTGCTGATACTAATACAGATTATAGAACAGTTGCAAAAAATTACGAACATGAATTCTGGTTGGATTTAAAAAGTTTGAATGTAGATAAACCGATGATTATAACCAGGGTATCGGATTATATGCCGACAATACAAAAATTTGTTAATAGTCTTATCGAGTCAAACATGGCGTACACTACTAAAGATGGTTCAGTATATTTCGATACAACCAAATTCCCTTCTTATGGTAAACTACAAAATATGCAAGAGAGTGGAGAACCAACAACTAGTGAGAAAAGAAATAATATGGATTTTGCTCTATGGAAGGGAATTAAACCAGGAGAACCATTTTGGGAGACTCCTTGGGGTAAGGGACGGCCAGGCTGGCATATAGAGTGTTCTGCTATGGTTAGTAAGGTGTTTGGTTCACAAATAGACTTCCATGCTGGAGGTATTGATCTTCAGTTTCCACATCATGAAAATGAGGAAGCTCAGTCATGTGCTTTTCATAACACAAGGCAGTGGGCAAACTATTGGATTCATGTTGGACATTTAAACTTTAAAGATGTGAAAATGTCAAAATCTTTACAAAATACTTTATTAATACCTGAATTCCTTCAGAACTATACGGCAGATTCATTCAGAATGGCATGTCTCATGTCTAACTATAGGTATTCAATGGAATACACAAATGAAGCTATGAAAACTGCAGAAAATGTGCTAAATAAATTTAAATATTTCCTTAAAGATGTTTCTGTATATGTAAATAATAGTAACACAGGTCATGGTAATTATAATAATAAATTTTTACACGAACTGCAAAAAATTGAAGTCAGTAATATTGAAGCATTAAAGTCGGATTTTGATACTGCATCCTGCATAAATTCTCTGCTAAACTTAGTGACTTCCACAAATAAAATTATAAAGGCTGACACTATGGATCACTATCCAATTCCTGTAATATTAGCTGCCCAATATATTACTGATATCTTACAAAAATTCGGCTTAAAACTAAAAGACAGCTCTGAAAACAGTATATCAGGCTCATTAATAGACACTCTAGTGGAGTTCCGGCACACAGTTAGGAATAATGCTTTAGTAGGTAAGGACAAAGAGTTACTGACTGCATGTGATACAGTAAGAGATAAAATGAAGGCAATGAAAATTCAAATTAATGACAGCGACAAGACAGGATCATGGGTATTAATAAAATAAACGTAAAAATTAAATAATTGTATTTATTTATTTTTAATTTTAGACCCTTGTTCCATCTAGAATGGCTAACAAATTACCACAATTTCACAAAGTATTAACATAATAATGTAGTGGATGGTTAATCATGCTCTGCCTTATTCTCTCACTCATATATAATGGAATGCAGCAATGCTGTAATGCCATTATTACGAAGAAGCTGGTAGTTAGTTTGGCGCCTATTTAAATACCTTGCAAACAACCAAAGTGTACAACATGAGGCACCCTAGTAGAACCAGTAATATGTCTTAAGGCTTAAGCACTTAACCACAGGCATATCCTATAGTAATTCCAGTATTTTTTTCTGCTGGAAATAAAACAGACTTAAGAAAATTATTTTTCTTAACTCAAGAGAGCTATGGAAAGAGCTATGCTCGGGGTTTCCTTGCGCGATCGAATCTGTAATGAGGAGATCCGCATGAGAACAAGGTCACCGACATAGTCAAAAATATTGCTAGTTTTAAGTGGCCATGGAATGTACATATCGCTCGAAGGACTGGCAGCCAATGGAGCACCAAGATTCTCGAATGGCGACCGCGTACCGGAAAACGCAGTGTTTGCAAGCCATCCATTAGGTGCTCCGACGATCTGGTTAGTTGTGGAAAGCAGCTGGATGCGGGCAGAGCAGTCGAAATGATATTTGGAGAAGGCTTATGTCCAGCAGTGGACGTCTGTCGGCTAATAATAACGATGAACTTAAGACGGGGCTGTTGTATAACCGGCGAACATTATCAACATATTAATCGTAGCTTGTGGTATATTCGCTATAGATAAGATATTTTTTTTATCAATGTTTAAGTTATAGTGACTACATTGCATACATAAGCAATGTATTCACAAAATAATACGATACCCAGAAGTACCTTCCACTAATGAGAGTGTAGTGATATACTACATCAGCTTAATTAAATAAATAAATATAATTAATAAAATATATTAAAAAAATAAATATATTTTATATATTATATTATTCATATGCTCTTCACATGATAAATTATATTCTTTTTTTAATTTACTAAGTGAAGAGGCAAGAACATTCAGCTAATGGTAAAAGATACGCCTGCTCTACATATTACACACACATGTTGAGATATAAAATGTAAAGATTAGTCCAGTAACTTCACAAGCTACAACATCCTTCAAACCGGAGAACAGTAATGTTTGCACACTACTGTTTGTCGGCAGAAATAGGCCCTGAAGTGGTACCGACCTAGACGGTCTCTGGCAATAAACCTTACCACCAGTAGGGAACCAAAAGAGGGATCCAATATATACAGAAAATAAAAGTATACATCTGTCAATCATTTTTAATCACATTTTCTGGTTACATTTGTGTTCGGTGACTAGATTATTTTGGAGTACCTCTTGACACATGCAAATGATATATAGTCATCAAGCGAACCATAACACAGCGAACCGATCAAAACAATGTAATCATTACATTATCTGTGGTACATGGAAATCACTTTCCTCTTTGTCTATGGCAATTGTTTACAAGTAATTGCGTCACATACACCGTGTAAGGTTTTATTATGAAACTTACGAATTAAAGATTATTTAATCGCCTTCACAAAAATAACACTTAACACAGTAAGGAATTATTTTTTAAAAAAAAAAAAAACAAAATGGCTTAGTTCACATCAGTCTTATAACTTCCAATGCGTATTCCATGTTTTTTTTTTAGAAATAGTTTTTGTTCGAAACTTTTACTTAAAACGAATAATGAGCGCAAAATTCTAATCATTAAGTACAATTGACACAATTAATTTGAATAACAGATCGTTTTTGACTAATGCATTTCAGTGAACTACCTGTACCAGCTAGATTATACAAATAATAATAATAAACAGCCCCCTTATGTTCTCACTGATGGGATTGAAGTATTCTCTTGAAAAGAGTCCAAGCTACTACTAGTGGGGGTTGGTGGATATCTCATCATAAGCTCAGTGAGGAATGAACCCATTTAACGAGCGTGACCGCCACACAAACTATTATGGCTAATTGATATTATATATAAATTGAATATAAAGGTTTTGTGTCATACAATTATATTACTTATGCCTTAAACAAATATATGTTCTCATTTTTAATGAAGAGTTAACCATTGCGGCATCACAGAACAGAATGCTATTCTTCATCGTTGGCAATTGAATGATAAATATCGCAATAAAGTTAATGTATGTATTATTGTCGTGACAGGAAGGAAGTTTGACATTAGTTTGTTGGCGTAAGTAGCAGTGCATAATTCCGTCGCTAAACAGTAGTGTGCAAACATTACTGAGTTGCAGTTCTAAGGGTGATGAAGTTAATGATACTGGAGTATCGAGACGTCTTGTATTGATGCGAGCACAATACTGTCATGCTTATCATCCTATGTGTATCCATCAGGTGAACATTCCTCTTTGACGTAGAATAAAATACGACAAGGATACAGACGTAGTTATGTGAAATGCATTACTAGTTAGAATTTTGTGCGCGTACCACAGTAACCGGTCCAGTTCGAAAGGTTTACGTAGTTGTGTGCGCAGCAAGCCTACACACGGATCCACGATTTCTGTTTCAATTAGTCGCGAGTACAGAGCCGTTCTTGTCCTGTATCATATTCTCCGCCTTGTACACCTTCCAAGCGACGAGATAGTCCCGCACCAGCTTGAACAGTGTGTAGTAATTTATGAACAGCAGGGTCACAATCGCGAGCAAGTTGTGCCACGCTATTGAGGAGAACAGCAAGCACAGCTGCACCACCACCAGTGATAGTTGCAGGCAGAGCAGTAGGCAGAGCAAAGTCGACGGGTTTATGAACACGGCCTGTGACATACAATATATAGTGCAGGTTAGTATATCTCCAACATTATCTTCAGCATATCGTGGAGAGTGATAGATGCTTTTCCCGGAACTATTACTGGAATATTTTATGCAGCCAATCCATCAGCGAAATGTAGCAATTACCATCTTTAGAGGAAGTCCATGTTCAGCAGTGTAAGTTTATATGCGGAAATATTGTCCTGCACATCCAAACATTTCTTCTTGAAATGTAACACTTGATTGATTTGAAACTGTTTCAAATTAATCAATAGATGCCTAAACCAGTGTTTACCAACGTAGGGCGCACGCCCTACAGGGGGCAATTTGATTGTTAAGGGGGGCAATTCGAAAATGGACTCGACGCGAGTTTAACCCTAGTTTAATTAATATAGAAAAATCTTTATTAAAATTATTTGGATTTTGAATTTCAATTTCATTAAATATTTTGAAAATTCTTTTGTACTGTGTTTCGCTAACAATTTCTTAGTGATTTCTCTATTCAATTTTTTTATATAAAAAATTACGTATGTTACATAGGGGGCATAAGAATTATACAGGGTGTTAGGAGACCGCTTCAGAAAACGAAGACAGACGATAGTACTAACGACACCTTTGATGATGGGACGGAAAAATAATCGATCCTGATTAAAAAAAAAATCATATTTTTAAAAAGTTTTATTAGAATAATTTACGCTCCATCATATTAAATGAAACGATAGTTTCATAAAAAATACATTACTTTGGTAAAAAAAAACCAGCAATGAAACACAAAATCAAAAACAGCTGATGCTCGGATCAACGAACGCACAGGCGCGGCGGGAACTCGAAGTATATTTGGTTTCAATTTGTACCTTATATCATAGGGCCACGGAGCATTTAGATTGTCGTAAATAATGCTAATAAAACGTAGTAAAAAAATGTTTTTTTTTAATCACGATCGATTATTCTTCCGTTCCATCATCAAAGGTGTCATTAATGCTATCGTCTGTCTTCGTTTTCGGAAGCGGTCTCCTAACACCCAGTAGAAAGGCAAAGGTGGGGCATGGCACAAAAAAGGTTGCGAAATACTGATCTAAACTATCTGAACAATGCAATAAGCACAATACAACAATTTTTTTTATATGAAAACATTCTTTTTTGCATACTATTCTTTTTAAATTTTTAACCAAAGATTCTTTAACAAAACCAAATGTAGAGAAATATTGATTCAATTTATTTTTATTGATAGTAGTTACAATAAAACAAGAAACAATTTAAAACAGATTAAAAAATCAAAACTAGCTATGCAAGTTTTTTTTATTTACAATGGGCTAACACCAACAAGAACTTCCCATGGTATTTAGTGACAATGAGGTTGCAGCTGCATACACTCACATAGAACCTGGCGTGGTGCCTGTCCGCCGGGTGCGCGGCGACGTGCTGTGCCCCCGCCACGTATTCCACGCCATCGAGCCGCACGCGGGCACCTGCGCACCACCACCGCGCCCCAGACCACTGCACGGTGCTCTCGGCACCTGCAACAGACAAATACATTACTACAGTTTTATCTTTGTTATATGTGCGTTGTATTAAAGGTAATCTGAAATTTGCACCAGTGACAGAGAAATTGAGGAGCAAGAGGTTAGCGTGGTACGGGCATGTTGTGCGGAGGGATGAAGGACATATAACTAAGAAAGTAATGAGAATGAATGTGGATGGTTTTAAGAGTAAAGGAAGATCCAAGAAAGCGTGGATGGATTGTGTGAAAGATGACATGTGTAAGAAGAGCGTGAATTCAGATATGACGGCTGATAGAGGGATATGGAAGAGAAGTACATACTGTGCCGACCCTACATAGGTGGGAAAAGGGCAGGAGGAAGAAGATATGTGTGTTATATTATATTTACTAATTTAATATAGGCATTACATCTGCCCTTTTTTTATTCCACAAGACGAGCGGGACGTTCACCTGATGGTAAGTGATACGCCCGTCCATAACAACGTGGCGCTAGTTAGGATGCTATACATAGCAACAAATTGCGCTCGTCGCCTTGAGACAAAAGGTTTACTCCAGTAATTTCACTACCTAAAGCACCCTTCAAATCGGAACATAGTAATGTTTACAGATAACTGTTTGGCGGCAAAAATAGGCGCTGTAGTGGTACCTGTTTAAACAGTCTCAGGCAACAGCGACCTACCACTAGTAATTTTTTTTTTACTGCTATATTCAATAATTTTTAATACTAGACAAGTGGTCATAATGAGAAAGTTTTTTTTATTATCTTGGCCAGCCACTATCGTCATTGTTAAATTGATAGCATTACTGTGCGAGATTACGTCGGACAATCGTGCTTCGCCATCTACGGCGTTTTTGTGGAAGTTTACCAATTAATAATAAGGAGTGCTTACTGTGCGGCGGCGCGACCCGCCAGCGCCCGAGGTGCAGCGCGGCGCGGTGCGAAACATCGCAGTAAGCGGCGGACAGCAGCTGCGCGGAGTAACGGCCACACAGCGCGCCCAGCACCAGTCCCACCTGCTGCGTCGCCGCGTATATGTCGTAATACAGATACGGCTGAAAAAAATACATTCATAATGTCAACCCATTCATATCCCACACGGCAAAGATTTTATGTACTGGACATAGACAAAAAAAATGCTGTTCTATGGACGACTGTCGACTATCAGACATCCCAATATTAAAAAAACACACCTGTGCAAAACAGCATGGTATGAAGCTAGTATAGTAGGCCTCTATCAGCGAGTTGAATAGTATTTTTATGAGTCGCATATTGAAATCTGCAGTCAACGTGTCCGCCTCGTGGCGCGCGTGGTGGGGCTCATGCGAGCAGCTATGTAGTGGCGGGCTGTCCCCATTCAGCTCCAAGAACGGGCCCGATTGAAAACCAAACAGTAAGAAGTACAACACTGCCCTGAAATCATTAATATTCAAATTGACTTTTAACAATCACAGTGTATAACAATGTTATTTTATCAGATACATTTTACAATGTTTGATGTCATACTAATTACTAAGTGCTGTGAGTTAGTTCTGATAATTCCTTGCACTATTAGAAAATATGCTGCTGGTAGACGGTGGATAACGTTTTTATAGCATAAAAAAGTGCACTGTTTGACTATCAAATATAAACAAGACTGGAATAGTTTAATCGATATTATAATAAAAATAAAAAATATATTTAAAATATAAAACCTAAAAAATAATAAACCATACTTACGGATAAAATAGATAAATTGTCTCAACGAATTGGTACTTTATTGATATGAAATATGTACTCCATGCTAGGGCTCCCAAAATAACTCCAAGCATGAACATCCTGAAAATATTTAAAATAAAATAATTTTCTTCAAATTCAAGATTTATATACCATTCTGAACATGGCCAGAATAATGCATGCTTCAGTTCACCCGATTTCCAGCAACAATTATACTCTTGAATTAATTATTACATTAAAAGGAAACTGATATTTTTCTTTGTTTCTAAGTGGGTAGTACCACCACAATATATTTACATTGATCTTTGAAATTAAATTGAGTGTATAGGCTTCATATTTTACTTACCTTACAGCAACTGTGGCATGTGGCAATAGCTTAGGAGCAAGGACAAATCTTAGTACCGCCAATGTTAAACTTAAAAGCAATCTTCGACTGATTATTATCACTATAAATGCCACAAGATGAGGTTCTATTAAATAAAAGTTCTGAAAGTAAACAATACATATTCAATTTCTACACATTATGCAATGTAACAAATTTTTTAATTACAGCTTAAAAATATAACAATATTTTTACTAACAAAAATATTCCAATCAGAATGTTCAAAATTAAAAGTTTTCATAATGCCAAATAGCAATACATTAACAGCTAAAATGTCTTGTATTGACTGTCTTTCAGTAGTCTAGTAATTTATTATAATAGATCTTAACTTGGTAAAACTACAAGAAAAACTACTGAAGATAAGACCAAGACCAAAAAATTCAGAAAGTTTGTGAAAGCTTTTACTGCACAAGGTGGTTATATAGCTTAAATGTAAATAATTTAATGATATGTGTAGAAATAAGCTTTATGTTTATTAATACTATTTAAAGTAATAATGAATAAAATTTGCTTAACAACTGATATTCTATATATGTTTTTTTTCTCTTCTCTCATATATACAGTATTAAGTTAACTATTACCAAATAATTTGAAGGAGATTTGCAATAAATATTTCATCATGTTCTAATGTTTAATCAATGTAATGGGCACTTGTGACATTTTTCCAATAAATAGAGAATAAGACTATAAATATGAATAAAACTCACCATTGCTTGATTAGTATATGAATGTGGTAACCACCATGCCGTTCTATACAAGTTTAGGAACTGCAATCCAGCAGCAACAAGTGTAAACATAAAAGTCATAAATTCAAACAGCAGTTCCCCATCCTGTGGTATATATGGGAATGGTATGTGTTTAGGTTGTAAGATGCCATCAGATAACTTTATGTCAGTCCCTGACATAGCAGAGTGTGTTACTGTTGATGATAAACGAGTAGTACGGGACATTCGTTTACCACCACCATTCATTTCCTCTTCTGTCATTGATCCAACACCCTGGAATAAGAATAAATGAGTATTATCCTACATTATATATTATTATTGTTAGATCACATAAAAAATTGTAATACAAAACTTTATTACTATAAAAACTTTATCATTAATAGTTAATGATTGCTTTTAAATTTTAAACTAATTTGGTTCAGTATTAACATTGTTTATCATTTTGTTAACATTTGGTTGTTGAATTGTAGTTGGGTCTTGAAATGGTGATCAGGTTTTAGTCTACTGTAGGTAAATAAAAAATTAAGAGTGATCATCTGTGATTTATATCCTCATATGAAATTCAGATATAGATATATAAAAGCTTGTTGGAAAGAATTATTGGATAAATGTCATATTATTAACAGTTTATGAATTAAAAAGTTGCATTTTGTTGTAACGTTAAACGTAAAAATATTGTATTTTTGATTTAAAATAAAAGAATAACAATAAAAAATAACAAATTTGTTAGTTTAAAAGTCAGATGACTGCTAAGTTATATCAATGATTTAAATGAACCCATATGATATCTTCGGTAATTATTACACAGTACTTACATTATTACATTCCGATAACAATAGAGAACAAGTTATGATGACGATAACCCTAAAATATATTACCGATATATTTACATTGTACTTTAAGTGGAAGGTTACAAATAAAATTCAAACCTTTCTGGTGACTCCAGAGGCTTTTTTCGTTCCTGGTGGCACCATTTTACTGGCGATTGGCGGCAAAGGCCGCTTTATAAGCGGATCTTTGATTATTTTTCGCCGTCTAGAAACAGCTGTGGACGAGGTATTGCTAACTTGCGAATAAGCCCAGCGCCTAGCCAATAATATGGTCAGGCAGCCGAGAACCGCTGGTAGGAAGAATACGACAAAAGGGCCACTTTCATTTTCGGTACAACTCATCACTCACATGATAAAATGTCACAATTTTTTATTTCGATCCTCACACACGACGCGTCCGTCAACTTCCACTTGGTTCACAAATCACAAATCTGTCGAGATATCAATGACATTTGCAAAATAACACTTAGTGATGAACGATCACTAATCGACAAAACATCAAAGGCACCAAAATAAATAATATCGATTACATTGTTAAAATAAACAATGCACGCGTTTTATAATAAAACATAATTACACTGTGATTGAATAAATATTTTTAATTTATACCAGGAGATTTTATAATACTTATAGATTCACCTAAACTACTTTATAAACAAAAAAATTGATATTTAACATGAAACTTTATCATCAAAGTTTTCGTTTATTTATATAATTTACGAGTTTATTTTTGTCATCAATATATAATATTATTTTATAAATACATCACAATTTAATACAATTCAAAAACAACGTCTACTCATCTGTGATAATCTGACAGTTAAGTCTGCATTTCAATATATCGATTTTTATCTTGCCGGCTTCCAGGTATTGGACTTGGAGAAGTATGTTTTATAAATTTATATAAATATTAGTGAATCCAACATGTCATTCGCTATTCTTTGTTCATTTGTGTTAGCTTTTTATGTAGTAATATGGTTCTTCGATTCATTTTTCAAGGTGTGTATATATACAAAAATATTATTATGTTTACCATACCAGTATCTCAATATTTTATATTTTTTTTTCAGAGTTGCATGCACTATCCGTACTATGCATTCTTAGAAGGGACTGGTTTAAAAGTTGGAGTATTTAACTTTTCTTGGACCACTGCTGCATTTAATAGGTTTCTGTATCGTTGGAGTAAGAACCTAACAAGAATACTTCGGAAATGGTTTGCTTGTGGGTATTTCTTTACTGTATGGCTCTTCTTACCGTTCGCTCTCTGGATACTACTTACGTTTATTTTTGAACATTTTTATGAGACCATACAAATCAACAACATACCAGAAATAAAGGGTGTTCTGCCAGGAGTTAATATTCCTGCATCAGATTTCTGGGTGTACTTCCTTGCTATTGGATTAAGTAGTGTTTTCCATGAGTTGGGCCATGCTCTGGCAGCTGCTCAAGAAGATGTTCCCTTAATGGCTGTGGGTGTTTATGTATTTGCAATTATTCCAATAGCTTTTGTTCATCTTAATACTGAACAGCTCAATAGCCTTGCAATAACTAAACGACTAAAAATTTACTGTGCCGGTGTATGGCACAATATTGCTTTAGCATTCATGGCAATGTTGTTTTTCTTTGCTGCACCTATATTATTTAGCATAGCTTATCAGACTGATATAGGTGTAAAGGTTGTAGACTTAACTGAAGATTCTCCTTTGAAAGAAGTTAGAGGATTTAATGTAGGTGATGTTATTACTAGTGTGAATGGGTGCACAATTAAAAATGCTAATGACTGGGTGAACTGCCTCCACTCGGCTCATGATCGTTATGGCATTTGCACAAGTGCTGAATTTGTTGCTCAAAATGATGAAATAATGATGGAGACGGTTAAAGAGAATGATGTTGTTGAATGCTGCAGAAAAGATGATCTGTACAGCTTATGTTTTGAGTACATGGAGCCAAAAGTTGTTATAGATTCAGTACTACCTGGCCAGTACTCCTGTTTAAAACCAAGGGACATGGTTAAAAATAAATTAATTAGATGTATGGAGCAAGATGGATATAGCTGTTCTCATAATATGCATTGTTTAAAGCCATCTCTAAATAACCACACATACTTGATAATCATTGAAAGGAAAGACGATAACGCAGTGTTATACTTGGGTGTACCTCAGGACTTACATCAAACAGTTTTTATTGACCAATACTTTCCTCGCATATCATTGCTATCAATTTTCTCACCTTCTCAATTTGAGAAACTCCTGAGGTACATTTTTATCTTTTCAATGGGAATAGGATTTTTGAATGTCGTACCATGCTATGGAACTGACGGTCATCATATAGCAAGAAGTCTGATACAAATATTAGCTAAGTATTTGAATAAGAATGGTGATTTCGTCACATTTTTTACAGTATTCACTGTAGTTGTCGGTACTGGTGTTACCATACCAATATTGATATACATATTTTATAAGGAAATATTTATAGAAAACTAATTCTGTAATAAGAACAGTAAAGCACCTCACGTCTTGTTTTTTTTATTTTATTCGATGGTTTTAATATGAAATATTACTTTGTTTTTATAATGTTATTTTAATATTGTTGCACAAGCAATAGGATAGGGGTGCTTTACGAGTATGTAGTATGTAGTAGTCTCTTCTTGTATCATAGGCTAATGTATAATAAAAGTGTATAAAACATTTATAGTGTATCATTTTTATTGATTAAATTTTGTACAAATAACACACCAAGAAATCATTTAAATAAAAGGAAGTACAGGCAAGGTCAAGTATTATTTCTCTATCAGCTAACTGGCATGACAGGTAAGTAG
Organism: Ornithoptera alexandrae; assembly: GCA_029030555.1. Classification (NCBI taxonomy): domain Eukaryota; kingdom Metazoa; phylum Arthropoda; class Insecta; order Lepidoptera; family Papilionidae; genus Ornithoptera; species Ornithoptera alexandrae. Next base: position 9,774,153 of record JARDVY010000034.1, read on the forward strand.
ATTGTTAGGATTTTCAAAGGTGAATATAAATATTATTTTGACTTAATACCAGATTATTCAATAAGATAAGTATTTTTAAGTGCTCACTGCTCATCAAGCAGTGTTCATAAAGAAACTTTCATCCCCATATTCCTTTTAAAGTTATAATAAATTTTTGTTCAATAATTTCTTCAAATCTTATCAGGTTAAATTAAAATATTAAGTAATCAAACCATAACATAATAATTCCAGTAAATTTTAATTAGTCATTTAATTTTCATAACATAGCAAATCATAGTAACTAAATTTATTAAGTCCTGCTATTACAATGATAGATCTAATCCTAAATTTACTGTCTTTGCAACTAAATTAATGAACTACTACCACAGTAAAATATAACTATAATAAGCAATGAGGATATATATACTACTCAAAAGTAATATAAAAAAAATCTCAGTTAAACTAACTGTAAAATGTATACGCTCCACATAATTTCTAATTTAACTGTTGCTAAGTGTTATTGATTTTTCCAAATCTTTGAGTGATTTTCGTCCATAATACAACATGCTTTTTATAGCAGCCTCATCAGTGTGATGTTTGTTATTCTTAAAGTCAGTTTTCGCCCAATCCTTAAGTTCCGATCGCATCTTCTCATCTGGTATATTCTTTAACATCCTGAATACATCTCTGTACAGCTTCATGACTTCCTGACGTAAGAGGAACTAAAATCAGAATATAATACATTACTATAGTAATCAACAAAAGGAAATACAAAAAAAATATGTATATTCTCTTCGTACTTGTTTTAAATTTAATGTTTTTTTAGGTAATTTGGACGTCATTTTGCATTGAACAACCATTGATGTAGTTATACGCAGAACTGTTTCAAGCAAATTTTCACGAATAATGTTTATTTAACAGTGACTAAACGTTTTAAATTTTTATTTAATGATAATGATGATCGCGATACAAGTATTTCGCCACCGTATAATCAATTAAGAAACTATGATTTAATACATGCGAAGCGAAATATTTTGCGTCGAGTTATTGACATTTATTGACAACTCCTATACCTTGAAAATTATCCTTCACGTTCCTTTTCATGGATTTTTAAAATGAATATTATATTTTTAATGTTAATATTAACTGCAGCTTTTACTAATATAAAGTATTAAAATAGTTAAACAAAGTCACCGATAAGTGATATAATTAAACATCATTTCATTTCCCGGTCTATTTAAAGTTAAATCCGTTGATACTACGAGTGGTAAATTGCGCTGTATCTTTTATAAAATTAAATAAATCTTGTTTAAGTTTCATATTTAATCTCAATTACATAAAAGATATAAAATAAAAAACGTAAGACGGAGAACAGAAAGAGCTGACATGACATCAAAAGAAGCAGTTTGCCACTAATAATTCGTGGCTCTCAACACTGGAGAAATGAGTTACAGAGAGTTTATAAAAGATAAGAATAGAATAGAATTTATACATTATTTCTGGTACCTATGAAAAGCAAGCTCTAAAGAAGAAATCTATTACCGACAGTACAGAAAAACTGGCATAAAAATTTGAGAGGTTTACTACCTTTTATTTTATCATAAAAGAAATTAATAATAATACCAATAAATTAAGAGCGCATACATATAATGAAACTGTGTTATTCATGTTCAATTAGATAATTATCGTAAATAACATGCAATTGAGATATCGAAATTTATTATCACGATAAACGCATACTATGTTTTCAATTATTGTATATTGTTACAACGCTTTATTGTGGTGAGGTAAATGGAATATACACTACACCTGCCACTGGAATACGATAAGAGTAAAGTATTTGCTGATAATAACTAATAGAATCTAAGAATGTAGAGCAAGAGCTTATTTAGTTACTGCTATATATTAAATGTATTAATAATACGCGTTCTACTTAAAACAACGTTAATATCATTGGAGCCATATTTATAATTATCGTAAACTAAATTGTCATTTACTATCAAGTGATCTGTGGTAAGTTTACATGCAAGAAAGATTATTAAAATTTTAATGCGTTATACGATATTAAAGAAAATATCGTATAACTTATTAAAATATTTGACGATGTTATTATATGTAATAATATTTCATTAACCGATTTTTTTTAGTTGAGTATACTTTCGATTCCCTTCAGGGAACCAAATTGCTAGAGACTAAAATATAAACGTTTCACATATGAAAAAAAATTATAAATGTCTTCTTCATGTGAAGTGTAGGACCTGGTCCTAGGACAGCAGAACTCTTAATAAACCAATGTTAACATGGACAATCGAGAAGATTCAATCTATGTCATATTTTAAAAAAATATCTCTATTAATGCAAATTTTACGTCACAGTATCATAAGTGGGAATATTTTCGCACATTCCGTGACCCCGCCAGCACTGGTCCTTTCCCTGGGAAAGTTGGGCTCCGTTTTCCTCTCCTGCTGTGATTTCTATTTCTATAAATTATACTTTTTTATTCCCATTTTCCATGATATATTATTCAGAGATTCACTTTATCCTATTATTTACAATATATTCACTACCAATTTGGGCTATGTATATTTTTTTATCATTATTTCTATTTTCTTTTTACATTGTATCTATACTTATGCTAATTAATTATCTTATATTAACAGAAATATAATATTTCAAGTAATATTAACTTATCCTAATTTCTACTGTTTACTATTTTACGAGTACATATGTTTAAACAATAATTTATGTTGTCACTTTTAACTAATTTATTTTTTATTATCTCGGGTAGATTAGCTGTATCTATTCTTAAGCTTGTCTCCTGCCTAAAATCATACCTCAAGCCTAAATGTATAGACCAATCCGTCAGAAAATGAGGAACTGTTACTTCCACGGCATCATTACATTTGCACGACAGGATGTCCCAAAATTTGAAACGGAGAAACCGCTGTAGCTTATAAGTTATGTTAAAATATCTCATATGAAATTATAATTAAAATTTTATCATAAGCAGATAATTTATGACTTTAAAAATGTTATAAAAGCTTCAAAATATCTACATTGTAAAACATAAGTTTATTGAAACAATAGTACAAATTATGTACACACAGATTACACAGTTATTAAATGAAAAGAATAGAATATTTTGTTTAATTCTGCCTATGTATATACAAATTAAACTTTTAAAATAAAAGTTGACACATAAATTCATACAATAAAACATTAAATATACGTAGAGTAAATATTGAAAGTGATCATTGAAAACCTTCTTTGGCTTTGTTTTAGTAGAGAGCCCTTAAGGTTAATTGTATTATTTCTTGTTTAAAAAAAAACCGTAAATGGTGAAACTTATCTTGATTTTTTTTTATTAGAATTGACGTAATACCCTTATATTGTAGATTGCCGCGCTAAAGCTTGTTGAGTAAGCTCCGCCCATTCTCTTTGCCAACCCAGCGCGGGAAAAAATGTTGCAGCTTTTGCGAAGCGTAAATTCAAAGTTCGAACAGTCGCGTGTCGAGCGCCGCGTCAGGAGCATGTGTCGTGTCGTTCGCTGCCCACGCAGGTAATGTTTACGCGATCGTCGAAGTTATAAGTGACATGAAAAACTTTGACAACTGTCCAACATATTCTTTGTGTTTATTTCAGTGAATTGACTTTGTTTTATAAAATGGACAGCACTACGCCATCTAATTCATCACCGCCGCCGCAACGGACACAAGTGAAAAAAGAGAGCGAGGAAGAAATCAAGGTAAGATTTAATTGTAGACCGTTTCAAGGATTGACGATGGTTTCCGTAGGAAGCCCATCATCGTGTTACCGCGTCGTGCCGTTGGCAGACGGCCTGCTCCGCATCGTAACATTATACCCGGCAGTACATGTGTATTTTTAAATTCGATATTCCCAACACGGGCCCCGAAAGGTTCGCGGGGTTACGCCGAATAAATTATACTGTATTGGGTTACAATATTAATTACATTTCGCGATACACAATAAAACGCGTGTAATATCACGTTTTCGAGGCCTTTTCCAGCCATTAAAGTGTGTAACGCGATATCCGAAGCGCGCTCGGATCGCTGTAACCAGAGTCGGTGGATGTTTTGATAATAGATATAGGCGGCGGCGCGGTGTGTGTTTGTACGTACTTGTGGGGCGTTCGGTGTGCGTGCGGGGTAATTTTAGACGCTCCTTTGCTCAAAACGTAACCCGAGACCGTCCCAGGCCGCAAGCCGACGCCTCAATTTATTGTTTTCATCTGATTATCGCATTCGTGTCGATGTGACAACGCGCAGGAAGCGGCGGCGGGTTCGCGTGCTTCTTTATTTTGGCGCCGCGGAAATAGTTTGACATGTCAATAGCCCCGTCGGAGTCCGCGCGGCGGCGTCACGAGCCCGCCGACTCATTAATGTACGAACTCGATCAAATTTATAACACCTATTACAAAAATCTAGAACTAGATGCTCTAAATATTTTTTTTCAGCGTAATGGGTTTTTATTTTAGATACCGCATTTTGCTTTTATTACAAAAGAAACCTCGGTATGCCTCACAGTTTCATTTTACCATCAAATTTCATTATTAAATATAATTAAAATAAACATAACTATAGGTAACAACAACATTCCATGGACAGCTTTTGTTACTCGGGTGTTTCTGCGGCCTTTTAAAATATTTTCGTTCTAAACTAATAACCAGGAAAGTTAAAGTGCTGCCCTCTAGAGACCCATACTTAGAGATGATTCCGAGACCTAGGTTCTCGTAAAAGAGGATTAGCTATTTCTACAGATGAATCCTAAACAGAACCCAACCTGAGTAACGCAGGTTGCTACATACAGCGAATAGACAGAGCCAGGGTACCAGAGTATATTATGGCGACATACCAGGGATCGTTAGATCAAAAAAGATCAATGTTTCGTTACTGTGACAGTAAAGTAGAGGCATAGTAAGAGAACAGAACAACGTAGAAAAGTTGCCTGATCAGAGCCATGTTGAACATGTTGAAGAGCTATAAGAAAAATATGGTAATAAGTTCATCTACTTGAATGAAAAACTTTTCAGCGCTTTTCAAGCACATTACACGTTCAGGTGACGGTAAATACTGTGTGACTGTAAATTGTGGTTCAGTACATATCGTCTCAACTGGTGCCACGTTGTTATCGGCAGGCGTATCACATACCATCAGGTGAACGTCCCACTCGACTTGTTGTTTCGTAGTATAAAAAAAATAATAAGGATCAGAATATCAAGTATCACCTCTGAATGTTAAGTCTGCTATTTGTTTACATTCATTTACGTTGTAAAAATAACTGAGTGGTCTTTATCCCCGTGAGCTGACCTTTTCATCCGGTTTATAGTAGTCATTTGATATTATTTAGTATGAGATTTTCTTATATATTCATTGATATATAAGGAAACCACAGAGATCACCTGATCATAATTGAACTGATAATGTACCTGCAAGAGCATCATTAAAATGAAAATGCAGTTAGGTAATCATACCACCAATAACTCTTCTCCCACTAATAACTACCTCTGTTCTGTTCTTGTGCATACATATATATATTTTTTAATTTTACATTTTTGACAATGTTTAATATAAAGCATGAAAGAATACAACGCGTGGGGGAGTATTAAAATATCTTCACCACCCTATTAATGAAATGGGTAGAAGAAAGTCCAAGGACGGAGCAACTTTCGTTTGGGAATTTAATCAACACCTGAGATTTCCAATCTTCGTGCTAAGCATAGTGAGTATGGCTATTGCCTACTCTTCTTGAAGCAGGATATTGATAGACTACATTGATGATGATGAAAAGTCTATATGGCATTTTAACCTAAATTGATCTTTCCATCAAATATTCTATTAACATAATGTTCGGTGCATATTTTCGCTCTATATGCAAATTCCATTTCGTGCAATGAGTTGATCGATCAAGCGACTATCCGATCAGGTCACGTCATATCCAATTGACATGTTCGGTAGGAACACGCGAGCTGTAGTGATAAGCTGGCAACCCCCCCAGAATTTAATAGACAAATCTTGTTATAAATTATTTTAGTAAATTTTTAAGGAAGGTTTTCTATAGATTGCCGTAGCGGGCAATGATCCAATCGTTGAACGCTGATGGTGTCGGATCGGAGCTGGAAGTCGAACGTGAAGGCTTATATTCGGCAGTCTTTATTCCAAATTGTGTTCTACTCAGTACTAGGCTATACCAACTTTGTACAGTACTCCGTAAGCCGATCGACATGTTCACAACCAGGACAGTTAAGATGATATATAGTCCACATTGTGGTAGTCCTATGAAACGTGAGATTTTAAGTAGGAAGTTTCGTTACCTTAGCTACAGCACCCTTTAAACCGGAACAAAGTAACGTCAGCACACTAGTATTGGGCAGTAGAAATAGCAGATTCGGTGGTACTTACTTAGAGATGGTGTCCGGCGACATAGACTTACCACCAGTTTCTTCTTCTTCTTAAAGTGCCTCTCCAACTAGTGAAGGTTGGCAATCAGCATGGTACAGTCCTTTCTGTCTCCGGTTCGGCGAAACAATTTGGAGGACCCAGATATGCCAGTCTATTAACTGTTATTCTTTAACTATGACTTTTTCCTACTCTCCACCTTTCGTTTTCCAGAAACTCTACCCATTATAATTACCTGCAGAAAACCATATCGCCGATATACCACCAACTTATAGTCAGTAATCAACAGTTGATTGTTCTTGGAACAACCATGGTCACCCTATAAAGGTCCATAACAGCGCCGATCGGGAAGTAAGACGGAAATTGAGAATGCATACATTTTGTTAGAAGCCAAAATTAGCGACAGATATAGGAAAACACGAATCGCCTCTTACTGGTGGTAGCTGCATGTCTTCGACTGTCTATGTAGGTGCATTAGTTGATAGACGTCCACTGTTGGACATAGGACTCCCCCAAAAATCTCCACATACAGTCTGCATGGCCTCCGCTACCGCTGGGCTAGGAACTGTCGTATGTAGGGGTTCATATGGGAGGATTTAGGCTATTTTCTACCACGCTGACCCAATGCGGATTGACGGGAGCCAGTCTCTTTCATTCATTAGCAGGGTGCACCACGAGCAGGTGAGGTTCGCTTGGGTCCTGCGAGTTGTTTTGCGGGAACCCTTACACCCCGAAAGGCGTCGTACCTAAGAGAAATTAATAAAAGGAGTTACGTTGCATCTGTATCTAGAGGGTAGAGAAACGAGGCGCTTTTTATGACTACATCGCTTCCATCGATCTTAGGAGATATATGAGAGAATAACATATACATATTCAAGACATACAGAAACATGTTTTATGATAGAGACATATACATATATATTCACTAGTTACAGGTTTCTTTTGCCAGAAATCGTTTAAGTAGGTAAGACGTCGGGACGATGGCAACGGATGTCTCAGCCCGACAGCCCTGTAGTTTCTGGTTATTAAGAATAGGTCATAAGTATTTCCTGCCTGTTGTACAGGGCGACTAAAAGGGTCCTCTGATTCGTGAGCCTTGAGGGTAGGGCCGTCTTAATACGGAAAATGCATGGTGGTCTTATATTTGCCGTAACACAGTGTTGGTGCTATAGAAGGCTTTGCCCTTCCATGGGATGTTTTAGGCAGAGTGCAGGGGGCACCGGTGCGGGGATTTTAGTGGGTAAGAAGCCCCACATAACCTTGTCTTATTCCCAGAAGCAGCGTATCTTTTAAGATTTCTCCTGCGATGGAAAAAGTACGAAAAACACTCGTATTTAAACATTACTGTGTTCCAGTTTGCAAGGCGCTGTAGCTAGTGAAGTTACTGGGGTATGAAAACTACATCTTATATCTCAATGTGACGAGGATAATGTGATGCAGTGTTTAAAGTCCTAACTAGCGCCACGTTGGTATGGGCGGGGGTATGGTATCACATACCAAAAGGTGAACGACCCGCTCATTTCGTTGAATAAAAATCCTTGTGGGTAAGCAGATGTAATAATAACATTTTTTATTTATTTTTACTCGCCATCCTATGTCCAACAGTGGGCGTCTAATGACTTATGAAAGTGATTCAGACTTATATGACATTATTATACTAATCTACCGCCAGTGTTTTGTCGCTTTGTCAATTAAATTATAGTGTACTAAGTAGTAGTAGTAGTACGTAAAATCTAAACCATCCCTTTAAAGTCGGATCAGAGATTATTTTCCTATAAATTTCTATAATCGGCTATTTTATTTATAATAAATTAAGAAAAAAGGTAATGCTTGTAGAAAAAGATACTGTTAGTCGTTTTTAATGAGAAGATATTTTTTTCATGATCTAGGGCTCCTTCCCTAATTAGAAGCTATGGTAATCCAATATTTCGCTTATTAAGTGAAGAGATTTATACCTCTCACTCTACGAGATGGATTTATTTTACGGCTGTTTATAATATAATTTAAGCTTCATAAAGTATATAAGCATTATTAACGTTTCATAGAGAATATCAAGTTATGTGTTCTCCTTCTTAATGTGCCTCTCCAACTAGTGAAGGTTGGCGATCAGCGTGGTGAGAAAATACGAAATAATATATATAGAAGTTAAGTGTAATATGATGTTTTGTATATCTATTTTAGTTTATCAAATAAAGAATTAATGATCATCATTATGTCTGCCTGAGCTTTCTTGTGAGGCATATGGGCCTCATAAGAAAGCTTGGACAGGACCCGGATCCATGGCCTTTTTAACGGAGCTTATGGTGTATGTGGGGCATTTAGTATCCATTGACCGGTGATAAGTGATACTAAACAGCAGCACTACTGGCCTATGTTCAGCTGTAGACGTCTATCGGCTGATGATGATGATGAAGCGATACCACTGTTGATATGAAATGGCGTTCATAGCATAGTTGTTCTAGCTATGATGTTATGCACTACATCACATTTTGCTCGTCGACCTTTTTACTCTCACCTTCAACTCTCGTGAACCTTTTTACCAGTTATAATAAACTATATATTACCAAGACTTTTTTATATTATTCTAGTCTTATTACCTCAGTAATTGCAGTAACTTCAATGCCTTTCAAATCGGAACACACTCTATACATACACTACTACTTGGCGGCAGGAATAGTCGCTTAAACGTTGTCTCATTTGACGGTCCCCAGAAACAGATTCACCATCAGTAGTACTCCTGTTGTTTTAGACTTTTTTTTTATTAATTCCTTGTGTTGTGAAATAAAAAATTAGTACTACCAATGTAACAACAATGACCTAGATCGCCTTCCGTTTGCATGCGACTTCTTTCGTAATCAGCAGCCGGGGCGGTCAAGGCGTTGTCACATCAGACGGTGCGCACGCTTTGTGCTAAAATGAGAACGAACACTCAATTAAAAGTGTACAGTAATCGATTGTACTTATTTCCGCTGACAAATCACCGTAACAGTTAACATGTGAACTAATAACCTTAATGCGAAACCGGTTAATACTCTTTGACTTCTGTAACATAAGTGTAAACTTAGCCCGGATGTCAATGATTTTTTTCCCTAAGATATTTTGGAGTAAAAATCATTATTATTATAATCATTTTTTAATATACATTCAAGGCGAACCACATAAGAAAGACGTGTATTACAACATATTTTTTCGTTCTCTCACCCTAACGTGATTATAATCTTTTTTTTTTGTTTCGAAGGGGAAGTCTTCGAAAGATGCCCTGCTTCTGGGGGAAAGTCAGAGTTATGTGAGGTTCTTACTCACTAAAACTCCCTCGGTGGTATGCATCAGTGCGTTCGGAGAGGCCCCAGGATCTCTTACAGAACACGCCGGTGCCCCGCTACACTTTGTGTTAACACATCTCTGAGGAAGAGCCAAACCCTCCTAGGCTTCATCGCTGAGCCATATGCTGTCCCACGCAGGTTCGCTTGTTGAGCGACAAGCGTCCCCACCCTCAACGCCCGCGAAACTCTTATACCCTTTTAGTCGCCTTGTACGACAGGCAGGGGGCTTACCTTAGTCCTATTCTTACTATCCCGAGATTCCAGGGCTGAGGGGCTGGAGCGTCCATTACTATCGCCCCGCCACGTGCTTGCACCTAGTCTTCTATCATACTTCCTTATCAATTGTGCTAGATCTGATTTATCTGTTATTTACTAGCCCGAGAGTACAGTGCTGAATGTGATTATAATCTAAGAGAGATCAATAAAAAATTTTTTTGAAGCTAAAGCAATTTTTTATTTTAAACGTTTTTTTTAAGTTCTTGAGTTTTTCTTCAACTTAACCCTCAACCGGTGTAAAAAACTGTCGTCCTGCTAGCAATGTTCATAGTGCGCTCTCTTCTATAAACAATTTTTTTCGAAAAAAGTAAAAAAAATAAATGAAACAGATATTACCCATTTTTACATACTAAAGAATATTTTTTTTGACTAATTTTTAATCATATACTATCTACTGAATAAGTCAGAATTCGTATTAATACGTAAGTCGTAAAAAACAATGTACGGGACGAATTCAAAACCGTTTCCTTGTAGTCTTAATAATAACGTCACTTATTAATCGTGACCTTTGCTACAGTAGATTGTTGTTTAGTGACATTGCGCAATTTACGAGGGTGTCGGCAATGAGATAATATAATAATAACCGGCGTACAGCGTGAGCAAACATGGAAAGCGAGCGCGGCCGATGGCAAGTCACCGGATAGCCCGTCGTAACCGACACCGTGCATATGATGCCCCCGCATTGTACATCTTCGGCCAAAGAGCAGCCGGCCTCGCGAACCCTCCACTTCCTTGCTTTATACCTTCACTCTTGAACTACCAAACCATATAACTTTATTCAGAATATGATAAAATTGCATGATCATCCATCTTTGTCTCATGTGAAAACAGGAACCGTTGTACTTTGGAAATTTCAATACAGACTTGTTCTTCAATAATGAAGGTTAAGGATAAGTAAGGACGAGAATAAGCTGAAATAATAATAATGAATGAATTAAAAGACTTTTATTAGAAGAAATTGATGATGATTTTCTTTTGAATTAATTGAATTAAACAGAAAGAAAAATGATGGTCAGTTTTACTAGCTTGTGGAAAACTTCGTACGAATCAAGACTAATAATTCATGTTAAATCTTCGCCCAGATTACCTTCCTCTCCTGACTGTTCATCATCATAATCTTGTGGCGTGTATCCATCACCACAAGAGTACCGTCGTGACGCCGCTCTGGATCCACTCTCTTTGCTATTCCGTCATCCTCCTCTCACCTGGCACTCCAACACTAAGCAATCGAATCCGTCGCTTATATTTGTAACAAATGCTGAGTTTTTATTTGTTTATTTATACAATGCGTTGGAGGAAACAACAGCGCGGTTTGTGCGAGTATAGCGCTTCCAAATAATCAATTAATTATAAAATACTGTGCGTCTTCCGGTAGAGCTCACTTAGATTCCTGCGACAGCGGAGTTACTGTAAATACTAATTTTTATTTTATTTTGTCATTGTTAAGTGAGTTTTACGAAATACATGGGTACTGTTTGAGCCGCGCGATTTATTTACAAGAACTAAACTACACAATCAACATATTGGTAATCCGACTTCAGCTTCAAAAAAGACCATAATCTCAATGGATGGACGTCCATTGCGAGACATTGGTCTCTTGTAAAGTATTGTTATTTATTTACGTATAGAGATAAATGTAAAGAGCAAACTCTGTCCTCCATTAAATATAATCTACCTAGCAGGAAATAGACACCACACTCATCATCAAAGTGGTGACTTGGGAAACATAGTGTATTCTAGTGATTTTCTTGTTTTTCTTAATACTTATGAAAATATTAAGCTGACGGGTTTATCATGGCACAAAGCGACGTACATGAACATAGAACTAAGTAAGGTTTTCTATAACAAGATTCATCGTGGAAAGAATTTCTTTTTAAGGAATTACAACAACATATTTTATGTTATATTGATATCGTAAGTTAAAATGGTATTTTTTGTTTTCTTGTACTGCTGAACATTTTCGTCATAATCTTTGCGACAAGGGGGTGAACAAACACCACCTTGTAGGCGCAGAGGCGTGCGCAAGCGTATCATGTATCAAGTGACCACCTTCACAAATTGCACTTTCAGTATCACTCTTTTACCTAAACGTTAAGGTTTATTATTGTTCAAACAACACCTTTATATAAATATATATATTGTGATTTATTTAGATCCGACTGAGATTTCCAATTTTTAGCTTTGATCGTCCGATATGCGATTTGCTTCAAACTGTTCAAGCAGACAGTGGATTCCCTTAGTGTACAGCATCATCATATCCGTAAAGTATCAATCAAATAAGCATAATGTGAAAATATTATACCCATGGTGTTCTATCTGATCTTAAACTGTATCGAAACCCATATTCTCTGATGACCTATATCGTATCACCTAGAAACTTTTGAATTAGCTTAACTGACACTGGGCTAGCCGACACGGGGTCCACGACATAATTAATTATAATTTGTAAATCTGACCACTGTTACTACTGGGAGTGTAATTATCTGGCGGCGGATGTTCAAACTATTTGTTAATATATGACGAAACACCTCAGTCGTCGAAGACGAGCTCGGACCCGTACCAAAAACATGTGTTTGTATGGAGGATTTACAGAATTGGTGGAACTCAAGAGTTTATCGTGAAGTGTACAAGTTATTTAATTATATAATTAATCAAAATAATGATCTAGTTTTTAATATAAATGGACTTTAGATAAAAATTATTTTCGTAGAAAAAATAAGAGTTTGATTTTCCTTAACTGTCACACACAGACAGTTCATGGACAGTTACATATTACTTGTTAACTTCATCATCATTACAGCTTATTGTCCTTCACTGCTGCTGCTGACCACTGAACCCTTTAATCGATTTCCGCCGCGATTGGAATACCGGTCGGTAAAAACAGTCTGCTGGTAAAGGTCACTGGAAATGCTTGTGCTACTTCCTTGCAGTCGTTTACAAGCCAAAGATATTGTGGCAGTGGGGATATTCAATGCCGTGTGGTAGGTAGAATTTTTGCCACTTTTTTGTACAGTGTGTTATTACGGGAGTAGGTCGCAGTTAAATGAATTAATTGGAATTTAACGAGCGCCTTTATTAGTTTTATTATTCGTTATATAAAACGAGAAACTTCGTACAAACGTCGGCTGTAAATATTTCTTTATTATTATAATTTCCACCGGCCGTCGACGACGTTTAAACGGAGAGGTGTCTCGTTTCGGCGTCACCTGATGCGGCCCAGACATCGCTGCATCTAAATATTAGAGAAAGAATGTTGCTTAATTTGTACAAAGAGAATTAAATAAATAAATTAACATTTTACTCATCTGAATATTGAAAGAACCTAGGAGACAGTAAAATATTGCAACATCACCATCAGCCGATAGACGTCCATTGCTGGACAGATGTGAGGATTTTGGTCATTTTCGCACCATTCTGGTCCAATGCGGATTGATGGGAGCTAGAGACTCGTTTCTTGATTAGCAGAGTTCACCACGAGTAGGTGAGGTTAGGTTGGCTCCCGTGAGATGTTGTGCGGGACACCTTACACCCCTGAAATATTGCCACCGTCTGATGAAAAGCACTACTAACTGGTGGTAGGTCTTTATTGTTGGAGACCGATTAGGTACCACTGCAGCTCCTATTCCTGCCGTAATACAGAAGAGTGCAAACGTTACTGTGTTCCAGTATGACCTTAGGTAACGAGACTTAACATCTGATCTAAAGATGACGAGTGCACTATAGCGCTATGTATATTATCCTAACTAGCTCTAGTTTACTGTATGCAAGCGTATCATCATCAGTTGAACACCTCGTTCATCTCATCGCTTTGTCGAATAAAGACAAGCTATGGGTTGTGATTGAAAACCTCTGGTTCCATACCCATTGTAAATGTAGGTCAAATAAATAAATCCTTACCACCATAAAAGGAATACTATACATTTTCGGACAATCGGGATTCTTTTATGAGTGACCCTGGAGAAAAATTTCTGAAAAATATGCTCCTAATTATCAGTCGCAACACGGGACCGATCGACGTGGAGATCTTTGGGGGAGGCCTGTGTTCAGCTGTGGACGTCTAGCGGCTGATGATGATGATAAAACAGCCGGTTTAAACACCAATTAAAAAGTGTAGTCAAAGACAGAAATGGTTATACCAATATAATCGTTAAACACCAGATTAGAGAAAGCACTTATGATGATGATATCATATTTCATATAGACATTGACTATTGACAGGTCTTTCTTACCGAAGATCATATATGTAGATTAGACCATAGCGTCCTTTGCAAAGGCAGTCCTAAAAACACCTACTGGTGATAGTTTCTACGTAACATTGTTACTTACGGTCGATGAGGCAGTAAGCTCCTCGAGCAGCGATATTTATTTACAAGGTGAACCGACGATCTGATGAAAATGGCAACCGGTAGATGCGGCCAGCAGTATATGTGATGGGTGGAGGTAGTCACAACCCTCAGACATGAGGAATACGATTTGGAGAGAAGAGAGTGGGGTTGGTTCTTTTATATACCATTTCCTATTATCTACTTTTACCATATCATTTTCCCATTTCTTTCTTTCAGTTTGTATTTATCATTCTCTGTTTCATTTTTCACATAATGGTTCATGATAAATAGATTGTTTATTAATGATAATTAAAAGAATTGTAATTAAAGTACCTAATAAATCAATATAAATGGCTGATCATCGTTGCCAATATATAAATGCACTAGAAAGGCGGCCATCAGAGAGGAATGGCGACGAGTTGTTAAACTGCGACCAACACCTGAAGTGATGACCGGGACCACTATGTCAAGAGAGATACCGACGAAGAAGAAGAATAAATCAATTTGATTTATTAAACGTTTGGTGTTTACGAATGATTTGTATACCGCGCAGGCGCACAACTGAGGACACCCTTTGCGGGCCGTAGTAAGGTGATCCGCTCGAAAGATGACATTTGGGACGGGCCGCTTTTAGCCCCAGTGTCGGGTTACGAATGTTATCTGATTTCAACGCTCGTCTCGAATTGAAACCAGTAGCGCTGTACCGATGTACGCGGTTAGCAATATTTTGAATAAGGAGAGTATGATGAAAGAAATAATTAATACAACACACGTGGTAAAGATCGGATTTGTATGCGCGGTGTAACTACGCGCTGTACGGCTTTCTGGGAAGAGGAGGAAATCGATATGTTCCAAGAACTACACTTTCCGAGAACATACATTATCTACCAACCTTCACATCACCAGAGTCGTGAATAGATATCCTTGACTCTCTCTGTGAAAGGAGGCCCCGATTCAGAACATTAAATATACAGTTTATTTATTTAAGTTTCCAAATATTAAAAAAAAAGTTTAATGCGTACGCGCTTTACAGTGACAACGTTCAGCATAAACACGACTCATCTCTTTTTGAATCTTCATGAGAGCAGTTAGGAACTCATGGCTATTACCCATAAAACCCTCTGGATAATTATCTTCACTAGCAAGTTGTGGTATCACCGTTTTTTTTATGTTAATTAAAAATATTTTTAATTACGTGAATCGAGATGAGTGGCAACCGTTCAGACGTTTTAATTGCTCTAGTGCCGACATCCGACACCGGGCGGCTCCTTAATTTTGAGTGAAATAGAGACCGCCTCACGTCCATGCCGTGGTGCCGGCGACGAAGTCAGCTCGTCATTATTTGATACTAGACACGCCCGCGGCTTCGTTCGGGTTGTGTCCAAATATACTAACCCCATAGGTTAGTAACGCAACTATGTCATTAACTTTTATATAAAAAAAAATAAAGGATGTCCAATAATTACTACGTAAGTCAATAAATTAATGATATTTTATAATACATACAAAGTTTAAAATTTTCGTTTATTCTCAACTTAAGTTGGATTTATCTTCAAGTTATGGGTCGTTTTATATCAAAACAAAAGGTTACTTAAAGCGATAATTTCACTCACACAGGGTACACTTATTTATTCAATATATTATTACAGCTGTTAATAATATATTATTATTTATTTAAATATAAGGTTTCATTATAAAATAAATATATAACACAGTAGCTGTTCCTTGCCCGGTTTGCTGGCTGTGACACGCTCACAACTTCGAGGAGACATTTTCTAAAATTCGTTCTTAGCTGACCTATACTCGGTAAAAGGAATATTCCAACCAAATTTAGTCTCTAGGTCTTGTAGTTTTGGAGATAACGTGAAGATTCAGGTGGAAATCTCTTATATATATATACTAGCTGTTACCCTCCCGCTAGGTTATCCGTAATATGAAATAACACTTGAAATTGGTCTGAAATGTTCCTTGAGAGTAACCGCCGCCGCAAATAACTTTCTATACCAACCGTTACTATAGCAACCGCATAAATAATACAAAATGAAAATGTTTATAGAATTAATTAGAAATAAAGTGATGAAGGATCTATGAAATTAAAAGATAAATAGCCTGCAGCCATCTATAAATCATTCCGCATTAAATGTTCGTGTTTTCGTGTTCACTAGTTTTCATGTGATTAGCGAACAAACAAAAACCTATTTCATTGTGTATATATATAATTTACTAAAAATCATTATACTTAGATACGAATAATAATGCAAAATTCTTTAAAAATTTCACTGGCAGTCCTTTATACAATATGACAGTTTATATACCTCCTATTTAGCTTCAGTTAAATAGATGAATGTAAAATGTACACGTAGGGATCCGTAGGTGGAGGGCGGGTAGGGTAGGGGTGAGGGGCTGGAGCGGCGTGTGTATTCGAACCCGACGCCTGAATAATTAATGCCCGTCTCGCCTAGCCCGCGCCACCGGACACCGCGTCGCGTCACACCCGCGCCGACGGTGCTTTGACGTTAATTTTCGTGTAACGCTACACGTCTGGCTACAGCTGCTCCGCACAGAGCTGGACCTGTACCCGGATATATACTGCTCCCGGCCGGACTGTGCGCCACCAGTTAACGCTGCAAACTTTCCTAAATAATCGTCTCGCACATCATTTAGTTTAATATAACTTTATCAAATATCGCCCAAAGATTTTATAAATGATGTTATTAAATTACGCGATGAGACGAGTGGGATGTTCACCTGATAGTAAGTGATGCGCCCGCCCATACTAACGCGGCTGTAGTTGGGATGATATACACTACATCACAGTGCGCTCGTCGCCTGAGACATATGTGAAGTGTCGTTGCTCCAGTAATTACACTAGCTACAGCGTCATTCTAACCGGAACACGGTAATGCTGCACAGTACTGCTTGTCGGTTCGATAAACGCTGCGGTGGTATCTAAACGGTCTCCGGTAAAATACTTTTTTTTGTTTCGGGAACGAAATTTTCGAAAGATACCCTGCTTCCAGGGTCAGAGTTATGTGAGATTCTTACTCACTAAAACCTCCTTGGTGGTCTGCATTTTGAGAGGCTCCGGGAGGTCTTATAGAATGCACCGGTGCCCCTCTACACTCTGTGGTACACGTCTCTGAAGAGGAGCCTAACCCTGCTAGGCACCATGGCTGAGCCATTCTTTGGTCCACGCAGGTTAGCTTGTTGTGAAACAATGGATGTGGAGTTATTCATTTTTTAAATATTTTCCAAAAAATTCCCGATTTTCTAGGAAAATAATCGATGATTTTATTTCTTACTTATTTAAACACAAATATATATATTATTTATAATAAGTAGGGTCAACAAATTGTGTGTACAAGTTAGCTACAAATAAGTCCACTTTATTGAGATAATTTAACATAAAATGTTGTCTCGTTCCTAAAGTAAGTTTACTAGCTACAGCGCTACAATCATGTTTGCACACTACTTTATTACTAAGCAATATCCGCCGCAGTGGTGTTCATGTAGATGTGCAAACACCTTTCAAACAAGATACCTTATAAAAATATTGGTATTTTTATATCCTGCATACAAATTTGGTAAACTGAATGGTAGGTCTCTGTTGCCGGAAACGGTCGAAGTACCACCGCATCTTCTATTTGTGTAACAGTAGTGTGCAAACATTATTGTGTTCATGTTTCAGAAAGCTGTAGCTCGTGAAATTACTGAGATAAGGAGACTTTTAAGTGTTAAGGCGACGAGCTCAGCTACAAGTACAATAAATGCCAACGTAAAAACTATGAACTTTCTTAAAAATATCTAAAAAGGTTCCGATAATGATTCCGCTTAAACCTAATAAATAATAATAAACTTAATGTTAGCCAGAGGTTCTCCAATTGCATATGTCACCGACATGACGGATCGTTTTCTCGCCAAAGCGGATGTACGTAATCCGTTAGGAGATGAACGCATGCGCCTGCGTCATTCCGCCGGTGCACACGCTATGTACAATTATAATGAACTATAAAGTTACTTATTCAATTATACTACATCCTCTCCACTATCACCTATAGTGTTGGTATTCGACCCTCAAGCTGCTGCGTCGATTTAAAGTCACACAGCATGCAATAACAAGAATAACACTCAGGATTTTCACAAAGTCCAAATTAAAAAATTCGATGAAGAATATGAGTTGCCGAAATCTTTCATTACGTACTTGTCATCACTATCGTCGTTATCGTCATCTGCCGATCGTAGACATCGACAATGGGTTTCCACCGCCATCAGTCCGATGCCAACCAAATCTAAAGATTTCTTACGGTCTTCACCAGGTTATCCATCTAGAAAACTAACAACAGTATATGAATTTTATACTGTATATTAAATTATAGAAGAACACAAAAATAAAAAACCCAACATAGTACGTAATAATTATTAACCCTTCCCACCAGCTCCATTATATTTTGTAACTCGAACCCAGTCACTGCTATCCAACACCGCTTCTCCACACGAACCCTGTCCGGACGTCGCCCTGTCTGTTCAAGTGTTTATGGATGTTTTCGATGTAGAACAATTAAATATAATTTTTTATAAGACAACACCTCCCAGCGGGTATGCCCCCCGCGGTGACAGGAAGCACCGAACATTACATCCGTGTTTTGTATCTGAGCTTCACTTTAGCAAACGACTACACGTATTTTTAAATTTGATATTTATTTTTTAAACTGTAGGTACCAAATATTTTCTAGATCCTTCCCTGCAATAATTAATTATAAACATTTATAAAATTTTGTTTTATAGTGAATATTATAATGGTTTCGGAGATGAAAGGGCACCAATTATTATTTAATGTTACGCATATTTGCATATCATATGATACTCGTGTGATGTTTACATGCCACTAAGAAGATTGGAGTCGTGCTCTTAGTCATGCGAAGCTTAGTGTAAATAGAAATTTCGTGACATCATCACACAACAACTGTTTCGCACATTGCCTCGACCACCGGTGGGAAGTCCTTACCGCCCGCAATGTACACTTACAAGCCCAACTTCATTTGTTTACACAATAATATGTGAAACCTTATAATATACCTTTATCATTTCTTTTTTGTCCACGACTTATTTTAAATAACTATAACTATAAAAAAAATGTTATATGAAAAGAAATTAATATATTACAAGAATTTTCGTGTAGTAACGAATATCCATAATTTTTTTTTTATGAAATAACTATTTGGATCTACAGACCTTCAAATCGTATCTAGTATGAACTGTCTCTATGGGGCAGGGGTCAACTACTTGCCTAATAACGATGAGATCTCTGGCTCGATTCCTAAGCCTTATATTGCAGACTTTGTTCAGTCTAGTCATTATCATCATCAACATCAGCTGATAGACGTCACTGCTGGACATAGGCCTCCACCAAAGATCCCTACACTGATCGGTCCTACACTGTCGTCAACGCCGGACATCAGGGGCCGTCGTTTGTAGGTGTTCATTCGAGGGGATTTGGGCCATTTCCCACCACGCTGACCCAATACGGATTGGTGGGCGCCAAAGCCTCGTTTGTTGATCAGCAGAGTGTATCATGAGCAGGTGAGGTTAGCTTGGGTCCCGTGAGTCGTTATGCAGGACCCCTTAGTCTAGTGTCTTTGTCTAATTCCCCAGGCTAACTAGGACTCTTATGTAATAAATTTTAAAAATATTCTCGACGAGCATGCTTAATCATTCATGACCTTATTGGTATTTAACGGTTTGGAAAATTGAGGAAAATCCATCATCAAAAGAAAAAAAGTTGAATATTAAAACATGTTCTAATTTGTTATTTCTATAATAGTGTAAAGAATGCAGCAATTAAGGCTTGTAGTTTTGTAGTCTAGTCAAACGAAGCGATCAAAAAAAGATAATTTAACGTTGCACATGGCAGCCCTGCTCCAGACTTGCGGGGGGATGGGTATCGTTTTACAAAGGCGCGCTCGCCATTGCCGGCGGTGTTGTCAGCCGAAACGCGCTTCCCGAAAGTACGGGTACTCGCATGAGCGGAAAGCTCCGCTCTCGAAGTGTAATGCACGGTAACCCTAAACTCTCTTTGTTTCGCTCAGACGCTATAATGAGAAGCATGCGAAAAGCAATCGATTGACGGCAATCGGAGATGTAACGCGACGCCACGGTTTCGTGCCGGGCGCTCGTGTTCACGCGGCGGCCGGCGGGGTTTCGCCCCGCTTTACTCGCACAATACTCTGTTACAGTGTTGCCACTTCTTACTGCGCCATTCAATAACATTATCCCTTTCCTATTTTTTTTTTTTTACATATAAGCGTTATTTTTATTGTATGCACCTTCCCTTCTCTTTCTCGCTTATATACAATTTTAGTAATTCTTTATTGGAT
Source organism: Ornithoptera alexandrae (assembly GCA_029030555.1). Classification (NCBI taxonomy): domain Eukaryota; kingdom Metazoa; phylum Arthropoda; class Insecta; order Lepidoptera; family Papilionidae; genus Ornithoptera; species Ornithoptera alexandrae. The sequence goes on from JARDVY010000034.1 coordinate 9,794,846, forward strand.
CAAAATAAAATTTTCACCGTTGCTGAAAAGGTTTTAATATTATCGGTAATAAAAGTATGATAGCATGTATATATATATAATGATTTTTCTTTTACCAATGATTTATTTATTTACTAAACAGTAATAATGTTATATATTACTTCTTTAGGATCTTTAATAAAAACATTTGCTGTTCCCTGTCCGCTTTGCAGGCCGTAACACTCCCGTAACTCCCTTTGGAGAAGGAATTTTGTAAAGTCCATTCTTAGATGAACTCTAAATGGTAGAAACAGTAATTCTAACAAATTTTGAGTAATATATCTAATAGTTGAAACATAGTTAAATTATAAAAAAGAAGAAAACTGTGTACTATACATAATAAAGTTTTTTAAGATTTTTCGGCTAGCCTCATGTTATCATAACTATTTGTATATATCGATAACGTACAAAATAATACTATTATATAGAGACTATTGTTCCAATCTTGTTTCTGAAGATATATTTTAGGAAATTTTTGTTTATCTTATTAATAAATTGTGAATGTTTGTTTAAATTAAACTATGTGAACATACTAAAGTATATGTGCTGTGAATTCCCTTTCGTCGCAGAAAGTTATATTAAGACGGTCCCCTTGCATATCGGAGCGCATGTCTCCAACAATTGGTGCCCTCACTCAATAAATCAGCCACTTGTCCCGCTATGAATGACCAGGCGAAAATAGCTTACTTCTTAGAACCCGTCCGTGCTCACCGTCTAGCTGTTACAAACACCCGGCATCGGGTGACGACTGTATTCTATTGAATAGTGCAGTTGGTGTAGTTTTCACTATGCGACAATCGCGTGATTATAATTAATTTAAGTTTTTTTCAAATCGGATTATTAAAGAAAAGAGTCGAAGATGAATAAATAAGAAAAAAATTTTTGGACCTTAAAAGCTATCCAAGCAAAAAACAGTTAAGCGAAATGTATTCCAGTCGATATAAACGTATCGATATTGGAAGACCTCGTAGTCTGTGTTGTAATCTTGGCTACCCATCCTTTATCAAGCTTAAAATTATAACCCGGTTCCTCAATAGGACATCATCTTACCGTCAAATTTAACGCTCATTACTATAGGATTTCATATTGTTTTAACAGATCAAAATATTCACTACCTAAAGCATAACCTAGTCTTCTACCTTCTCTCTCGTTCCCCATTAGAAACATTTCTAGGTAGTTTCTACTTCTTAGTTACTGCCTCCAGCTCTGTCTAGTTGTAACCCGTCCGCGCTGTCTCACATCGAACATAGTCTGCCAAGTCATCTTTCTCCATTTTGGTTTTCGTTGCCATGATATACATACACAACAGTTTTTGGACTGGAAATTTTGAATGGGTTACTCCGAACAATTGTCGAACAGCGATTTTATATATATTAAGTATACCAATATAGTTTTCCGGTAGTATTTCAAACATCACAATATATATCCTCATGTTAATAATTCCTTGGTCGCAGTAATGGATTACATAGAAGTTACTTTCATCGTTCATCTGATCACTAAACACCAGTGGTATAATTAATTCCCACGTTGTCGGCAACAAAGACCTTTAGTAGTAGTTAGTATATCAGAAGCGAGACAAACATATCGTGTGTCGGGCCAGTCGAGCTTATAATTTACCTAATGCCGTGTAAAACGATCGCATCGCTAATGTGCGCGGAAGCGAACCCGGGCACGTGCGATACTATGCTACGTGAACACGCGATAAGGTCCAATATCATTTGAATACCATTACAAAATGATGTAGTAGCTTTAACAAAAGTAATAGTGATGTGTCAGTTGTATACGAGCTTTCATCTTTTGCGCAATCGTTTTTCCGGTAATTAAAAAATAAATATGATCCGAAAGTTACTTATTATCTTTACCAACATTTTTGTTTCATAACCAAAGGCTTATATTTAAAAAATTGCGAGTTTAATATTATAGCAAATATTATTTGGTTCGTAGACAATAAAACCGTAATGGACCGCTTTAAATACCATCAGTTAAAAAGAATAGCTGAGGATCGAATTGGTTTTCTTAATTTGATCGGCAAACTTCAGTTTGAAGAGGGTGCCTAATGATGATGATGAAACAATAAGATGAGGGAACAAGCTGGATATGCTCATGATGCTGTCTATACACAACAATGAGATGATATGGTAATAATTTTGTGACAAAAACAACTAAATATACGTCTAAAAAAAGGGGAAAGTAATAAATTAACCTGGCACCCTTTAAACGTATTAGTTATTATTATTTTAGTGTCTAAACTAGAAAATGTCTATAGATCATCTGCCTACCCTTCACAGAATCGTTAAACATTATAAATTTGTAATTAACATTGTAAACGCAATAAGATTAAGTAACTTGTAAATTTGTATGCGTAAGGTAGGCTTAAAAGTCATGTATCCAGGGCTGTTAAAGTATTTTAAAAAATATTATTTTCATTGTAATTTCTACGAGGTCGAGACAGAAGTCAATAAAAATAATAAAATCAGTACTGTCGTTCGTCCGCATATACATGAACAATTTTTTTCGATGTAGAATTAAAATAAATATCTATGGTAAATAATTAGAGAAAAGGTTATTAAATTTAAATTATAATATTTCTGAAATTAGAACATTTTTTTTTTATTTATTTACGTCGGGCAACACAGAAATCATTTCACGTCAAAATGCAGGTAGGATTACTCCGCTGGCAACACCGGCGCGTAGGTCGCGGGTGTCAGGTTGCGAACGCTCCTAAATTTACTCTAGCTCCCGCCATTAAAAGCCACGTTGTATTGGATATCAAAATATTATCGACGTACAACAGTTTATATTACACGGCGCACAATGGCGTTGGTGTGTTCGGTTTATTACTATTTCTAAATTAATAGTAAAATCTTAATAGCTACTACCCCAGCGACATGTTAGATATTGAGCAATGATTAGGTATGCGATCTACTTATGAAAGACAATCAATCATCAGCCGTTAGACGTCCAGTGCTGGAACATAGGTCTCCCCCAAAGACCTCTACACCGATCGGTCCCGCGTTGCCCGCATCCAGTGGCTCCCGCGATCTTCACAGTCAGCATGGCCTCCGGTATCGCCGGACACCAGTGGCCGTCGTTTGTAAGGGTTCCTATGGAGGAACTTGGACTAGAGCCTCGTTTGTTGAGGGTGCACCACGAGCAGGTGAGGTTGGCTTGTGTCCCATGAGTTGTTGTGCGGGTCCTCTTACTTATGAAAGACCACAGATCATATAGGGTGGCGCAAAAATAACCTTATAACACAGGTAATAAGGTACTTTTTATAAGGTTATTTTTGCGCCACCCTATATAATCTCTCGTCTGACATTTGAAACCATTAGATAGCGAAAGTTTTAAGTATTATCTAGGGATCATAGCGTCCTTTGAAAGTTACTGTTGTAAAATTACTTAATTAACCACACATACGAATGACTAGCTGTTCTCTGTTGCCGGAGACCGTCTGGGTAGGTACCACCGCAGCACCTATTTCTGCCGCCAAACAATAACATGCAAACATTAGTGTGTTCCGGATTGTAGGGCACTGTGCAAGTGTAATTACTCGGATAGCGATACTCGATATTTTATGTCTCAGGTGAAGAACGCATTACCGTGCAGTGTATATCGTCCTAACTAGCGCCTCGTCATTATGGGCAGGCGTATCACTTACCATCAAATGAACGTCCGGCTTATCCCGTCGCTTAATAGAATAGAAAAAAAAGAAATGTAACTACTGCGGTCACGAAACAACGTCATATGTTTCAGACGATGAGCGAAATGTGGTGCAGTCTATATCATCCTAACTTGCGCCACACAACGTGGTAATAATTCTATTCGTCTCATCGCTTCATATGAAAAGATTATATATAGAATTAGATTTCAAATTTAGAGTTGAAATATGTCAAAAATATATCTTGAGATCAACCGCAGTCGCCCACCCCGACGGTTATTATTTACACCCCCGCAACTCTCTTCGGGGTAGGAATTTGGTAAATTCATCCTTAAACGATCTCCAAATGGCAGAAGCAATATCTCAACCAAATTCTAAATGGTTACGGAGATCTTGTGATGAGCCAATGGATCTAAAAATGTATAGATAATCTTTTTACACATATACATACATATATATTACGCCTCGTTCCACGTGGGGTAGGCAGAGACTACTTCTCTCCACTTGCTACGATCCTGGCACACTCACTCTCACTCGCTTCCTCCACTTTCATGAGCGTCTTCATGCATGCTCGTCGGTTACGAGTACTCTTGACCCGGCCTTCCTTTAGGACACCTTCGATTTGATCGGAATACGTCCTCCTAGGTCGACCTGCACTGATTTGTCCAAACATTCTTACTTTTTATACCTCTTTTGTTAATCTTCTTTCATCCGTTCTTTCATCATGACCGAACCAACAAAGCATCCCTTTCTCTAAAAAATCTAAATATCTTATAAAATGTATGAAACTGGACAAACCACTAAGTTCTATGAAGTTTATTTTTGAAAGCACTGAAAATCAAGGTTGCGGTCTTTACCTAAGTGGGTTCCTTTCCCACATGATCCAAGGATAATATTTGTTTTTTTTTTCTACTGTGTATTTCTTTTATCTTGTGGGAATAAATGATATATTATTATTATAATTATTAAAGGTAAGTTCTCAGTTACTTCAATAATAAAATAAAAAAAAATAGTGTATTTTAGTTGTTGCTCTGTTAATGGAAGCGTGTCAGAAGTCGAGAGGGCGGTCAATACGTAATCAAGAGTGCAGTCACATGATATTCACATTTATTCGCAGCACCAGCGAATGCGGGGCGGAATACGCCCATGATCGCACTGGACTAATGGGGGTACAGTTTCACCTGTACATACGGCGACTATCTTTTTAGTAAAATCCGTCGAGACTATTATTTTTAATTACTAAATATAAATATTAATTACTTTTATTATACAATTATACGACGAGACTAACGGGACGATCACCTGATGATAAGTAATATACCTGCCCATAACAACGTGGTTCTAATTAGGATGGTCTACATTGCGCCACATTGTGCTCGTCGCCTTCAGACATGGATGTTCTGTCTCGTTACCCTAGTAATTTCACTAGCTACAACTCTCTTCATTTCGGAATACAGTAATGTTCGTACAGTACTGTTTGTCGGTGGCAATAGGCGCTGCGTTGGTACCTACCTAGATAGTCTCCAGCAACTAAGACCTGCCACCATAAAATGTATCACTTAATGTAACAAAATTTTCCATACCTTATCGCATGTATTTAAATATTTAATATTCAATATATCCAATGTTTTACAGCGCCCATAGTTGCGGGAGCTCTGAGCTGATAGATGTCCGATAGACATCCACTGTTGGACTTAGGCCACCCCCAACAATCCCCACATCAATCGGTTCCGCGTTACTAGTATCCTGAGGGTTCCCGCGATTCTCACCTGTTCGACGGTGCACCTTGTGGGAGGCCTCCCAATACCACGTCTACCGGTACGCGGACGCCATTCGAGGACCTTATTGCCCCAATGGCTGTCGATTCTTCGAGCTATGCGCCCTGGCCTGCCCACTGCTACTTAAGTCTAACAATCTTTCGAGCTATGTCGATGACCTTAGTTCTTCTGAAGATCTTCACATTTCTGATTCGGTTGCGCAGAGAAACCCGGAGAATAGCTCACCTCCCAATGGAGAGCCATTATATCTTTCTCTCTTCTCTTCATAACATTTAAATTGAAACATAATATATTTTTGAATTTATAAATATAATAATATTTACGTAGCTTTTGAACCGTTTACATATTCGTTATTTAGGCACGGGTAGGGATAGCAAAAGGAGATCACTTCTTGTTTGATGTTTCCTTAAGGAATTATCAGTCATTTACCGTAGCGTAGATATATGTGATATAGACAGCAGGTGACTCTCTTTTAAAATGTATTTTAATTAAAATAAGGGTAATAATGCAACCTCATTTATGTTTATTCGATTTCCGGACCTCTACTGATAAAACCGTGGTAACAGTACCTCTCACTAGCACCGTGCACTCGGAATATCAAGTTTTGAGGTGATAATTATTACTCGAGCACAGCGCTCGCAAATATAGAGTAAATTGAACCGAGAGGGAACCGACTTTGGGCTTTAATGTTTTATCTACCAGAATAAATGAGTATCTAATATAGTAGTATCTAAATCATAAATAATTTATCAATTCTGTGCCGTACGATATGTTCGTGTCGTCACTTACAAAGTAAAATCGTTTTCTCAAAGGATGAACGTCCACTACTAGACTTAATTTTGTTTTAATTTGAATATTTACCAAAGAGAAAAAATTTATTAAATCCTCATCATATTTTACAGAACTAATTTTTTATTCAGTTCAGTTCTCACTCTTAGGTATTCTGATAGTTACAATTCATTTGATCCTCTAAGAATTCTGGAAATATTATCTTCAAAATTAAGCAATTGATAATATTTTTTTTTATCGAGAAATTGATAGAAATAAACTTTTGATTCTGATTCAAAATACTGAAAGATTTTTTAGCAGTTACAGTAAAAAATGTTGACAACGAAATAATTAGGTAAGAAATAAAAAGATCGGAACAACATTAGTGAACTAAATAAATAAACTATAAATATCTCAATTATATGAACTATTCAGTATTACGGTTCGATCGCATGATAGTCACAAAAATATATATATATATAATATATAAAATAAATTTATGTTTTAAAACGTCTCTAAACCGTTTCTACAATGTGTAACCGGAGACCAATTATCTCCGCGCTGGTCATCTTACTCATGAAATATTACCTATCCACAGGACACTGTCACTACAGAGGCGGTCTGGTTAAGGATTAATTAATTCAGGTTATACTAACGCTCGTGTGTCAAAGATATCCAGTTATCGCGTAATGAAGGTGTTATAAAAGGCGCGGCATCCGATATTACCTGCGCCGTACGCTCGAGATAAATCGATTATCGATTCAAGAACGAACTCTTTCAACTGTTATCTGTATATACTTTTATTGTCTATGCTCGATATAAGACAGATCATTGTTCGTTGTTAATTAAAAAAAAAACTGTTGGTTCTCGCACAACTTACCGGATCCAAGCTAACCTTATCTGCTCGTGGTACACCCTGCTAATCAACAAACGAGACTTTGGCTCCCACCAACCCGCATTGGATCAGCGTGGTGGGAAATAGTCCAAATACCCCCATATAAATTTTTACCCGATTAAGGTGGGAATCTTTGGGGTAGGCATATGTCCAGCTGTGGACGTCTATCGGCTGATGATGATGATGAAAAAAAAAAACTATGGATAGATTGATTCTTTAACATATAATGGGTATGTATTTTTGTGAAATTAATAACTAAAAATATTTTAAGTTTTTATTATAAAAACTTTTTGAAAAAGTAACATGAATAATTATACCGTTTGAAAAAAACTAATAATTTATTAGGGAAAGTAAATATTTTTATCTAACACGCAATTTATTTTGATCTAATCTTAAATTGGATCTGCAATAATCTTTAAATTGGGACAAACTTTTATTTAGAATCTCCTTCCCGCCAAAACGCCGCCCGTAGATCGCGTGTGACAGTTTTGTTTTTTAAAAGCTCGCAAGGCACACAGATGTCGCGCGGCCCGTGCTGTATCACATCTTTATATACACTTAAATATTTATTAACGTAATCGTTGGCAATAAAACGAATCTGTAAGGAGGTCGAATGCGACACCGTTTATTTTACGTAAACCGTTCTTTATAAACTTGTATTGTGCGCAAGAGTATTATTTTAGCGTCGCATGTAATGCCGAGACGTCTCGGACTTTTAAAGCACACTCGAGACAACAAGGACGCTCTTATTGATTTACGAGACACTTCATTTGTATTTGTGAAATCTCCACCACTTAAGTTTCTTGTTTTATTAAGATGTTATAATGTTACAATGAATCGGGTAAACGGTAGATTGTCTTTGATTTTAATTTATTGCAACGGCGAATAAATTCAAAGTCACTTGAAATGCTTCGTTATAATACTGAAGAAGTATAAGTTAATCTATTGTTATGATTACCAAATTCTCTTAACTGTTTTTAGTTATTAAAGTAATACTAATGTCTAAGAAAAGACATATATAGATCCGAGATCTTATATTAGGATTATTACCAACTAAAGAAAAGTATTACTATATATAATAGTATGACTTTCTTTTTTATTGTCTGTCTGTAGCATTATCCCTTAATACGAAGTAATAGTTTAGAGACATATCATGAGTAATAATATATTATTAACTTGTCAAATAGAGTAGACTGTACCACCTAATAATAAAACGTTAACAGAATCCGCATTATGTATGTAACGATGACCACAGCAGTTGATGGGTATATCTAATGCTGTCTAACTCGGACTGTGCTCATATTGGTGTGATGTAAAGGTGTGTTCTGTAAGTGATCTCGGAAGTCTTCACAATGCTTTGAAGGTGACCATTCAAGAGATATTCTTATAAAGATTAAATCATGTAACCCTTTCTTCTCCATATGAGGTCTAGATCTTTCTAAAATTTATGTTATTTTACAAGAAACAATGATAATATTGACATCCTTATATAATCAAATTAGACGAAACATAGTCGTGTATCAACTAATATTTATTGTACCCTACAGGAGTTCGCTGAGACGGCCATGAACGAGCTACTGGGATGGTACGGGTACGAACGCCTGGAGTTGAGGCGTTGGGCTGCGTCCAGAGCACGGGACAACTCCAGTCCCGAACAGAGCGAGCAAAAGAATAAAGGTATTACAATCTCCATCCCAAATATAATAACACCTTTACACACTATATGATACCATAGTCTCAACTTATGCTACCTATTTGTCCGTATTCCGCATCGAGCTCTCAAATGCTTTGACGATTTTACTTAACTTTTTTTTCAGTATAGTTACTGGTTCCAGTATTTTTAGCTACAATCCAAATGTCGACGCTTATTTCTGTTGCTAAATTATCGTATAATTAAATATAATCAGAAACAAAACAAGTGCTTAATTTACATACTCTCATTAATATTAAATGTAATATACGCTAATAGAAAATGTACACGTTGCAAATTAGAAACAATTATTTTTAATTAATTTTCATTAGTACAAAACTTCTAATAATTTGTTTCTTTTTGGGTAAGGATTTATTATTAAATACGATGATATATATACGAAAAGTATCCTCAAAGCAAAAAAGTTTTGCCTAGACGTGTCGTTGTTTAAAAAATAAAAACTTGTTGTCTATGTGCTGTGACGTCAAATGACAAGCGTTCAGTATCCGTTTAGATTGGCTATATTAAATTTTTATCCATTGACGTTTTAGTATACTATCGAATAAAAAAATACAGGTATATCTATTCCATATATATATATATATATATATAATAAAAATGACTTTTCTTTGTTCACCAATCACGAGAAAACTAGTGAACGTATAGACATGGAACCACGACCATTCGACGCGGAATAATTTGTAGACAGTTATAGGCTATTTTTTTTTAAGTTCATTGATCATTTATAATTTCATTTGTAATTAACTTTTATAAAAAATTTTATTAGGTATTGTTAATGCGGTTGCTATAGTAACGTTTAGTTAAGAAAGTCATTCGCGGCTACGGTTGCTCTCAAGGAATATTTCAGACAAATTTCATGTGTAATTCTATATTACAGTCAGCAAAGAGGCCGGGTAACAGTTAGTAATACATATACACGTTTTTATGGTAATAACTTAAAAGCTTTCTACAAAATTATGATCAAGTAAAAAAAAAACAGTAATTTATTACTGACATCGTAAATTTCATTCCACTTTAACGAGAAACGAAAAATCTAACGTAACATTTCGTAGAAAAATATTATATTAGTACCGAGAAACGTGGCCCCTTGACGCATGCAGCTGCGCTTCTCTGAATTTTCGAACGCACCCTGACACCCTCCCACCCTGCCAGTCGCCCGCGCTTTTCGCCGCTTGCGCCGGGAAATTGGGAGATTGTGATCTAATCTGTATGCACACACACTGCGCTTAATGGTGTTGTATTTTGCATAATAACACTTCGTAGTATTATTTATGGATTGAAATATTTTAGTACTGCTATAAATATTATTCATATTTGAAATATTATGGCAGATGGTTTTTTAATTGACAATTTTTTTTTTTTTTATTCAATTAAGCGACGAGACGAACGATACATTCACCTGATGGTAAGTGATACGTGACGCTTAGGCCTGGCGTTAGGATGTTATACACTCCACCACATTGCACTCGTCGCCTTGTGACATTAAATGATGAATCTGGGTACCTCAGTAATTACATTAGCTACATCGCCCTTCAAACCGGAACACATTAACGTTGGCACAGTACAGTTTGTCGGTAATAGGTTCTACGGTAGTACCCAGAAGTTCTCCGGCAACAAAAACTTTTTTTTTTGTTTCGAGAGAAAATTTTCGAAAGATACCTTGTTCCTGGGGGAAAGTCAGGATTATGTGACATTCTTACTCACTAAAATCCCTCGGTGATCTGCATCAGTGCATTCGGATAGGCTCCGGAGTCTCTTACAAAAAGCACCGGTGCCCCTCTACACTTTGTGTTACATTTCTCTGAAGAGCCGCCTAACCCTCCTAGGCACTATCGCTGAGCCATACGGTGTCCCACGCAGGTTCGCTTGTTGAGCGATAAGCCATCACCCTCAAGGCCTGCGAAATTCGTAGACCCTTTTAGTCGCCTCCTACGACAGGCAAGGCTTACCTTAGTCCTATTTTTACTAGCGCGAAACTACAGGTCTGAGTAACAAAGAGCCACAAGTACCACCACAAGTAATGATTAATTAGGAAACACGAAAATTAGAGAAATGTTTGGAAATAATAATCCTAAAATCGCTAGTGTGTTTATGCCTAAAGCGAACGTTTACAAATTTGATACCGCAAAATAGGTTTACTATTCCTAATGAGCGCGCCGCGAATTCGTTACACGTAACGTTCAACGTACGCCGACGTCAGGGTTGCCACAACAAACACTTTATACTAAATATAGTCATTTATTTTATCCTACAATGTATACCGACGGAGGTTGGGGTCTTAGCTGCTGGAATGGCGACCCTGCAGCGGCAAGCACCGCGTGGACAAAGGACATAAAAACATTGCTGGGGAGCGTCTGGATTTGAATAACGCAAGTGTTTTGTGAAACATTGCAAGAGACCATGTCCAGCAGTGGACGTCCAACAGTTGAAATTATGATGATGACAAAGTATTAATAATGAATTTTTTTTTGCAACTAGCGGGACGTTCACCTGATGTTAACTGATACGCCTGCTCATAACAACGGGGCGCTAGTTAGGATGGAGCACTGGATTTCGTTGTTCTCATCAAAATGTCGAGTCTCGTTTACCTCACTAATTACACTAGCTACGGTGCCCTTCAAACCGGAACACAGCAATGTTTGCACACTACTGTTTGGCGGCAGTACTAGGCGCCGCGGTGATACTTAGACGGTCTCCAGTAATAGAGACCTACCACCAGTGAAAAGTAAGCTAGTAGTATATCAGTAAGGTGTGACCCTGGATTTAAACCAGGGACCTCTGTGTTATGAGGATCAGCTTCTTATTAATCATTTGTTTTAGTAAAACAATATGATTTGTATTGTTTAATAGAATAGTTATGTCGAAGATAATATTCTTATCTTTTTAAAGAGTTTTTTCTTAATATGATAGATAAAGTTAAAAGGTTATATAAAACATTACAGCAGTAGGTAAACAAAAATAGAAAAATAGTACCTTTTTGTTTACTTAATAATATTGTATTCTTTTTCGTCTTTAATACAATTAAATTAAGAAAAAAAAAACATCGAAACATAGAAATAAAGAAATAGATTTAAATGGAAGATTGCGTTTTTGGGTTTTTATCTATTTATATATAATGAGAAAGGGTTCTGTTTGTTCGCCGATCACGTGAAAGCTAGTGAACGTATAGCCACGGGAACATGAGCATTCGACACGGAATGATTTGTAAATAAATGGTTATAGGCTAGGGTTGGGTTGTATATAGGTGGTACGGGGATGGTTATGGGGTTCTCACACAACAACTTACTGAATCCAAGCCAACCTCGCCTGATCGTTGTGCACCCTGCTAATTAAAAAAACGAAGCTCTGGCTCCCACTAACCCCCATTGGGCTAGCATGTTGGGAAATGACTAAAATCCCCCCAATTGAATTTCTACCCGATCGAATGGGAATCTTTGGAAGAGGCTTATGTTCAGCGCTGGACGTCTGGTGACTGACGATGATAAAGGCTATTTATTTTTGGAATTTCATATTTCCTTCATAGTTTTATTTCTAATCAACTTCCATAAATATTTTCGTTTGGTATTATTTATAAGGTTGCTATAGCAACGGTTGTTGCAGAAAGACATTCGCGGCTGCGGTTGTGCCGAATATTTTAATGTTACCAGGTAAGCGGGCGGGGAGCGACTAGGTAAATGTTTAAAGGGAAGTACTTATGGTTAGCAACCCAGTGGTAGTATCGGTGGATGTGACGGGAATAAAAATATAGAAGTTTGCGGTTAAAATGTGATTACTATGAAAGCGTAATGTTACCATATCGCTTTACACGGACTACACCAAACGGGCTTGCAAGGCGCAAACAGTTTCACCGTGTAATCACTTTGTGAGTTTTCTTAGAATACTTTATAAGGAATAATTAAAAAACTTGTTTGTTTGAATTACACATAAGTTATTATTAAGTTTACTGGCGGTAGGTCTTTGTTACCGGAGACTGTTTAGATAGGTACCGGCGCAGCTCCTATATCTGACAAACAGTGTTGCACACACATTACAATGTTTTTGAAGCGAGTTGTATCTAGAGAAATTACTGGAGTAATCAGACTTAATATCCTATGTTATGTTATGTCCAATATGGTGCAGTAACATCCTAACTAGCGCCACGTTGTTATGGGCATGTCACTTACCACCACGTGAGCGTCCCGCTTGTCTCGTCGCTTCATCAAATAATAAAAAGTTTGATAGATTCTGTATATATATTTATATTAGGGGTGTAAGGGTTTCCGCAGAATAACTTACGGGATCCAAGCCAACCTTACCTGCTCGTGGTGCACCATGCTAATCAACAAACTAGCTTCTGGCTCCCACCAACTCGCACTGGGCGAGCGTGGTGGGAAACGGCCCAAATCCCCTCATATCAATCCCTACCTGATCGAGGTAGGAATCTTGGGAGAGACTTATGTGTATCAATGGACATCTATCTGATGATGATGATGATACTAATATTTATAACTTCGAGTTAATAATAACTTTTTACTTCGAGTTAATAATAACTTTCTGACCACGGTGAGCTACCACCACAGCCTATGATCCGAATTGATGTAAGGTCGCCTTAAAACCCAGATTTTTTTTGACATAGAAAAACGTATTACTGGTGGTAGGTCTCTGTTGTCGGAAGCACCAGACCAGTAATTACCACCGCAGTTCCTATTGCAAGTTTTCAATTGCTTCAAACAGTACCGCACGAACATTATTGTGTTCCGGTTTGAAGGGCGTTGTAGCTAGTGTAATTACTGAGGTAACGAGACTCAACATCTTATGTCTCAGACGAGTGTAATGTGGTGCAGCATGTGCCATCATAACTAGCGCCACGTTGTTATAGGCAGATGGATCACTTACCATTAGGGGAACAACGCAATCGTCTCGTCGCTTAATTGAATAAGAAAATAATGTGGTACTTACCCTGATGGTTTCTCACCACAGAGAGCTACCACCACAACCTATGATGATTTAAATATGTATAAAGTTGCCTACAAAACTAGATTTTCCTTGTCGTTCTTTGGCGATGTGGTTATCTAATATGATGCTGAATAAACATCTTAATAACAATATTAAAATTATCTGGCTTGACCTCATCACTATCATCATCAGCCTTTAGACATCCACTTATCATCGTTTCAATGTCTTTCTTGTGCTATCGGATCAGAAATAAATCGAATGCGTCATCATCAACAAAATTTTCCGCTCGGTACTTGAAGCTTCACCATTAAAAGTATCACAAACCTCGTAATGTAGTTCATCCTAATCGTATTGTGTGAAAAGAGAAGGAGAAACAGGAATAGACAATGTTAAGCACTAGACCAACATCCACAATGCCGGGCAGCTGATCCACCTGATGCGCAACAGTAAGGGATTCGCAGAACTGGTTTCCAATCCTCTCTAGCTGTATTTTTAGGGTTCCCCTGCGAAATGGTACAAGACCCTTTAAATATTTTTTTCGTGATGTTCTTTATTTATTTACCTCGTTCCATTGCCCGCTTTTATTTTTGAGATTTTCTTTCATTCGTTTCCTTCTTTTTTCCCCTCGCATTTTCATTCATACCATTTTCCATTCACTCTTAGTTTATCTTCTGCTCATGGCGTCTCATCTTTCACCACATTACTTACCTTAGTCTTTGTTTTTTTTTAGATGTTTCTTATTTTTAATTTTACATTTCTTACTCTTTCACTATCTTACATCTTTATCTTATTCCTACAATATTCAGATATGTGTCGTCTTCCATCCTCACTCATTAGTGAGGCGGCTTTATTAGTTGGAGGATCACATGGAGAAGAAGACGAAGAAAAGTGAAATGTTCGATACGTTCGGAGTGGCGAGGCGACGGTGGGCCGTCAGTGTTCCGAGGAACCTGACACCGAGTCGTTAGTCCTCGGCGGATATTAATAAGGCCCATAACGAGATATCAGCGCTTTGTATAAATACGAACCGGCCGCGGGGGAGACGCGGCTCCGGTTACGCGGCCTCATCTTACCGATTATTTAAATGTTCAATATTACAAAAAAAAAAAAAAAAACACGAATAATTAATCTAAGATTGGTATCGTCTCGCTACGGCCATCTTTATAAAACTATTATGTTATTTTTAATATAATGTAGCAAGGAGACGATCACGATGGCAACCGACACGCCGGCTCGATAGTTAGAATGATAAACACTGCAACAATTTTTCTGCCGCCACACAGTATTGTACGTACAATACCGTGTTCCGGTTTGTAGGATGTAGGTAATGTAATTACTTATGTCTCAGGAGGCCGAACACAATATGGTGTTAGTGTATACCATCATAATTATCTCTACTTAGCTATGGGCGTATTACTTACCATCAGATGAATATAGCACTCGCCCCGCGTTTGATTGAATAAAAAAACATGTTACTAGTAGGTATGATATACACTGCACCACGTTGTGCTCCTCGCCCTGAAACATGAGATGTTAAGTCTCGTTACCTTAATAATTTCACTATCCACAGCATCCTTCACACCGGAACACAATTATGTTTGTCTGCACAGTACTGTTTATCGGTTGCAATAGGCGCTGCGTTGGTACCTAGACGGTCTCCAGCAACTGAGACCTACCCCCAGTAATTGCCATTGGTCCTTCAAACCGGATCAATGTAATCTTTGCAACAATAATGTTTATATGTTGAAATACGCGCCTAGAGATCTACCATCAGTGAATGTTGTTCTTTGAACCCGTCTGGTTACCCGCTACCTTCATTATCAATCTTCCACCATAACAGCAACTGCATTCCAACAACCATCTTCAGAGCTAGAGTTTGAAAGATCACGTTTCACCATCTACGTCCTCGTTATCTCCTTACAATACGTAAAGCTATATTAGCCCATAGTTAACCCAGCCGTGGTAACTTAAATTGGTCAAGACAAAGACCATAACCAAGACCAAGACCTATTAAGACCGTATACTGGTGGTAGGTCTCTGTTACCGGAGACCGTCTAGGTACCACCGCAGCCCCTATTGCAACCGACAAACAGTACTACGCAAACATTACTGTATTCCGGTTTGAAGGGCGCTGTAGCTAGTGTAGTTACTGGGGTATCGAGACTCAACATCTTAGGTATCAAAGCGACAACCGCAATGTGGTGCAGTGTATAACATCCTAACTAGCGCCACCTTGTTATGACCAGTTGTATCTGTATACCAAATGTGGGAGGACCAAGTCTTGGTGTTGTTCTCGCTTTTCTCATCACTAACAGACAGATGGAACTTTTTGTTTCTGAAGTAAGAACATCATCATCAACTACTTGTTACTATTGCATAAATTCTTAATATATATATATATATATATATATATATAATTATAAAAAATTCTTAATATATATATATATATATATATATATATAATCACGTGAAAACAAGTGTGTAATGGAATAATTGCTATTGAGTTCAGATAAATATCGTTTCGTATGAGTTGCTGCTTGAGCTGTTTACTCGGCCGCTTGCTCCTTGCGATGCCGTTCATCCATGAATGACGACAATCCAACCGTTGGGCATCATCAACACCGTGCTCCATACATTCGTGCGCACTACTTAATCTTCATACAAATTCTGCAACGAACATGATAACTAGAAAACAGGATTTTTGGAGTCCAGAGAATATCTCACCATAGTGCATCCTTCACCACAAACATCAAATCCACGTGTCCATGATGACCATTATGATTCAAGTGACTATCAGCATGAAACATCATCAGACAATAAACCTTAAACCCAACATTGGTTCAATTACTATTCGTAGTGACTGCGGAACTTTTTTGCGCTGTTATCCTCTTGAAGGTCCCGGAAACGGAAGACAATGTTTAAAGTACTCGGATAATAAAGAAAGATACCTCATATTGGATTTATAAAGTAATTTATCATCATCATCATCAGCCGATAGACGTCCACAGCTGGGTATAGGCCTCCTCCAAAGATCTCTACAACGATCGGTTCTGCGCTACCCGCAACCTTCGTTTATAGGGGGGGATTTGGGCCATTTCTTACCACGCTGGTCCAATGCGGGTCGGTGGGAGTCAAATCATCGTTTGTTGATTAGCAATTACTCTAACCTTACTGTAACATAGTAAATGTCAGTGTCGGTATACAAATCTAATAAAGAAAAACAACAACAAAACATGTTATACTACACTTCACCATATATACTGTTTCACCAGATGAATGCTCGTGGTGCAACAAAAGCATCACCAGCGAGGGCGGAGCCCTACAGCAGGCCGGGGCTGCGTTCTGCTCCGAGTTGTGCTTCAGCCAGTCACGCCGTGCCAACTTCAAGCGAGCGAAGACTTGCGATTGGTGTCGCCACGTCCGGCACACCGTGGCGTACGTAGACTTCCAGGTAAGACCTAATTCTAAGCTAAATTAAAAAGGGTTCGATGACGCATAATCTTGTTTGTTGTCGCCGATCTTTCTTACCTTTTTTTATCGCGGGGAAACTCTTAAAAGATACCTTGCTTTTGTGGAGAAGACAAGTTTATGTGGGGCTTCTATCCACTAAAACCCCCTCGGTGGTCTTCGTCAGAACATTAGGAAGAGTTGCGGGATCTCCTACGAAACGCACCGGGCCCCCCCTGCACTTTGGTTAAAACATCCCACGAAAGCACGAAGGCCTCCTTAGCCCTTAAAGCCCACAGACCCGAGGATGCTTTTAGTCGCCTTATACGACAGGCAGGGAAGACCTTAGTCCCACTCTTAATAGCCTGAGACTACAGGGTTGAAGCTTTCTTACCTAACAACAACAACAATAAATTCTAGGATAAGTTTTATATGTCCACAATGAATCTTATTGTATGTATGTCTATGAAATCTGTAAGCAATGAAGTTATAACTTTCTTACTTAAAGTTATACATAATGTCCTAAGTTATCTTTTTCTTTAAAGTTTTTAATTAGTCAAACTTAATATTAAATATAAATAATTTGTATTTTCAGGACGGAGCCACGCAACTCCAGTTTTGCTCAGACAAATGCCTCAACCAATACAAAATGCACATATTCTGCAGGGAAACGCAGGCTCACCTCGATCTCAACCCTCACTTGGTGAGCAGTGCGTCATCCACTAACCTCATCACTCCCGAGCTTTGGCTTAAAAACTGCAAAAGCCGGTCGGTCTCACCCGCATCGGAACGATCAGGCTCTCCAAGTCCAGAGAACATGACAATTAAACCAACTGTCGAGAGAATTGAACAAAACCACACCAGAAAGTCTCCGCTGCCGTTAATAACTGTCGCTCCAGCGGCGAAGCTGATGAATCCGAGGACATCGGACGAGAAAACAATACAGAAATCGCCAGAATTGAAAAAGGACAGAGGTAAAACTAACGTACGCAAACGAAGGACCTCCAAATGTTCAGCAACGATTACGTCACAGAATTTAAGACAGCACAGCACAACACCAAAAGCGCAGGACTTGCGTATGCGCAGTCCATCCCTGGACGGCTCCTCACCAACTTCGACCGTTGGCACCGCAGGGAACAGCGTTATTCATTCCCCGCCGCACCCCATAAACCATACAGTCCCCCCACCATTCAATCCCCTTTTCGGTATGCCACCACCAGTTTTCGAAGGGCCCTCACATTTTAACGATCACATATATTCGTTCCAACCTAGATTGGGCTTTATACCACGACCCGCTATAATGCAAGAACGGCCTCGTCTCATTCCACCTCTGAATTTTCCTCCACCACTGGGTCAAGCGCCACCAGTAACAGTTTTAGTACCTTACCCCGTCATACTACCGATACCGCTTCCGATACCTGTACCTATACCGATAACGTCGTTCCTTCAAGCGCACCTGAGCAAAGTAAAAACTGAAACCAACGAGGAAACGGAAGGTCCTCTTGATTTCACAATAAATAGCGGTAAGAAGGAAGCTGATAAGGCGAAAGATGCCTATGACGTTGCAATACAAGCTGCCATCCAGCAGACGTTAGAAGCGGTGGAAGAAAACGCAAGAGCAGACGGCAACAGGAATGAAAATCAAACAAGCGAACCTAAAAGCCCGGAGCAGACGTTACCTAAATTCAAAATAACTAGGCTAGGTAACAAAATGGCTAAAATTGTCACAAAGACTAGAGAGCCGGCTGAATCTACCAGACCTTTGAGAAAGCGGCGAAGACTTGTGGAAGTTGCAGCGGAAGACGATTCCCTTATCCCTAAAAATAGGAAAATCGTGGAAGTGTAGGCGAAAAAATTTGGCTGCTTCTACTAAACTTGTTTCGCTGTGGATTAGGTCGCCATCCTTGAATTACAATGTCGCCAGGAGTGAAGGATGCATCGAGTCAATCGAAGGTCCAGCTCACCACTGGGTTTTGTAAATTAAGGTTTTTACATTTATCCTTAATATAAGATGGATGGAAGAGTAACCTACCTAGTGGTAACGCTTACCCATCATCATTGGAACCTGGAACACAGGTAGCTTTCTTTTATCAAAAATCATCAGGGCAGGTACCATATACCTGTCCAGCTATGTTCTCGTTCGAAGGGAATTGTAGCTAATGAAATTACTGAAGTAACTAAAATTAAAATCTTGTGTCGAGCGACGTGCACAATGTGGTGTAGTGTATACCACCGTAACGCCACATTTCTATGAACAGGTGTATCACTTACCATTCGGAGAGTTCAGCTGGCGGAAGTCAAGAACGACTAATATAGTCAAAATGGGTCATCACCAAAGCCGTCGTTAAAATGTGCTTTGAATGATAAGTAGGAAGGTTAATGGTTAAATTTTAACCGGTTAATATATAGACATAGTTAACTGTAATTTTTTTAAATACATATCATAACTGCATCGTAATGCGAACAGAGTTTAACTTAACTTTCAATCAGCTAGTCCTAGTTTTAAGACTTGGTTTAATGTTACTACATCGGTAAACTTAGTTAAGGCAGTTAGATGGCGCGGTAAATGTGATATTAGTAACATAAATATAATTCAATGTAAAAATAAAACTGTGAAATATCGATTTGTTTATTTATTTATTTATAACCTTCTCCTGAAGAAATATTAAGAAATTTCTGTTTCTGCCGCCATGTTACTGATGGTACGTTTCTATTGCCGGAGACCGTCGAGGTTGGTAACATCGCAGAGCCTATTGCAGCTGAAAAACAGTACTGTGCAAACATTACTGTGTTCCGGTTTGAAAGGCGTTGTTACTGAAGTAACGAGATTTAACATCTTATGTCTCAAGACGATTAGCAGAATGTGGTTGCGTATACTTCATTCTAACTAGCGCCAGATTGTTATGAGTTGGCGTATCGTTTACCACCAGGTGAATGTCTCGTCGCTTCGTAGGCTAGTAAATTTATTGAGGCAAAGAGACAACATGACAAACACAATGTGTTGCAGTGTACACCAACCTAACACACCACACATTGTTACGGACGGACGTATCACTTACAATGAGATAAAGAGACGACTAAAAAATATCTAATTATTTTGATTACATAAAATTTAAAAATATAGTCTTAAATTAGAAAAAATATTAGGTCATAGATAAGAAACTATATATATATATAAGATAAAGCAGACATGAAGACTTAAAAAAAAATTTGAAGGTTTTTATGACAAATTTATTTGAGGTTTAGTTGAATTAAAGGTTTTATATGTTTTATAATAACCATCTCAAAACGGGCCGAGGATCCGGGTCCAGTATCAGATGAGCTGTAAGTCAATGACTTTCAAGAGCTTAAAGGTAGTGTATTAGGTACAAATCACTAGATGAGGCGAGTATTAAAATTTATACATGAGATGTTAATTAATCTAATATGCTTAACATATATTAGATGAATCGTCTTTCCGTAGTGTAGTAGCTACAACAATAGGATTGAGGTGACCGCTGCGATTGAAGGCGAATAAAACGGACGGGTTATCGCATTAGCGGTCTTAGATCAGTTATAGGAACCTCGTCCCATGTAAATCTAACCAGGAGTGGATAACAAATAGGCAGTGGCCTCGTTCACAGAACGTGAATCGCCTTTGTACTTTACTTAAGTATAATATTTCCTTCTATCTGTCTAACCGTAATTGAAATATAATAAAGGTGATGTGGCGATTCTATCATCACCAAGCAAGATGTCGTGATACGTACCTAGTGTAAATTAATATTATCTGGCAACACGGAGATCGATGGGCCATGTTATGGTATACATTTGTCTATGATGACCGACCTGTCAAAGGTACACGACATGTGTCATTGTAAATTGATTACAAGTGATCCAAAGTTTTTTTTTATGATGATGTTTGTGGCGCGGTTTTATTGACAGCCATTGCGGCTTCATCGGACTCAAAGCTCGCAGATTTGGTATTCACGAGCTAAAAACCAAATGATAAATGAATAAAAAAAATTAATAAAATAATCCAAAGTAATAGTGTTTCATTATATAGTGCGTCCTGTTCTACACGGGTTATGCAAATTATTAGAGTTCTAGCTATTCCTAACGAACTCCAAAATTGTAATACCATTTGTCCGTGAGATGGCGTTGTTTTCAAATCATGCAATACAAAGTATATTTTTATTAACATCTTTGTTATTGGCTAATATTCCTCAAACATAACGTGAACAGAATTGATATTGATGCATTGAGTCATATTGTATCATAAAACAAAGCATATATGTGCATTTACCTAATTTATTTAGTTTCAGCGTGAAATGTTTGTTTTGTCTCTACAATATCTTCAAAAATAGTATTCAAATGCCTCTGTAGCGCAGGGCGAACAGCTTGCCTTATTACATGGAAGACCCTTGATCGTATCCGGGGTCATGTGTAGTTTGGTTAATATTATAGGTTTTCGAATCTTGACTAACTATCTACCTCGATTCTCCAGCTACAACACATAGGTGTGTCCCTCATGTTATATTATAACCAGAGAGGCAACCAAGCTTTATATTTACTTATTACTTTGTCAAATTGATGTTAAAGTTGTAGCCCGCTTTAGACAAAAATGATATATAATTGTAGATTTATAAAATAATACAATAAAAGCAATACACACAGTCAAAGCTTCTCAATATGGACTCCGAAACCGAAGGATTATCCGTAATGCACATTTACTATTCAAGTATAAATAATAATTCAATACTGTTTCAACGGCGCCTGTAGTTTGGCAAAATCCATTCAAATAACCTTTCCTGCATTCAAATTATACGCTGCAAATAAAAATGTCCGCTCAAATTCGGATTTCGTATGCGAATTTTAAGTGTGAATACAGTTGTCCATTTGGAAGGTTATAAAATGAATACCTAATGTTTGTTTTTATAGAATCCATATTTCTCTTTATTGAAAAAATCGACATAACATTACACCTTAGGTCTCGTATCCTAGTATTTTTTAGCGACAGTACCTGGAGTTATGAATCTTGTCGCCGTCAATATTTAAATTCATAACAAAGTGTCGAAAATGTTAAATTACCTCTTTTGAATCTAAATTTATTAAAATCATTAATACAAGTTTTTTCACTCAAGTTTAAATCCTTCGTTAACTTAGCATTGGATTAGAACTTTAAAGTATCTTCACTGTTATCAATAAAAGAAATTGCGATTTTAGAAGAATTTGAACATATATGTTGGATATCTTAAAAATATAAGTTTAGATAAAACTTTATCAGAATCAAATCAGGGACATTATAAACTAATGACTGTGCTTATATTACGTTCATTCGGATCATTCTTTAAAATTCTACGCATATTGCCTTTTTTTGTATAAAATTACTTTTTTTTTAATGAATACCTAGTCAACAACATATATTCTCTCTGTTAATAAAATTTTGGTATCTCATTACTGTAGTCAGAAAATTGAGTTACATGCGCATATATTTTCAGCTTATATATTTATTAAATGTTTCAATATTGCACTGAAAACCTTCAACGACAAGTGTTGGTTAAACAAAATATATTTTGTCACCTGTAAAAATATTCACGCATAACGTGACAGCGGCGGAGAGAACGCTATTGTTGTAACATACTCTATAAGTAAACAACGCAAGAGGTAATACGTTTTGTGGTTTTACTATCTACTACAATAAGCTATGCATTTCGAAGCATTTAAGCCATCTCTTCTCATCCAGCAGTCGACATCTATCAGCTAATGATGACGATGTTTACTTACATTAGTATATTAATACCTTCTATAACTAACTACCCATACCTATGTTTGAGTTGTACATTTATCAAATTTTTATATAATTTTACATAGTTACCCACTACCTCTATATTGCTGTTTTTTTTGTTCAAGGTGTAAAGATATAATATCTGGACTGATAAGCTTGGCGGTATACGGCCCCGTTGTTACTTAACAGCATACCAAACATCGTATTAATCCACGGACGATGAAAGAAATTTGTTTAATGTACCCTCAAAATACCAGTTCAATTGGTAATTGTATCTGCTGGCCTACAAACATATATTTTAGTAATTTACATTGGTATACGCCTAACAACCACTAAAGTAATATATAATTACTTAAACAAAATGGCGAACATAATAAATAAAGGCATTTTTTTCCAATGAAACCTTTTTGGTTTTAATTAATTTTTGTTATGGTACAATGGGACTGTCATGATTTTTTAAGTCCCACAATTAAATAAAGAAAAAAGTTTGGCTGTGTACTCAAAATAAACAATCACCATCATCATCCCGATAGACGCCCACTGCTGGACACAGGCTTTCCTCAAAGATTACCACATCGATCGGTCTCGCGTTGCTTGCATCCAGTGGGTTTCCGCAATTTTCACCAGCTCGTCGGTCGATCTTGTCGGAGGCCTCCCAACACGTCTACCGGCACGCGGGCACCACTCAAAATAAATAATATTAATATATATTACGTCCTGATGTATTTATATGGAAAGTTATATATATATATATATATATATATATATATATATAAATATTTATACATATATTAGGGAATAAATAAAAAACAGTATATTCTTTAGCTTTAATGTCTTACAAAACATTGCGTCAAATCATTCACATTAAAATAATCATTTCAATACAAGTCAACATTTCGCTTAAGTTTAAGAGTAAACTGCACAAAACGGATGTAGTAACTCTGTTCATGACCATTTGTACATCATTGAGATCCAATGAAACAATTCAAATTATTAAATCTCCTTCAATATTTAAAACCAAATAATCATTGCTTTTTTTTTGGATGCTGCATATAACATTTAAAAGGCAATTCTGGCGATTATAAACAATATGGAAACTTTCTTAACCTTTACGATATTATTACATGTTAAGGTGACCACAACGTGAACATGCTGAGCGATCAAACAACAACATCTTTAACCAGACATTTTTTAAGTACAGTTGCACTGGCACCGAAACAACTTGTGATGGATGAAAAAATCTTAAGGGACACATATCTATAAAAAAAAAAAATAAATCTATTATAACTGAATCAGATTATTTTGAACCATCATAAAGTTTGTTTCTCTGTAATTCTCGGCACATATTACAATATTGGTAACAGTGTGTAGACACCCTAACATTGAACAGCGGCATCATAATTATTGTTTATTGTTATATAAATCCCAAAGTGTTATTGCACCATCTAGCCCACCCACAGCCATTATGTTAGCATTCCACAGAGAAACTTTTTGGGTGGAATATACAACATCTTGTACAGCTTGTTTATGCTCTGTCAACACAACAAGTGGCCGGAGGGAGAACCAGGAAAATATACGGACATGACTATCCCAACCTCCCGTGACAAACACTTTACCATCCATACGGGATTGTACTTTATTAATACCCGGGTTCTTGATGGTGACATCCATCTTGAGCGCCAAACTCAAGTTTTTCTTCCCCATGCAAAATATCTGCACAACATCAGAAGTATTACCAATTATACCTTTCATCTGTTCCCTATGAAAATCTACAGACATTGGGCATGCTTTAATTTGTAGCTTGCTGATACATTGACTAGTGTTGCAATCCCACAACAATAACCATCCACCTTCATAACCTACAAAGAGACATGACTTTTCAGATGAGAATTCAACAAATTTAATACACATGGGATCACCGAGGTTAGGTGGTGGGTTCTCTGGGGTGAGGGAACCTGTTTTCTCTCCAGAAAAATTATAAATGGCAATTCTGGATTCCCCATCAGGTACGTAGAGTGTTTCGAGTTTTGTGTTGGCTTCAAAACGACAAAATCCTGGATAGTCTATTTCTATCATGTGCTCCTCCTTATATCCTGAGTTGGTTAAATTAAAAATTTTGAATTTGCCACCCTTTTCTTGAGTTATAAGCTGGTTGTCTGTATGGATAATATGAAGGATGGGAGCTTGACCAATTTGTATTTTTTGTTGTACCCGGTTAGTCTACAAAAAGAAGTTACATATATTATTAAAGAAAATCAATTTATACCTAGATATTTTAAACAAAAATTTACAGTACACATTCAAAATTATTGAACCCTAAATTGAAAATGATAAATGGTTATACAATGCACCAATATAATATTAGGGCATTCAAGAAAAGAGTGTATATAAGACTGTCTATGGGTGTCAGTGATCATTTTTCACCAGGTGAGCTGTACACTTGTTTGCCTGCCCTTTGTATAAAAAAAAAAAACAAAATAACCAAGGCTGATCAGGAACAAAAATATATTAACCATGTGACAACTATTTTAAATTGTTATATTTAGAAAATATAATAATACATCTGTGCATTTACAATGAGACTTAACCAGATAGGTAGCTTTCTACTGAGAAAATAAATAATTAGGAATTACCCTACTTCATTAACTTTATTTTCTAATAGAGTTAAATATCAGCATAATATTTAACTCAAGTTATCTAAATTTCAAGACTTGTGTCAGACATTGAAAAAAGAAAAGAGGTAATAATTTTCAAACGGCTGAACTAATTGTTTTTAATGATGTCTAGACCTGCTATTGATCAAGTCCCCTGACAAATACAAAGTACTAGATGATAATTTGTTTGGTAGTTAGAACAGCATAGACATATATCTGCAATAATTTTTTAAAACTTTTTTTTTATATAAATGGTAAACAAAATATATGGGCATAGCATCAAATAAGTTAAAAAATATGCATTATTGTTTAAAATTAGCTGTTTAATATATGTATTACAAATCACTGGTATTAATGTTAAGGTTTATTTTAAAATCCTATAGAATATTTATGTTAAACAAGAAAACTTATTAATTTACTAACAAGAAAAACTATAATTAAACTAAACCAAACCACTTTTTTCAAAATAATGTCAGCAAACAATGGATTTATTTCTGGGTCATGAAATGAGGGTAGTGAACAGAAAATTTTAAACAAATTTTTCGATTGCCATTTCAAATTAAATACGAATCACTCGCACAGTTGAGATAAAAACGAACACAGGAATTAGCATCCTTGAAATATTTGATGTTACCTGAAGGTTGTATGCATAAACATAGCCATTTTTCGAACCGGCCAGTAACCTCTCGAGTCCGCCGGGAAGAAAGCTAAATGCCAGCGAATACACAGGCGAATTATCGACGTTTCGGATGGTATAAACCGGGTCAGGTGGTAGCAGTGCCATTTTTGGTCAAGCTCGAACCGAAATATTTGGTCGGAATATAAAAATAAAATAATAAAAAAAATAATTAAGCCATCAGAAACTAAACCCAACTACGCACAACACAAAACTGACACAAAAACAAGAAAGTTTATGTTCTGACGTTTCATTGGTACGTTCATAATACTACATATTTGAAAATAAACTGTCGTTTATCGATAGAAAAACCTAACTTTATTACAACAAAATAAATAGTTATTAAGAAATCTTATTACTTTAGTTATAAATTTATATTATGTATTTCTATTAAAACACCAGAAAAAGAAATAATAATTATTTATTAAAAATTAAGTAGGTTTTTTTAAGATTAATAGAAAAATTTTATAAAGTGAAATTAAAAATAAAAGAATGGGTATGTAGTAATTTTAAGTTAAGTTCAAAACGCTCTTCTTTTTAAGTTCTTTTGTTATCATTAATTGGATTGAAATTCTTTAAAGTCGTAAAAAAATTTATAAAATTTTGTATAACTATACCCTATAAATAATAAACTTAAAAAATAAATAGATAACTCATATTAATTTTAATTAAAAACTTAATAATAATAACTTGTTTGTGTGTAAAATAGTATTAACATCAATGTCTTATTCGATACAAAGAATCGAGTGTAAAGCTTGAATTTAATTATTAATACACAACACTGTGTGTCCTAATTTGTCAGACGTCCGTCAAGCACTGCGACAACTCAAAATTCTCGCGAAGCTTCACCATTGTAGTGTTTTACAAATTTGCGAAGTTTTGAATGAGAGCCAATCGATTGTACCTAATAATGGGTGCCATATGTAAATTAAGAATACTAATTTAATCGTCGAAATCACAAATGGCTACGGAGACGCTTCTAAAAACAAGCAAGCATTCGAAGTATATATCATATAGGAAAATTTTATACCATAGGTTTTTTGTTGGCCTACTATTGTTTATAGTGGTGTCTCTAGTGTTTACTGTGCTTTTTAATATTTACGCGGGAAGTTCACAACGGACCGAAATCTATGAACCAGTGAGTTTAGATTTAGGGAGATTACAAGTATCGAAAATTAAAAGAAATTCTCCACATTCCGAGCCCCGCCACCAGAATTGCACATACTGGAGTTGTTTTAACATTTACAAATGCGGAAGGGGTGGCCACGATAAGATAACTATATACATATACCCTTTAAAGGAATACAGGACAGAGGATGGTAGAATTATTTCACAATTGTCTAAGGAGTTTTATGAGATCTTAGATACTATAAAACATAGTAAGTATTACACGCCGAATCCTGAGGACGCCTGCTTGCTGGTGCCCAGTATTGACACATTAAACCAGAATACTTTTTCAAGTAATCATGTGTCTCAAGCTTTGTATTCTCTGGAATAGTAAGTAACATTTTTCAAACAATGAAAAAATAATTACATCCCGAAATCAAAATGAAAAAAAATGTAAAAGTTAACTCATATAAATTTAAATATAAAAATTAAGTTTAATAATATCTTTGTAATTTTGTCTTGCAGGACTATTGACTATAGTCCTTACTTTTTAACTGGTTAAATAATATCCTGTCTTCTATGATTTTAATCTGTAGTGAAAAATTAAGAAAGTTAAGTGTTATTATATTGCATAAGAGCTTTAAAGTCTAAATAAATTTGAAAATATTTACAACAAAAATTTTTCAAAAAATTTATATGTGAATATTAAATAAATAATATAACAGTACGCTATATTTTTTTGTAAGTTAGTGTATAACAGTTTGGCTTCATTATTATAATATGATTTGTTACAATTAATTTTCAACTGATTAATAGTTCATCATCATAATACATAAGTTAGAATACATGCTAAATTTATGTGTAAGAATCATTATTTCTCTTTAAGCTGGAACAATGGAGAGAACCATCTCATGTTCAATATGCTACCTGGTTTTGCACCTAACTATGAAACAGTCATCAAACTTAATACAAGTAAAGCCATTATAGCAGGATCCGGTTTTGACACATGGACTTTTCGATATGGATTTGACATTTCAATACCACTATACAGCCACATCGCTAAAGGAATTGATAGCACACAACCAAAACAGAAGAATTACCTCATAATATCAACACAGCATAATATACCTGATGATTATTTAGCTGAACTGCAGAATATAGCATCATCATCCAATGACTTACTGCTACTTGGCAAGTGTAAGATGGAATCATATAGTCTAGATCACACCAGACGATGTGAATATACAACAGATAGAATGTTTAATTATCCAGATATATTGAAGGAGGGTATGTTTTGTTTGGTGGTACGTAGTGCAAGACTGACTCAGTCCGTTTTAATGGACATATTGGCATCACAATGTATTCCTATTATTATATCCGATACTGTAATCATGCCTTTTAACTCGCATGTGGATTGGCACCGCATATCATTGTATGTGCCCGAAGAAAATATTAAAAATCTGTTAAGGATAGTCCATTCAGTTAGTAAGGAGAGAAGGGGGGAGCTTTATTGGCAATTGAGGTGGGTGTATGAGAGGTATTTTGCCAGTATAAAGAAGATTACACTGACAACACTTGAAATAATTAATGAAAAGGTTTTTCCATTAGCTGCTAGAATGTATGAGGACTGGAATATGCCAGAACATATAGTAAGTTGTATTAATTTTAATCTTTTAAAAATGTAAAAAGATATTAACTTTAATGCAATAATGATGAATGAATGAAATAACGAAATTATTGAAAATGCATTGTGTGTTTAGAAAAATTGCAGTTTAGTATCCTGATTACTATTATTATCAGTTTAGTATCCTATTAGTACAGGGTAATTATTAAATGTACTAGTGGTTAGCATCTTTTGTATTTTTTATTGTGTGTATAGTGTTTGTATTTTATAATTGTTTAAATTAAAAAGCTTAGAGCATTACCACAAACCAACATAGTAATTAAGTGGTGCTGTGATCTGTAGTGTTAATACATTCTAACCTAGTAACAGCCTAATTATTTGTATGTTTGGAAGACCCGCTTTGTGTTTGTACTAGAAAACTCTCTCCGGAAGTTGTTCCAATCCGTTGCTGTTCTTATCAAAAAACAGTAGATAAACCTCTTTATGTTCCTACTTTAAACTGGGGATATTTATCATGTAAGAATGGCGATTCCCTGTGCATCTTGTTGTCTGGTGGTAAAATGGGGATGGTCGAAATATATCATGTAATTCCAGTGCACACTCCGAAATGTATATATCTGTGTTCAAGAATGTATAATTAGATCTGCGGTGTAATGGTGAACCGGTAGCTTAGTCCAGGATGTTAGTTCGATTTCGAGACTACATGTTGTCTGCAAAAGAAAGTTTTTCGGTCCTTTTTTTTATGAGATGATATTTTGCAGTACGGGCCGGTGAATCCGTTATTCTTGCCGGTAACGGCGCCGAAGTCGCCGGGCTTCACGGCGGTCATACTTACGTACGACCGCGTGGACAGCCTGTTCACGTTGATCAGGAAACTTGTGAGGACACCGAGCCTCGCCAAGATACTAGTTGTGTGGAACAATCAGAAGAAAACACCGCCTCCTTGTAAGTACATATTGTTTATTATTTTATTTGCTTACGAATAATGGCTTTAATAGAGAATGTATTAAGGCCAACACTTGATCTAAATTTCACACGATGTGAAGTGACAATGACACCGAAGAGGGTAAAACCGATTCGCAGAGAATATGCTGGCTCTCATGTATTGATAGCCGAAACATAGCAGAGTATAGCACAGTTATAGCAACAGATTTCCAATGTAAGTGTTTTAGCTATCTAGGCGGATACAATAAAACCTTATCACCAACTTTATAACACGTGGCTTAGAAATCGAACCTCGAATCTCTGTATTACAATGTAAGCCTTTCGCCGCTGCGCCATAGAGGCAGTTTTCATTGGATTGTACTTTACATAGATAAGCAGCACTGTGTAAACATTGCGTTCTGCTTTGAAGAGCGCCGTATCATGTTACATTGAACTAACGAGGTGTGCTGTAACCGTTTAGCATTAATTATAGACGATAGGATTTTCCTAAGCTGCATCCTTTAATTAAGTACCAAAGCAGCTCCCGTTTCCACCGTCATTTAAGTTAAGTTTGGTGGGAAGAGATCGATCCAATTTGTGGCCGAGTGAGGCAGTACGCAAATACAGCTGGGTTTCAATTTGAGTGGCGCAGCAGCTAACAAATAATCTTGATTATTATAGCATAGTGTGGTAAACACAGCTATTGACATTTGAAGGGTAACTACCCCTATATAAACCGACAAGTGCTATGTGGAGCTGTGGACGGGAGTCTCGAATAGCGCCCCTATACGGGAAGTCATCCTAAACTAGTTATGTCCCTTAGTTTTATATTATTAACAAAAACTGAAACATTTAAACATTCCTAGATATAACTTTATATAGATATGAATATAAAAAAAGAACACCTATAAGGTTATCTGCCAATCAAGCCTTTGTAACCTTTCAGGGTTGACTGATACAGAATGCCGTCTTAGCATTACGTCCACCTGTATACCATGAATGGTAGAGTAAATAAATAAATATAAATTTAATGAGAACATATATACATATACATATATACATATTTTCATATATTTTTTTCAAGATATCCATAACGTAGTACGGACATAACATTTGGATAATGATGATGATACTGCTGTTGTCGGATACCATCTAGGTGGGTGCATTAGTGTATTGATTTTAAAGACATTGTAGCTAATTAGTCGGGGAACGAGATTCAACGTCTTATTTCTGCGACTGGCGAAATATGGTGCGGTGTCTATCATCCTAACCAGCGCCACGTTGTTATCGGCAGGCGTATCACATACCATCACTCGTCTCGTCGCTTAATTGATTAAAAAAAAAAAAATGTTTTATCTTAACACCTGATGACGATTTATTATAAGATACCCACTGATAGTCTTGCCGGAAACCGGACTAGGTTGGTACCTAGGCATCGGTGGTCCGCAGCTCCTATTTTTGCTGACGAATAGTAGTGAAAAGTCAAGGCGAACATTTACTGTGTTTCGGTTTGAAGGGCAACTCAAGTCAACGAGCACATTATGGTGCTGTATATATCTTCATAACTAGCGCCATGCTGTTATAGGTAAGCATATCTCTTACCGTCAGGTGAACGTCTCGCTAGTATCGACGCTTTGTTGAATAAAAAAAAATTTAGTGCCCAGTTGATAACCCGCAGCCCGCTGTCCCTCCGTAAATCTATTTCATCCCTTTGTATATTTAATGTTTCCATGTTGAAAATTGATTAAAAAAAAACAATTTTAAGAGATTTCTGAATGAGGGTTGTGAAAACTTTTTTACATTTATAATAGATTATATGTATATAAAAATAACCTAAGGTACCATCCCCGATACGTCAGTGCATATATCGACAAAAGTTGTGCGTGCAACAAGGGTTGATGAGGATTGTTCTTCTTCTTTCTCCTAACGTAGAACTGCCTATTTTTTCAGGCATCCTCTTCTTTACATAAGGGAAGAGGAAGGAATTTTTGCTGAAAAATATTTATTTCTTCTCTTTCTTTTTCTCATCCTCATCCGCACACTAAACTTTTCTTAAAAAAATCCTCATCTTTATTTTGTTTCTCACAACTACTTCGTCATCGAACTTACGTGTTAATTATATATGTAGATGAGCGTGTTATATATGTAAATTTCTATTATATACAACTGCCGTCAGTTGTGTCTGATAACCTTTTCCCCCTATTTAAATAATTATACAGATGTACACAACCGCATATCGCAAAACTGTTGCGTGATTAAATCTGTCCTTCACGTTACATCCTCGTTGAAATACAGAAAAACTTGTATTTCTTTTATATCACGGAGCCACAAATACAAGGAGTATTCGATGTAAAGTTATACCAGACCATAAAGACAGGAGTATATCACACAAGTACATCATCACACAGGGCTCATGGTGAGATGTTGTCATTAGTCACCATTCAAAGTATAAGCTGTCGTTTATTAATTGTAGTTACCTTCTTCCTCCTGCTCTCATCCCAGTTATGTGAGATCGGCACAGTATGTACTTCTCTTTCGTATCCCTCTATCAGCCATCATATCTGAATTCACACTCTTCTCACACATGTCATCTTTCACACAATCCATCCACACTTTCTTCGGTCTTTCTCTACCGTTATAACCATCCACGTTCATTCTCATCACTTTCTTTATCACTTATTAATTTTTGTTACTATCAGATATTAATTTGTCTTGACATTAAGTTCACCGGTTAATAAGTGATACGCCTGCTTATAACAACGTGGCGCTAGTTAGGATGTCATACACAGCACCACATTGTGCTTGTCGTCTTGAGACAGAATGTTTTATTTCATTTTCCCCAGTAATTTTACTAGCTACAGCGCCCTTCAAAGCGGGACACAGTAATGTTCGCACACTACTGTCTTCGTCAACAGAGACTTACCACCAATAACTAACCACCTCTATTTCTTATTACGTTAAGTAGCAATGACGCCATAGATGGTGAAATAATGTTCGCCGTCTAATGCCTTCAAAAGACTGGACTTCACAAGTTAACAGCCGGACTGCTAATAAGATAACCAACCGATTCGAAAAGTATCCACCACCAATCAAGCTTTACGACACATAGCCTAGGAATCGAACCGAAGACCTCCGTATCATAAGGCATACCACGGAGCCATTCAAATTATAGAGTGCTAGTGTTTACAAATTCGAAGCATGATATTTGATATTGGTCAATCAATCGTCATCCGATAGACGTCTGGCCTCCCCCGAAGATCTCCACTTGAGGTTCATAAGGAGGGATTTGGGCCATTTCCCACCACGCTGGTCCAATGCGGGTTGGTGGGAGCTAGAGTCTCGTTTGTTGATTACCAGGGTGCACCACGAGCTGGTGAGATTGAGTCGGGTCCCGTGAGATTTTGATCTAGCTACTTTTATTCAGCCGCTTCTAACTGATCGTCATCTTTTCTAAATCTTTTTACATCTATACTAATTTTATCATTCTAGGTATTACTTGTTCATAGTTGTAAAGGGTTTAAGTACACGCTAGTACTTCACATAATGACTATATAAAAACAACCTTTACCTATAATTTAATTATGGTCTTAGCAAAAGAAAATCTATTTGTATACTTTTAAATATTTATAGTTTCTATTTTTTTTAACAATACAAAAAAATTACTAATAAATTTACTGGTGGTAGATCTCTTGTTGCTGGAGACTATCTAGATACAACCGCAGCGCCTATAGCAGCCGACAAACAGTACTATACTGTGTTCCTGATTGAAGGGCGCTGCAGCTAGTGAAATTTCTGGGGTAATGAGACTTAACATCTTGTCTCGGGCGACGAGGGCAATGTGGTGCAGTGTATACCATACTTAATAGTATCACGATGTTATGGGCAGGTGTATTATTAATATTACCCACAAATGATTCAAACCCTCACCCAATCTACTGACCTCATTTTGTCAGTCTATCACCCACCATCTTCGGCTTGATAGAGACCAGCAAGACGTTCTCCTGATCGTAAGTGATACGTCTGTCTATAACTGGGCAATGGTTAAGATGATATACACAATACCACTAGCCCTCGACGCCTTGACACATAGGATGTTAAGTCTCATGACCCCAATAATTACACTAGCTACAGCACTCTTCAATCCGGAACACAGTAATAATAGCTACCTAGCAGTAATAATATAATATATAAACAACAGTAAGACCAACATAAAAGCCTCATATTTTATCACAGCTAAAGCTTATAGTAAGAACATTTATGGTAATATCTAGATCATACTTTCAGAATATTTTCAGCATAAACCTAGCCTGTATTTTACATTCTAAATCCCAGTCGCAGTTCTATTGTATTTGTTATATCTAATATAAAAAAAAAACATCTAAGCATTTTGTTTGACCTGATTATGACTAACGCCGTTCTATTCATCTCGGCCATTGAATCATGTGATGCTGTGAACGTTCTCTTTCAATGATCGAAGGTTTATTGTTAAAATTGGCGATTAACTTCTTTATATAAATGCACAAATGTTTTTTTTTATTATAATACCATAAAATTATCTGAAATTGCTTCTTTAAATCATCATCATCAGCTAATAGACGTCCACTGTTGGACATTGGCCTCTCCCAAAGATCTCCACATCGATAGGTACCGCGTTGCTCGAGTATGGTTTTTTTATTTTTTTGATCTCTGAAACGAAGAATCGAGCGAGATGTTCACCTGAAGGTAAGCGATACGCCTGCCCATAACATGGAGTCAGGATAGTATGCACTGCACCACATTATGCTCGTCGCTTTGAGATATAAGACGTTAACTATTTACCGCAGTAATTTCACTGGCTCCAGCTTCCTTCAAAGCGGAACACGGCAATGGTTCCACAAAATAGGAGCTGCGGTGGTATCTACTTAGACGGTGTCCAACTTCGGAGACTTATCACCAGTAAAGTGGTGAGCACACCTGACTAAGTTTTGGTTTAAAGTAATTTCTACAGAAGATACTTTTGATAAGACTTAACACGTGTAGTGTAAACATCTTCATTAATATCTCATAGTTACAAACATGTGTATCACTTACTATTAGGTCATGGCCTCGTTCAAAAAAAAACACTATAGAACATAGTATCCGACAGTTCTTCTGGCAGTAACACCTCTGCAACCTCTTGGGATAAAATTTCGTAAAATCCATTATCGGCGAAAGGAATATTTTTACCAGATATCATGTCTCCAGGCCTTATGGTTCCGAAGATATCGAGATGAATCTCTACATAGGTGGGAATCTGTTATATATATAAATAGATAATATATATATACTATCAGATATTTTCAAAAAAATAAACTGCCTTATACACAACATCTTTTCACTGCGCCTGCGGGGACATCAGCGACGTTATTAAGCAACACTCATTAATTTATTTCTCTTATGTATACTCTAGAAATTAAAAAAAAAATCTAGAAATCTAGAAAGTTTGTATAGAATAACAGAAAATATATGTCGCTGCGGGAAGTAATTGAAAAACTAACACTGCGTACAATATGTTAGTAAATAGCTTTCATATATTTTGACCCACATAACTTAGAGACGTGGCTTATAATTTGCAAGCAAGTAGTATTGAAAAGTAACTTAAGTTACTCTTTGAATATTACGTGGCGCGAGCTGGTGAATACCAGTTCCATACGAATGTTTCGGTCTTGTTCACGAGTCGGTCGCAGCGTACGGTGTCGACGCGCAGCTCAGTAAGGCGACTTTCTGTTCAGTGCAATTATAATACAATTACGAAATACTAGATGTTTATTTCATCACGGAACTTCAAGTGTAACATTCTAAGATATCTTTTCTTACATATAAAGAACTAGTTGCTCCCTGCCAGCTTTGGTGGCCGTTATATAAAATCATACTTGAAATTTATCTGAAATATATTTTGAGAGCGACCGCAATCGCCAGCGACGTACTATACCAGCCGTTACTATAGCAACCGCATTAACAATAACAAATGGAAATATTTATAAAAGTTTACTAGAAATAAAATTGTGAAGGATCTATGAAATTCCGAAAATAAATAGCCTACAACCATCAACAAATGATTACGCGTCGAATGTTCATGCTCCCATGTCGACACCCTCACTAGTTTTCACGTGATTGGCGAACAAATGAACCCATTTTTATTATATATATGTATAGATTTCTATGTTATAATTTAAGCTTTAATTATAAAGTTAATCCTAAAGTGACAAGATAAACATTAGAAAGTATGAGAGTCTAGATTTTAGAACTCAATACTTTAACAATAATAGGCTAAAACTTGACCTAGATCTCACGAAGTTTTAAGTGCTAAAAAGGCCGTGTGACGTGAAAGCGTTTTCGATCAGAATTTACTGGAACTTAAGGTGGCATATTTATAAAAATTAGTGTGGTGAGGTCGACCTAACTAAAATCCATAATATGAGACCGCAGAATCGAACCGTGGACCACTGTGGTACAAAGAGTTAGGGATTGCGCTATGTTTTAGCTTTCTTGTCTTAACCCTTTAGAAACTCTAATTTTCCATTGTCTTTTTTTTGTTGTCGGGTTGGAACGGTGGAGGATTAATCTTTTAAAGATACACTGCTTCTTCAGTGCTAGGGTCGGCCTTACTCACCTCGGCACCTTCGCTAGGCTACAACATGGATGAGTCACCCGGGGCTTACTTAGTGGGCAATAAAGGCCCCCACCTTCAAAGCCCACGAACCCTAAGGTCCTTTTAGTCGCTTTCTGCGATGGTTAGGGCTCATCTTATACCCAATTCTTAATAGCCCTAGGTTATCGGCAACAGAACTACCACCAGTAATTATAGATGACAAAGACATTTTATATATTACTGGTCGTAGGTATCTGTTGCCGTAGACCTAGGTAGGTACCACCGCAGCGCCTATTTTTGTCGCCAAACAGTAGTGAGCAAACATAACCGTGTTCCGGTTTGAAGGGGGCTGTAGCTAGTGTATTTGCTGAGGTAAGACTCAACATCTTATGTCTTAAGGCAACGAGCGCAATGTGGTGCAATGTATGCCATACTTACCTTGCTATACCATACTTACCATCAGGTGAACGTCCCGCTCGTCTCGTCGCTGCGTAGAATAAAAAAAAAAATGTTAACCATTCAATTTCCTTTTGCAACCGCGTGAACGCACGATGTATTCTGTAAAACGACGAAGGAAAGTTGCATGTAAATAATCTATGCAATTCATGCGTGCATGGTCTACCGGGATAGTCGACTTAAAGTTAACGGTATAAGGTTTAAATACGATTGAGTTAACACTGGACGGATACAGTTTGTTGAATGTTTTGTGTCTGATGGAATAGTCAGATTGGCGCTACCGATCTGTTGTATTCGAGGGATGGGCATAAACTTACAGCGACAAAGTGGCCCTTGTTAGCATGGCACAGCAACATTGTACTCGTCGCCTGAAAAGACAAGGTTTTAAGTCTCGTTACCCAAATAATTTCAGTAGCTACAGCGCCCTTTAATCCGGAACACAGTGATGTTTGCACAGTACTGTTCGGCGATAGAAATAAGCACTGCGGTGGTACCTACCTAGAGGGACTCCGACGATAAATCTACCGCCAGTAAGATATTATCTTTTGTTACGATTGTTAACCTTTTCTTATTTCGATATCTTCATAGATATCATTATCAGCCGATAGACGTCCACTGCTGGACATAGGCCTCCTCCAAAGATCTCCACGTCGATCGGTCCCGCGATTCTCACCAGATCATCGGTCCACCTTGTGGGAGGTCTCCCAACACTTCGTCTACCAGTACACGGGCGCCACTCGCCACCTTACTGCCCCATCGGCCGTCGGTCCTTCGGGCAATGTGTCCTGCCTACAGCCACTTAAGTCTAGCAATCTTTTGAGCTATGTCGGCGACCTTAGTTCTTCTACGGATCTCCACATTTCTGATTCGATCACGCAGAGAAACTCCAGGCATAGCTCTCTCCATTGCCCTTTGGGTGACTTTGAGCCTTTTCATAAGGCCGACAGTAAGGGGCCACGTCTCGCTCCGTATGTCAACACTGGCAACACGCACGAGTTGAAGACTTTTGTCTTCATTCACTCTGGTATCTGAGACAAAAAAGGTTCATTCGAAGATATAATACAGTAATTTTTTTGGGCATACTGTGAAATTTTTAAAGTGCCTAATTAAAAATTTAAAGTTAATTAAACCGCATCAAAATCTTTCCGTAATTGAAAAAGCGATGATAGCCGTGACAGCCTAGTTTATAAAGTGTTAAAAGATTCGAAGAGACGTCGGTTCAATCCTACTGAGCCTGAGTTGTCTGGAGAAAGATCATTGTATATAAGTTACCTCTTCTTATCTAGAAGAGCCTTGTGATCGAAAATGACGCTTAGTTTTAATAATTTGTTTTAATTTTTTCAGAAAAAAAAATGTTTTCGTGTCTATTTATGAAAATCGCTCATCATATTGGCTTTATAATGTAAAACTTTTGACTCTTATCAAAGAAATTGGTAATAAAATTTTCGCGCCTCTTTCCATGTCATCTGTCAAAATTTTATTTCGCAGCTTCCGAGTGGCCGGTCATCAACAAGCCTTTGAAAGTGATACGGACGAAGGAAAACAAATTATCAAACAGGTTCTATCCGTACGACGAGATCGAAACTGAGTGTCAATTGACGATTGACGACGACATCATCATGCTCACGCCCGACGAGCTGGAATTTGGGTGAGTGGCGTTGCTTTAATTAAGATTCCTAAGTGTGTGTATATATGTGTGTGTGTGTGTGTGTGTATGAGCAAATTTCTGTTATTCCGTTCCTGATAGACGTTTGTTTTTTATTAAAAAAACTTCAAATATCAGTAATTCTTCGTTTTGTGTGCTCATAGCAATTTATTATTTATAAGCTATTTTAGTGTGGACTTTAACAACAGGTGAGAGAACCCCACGATTATTTTAACCTACCAGACTTCCTACCACTATTACATTGTAAACCTGCAGCCATAACTTGCATTTGTCACTTAATATCATGCTAGTTCGGGACCAAATTCTATTCCGTTGTAAATAGAAAATAAATACTGTAATAGTCTGAAAGAGACGTGGCCGCTTATAGTGAGCCATTTGAAAAGGCTTCATGTCGCCCTGAGGACAATGGAAAAGGCTATGCCCGGGGTTTCCCCGCGTGATCGAATCAGAAATGAGGAGATCCGCAAGAGAACTAAGGTCATCGACATAATCCAAAAGATTGCTAACCTCAAGGGGCAATAGGCAGATCACTTCATTCGAGGGACTGACAGCCGACGGACCATCAAGGTCCTCTAATGGTGACCGCGTATCAAAAGACGCAGTGTTGGCAGGCCCTTCACCAGATGGTTTGATAATCAAGTGAAGGTTGCGAGCAGCGCAGAATCAACCGATGGGGAGGTCTGTGGGTGAGGCCTATTTCCAGCAGTGGACGTCTGTCGGCTGATAATCATGATAGTCTGAAAGACATTTATAGTAAAGACTCCCTTATCGACTCATATATAACAGGATTGGTACAGATCAAATACGAAGTATAATTTTTCTTCTCATTCATTACGTGATATGTTGCCATTAGAATCATGGTCTATTAATAATCTGTAGTCATAGATAATAAATGGAGAATACGAAAGTTTTTGAAAACAAATCATTCATTTTGATCGATTGTTTAGTCTGCTAACTTGTTATTACAATTTTCTATTCTATACCTAGATTACAATTTTCTATTCTATTTCTTGATTACAATTTTCTATTCTATTCTAGATTACAATTTTCTATTCTATTCCTAGATTACAATTTTCTATTATATTCCTAGATTACAATTTTTGCCGTCTGTTATTTGTTTAACATTCATTTCGTTTTATTTGTAGTAAAAAACGTCATGTCTATGGTCGTTGTTTGGCCTATGTCCAGCCGTGGACGATGGTGATTAAATGATGATTTTGCTTGTTATGGATTCCAGTTCCCAATGTCCATTACAGCTATTGTGTTAGTACAGTTTACGGGCGGTAGGTCCCTGTTGCTGGAGAGCGTCTAGGTGGATACCACCGCAGCTCCTATTGCAGCCGATAAACAGTACTCTGCAAACATTACTGTGTTACGGTTTGAAAAGCTATATGAAATTACTGGGGGAACGAGACAACGTCAAATCTTTGAAGGCGACTAGTGCAATGTGGTGCAGTGTCTACCATCCTGACTAGCTCCACTTTGTTATGGTAAAGCGTGTCACTTACCATCAGGTGAACGTTCCGCTCGCCTCGTCGCTTCTTTGAATAAAAAAAAAAGGTTCCGGCTATTTTCCCAAAAAAAAATTCTTATTGTTAATAAAATATGTGTTTGGGGATACCAGTCGGAGTTTCACCACTGCTACCTTCATGCCATCACCATGCGTTGAAAAGTAGCTAAGATTATAACAGTTCCATGGAAAAGGCACCATTGTACTCTGATCCCGTTACCATCGTATTATGCGGTCGTCGGCAGATGCTTATAATTTGAAAGTGACAACACGACCGTCATGATACCCGTGTGTTGTTTTTTTTTTTACTGTGCGTTTAGGCTTATTGAAGCGGCGGGCGGAGTGGTCACGCGAACCAGTAGTCAGCGTTCACTGAAATTAATTGATTAAAGTACGATCGCCACGAGTTTTCATATTGCCGGATATCAATTTTATATGTAATTTTTTTTTCACATTTATTTAAAAAAGAAATCTAGGTCTGATTTTGTACATATAAATTTGCATCACGCATTTTATTATTACTGCTGTTTTCCATTTGTCAGGATGTGATCTAAGAGAACTCTTTTATATTTAACCTCGTCTTTGTTTAAACATTCCAATTTACTTTTGAAAATTTTATATAGTTTGCGTGTACGGTTTTTTTTTATTCGACAAAGCTATAAGACGAGTAAGACGTTCACTTGATGGTCAATAATACGCTTAATAACAACGTGGCGCCAGTTAGAATGATACACACATCACCATTACGCTCGTCGTCATATGCATGAGATGTATATCTCGTTACCACAGTAATTTCGGGAGCTACAGCGCCCTACAAACAGGAACGCAGTAATGTTAGCTCACTGCTGTTTGTCGGCTGCAATAGGCCCTGCGATAGTATCTCTCTAGGTCTTCGGCAACAGAGACCTACCACCAAATGAAATTAACAGGTCTGATAATCATTCCCATCCCAGGGTTTTGATATTTTTTTAACCTTTTATTCTTTTTGGTTGCGTTACATTTACACAGTGTCTACGTGTGTGTGTGTGTGTGTGTGTGTGTGTGTGTGTGTGTGTGTGTGTGTGTGCGTGTGCGTGTGCGTGTGCGTGTGCGTGTGCGTGTGCGTGTGCGTGTGCGTGCGCGTGCGCGTGCGCGTGCGCGCGCCCTTACTTCGCTGGTTAAGAGCTAAGTGCCTCAGCGCGAACAAGGTTGATTGTTTTAGGTCACCGTTGCGTAGCCCGGTGATTGATGCTTTATGGTTTAATGGGTTTCCGCGATAACGTTGAGATATACGCGATAGGCCGGGGACAGAGGTGGGGCCCATCTAGATAGTGAAAAGGTTTTATACATTTTTTTTCCCGACTTACTATTCAAGTGTTTTATTATGAAAAAATAAAGAGTCGATAGAGATCTTAAACTGCCTGATCGTGAAAGATACATTTACTCTTACTCAGAACTATATGGGTTTCAGGTTTCGGTACCACATTAATTTCAATGACTAAAGCGCGTTTCAAATTGTCCTTCAACTCTTTAATGTATACTAGCAAAAAGCTACCCCCATTTAAAGGTGTAATAAAGTTTTATATATGGCAGCAGTATTTTCAAATATTAAGAGACAAGGTGAACTCAATATGATACCATCAAAGTAGCCTCGAGGGAGGTACGCAATTATGTGTGAACTAACCTTACGGCAAATATAAGCACTGCAGTAGTTTAGAAATCATCATCACCACTGCTAGATATAGGCCTCCCCCAAAGATCTTCACGTCGATAGGTCCCGCGTTGCTCGAATCCAGTTCATGTGATTGTCACCGGATCGTCGGTCCACTTTGTGGGAGGCCTTCCAACGCCACCCGGGGTCCAACACATTTATTACTGCCTCCTAGCAATGTGACCTGCCCACTGCCACTTAAGTCTAGCAATCTTTTGGGCCATGTCGGTGTCCTTAATCCTTCTACGGATTTCCACATTTCTGATTCGATCGCGTAGAGAAACTCCGAGCTTAGCCCTCCCCATTGCCCTTTGGGTGACTGAGCCTCTTTGTAAGGCCGATAGCAAGGGGCCACGTATCGCATCCGTTTGTCAACACTGGCAACACGCACGAGGTGAATACTTTAGTAACAGTATGTATTACTACCTATATATCTACTATAACACCTTCCATCAGTAGAACTTGGTAGTATCAGTATTCTTCCGACTGGGGAATTTATTCTTGTCTAAAACGTGTCACTGCAATCTTCACTGTGTTTCTGTTCTTAATGGCGCTGTATTTAAGCAGTAACCAAGATTTTTTTTTTCCATAAGGGACGAGGCGAGCGAGACGTTTATCTGATAGCCCATAACAATTTGGCGTCATTTAGATTTGTATACACTGCACCCCATTGCTCTCGTCGCTCTGAGGCATAAGATGTTGATTCTCGTTACCCCTGTAATTACACTAGCTGCAACGCCCTTCAAACCGGAACAAAGTAATGTTTGCACACTACTATTTGGCGGCAGAAATAGGTGCTACGGTGGTACCTAGGCGGTCCCCGTCAGCAGAGACCTACCACCAGTTTTGTTTACTGGTTTACCGGTAGTAGGTTTCTGTTGCCGGAACTTATCTAGGTAGGTACCAACCCTGATAATATTCCCGCGACGAGCAGTAATACAAAGTATATATTCCTAACAATCGCCATGTTATTATGGGCAGATGTATTACTTACCATCAGGTGAACGTCGCGCTCTTCCCGTGCTACGTCGATTAAAAAAAAGTAATGATAAATGCAGGGAGGGTTCTTAAAAACCGTACCGTGATCAAAATTTCTCAAATGCCTTCAGTATGGAATCAGAGACGATCATGCTCCAAGGTATATTGCATTACGGAGGTGGATAGGTAATATAACTATAATTCCTATTTTTGTAAAGAAAATCACAAATGTGGGATGTAAGGGAGTCCCCCGCACAACTCACGGGACCTAAGCCCAATTCACGTGGGACGTCTGTCAGCTGATGATGATGATGAAGTCACAGACGGAAGTTTAAATTTAAAAGTATAGAAATTTTATTGAAGGTCAGAATATCGATAAATTCTTTTTAATAACGAACTATATTATAGAAAGCATTAATCAAGCGTCCTTTCTTTTTTTTATGATTAAGTTTGCGCCGCAAGTTTTAGTGATAACTATTGCGGCTTTATCAGACTCGGGACTCGAGCTAAAATAATAAAAAAATAAAATGAAAATGAAACTAAAACTTTAAAGGAAGTGAAGCGTCCGTTCATTCCGTCGCTAAATGTAATATCCCCTATTCGTCTGACGGCCTGCTTGTTGCGTGCGGCGGGCGTGTCGCGAGTGAATGCCCGTCCGTTCATAGATCGCTTAACGCGAAGTGATAATACATATCTATAATAAACTGTACCCCTCGCCCGCGTCACCGGCCGTGGCACCCCCG
Organism: Ornithoptera alexandrae; assembly: GCA_029030555.1. NCBI lineage: Eukaryota > Metazoa > Arthropoda > Insecta > Lepidoptera > Papilionidae > Ornithoptera > Ornithoptera alexandrae. Next base: position 9,838,461 of record JARDVY010000034.1, read on the forward strand.
CACCGCAACTCCATTTAGGGAAACAATTTTATAAAATCCATTTATAGCTAAAGACCAAGATCGAACGCAATGGAGAGTCACTGTGGACGTCCTTTACCCCATATTGGGATCATAGGATGTTAATAACAAAAAAATTCTCAGCTAGCCTATATTCGGTAAAAGTAACATTTCTACTAAATTTTAAGTCTCGCGACCTTATGGCTCCAGAGATATCATGAGTCTCTACATGGGTGGAAAAATACATATATATATATTTAATTATATATATATATATATATATATATATACTTTTCCCTTTATAAGTTCCCAAGGTTGATCTGGAAGGGCAAAATTCCTGGAAAACGTGCACCTGTTAGCGCAAGAAATGGTTTGAGGACGTAAAGGAGTGGACCGGCTTAATAGCATCAATTAAAAATAATAGCTGAGCATCGAATTGGTATTCTGAACCTGATCGCCAAACTTCAGTTTGAAGAGGGCATCTAATGATGATGATGGTGATGGTATATATAGATGTTCTAATTTATTTTACCAGAGCTTGTTGTCATGCATGACCACGATCCCACCTGGTGTTAAGTGGTGATGTGCACTAATTTATTAGCAGCCTATTTAACGCTTCTTGACACCCACGTCGTATTTGTACGGGACCACTGATGTAGACAAGTAGTTCCATTCCTTTGCTGTTATTATATAGAATGAGGACCTAAATTTGTTTGTTGGCAAGCTGAGGATATTTACAAGATATGGATGGTGACTCACTGCGTGCCTGGTCTTCCGGTGGCGAAGAGAAATGGTGAAATTATATCGTGTAATTCCATCGCGCACTCTCCGAAATCGATACTATAGAACATCGTGAAACTGGACATAAAACTTATAAAATCGATACACAGAATCGATTTATTTTTCGATTTGCTGAGTTGAAGTTAATGGTGATTGTCCCATGTATTAAACGTTGTTTTAACCAACAGATAGTAATTTCTAATATTACTGCTCACCGATAAAAAAGAAGTTATACCGATAAGATCTGCTGGTATTCTACCACAAAATAAACACTAGTTTCGTACTCGTATTCTCTTACTCAGCTGCAGAAATGCATCTTGATATATCCGAAGATGATATTGTGACTGAAATCAGTTATTCCCTAATGCATTCTTAAGTTTTCGCGCTACTTTGACATTGACAAGGACATTTTATTAATTTCAGATTTGACGTATGGAGAGAGTTTCCCGATAGGATAGTAGGATTTCCGTCCCGGCTGCATGTGTGGGATAACGTGACGGCTTCCTGGAAGTACCACAGCGAGTGGACCAATCAGATTTCGATGGTGAGATGTCGATTAATTGAAATGGACTTTCATCCTCTGAGGATATTTAAAACCAAGTGATTTTATAAGTAAATCAAAACTGACACTGCAAAAATCATCATGTGGCCTGAATAGATATAGAATTAATTATAAAACTATTTAAGTCAACGCATTTCTCGTTCCAGGTGTTAACTGGCGCCGCATTCCACCACAAAATTTGGTCGTGGTACTACACGTACAAAATGCCTGCCGAGATCAGAACCTGGGTAGACGACCACTTCAACTGCGAAGACATTGCGATGAATTTTCTGGTCGCGAATGTTACTAGAAAGTCGCCAATCAAGGTGAAGTAATCTCTTCAGGCTCGTTAAAGCAGACCCTGTACCGCTATACTCTTTTTTATGATGTTAGAGTTATTCTAAGTTAATGTGTTTTCTAGAAAATCCTTCAAGCCCTGCTTGTCGTAAAAGGCGCCTAAAAGGGTATAGGAATTTCGCGGGTTTTTGAAGGTAGGGGCCCTTATCGCTCAACAAGCGAATCTGTGTGGGACAGCCTAAGAGGGTTAAGCCCCTCTACAGAGACGTGTTCAAAGAAAGTGTAGAGGGGCACCGGTGCGTTCTATAAGAGATCCCGGAGCCTTTCCAAATGCACTAATGCAGACCACCTAGGGGGTTTTAGTGAGTATGAATCTCACATAACTCTGACTTCCCCCTAGAAGCAGTGTATCCTACGACGATTTTCCCCCCGAACCAAAAAGAAAAAAAGAAGATCCTTTAAACCATACCTTAGCAACGTCTGCACACTTCTTCTTAAGTCAGTCACATAGACTTCCTCCAGTAAGTGAAATTTACTAACCGGAAAGGAAGCTTTAATCACCCGTTTAATGTCATAAAATCATTGCAGGTGACGCCGCGTAAGAAGTTCAAGTGCCCGGAGTGCACCAATACAGAGATGCTGTCAGCTGATGCGCGCCACATGTCGCAGCGTTCCTCCTGCATCGATAGGTTCGCCAAGACATACGGTCATATGGCGCTGAAGCCAATCGAGTTCCGTGCCGACCCGCTGCAGTACCGCGAGACGAGCTCCGGTGTCCCGCAGCTTTATCCAGATATCGGCGCACTCTGAACCGAACGAAGCTGATGACGGCAGCAGGTTAACAAAAGGCTTGAAGGAATGGGTCGTCGGTTACTTCTCCACTACGTAAGTTAAAATGACTTTCCGATTCATTAATTCCCCATGATGAAACGAACCAAAGCTTTATTATTTAAATGTACAAAAACTATTAAAAGGAGGGGGGGGGGAAGGTTTTAGTTTTCGGGAGGTATGGACAATAACAATCGAAAAGGCTGCACGAAATGTATAAAAGGGCTTCGTCCCCAAAACCAGGGTATGTAGTTTGTAACTGCTCCTACAATAGATTTTGTTATTAAAAAAATATCCGATCAAACTACGCTAGAGACCGTTATTTATCCAATCATTTATTATTACATAATTATCGAGAAAACTCTGTGTAAGCACAACACTATTGGATAATATCTGTATAGAGTGTGCACATCACTAGTCGCGGCAAAACGCCATCTTGTGCCATGTGTACCAACTTAGTAATATTAATTGGATACCCAACAATATTGTATTAAACAGGCAGCTTTTGTAACCCTTACGTCCGCAACCGTTTTGATATTTAATATATTTTTATACGACAACCCTAGCTTCCACGTGCTAAACACATATTCAGCCAGAAAGTCCTTATATGATTTAAAAAAAAAATATTCACTAAAGCCATCTTGGAATAATAGTTATCACTCTATTATTAATATCTTAGAGATTGGAGCACAATCATGCCGTAATGCTTACTCGCCGGCCGTTACCTGTTTTGTAGACGGAACCGCTTAGAAGCGGAAGTCGTGAAAAAGAACTATTTTTTTTTTATTTATTCACTTATTTACTCATTAATATTAACAAAAAAAAACAATATATAAATGAAATGATATATATTATCTGTCATATTTTATCCACATCAAGTTCGTAAGCGCGATTCGTTTGCAATTCAAGATGGCGGCCGTGTGATGGAGTTTGACCTCTTTACTTGCCATTCCTTTCGCTGTAATAAACAATAATAGTGCAATAAGCGTTTAGCATTTAGTTTAATTTTATCGACTGGTGCTTTATGGGGGCGTATTTGTGAGAATGCTTGCACTAAAACCTGTGTTGCCATGCTTAAATCTACATAGACGTTTGAATATGGGAGAGCACGGTCCGGATATATACCAAGTTATTTTAAGTTGTTTATCTCCGGAAATAATAAAAGCGTTTCGTAAAAAAAAGGCAGCTACAATATAGCGAACTATTTAAATTAAAAATTTTTTTTCTATGAAATTAGAAATTACATCAGTTTAGTACACTGGCAACTCAGTTTTACCATTTTAAGTCAGTCGTAACATCCATTCATGCTTTAATAGTTATTTATATTATAAATGATAATTAATATTTAATTCCCTGAAGAATACTTAAAGTATATATATTAATATTAGTTTATTAAGATTAGCATTTCGTAATGCAATTTTGAAACGTCTATTTAATTTTTATTACAAGGACAATATGTTTTACGCCATTATTTTTAATCGTTTTTAAGTCCATGAAATCAACAAGATAAATAATCATATTTTAAAAATAATAAAAGTACATTAAAATTAACATTGTTAATGTACCCTCATAAGTTATAAATAAATTATGTTGACTCTCTCCTTGTGAGAAAAGGCCTCTAGTCCCAGTTGTGGGAACATTGAAAAGTTCGTTTATTATTATTTATTATATTTGTACTGTAATGTCTTTTCCTACTACCTTTTTATTAAAACACAAACTACCCACACAACCCTTAATAAAATCGTCCAAAACGTAGTAACGGGTAAACGGTTGTTTCGATTACTAAATGTTAAGGTTAAAGGTTCTATCGGATATGTTGGACAATGTTTTGACATAAATAAAATGGCGACTAGCCGGATGTCCTTAGAGCGATGAAATAATTCTAAAGGCGTTAGTTAACGAGCTATAGTTGTATAGTGAAATTTTTTAGTCCATTTCGACATATCGGTGCTTGTCTAAAGGATTACTCCTAGACGGAAGGTAGGGAAGGCGGAAACGGAAACATAGATAGTGAAAATATATACAATATGTATATTATACACGGATATCGCACTATAGATGCGTAGTGAGATTATAGAGTAGTGCGTGTGAGTGCGACCTTATATTTTTTGTACTTGAGTCGGTGTGCTTATGAACGGCAAAGTGTCTAAAGTCAAACGACACGCTTGATAGACACATGTGTAAACTCTATGGTGACCATAGATTATTTTCTCTAGTGTATATATTTTAAACCTTATCACATAAATGTTCAATATGTCCGTCACTAAATGAATTTGCAATATTTAATTAATGATTATGCGTAAATGATAATGCAAATTCAGTTCGCATTCGGGAAATGTCGCGTGACAGATAAACGGTTGAGTTTTCCCGCTATTTCGAGAAGTGCTCTCATTCCATTTTTTCGATCCACTTCACGCGATACATAGTGTTTATTTATAAGCAGCAACACCAACGGATTTTTCTTAACCGTATACCGTTTTTACTTTTATACGACCCTATATTTTAAGAGATGATCAAATATAATTAATTACGCTGGCAATAATAAGTACATATTTGAATATAGCCTTTTATATCGAGTTTGTTTATGGATTTTTATATAGAGAGATATTTTTATTATTTTATAGATTTATATGAGAGAAAAAAAAAATAACATTTTTATAGCAAAAGGTTATTTTACTTTCCGGTAAAGTTTTTTTTTTTAAACAACCATGGCCAAAGACCTTGTCGACTAGTCTCGAAGATGTATTTATGGTTTAAGCATTTAAATTATGTTAATTGGTAAGAGATCTATATCGAACGATAGCGGTTACCAGCGATATATCAATGATAGACTGAGCTAATTTTTCATTTTACGATAGAAATATTGCTAAGCGTTAGAACGTTAGATACAGTCGTTAGTGTTCCGTAGGTTCGTCTGTAAGCTCCGTTTCGGATATTAATATGAAAACTTTAATTAAAAAAAATAATAATTGAACTCTTTAAACAATGTTTTCGAATTTGTTATAAGTGTACTTCTTTGGCCTAAATAATAAACGATCAATATTTCTCTAGTACATCGCGATTTGTCTGAAAGGTCTTAATGTTAAGATTGTTTATCGCATTCGGAACTTGAAAAGTCACTTTTGTGTAAGTTTCAACTACGTTATTAACTTCACTGATGTGGTTCTAGTTCAGAGATGCTAAACATTTCCATTATATGTATAAAAATGCGTTCGTATTTTTTTTTTATATTAATACATTTGTCACAAGCAGCATCGCAAAGAGGATATTAATATTAACTTATGTATAGTTAAAATTTAAATTTTTACTAAAAAAAATATTTTTACATTAAAAGCATTAAATTGTGCTGGTCTCTATGAAATGGTAGCCATTGATCCATTTGCACTAATTTCCAAATTTTTTAGACACGATAACTGTAAAGTATGCACACTACTAATTACCTTTAAATATGCTCATCGTGTTGTCGTTACCGTTGACCGTATTGATTTTAATTGCTCTTCTCAAAATGAATTTCATCTTTAAAAAAGTCACCTACATATTATTAAATTGTAAGTATTTTTAAAACAAACTTTGCGCACATTCTAAGGTAAATACAGTATATTAATATTTATTAAGTTTGCTTACCATTGACATCTCTCGGTTCGAGTGACTTTTAAAGTTCCCGCCTAATTTAGTCTGTGGTGCGACGTGACAGTTGTCAGATTATAAACAAGTTCGCGCGCGTTAATTGTATTGTGTAAATAGTCGAACAATCTGTTGTACGAATATTGATTTGTGTATAAAGTTTACGCGGTCTATGTGGCTTGTTTTTTTTTTTTTATTAAATAATTCCTTTAACAGTGCCCTGGGTAATTAGTGTGATGGTTCCATTGATTGGTGGGGTAAAAGAACTTTAATATAAACCCAACCTCATATATATAATGTTGTATATGAACATTAATACTTCAAAAAGATGATTAAAAAAAAACAGTTTTTTTTTATTATTATGTAACCAATATATTTATTTGAAGGAATTTTAGACCGTCTAGGTAAGTACCACCGCAGTTACTATTACTGTCGCCGAACAGTACTGCGCAAATATTACTGTGCTCCGGTTTGAAAGGCGTTTTAACCAGTGATATTACAGAAGAGGCAAAATATTTTATCATTATACATTTTCATAATTTTGTGTTGTTGTGTTTATCATCCTAACTAGCAGCACATCCTTATGTCCTGCTTACATCAATGAGTAAATGAAACAACTTGAAGAATGTATGTACTTTATAAATAATATTTTATCAATATATATATTAAATTAAATTATTGTTGGTGGTTGTCAGCGTCTTTAATATTATAAAGCAAATGAAAGAACACTTTAGAATAAGTTCAGATGCATTTGGCATAAGGTCATATGGCATCGGCCCCTAGGGAAGGATTATATAGATGCTTGATCACCACAAGGAAGTTCACAAAGTAACGCTTTAGTGACAATTAAGTGCTACTGTTGTACCTAGACGGACTTGGAAAAGATACTAAACATTAGCTTGGATTCTGAAAAACACTAGCTACGAGTCTGATGCTGCAAATCTTTAATAAGCACTGATGTTATATAAAAATGTTACATCTATTGATTTTCCTTTATATAACCGCTGCGTTGATCTTTTTATTTAAATTTATTTCTATAAATATAAGCCACATACAGACCAAAGCGATGTAGAGCCGCGCGGGCGCACTGTTTGTTGATATTTTATTTTTGTATATCTGTAGATAATGTTTTCTATGTGTAAGTTCTTAATAGTATATTATGATTTGTTGCGACCCTGTACAGCGTGTAAATAGTACACTTATTTTACAATGTGAATAAAATGGAGACATATCAATTTGTAATGCTGAACGTTTTATTTTTACATCACATACCTATTTCATTAAAAGTCCTCCATACCATTTTTTTGGAGATTGGGTTCGTAAAGTGCCTGAATGGCGACACCGCACTGGAAAGCGCAGCGTCGACAGACACCCCACTAGGTGGACGAAGACATAAAAAATATGGCTGGGAGCCGCTGGATTCAAACAGCGCGAGGCCGTGGTTTGTGGAACACGTTACAAGATATCCAGCAGTGGATGTCCATCGGTTGAAATGATGATGATGATGATATCTTTTTTTTATCTGGGGAGTAAGGGTTATATAGGTTCTAAATATAAAACCTTGTTGGTTGTCGCGCTCGGTGCGTAGAGTTAGATGCCAGGATCTTTTATGGAACAAAGTAATGTCTACCTGATGGTAACCCATCTTTCGGTAACTTTTCTGTTATAATTGTCAAAGAGAAATGGACAGAAGGTTAACCTGATGCAAGAGATACAGCTGCCCATAATAAGGAGAGTAAAAATAAAAACAAAAGCCAGTTCAAATGTTTAGACAAGTCTAGCTTTTTTTAATCGTTTCTATAGCAATAGCTCCGCTATTTTTTTTTATGACACTTCTCTTATAATGAGATGACAAAATTGTAACGTTTCCGACAAATTTTGATAACACGAAGTGAACAATGTCCACTTAGTGATTGCAATGTCGAACCAAAGTGGTGATAACCAGGATTATTATCGCCACCTCATTGCGCCCATCACTTTGTGGAATAAGATGTCAAGCCGTGCACGAGACGGCAAATGAATGAATGAAAGTATTGTAGGGTTTACCTGTCCACTTCTATGATGTATTATGGTTACCAGTAGTTCCGGCCGTCGGGCTACATCAGATAATGCTACAGCCGATATACAATGTAAGGGTGGTCGAACGGCCCCAATAACATAAAGAAGAGCGGAATCCAAACAAGGACTTTGATTTTACTAAACCAGCCCACTGCATTACGGAACAGTGTAAACGATCAATTATTTTTTTTCAGTACCATCGCATATGTTAACTTGTTCCTTCGGATCTAAGTCATGTTATATCAGACTTGCGCGGACTAAAACCCTCAACTGTATTCCAGTAGCGGTCGATTCACGCCAAGAGGAATTATATGTAGCGATGTATTTTATACTTTCTATATCTAACACCAAATATTAGTGTGCAATCATTACTGTGTTCCGGTTTGAGGGGCGTTGTAGCTAATTGAAATTCTGCGGTAATAAGACTTGTCATCTTATGTCTCAAGGCGATGAGCACAATGTTGTGCAATGTATAACATCCTAACTGGCGCCACGCTGTCACTGACAGGCGTATCACTTACCACCAGGTCAACATGCTGCTCTTATCGCTTCGTAGAATAAAAAAAAGTAAGACATCAAATAAACAAAAAAAAAACGATTATACCATGTTGCAAACAGTGCGTACACGCAGTACATTCAATTCTTTTTTATTTACCTGTTAACATCATTGAGAGGGGTGTAAAGGATTCCGCCCAACATGTTACGGAACTTAAGTCAAGCTCACCTGCACGCGGTCCACCTTGCTAAATAACAGACGAGACCTAGCCACCCACCAACCAGCACTGGGCCCGGGTGGTGGGTTACGGCTCAAATCCCATCAATGAACAAACGATGTGGAAATCATTTGGGAAGGCCTATGTCCAGCAGTGGACGTATGTCGGTTGATAATGATAGCACCATTAAAACAATTATCAATATTTTATGTTAAATAAATTAATGAAATGAATGAAATGACTAAATAAGTTAAATAAAATACAAGCAAAGAATTATTTGTTTGAATTTTTAACAAGTTCATAAATCAAGGTTAATATTAGAAATAATCCTTCACGACTTACGTTAGTTAAATGGATTTGAACTAAACTGAAAACTGGCAACCCTTTAGATAGATGGCAATCCTTTCCTCCTTTCCTCCTTTCCTCCTTTCCTCCTTTCCTCCTTTCCTCCTTTCCTCCTGTCTCTGTCTCTGTCTGTCTGTCTCTGTCTGTCTGTCTCTCTGTCTCTGTCTGTCTCTCTCTCTGTCTGTCTGTCTCTCTCTCTCTCTCTCTCTCTCTCTCTCTCTCTCTCTCTCTCTCTCTGTGTGTGTATGTCTCTCTCTGTCTGTCTCTCTCTCTCTCTCTGTCTGTCTGTCTCTCTGTCTGTCTCTCTTTCTTTCTCTAGTTAACCTAGGAGACGTTCACGTAAGTCATACGCCTGTCCATAACATTGTGTTCGTCGCGTTAAAATATGTATTTTTTTATTTCATTAAGGGACTAGACGAGCGGGGGACGTTTATCTGATGGTAAGTGATACGCCGACCCGTAACAACGTGGCGCTAGTTGGGATGTCCACTGCACTACATTGCGCTCGTCGCCTGTGAGACACAAGATGTTGAGTTTCTTTACTACACGGTCTTGGTCTCGTTACTTCGACGGTCTAGTCTCGTTATCCCAGTAATTACGCCAGCTACAACCCCCATCAAACCGGAACAAAGTAATGTCTGCACTGTACTGTTAATGGGCTGTAATAAACGCCACGGTGGTACCTATCTAGACAGTCTCCGGCAACAGAGACCTACCGCCAGTAAAGACTAAACAGTAAAGGTATTAATTATGACATCACAAAGTTCCTATTGAACTAGACTGCAGTGTGAACGCTCTTCGAGAGCTTACACGAGTTTTTCATTAAAACTTTTCAAGCTCACTGCGTGGCCATGTCTCGGGAGTGTGAGTAAAATGAGAGCAACAAAGCGCTTCCAAAGGAACCCGCTGCGAACATCGCTGCGTTCAGCGCTCGCCGACCAGCGAATACCTACTTAATCAACCGACACGCGGCTTTTTTTTACTTTCTTTCAAAAAGCTACATTTATACTTTAAATTATTATAATTCCAACAAATTACAATTACCTATCTCGTCCCCATTGTTTCTCATCAAACCGATGTAGTATTTTTGTTATATCGCAAGTCGGTCAACTTCCCCCCCAACAGGTTTCCCGCCTTGTTGTGGCGGAGGGGCTCAGTAGCGGTGGTTTAGTTACCCACGGTGAAGCAAAAAGTTTTAAAATTGATGAAAGGAAACTATAACGGCTCGACTTAATTTTTTTTTTATAGCTTGGTAATGATCCCTTTAAGCGAAGAACATTCCTAAACCTAATAATTCATAGACAACTTTATTTCATAGAAATTTTAAAATTAGTTTGGCACAAAAAACATTTTGAAAGAAATAAAAATATAAACTAGTTTTTTCTTTCAGTATAAGATAAACCTTATTAATTAACGAATATAAGTTTATGAAATTTTACACTTCGGAAATTTTAGTCATTACGCATCGGAATCCTGCAGCGTTTAATGGCCGTGTATCCGAAAATAATCGGTTTGAACTTTTTAATGTTAAGGAATTAAATTAAGAGGAATTTGTGTAAGGGTTTATTAAGAAAACCCGTTTTTCGGTGAAGTTATTTTAAACTATTGTAATTAAAATATTTTGCGCATCTTGTCTTTGGATTTTTAAATATGTTGGAAGTAAAACAAAAAACTATAATAACCAGCAATGTAGGTTAGTTGTGACAAGGTCCTGGGTTTAATGTCGGTAGTACATATACTGTAGTTATTTTAGTATCATTACAGACATGAAAAAATCCAGAGTATTCTGGACTTCACTGTCTTCGCTCTTCTTGTCACCTAACATCATATGCGGACAAGTTTTGTAAGCCTGTCGTTAAGTTATTGTAATATTATTCTTTCATATTTCAAATGCGCAGGCTGACCTAGTTCATGGATTAATAGTGATTAAGGTGGATTTTATGCAGACGATGGTTATTGTTAACTTTTTTCAAAATGAATATTTGTGTGTGGCGTATTTAAAAAGTTCGAAATTGAATCGGTGTATCTCTATGTAGCAAAAATATTACATGCATGTACATGGCTATAATATTTTAGAATTATAACGACACTATAGTGTGGGTACACTACAATATAGTATATGTGTGGGTACCCTACAAAATAGTGTATGGGGTACACTGTCTCCAGTGCGGACGAACAACATTAGTACGTCAGTAAAGCGAGAGCCGCCGGCGAGAGTGGACGTACGACAGTTTTATTGTGTGCATCATCGAATCCAGTGTTAGGGCGCAAACGGCAAATCTCACAGACCCAATTTTTGATCGGCCGATGGAGCAGAAAGGTTCTCGAGAGCGGTGGTCGTTTATCAGTAGGCGGAGTGCTGGGAGGCCTCCAAACAAAATGGACCAACAATCTGTTGAAGGTCGCTGCAAGTCGCTGATAGCGTGCAGCGCAGGACGGTTCGGTGTGGAGATATTTGTTGGAGACATATGTCCAGCAGTGGGGACGTCTATCGGCTGATGATGATAGTGATTTATTTGGTCTTTATATTTGTAAGTTATTACAACCGGGACGAACGTTAACAATTCCACTGACAGCACGCCCAGTCGCCGCGATGATAGGAATCCGTCGACAGGTTTTTTATGTCTTTATTCGTTAAAAGGTTCGTACTAATTAAAATTTCTACGATGTCTCTCGCCGATAAATCACGCGCGCAGGCACGGGCGCGGGCGCGTGTTCGCTCGCTTTTTGCTCTTGTTGGTGTGCTCGGTGCACATTCGCGTCTGTTGACGTTAACAGCACCGCGCTGGGCACAATGCGGCCGCTGTCGGCGGCGATTTGCGGGCCCGCCGGCGGGTACATCCGCCGACAGCGCCGCGCCGCACTCGTAACTAAGCCCGGCGGGTGTGCGGACACCGGACTGTATTGTTCCGTCGCCGGTCGCATCTTTCCGGCTCCGCACTAAGGTGTTGATTGTACATGTAACGACGCCCGCACTTTACTACTCTCCAGTAGGAGCGGTTAACTCTCCGCGGAAAACGTTTGAACCAATTCTATTATCATTTCTTATATCATTTAGATAACGAACGTGCTCGAGTCCTAGTGTCCGACCGCTCGCAGTCTATATCGCCTGTAACACTGAAGGTATCACTAACGCGTTGGCGACCCTCTAACATAAGTATAAGTACATCTATTTTAGGTTTGAAGATAAAAGAAGCGGCGAGCACGGGTAAACTCGGGTGACGGGGAACAACTACGATGCTCGAACATTCTCGAAATCCAGGATCTTAGTCTGGAAACCTTTGCAAATATTTAGAAGCATCGCGATGAACGAGACGTTCACCTGATGACTACACATAACGTGGTGATAGTAGTTAGGATGATACAGTACCAACACTTTGCTCGTCATTACAGACATAAGGTATCAAGTCTCATTACCCCAGTCATTTCACTAGCAAACGGGCTGAATCAGGCGCTGCGGTGGCCCCTACGGCAGCAGCGACCTACCACCAGTATATATAAATAAATATATATATGTTGCTAGCACCATTATCATGCTGCATGAAGCGTGCTGTAAATCTCTACTCCTCCCCCATTCATTGTTTCTACGCACCAGAAACTTTTGAAGCACTGGCATGGGCATAGAGGATGTATCATTAAATATTAATTATCAGTTTGATATCTGATGGGAGTTGCAACAATAAGCACGATGGGCACCGGTGACGCAAAACGATTACAATATAATATGAACACCGCCATACTTCGCTTATGAATATAAATATTTGTGGGTTCATCGCACCGGATGCCAATTGGCTCTACAACGTCTTCTGTTTGGATTAACTAAATATTATAATGCAAACAATCGTTAATTATAATGACATTTGAATCATACACTTCCGGTTACGTAAACCGTGTTTTGGTGGTGCAATGTAGTATGTCCCTTTACATAACAAGGTGATCAAGAGCGTTCGTCTGGTGGTAAAATATTGAAATGTCAGTTAAGATGATATACACAGTGCCATATTATGCTCGTCGCTTTAAAACATACAATGTTAATTCTCATCACCTCGGCAATATCTAAAGCTAGCGCTCTTCAAAAGTATAGATTTCTTCCTTCTAGTTTAGAATTGTATAATATATGGTAATATCAAATGACATTTTATTATATTTTTGTTAATTATTTAAAAAGCGCCATCTGTATTTTATTAACAAAAACATTATGATGACAAGAGTTTCTAATTGTAAACAGATGTCGCTACATGTCGTGTATGAAAATTACCTAAACAAATTAAATGACTAGTTAATAAACGATATAATATATATAATGCGTAACAAATGTCTATTGTAACATTTTTTAATAATAAATGTTATTTGAAGTATTTCACTTTTATATTTCACATAGTTTTAATGTACATTATTTATAAGAATTAAATAAAATGGTCGTCTTGAAGAACTTCCTAATATTAATCGTTGTTATATCAACTATTAATAATAAAACTATCAATAATGACAAAAATTCTTTACAACAATTAACATGTTTTTATTTTATGTTTATAGATAATAAAGAAAAATTTTCTCAATGTACCCTCAAAGAGTAAAACCGTGTGCAGTAGGAATAAAGGCGACGAGCGCGATATGGCGTTGTATGTAAATATTATGAAGTTTTTTTATTTCACGAATTGTCGACACGGGCGAGACATTCTTCACGTGATGGTAAGTGATACAACTGTCCATAACTACTTGCCGCTAGTTGGCATGATATGCACCGCAACCACATTGCGCTCATCGTCTTGATACATAAGATATTAAGTTTTTATACCCCAGTAATTTCATTAACTACAAGGTCCTTCAATAATATCTGCACACTACTGTCCGAGGGCTACAATAGGAGCTGCGGTGGTGTCAAGACGTTCTGCGGCAACAGAGACCTGTAATAGCGAGAGTACATTTCTGTGGTATCACGTACCAGCAAAGGAACATTCCGCTTCTTAAATTTGCAATACAATCGCTTCGTTGTATTACAAAATAAGTTTATTGGAAAATAAAATGTTTAAAGAAATTGAGTTGAAGGAACTATGGACTACACGCAATAAAGAGTGCTGTAAATGGCGTGCGGCTGCGCGATGGCGACGCGTTGAGAAATCTAGCAGTTTTTCGCTAATAACGTCGTAAATTAGACGTAGCTTGATTAATTTTTTCCTTTGCCGGCCGTCGACCCACGTGCGCCGGAGTGTCCATAGTTAATGTGACAAAACGGGGCGCGGTGGAACTCTAGCAAACAAACAAACAAACAAACAAACAAACAACATATTTGGTGATCGAAAACAGCGATTGGCACTAAACAGATTTATGGACGTAATTACACGCCCACTTCAGTTTCCCGTTAATTTCACGCATTAAAGGATTCGTTCATTATCACAGTGTTCATTGAATAGGGTCAGTTACGCTAAACTTTACTTAGGAGATCACATAGCAACATAAGTAACGGAGAGAAGTAACTTGGTAAACTAATCAATCTTTACTGATGGTAGATCTCCATTGCCGGAAACTATCTAGGTAGGTACCACCGCAGTGCCTATTTTTTTTTTTACAGTTCCCCTGCGTATGGTGGATCAGGGTGTTTTAGGTACATTACATTTCATCGTCATCATCATCATCAGCCGATAGACGCATTGCTTGATGTAGGTTTCGCCAAAGATCTCCACATCGATCGGTCTCATTACATTTACCATCAGTATTTTCTACCTCTATTTCCTACTCGTACTCATCTTTCATTCTCTTTACGCTTTCATGCTCTGCTCATCTTTTAAACTTCATTTCTCTATCATTCTACATTCCAATTACTTCTCTCGTTCCTCTTTCCTGCGAAGACTGTCGTCTCATGCTTTTCTTCACAGCTGAAACAAACCTGAAATACATAAATCTTTTCTGCTCGCTGCTTCCTATTGCAGCCGATAAAATGTACTGTGCAAATATTATTGTGTTCCGGTCCGAAGGGCGCTGTAGATAGTGTTATTACTGGGATGATAAGACTCGGCATCCTATGTCCCAAGGAGACGAGCGAAATGCACGAAGAAGAACGTGTAATAAAAGGTTATTATGTAATAAGAAAGCAATTATATCTTTTATCTATTTATATATATTATCTGTATCATATATATTATTTACGAAAACGATAATATAATATATATTTATTTATTTATATCCCTTTGATATAATAACAACTGACATATTTCGCGACTATAATAAAATGATAAACAACCTGTTAAAGAAACAAACCAATGACGGAAAATAATCAAAAGAGGGCGAGAAATTAACCCTGCACTTAAACCCTTTGAAAAACAAAATCGGTGGTAGAAAATGAATAAATAAACAAGGATTAATTATGACGGTAGTTAATAATTAAAAAACGAGTTGTTTAGTACTAGAAAATAATCCGATTTTAATCAACCCTTAAAGTAGACTGTTTGTAAATTAGATATTATCATCAGCTGATAGACGTCCACTACAGGACATAGGCCTCTCCTAAATATGCTCCACATCGATCAGTCTCATGCAGTGGCTTTTCACCATATGCTTGGACCTGGGGGTCGTCGTTTGGAGGGGTGCATATGGGGGCATTTAGGCAATTTCCCACCACGATGGCTAAATGCGTGTTGGTGAGAGCCAGATCCTGTTGATTAGCGGAGTGCTACACCACGAGTAAAAACCAATCGCTCGCACTGAAAACAAATACACAAACAATCTTTTAACCATATTCCAGGGCATAGTATAAAGATCATGATACTACATGACGTTAAATGACAACCAGTCCATAGATAATAAAGTTCAGAATGAATACTCCTTTTTTTTATTCTACAAAGCGACGAGACGAACGCGACCTTCACCTAATGGCGAGTGACACGCCTGTCCATAACAACGCGGCGCTAGTTAGGATGCTATACGCAGCACACCACATTGCGCTCGTCGCCTGAGACGTAAAATATTAAGTCTCGTTACCACGGTAATTTCATTAAGTACAGGGCCCTTGAAACCGGAATACAGTAACTAACGTTTGTACAGAACTGTTTGTCGGCTGCGTTAGCAGCTGTGGCGGTACCTAGACGGAGTCCAGCAGCAGAGACCAGTCACCAGAAAGTAGCAGATAGTAGCTTCCTTTAATAGTTTATTTCTATGCGTTACTCGCAGTCTACATTTTATTTGTTCATGGTTGTCGGTCGAAGTTTCCAAGGCTGACAACTACTTCTGGAGATACTTAAGAAGGCAACCTTCAAAAAGAACATTTTTAATTCTGGTAACACCGTCATAACCCAAACAAATATTATATAATCATTACTATTAATAACAAAAAAAAGTTAGTATTTTAAAAGAAGTATACAGTAGCTTGACATAGTATATATATTATGTTTTTATAACAGTGTTATTATTTCGTTAGCATTTAAATGTTAGTATATCTTCAGGAGAATTGGATGAGATGGTTTCAGCCCGTTCGTAGAATACCACCCATATATCTTAGGGTTGGCAAGTTTTTAGGGGGGAGGCTTTCATCGTGGTGTCAGTTTTTCTATGACTCGGCAACGGTCCTGGAGAGGATTTTAACCTTTCCTGTGCCGAGATGTAATGCAAAACTGGATTGGTTTTTTTGGTTGGAGATTTAGAGGTCCCTAGCAACATATCAAGGTTGACATTTGAGCAGGTTTTAGTAGTGAAAAAAACATGAATTCTCGTAACTTCTAGAATTCCGATATCACCGGAAGATCCTTCCGTGCTCTAAATGGTAATAAAGTTTGCTTACAATATATCCTTGAAATGATCATCCTGAAGACGAAGAAAAAAGTAGTTTGATGACGTACGGCAGTTGGTACGTTGTAATTACTTAACATTTAAAAGAATGGCGCGAGATCAGAAAACTTTTCTCCGACCGCCCGTCCAACTTCAATTTGAAGATTGCACTTAATGATGATGATAGCATCTCCAACTCCTTCCAACAAATAACATAAATAGTTACATTGCTTGTATATCTACATATATAGGAGATATCCAATGATCCATTGGCTCATCATGATATCTCGGAAACTGTTAGACGTATACACTCTAAATTTGGTGCAGATATTGGTTCTGCCGTTTAAAAGTCGACTAGGAATGGATTTTACGAAACTCCTTCCCTAAAGGAGTGGCGATGGTATTACAACCAACGAAGCGGGAGGTGAACAGCTACGTAATACAAAATCTTATATAAACGTTGGAAACCTTTTACGAAGCTAATGCTGATGACGACGGTGTGATGCTGCGATACGTTTTAATAGCTGAATGACGCATCAGCTGTTATTTTCCCTACTTCTAAGAAAAATACCTAGTTCAAAACATTACAAGTACATTAGTTATGTGGTATTAGACAAAGTTTGCGAGCCGCGGGTCAAAATCAAACGAACTTTGCAACTGTGTACTACTACTACTACTACTACTACTACTACTACTACTCCTACTCTACTATTCATGTTTACTATTACTATTATTGTATTAATAAAATATTGCTATCATAAAAATAAATAGTACGTGCATAAACAGGAAATGATTTATTGTTTTAAATATGTATATTTCCTATCGTATAGAATAACAAAGTAAATTTACTTAAACAATAGTTTTGATCAATATGAAACCGAAGTACCCACGCTCTTTCTAAAGTGAACTGCAAAGTAATTTTAAGATACTTATATTGTATAAATCTCTAAAAAACGTTTACGGGTCGAAATTAGTATCATATGACCTTAAGTTTAATCTTTCCTTGATTTCTGTAAACTTAATTATCCATGATTACTTTGTATTGCTGCTGCTTCTGTTGTTATCAATATCTTTAAGAACTTAACGGGTCGCTGCAATTACTTTACACGTCAAATCAAAACATGCGAAACATTATAATATACTAAATATGTTCGCATTGATATTTAAGGGACAATTGTAAATAGTTTTACAGTATATATATATATATATATATGTAGTACTTTAATTTTGTCTTTTGTTTCCGTTTGCCTCCAAGTTAAATAAATAAAAGTATTTGTTATTTATGAAGTGTGCGATTTGCGAGTGTTAAGTAATCTCGGTAAATTATGTATGTTTTCTATAAGTAATTACTATTTTACGATAAATGCTATGCATCATTCCACTGGGCCGGAAAAGTGGACAGCCAAGTAATACTTGCTAAGTATATTTATACCAATTAAATAAAACTATCCGCGCGAGCTACCCTCTCGGGCTTTACTTTATACACGTTTAGTTAAATCAAAATATTCTTGTATAATTCAATTATTTTGCATTTAAATATCCTATTTACTTTATGTACCGTATATATTGCAAAGCAATACGTTTTGTTTTTGTTGATTTCATCTTTTTTGCCTAAAAACGTGATCGTTTGAAATCTCGTCAAAACACCAGCCGATCACATTTGGTGATCATTAGCGATTACTATTATAAAGTAAGTTTAGTGAATTTTTATGAAAAATTAAAATTAATTAAATTTTTTTGTAAATTTTTATATTATACATTGGTAGCAATATAGAAATGCGTAGTGCGTTGTGTAGGGTGCATTTCCACCCGGCGGTGGGTACGGTCCGTCACTGCGAGTGACGTGACAAAGTTTTTAATTATTAGACGTGAAAATCGCCAGCTGCGAGTAGGAGGGATTTCAGTGGCCCCCATTTGACCGCCACTGCCATATTTGGCACGGCTCGCGTCTAAATATGGCTGGCGGCCGGCCCACCGCGCCGCGCCGCGCCGCTCGCCGGCTCGCGCTTCCGGTTCTATTATTTCTATTTACGAAATAAACTCGAAATAAAATCTCTATTTTAATACGGATTTTCAGTCGCTGAAAGGTTCGCGGGCCCCGGCCCCTGCCCCGGCCCCGGCCCCTGCGCGGGTGTGGATGTGTCGGGTTACGCGGGGCGCGGGTGCGGAACGCGCGTCCCGCTCGCCGGCGGCCCCGGCGCCGCGCGCCAGAGCGGGACGGATAGAGGTCGAGGCGCGCGGGACGGAACCGCGCGAACTCAGTTGCGGTCCGAGCGGCCGACTCGCCAGTCCCGCCCTCGGCTCTTTCGCGTTTTCGGTCAGTCTCCGTTCGGCGTTCGAACGGTGAGGTGTGTATAGCGCGTGTGCGCACGGTTACTGTGGCGTACTGCGAGGTTATAATGGACGCGCCCGGCGGAGCGCGGGAGCCCCGCTTCGGGTCGCCGTACGGTATGGGACTCCTCGGGGATGTCGGTGACATGTACGGCGCGGGCCGGCCGCCCAGCACACTCGGTGGCGGAGCCCTGCGGCCAGGGATGCAGCCCTGTCCGGTGCCTCGCGCCGGTGTGAAGCGGCCATCGGACCAATGCTACGACGAGAGGCCATCGCAAAGTCTCGGCCTAGAACACTGTCCTATGCCAGACATTGCAGACGATGGCTATGCATCTCTTCAACCCAAAAAGTCCCCCCCATCTAACGGCAAGAAGACTAAAGGGCGCGTTAAGATAAAGATGGAATACATAGACAATAAGCTACGGCGGTACACAACATTTTCCAAGAGGAAGACGGGCATCATGAAGAAGGTGGGTTGCAGACCATTTTTGGCAATATTCCATAACATAGCCATGTGGGTTATTGGATCCAATGCATACTTGTGCTGAGTGTCTAACACACACATATACAGACCAACTCTGTTCAGTGAATCATAACCACCACATAAAATTTTAATTATTGTGACTCCAGCTGTTGGAACGGAGTATTGATCAAATAACAATTCTGTATGATATCATTACTTGGAAAATGGTTAATATGTATTTTAGACGACTACTGACATATTTTTCAAATAATTACAAAGAAATACATTATGTATCTCTTGTAATAATTCAAATTAAGTTCAGATGTTTCTCACTTAATGGCTGTCCTTCGATTAAAAAAGTAATGTAATACAGGATACCTTTAACAAATTCATTTATGTTTAAATATCTGATTACTGATAGAAGAGTCTGAAATTTTTAACTATTATTGTTATTATTATTTACTGTTTACTCATATAGAATTGCATGATAAATGTTGAGTTTCAAGTACGATTTAAGTAAAGAGCATTTCATGAAATACTTGAAATTAAATTTTGAATCGGCTAGTTTCACTTGACGATGATTAATAAATAAAATTGAGCTCTAAATGTGTGTGAAGATTAACTGTTGACATTTGAGGTTATGCTTACCCAAACGGTTTGATGTGGAATATTGCTGAAAAGTGTCGAAATACATAGTTTTCTTGGTCTAAGCACATATTTTCAAAGAGAGGAAGAAGACAAGTTGTGATAATGTAGGAAATTTCGTGTTTTTGTGAGCATTTGTGACTAAAGTTTTGACAGATGTCAGCTGTTGTTATGATATTGTGCCGTAAGTATATCTTAATTAACTGATTATTAAATGACTGTGATATAGTTTATTGCTAAGAATAATGTCGTTTAAACATTTTTGGTGTTAGTTTTGTGTAATATTAGTAATATTTCGTTTCCATTGAAGTATTGGCATCTGTCAGAATTAGTGTCGTAAATGTTCGATAGATGGCGCGGTTTATCGCTAGGCTGGGAACTTTAGATTAAAAACTTTTAAAATATATTATTATTTTTCCGTATATTCATATTATTACGGTTTTTATGTATAGTTCATAATGTCAACAGCCGTATTTACATAATTTTATGTCTGTTTTAATACATAACTTTCTTTAATCTTTAAAAGCACCATAGATTACAATAATAAGTAACACATCTTAACTCTAATTAATATATACTAGTTTTCCACGTTTAATACAAATTTAACATTAATATGACTACTACCGGATCACGATGATTAATAAAACATAAAAAATTAGTATTCATGTAAACAGAGAAACGTTACCGCGATGTACTATTACGTTTTATTTAATCTGTGCGCAACAGATTATAATACAATAAAGTAACATTATTAAGATAATTTAATAAGTAGGTTTTTTTTGTTTATTTTGTCGTTTCGTTATCGATATTTGGTACGTAATAATTATTTTCAAATAAAAAATTTTTTTTTTTGAAACGACGAAACGATGGGACGACTAGGACGTTCACCTGATGATAAGTGCTATGTTTGCCCATAATAATGTCGCGTGGAACCCTCTGGATGCTTGCAACTCGGTACCGATCCATGTGGAGATCTTTGGGGGAGGCCTATGTCCAGCTGTGGACGTCTATCGGTTGATGATGATGAATGTCGCGCTAGTTAGAATTATATACACTGCACCACATTGTGCTCGTCGCCGTCAGACGTCCCTTTATCCCTTTCAAACCGGAACACATTACTGTTTGCCGGCAGAAATAGGCACTGGCATGGTACCTACCTGGTCTCCGGCAATAAAGACTTACCACCAGTAAATGTCCAACTCAATACACTGCTGCGTCATTTATTTGCAACAATAAAGAGAGTAATTATTTTCCTAATCAATCTAAATATGTATAATATTAAAGATATTAATTTGAACCATGTTTTATACATATATGACATAAATAAAAATAGTCAAGTTGCGTCTTGCAACACTGTCTTCATGCCACAGGATATCCTGTCGAGATAAGTCCAGCTGTTTCGTAGATTACCCGGAACAAACAGACAGGCAATAGTTATATATGTATAATTTGTATTTCGTAAAAATATTAAGTGATTTTTATTTCATTGTCTACGCGACGAGTGAGACGTTCATCAGATGGTGAGTGATCTCCATAGCAACGTGGCGCTTGTTGGGATGATGTCCACTGCACCAAGTTGTGCTCTTCGCTTTAATAAATGAGATGTTTAGGTTTTTTTCCGCGGCAATTAAGTTAAAAGGTTATTTTCATATTACAAACAACTTAATTTATTTGCCTAGATGCATGACTGTTAATTACGTATAAAGTGCCTTGACTTAAAATGTAGTATTCATTTAAAGTACATAAAAGTAAGTCTTCCACTTAACGAGTAATTTGCTTAAATTATAAACTCGCGATGATAAAACGTCTCTGGGTGCTTGCGTGCTTGTTTTTTATTTTAATTGCAACTTAACTTGAGTGTACGGGGTTCCGCACAACAACTCAGGGTATCCAAGCCAACCTTACCTGCACGTGGTGCAATCTGTTAACATACAAACGAGGCTCTGGCTCCCACCAACCCTCATTGGGCAAGCGTGGTGGTAAATGGCCCACATCCCCTCATATGAATCCTTACAAACAACTGAAGCAGCCGCTGGTTACGGTCAGCGCAGGACGGTTCGATGTGAGGATCTTTGGGGGAGGCCTATGTCCAGCAGTGTACGTCTATTGGCTGATGATGATGAAATTGGGTCCTTAAACGATCATTGTGTTGTTAAGTAATAGTTCTGATTGTTATTAATAGATTAGAAATAGGAGTATATATATATAAGTATAGTGTCCTTTTACTTGAAAATACTATAACATTCACCTGATGGTAAATGATACGCCTGCCAGCATCGTGGCGTACAACTACATAAGTATTTCTAAGTAATCTTAATGACGCATGTTAGACTGTAATAGTGTACAAAAAAACAGATTTTTTTTTATATATTTGCATTAATGGTTAGTCTTTGTTGCTGGAGACCGTCTAGCTAGGTACCACCGTAAGCCCTGTAGTGTCGGGCTATTAAGAATAGAATTAAGGTATTCCCTGTCTGCCGTATCGTATAAGGCGACTTGAAGGCTCCTCGGGTTCGTGAGCCTGGAGGGTGGCGGCCCTCAGAGCTCAATAAGTGAGGTTTAGGAACACGGCAAACGCATGGTGATCTTGTATATACCGTAACACAGCGTGGGTGCTAAGGAGCGCTTCGCCCATCCGTGGGCTATTTTAGCCAGAGTGCAGAGGGGCACCGGTGCTTTCCGTAAGAGATCCCGCAGTCCGTCTTAATGCACTGAGGGAGTGGGTAGGAGCCGCACATAACCTTACCTTACTTTACCCCCAGAAGCAGGGTATCTTTTAAGAATTTACTCGCGGTAAAAAATAAAATAAAAAAGGTGGCACAACCGCAGGCAGCGCCTATTGCAGTTGACAAACAGTATTGTGCAAACATTACTGTGTTCCGGTTTAAAGGGCGCTATAGCTAGTGAAATTACTGAAGTAACGAGACTTAGCGCTACGATGTTATGGGTGCGCTTACCATCAGATGATGGTCTGCCTCGTTTCAATGCTTTGTTATATATGTTGGTGTACATCAGTATATGTTGCTGCGTTAACCGTTAGACTTTGAGATTGTATAGGTGGAGCTGTCAGTCCGCCGTCGGATACCCCGGCGACCAGCTCGTCGTTGTCAGCCAATATCCACCATTAACCATGATTAGGGATTGCATTATCGGACCGAATCTTCAATACCCGGTACTCAAGATTTTTCTAGATTTTAATACCTGGCTTATATCGCAACTCCTTTCGGGGAAGTAATTTTGTAAAATCCATTCATAGTTGACCTAGCAAAAGTAACATCTTTACTGAATTTTGAGTGTTCGAGTTTAATAGTTTCAGAGATTTCCTGATCAGTTAATAAATTTCTAGATATTTCCTATATATTTATAACTGGACGTAGGCCTCTCCTAAAAACGCCAGGAGGCTATGTCGAACAGTGGACTGCCGCGGGCTGTTGGTGATGATGATGATGGTGTTATGGAAATTCTAAACTAATCTGCGTGTCTATATTTCCCCGCTAGAAATACATGAAAACAAAACTGTACACTATTTTGACGACCCCTGAACAAAAGAATGGAGATAATAAAAAAAAAATTAATTTGAAAAAAAAAATACTTTTTTTTAAGCGACAGTACGAACGAGACTTACCTGATGTTAAGTAATACCATGACAACGCGGTGCTTGTTTAGGATGGTATACGCAGAACCACAATTGTCATCGTCGTTTTAAGACAAGAGATGTCAAGTCTCGTTACTTTAATAACTTTACCAGCCACTACGTCCTTCAAACCGTAACACAGTAATTTTTGACATAGACGGTCTCCGGTGATGGAATCACGGAACATTATTATTAAAACATTATTATACATACGTATCAGTATGGTTACTGACCTTCGGTAGTAGTGGTGCCATGAAGGAGCTCAACATCGCACAGAGAGTGATGGAAAGAGCTTCAGCCCAGCGTGATTGGATCGGAGATGACGAGTCCACATTAGGACTAATATTACCGATATGGCAGTGAGATCCTCGAACGGTTATGGCTCCCAAATTGGACCACTGATCTGATGAAGGACGAGGGGAGCCGCTTGATGCGGGCGGTGAAGGGCCGGTCGCCGTCGAGATCCTTGAACCTAGGCTCAGCAGCGGGTGCTCCATCACTGTCTCCGTAATTGTTGACGAAGTGTTAATAATACAATAATTAAGTTTTTTTCTAGATCGATTGTTTAGTAACCTCGCTCCAATTATATACGATAAAGTGTAACGTGTACTAGTAATAATTAACTTAATAATTTTAATTAGTTCACTTAATTTTAGACAAAATCGAGATTGTCGTATCATGATCTCTGTTGCTAGCCGGTATAAGTACCACAGCAGCTTTTATTTTTGTTGACCAACAGCATTGTGCAAGCATTATCCTGTTCAAACTTGAATGGTGCTGTACCTAGTGTAACTAAAGTACTGAAGGTACCCCAACTTCCCATGGCCCCACCGACCTAAAGGTCAGGCAGGCCGAATAGTGGCAGAGTGTACGCGGTCTAGCCCGTGTTCGGCACTGCTTATCCACTATTCTCTCAAATACTATTGAAGCTATTTTTTTTATTCAAAGAACCGACGATACGAGCGAGACGTTCACCTGATGGTAAGTGATACCTGTCCATTATAATGTGGCCCTAATTAGGATGATTAACACAGCACCACAATACACTCGTCGCCTTGAGACATAAGTAAGATATTGAGTAACGTTACTTCAGTAATTTCATTAGCTACTGCGTCCTTCAAACCGGAACACAGTGATGTTTACACAATACTGTTTGCAGCAACAGAGACCTATCACCAGTAACTATCGGGGTGTGTCTCAATGCGACGAGCACAATGTCATGCTGCGTTGATCATCCTAACTAGCGCCACGTTGTTATGGGCAGGTACCACTTACCATCAGAGGTACGTCTTCCTCATCTCTACCCTTCCTCGATTAAAAAATACATTAAAGTTTAAAGCACAAGGGAGAAACTTGATCACGAATCCTCACCTATGATGATGAACAGCTTTTGAAATATTACATTACCCGTCTTATAATCGTATGTGATTCTACACATAGTTGTTTATGTCAATTAAAAAAATATTACATTTAACGGTAGTTAGTTATTAATGACTCCTGATTACTTTATTACTGTTTACTTTACTGCTATATAATATAAATGATAGATAGTAATGTGTGTGTGTGTGTGTGTGTGTATGACGCGAATGGGGAGCGCGCGATAAATAGCTCGTTAACGGCCCTTGATATCCGTTTCATTGAATTTGTTGATTAATTTATTAAATGGGTTTCTTTGTTGGCAAATACCACCACCACAGACACCAGGTGAACAAGTTGAGATGTTCACATTGTCAACTAGATGGCGTTAGCTTCAACGAGAATTTAGAATTTGTTTCGCATAGAAATGTAAATGAAGGTATATCTATGAAATGATGATTATGAATTTGTACCGTCGTTATGAGTTGAGAGACTTCCACTGCTGGATGTGGCGCTTCTAATGATGCCCCTGCATACTTAATAATCCTGACGAATTTTATTTAACGAAGTGACGAGACGAGAGAGACATTCATCAGATGAAAATATGTACGGCTTCATAACAGCGCTAGTTAGGATGATATACACTGCACATTGTGTAAGATGTCTTATGACCTCAAAACTCAATAGACGAGCCTCAGGAGGACGGCAATTGCATGATAGTCTTGTATTTGCTGTAGCACAGCGTGGGTGCTAAAGAGAGGGCTTTGCCCTTCCGTGGGATGTTTTAGCCGGAGTGCAGGGAGGCACCGGTGCGTTCCGAAGATCTCGATGCTCCTCCTATTGCACTAAGACTGACCAACGAGGGGGTTTTAGTGGGTAGAAGCCCCAGAGAAATACGGTATCTTTTAAAATTTCTCTCGAGATTAAAAAAAAAATGTGTTGTGACACAAGATATAAAATCTTGTTACCGCTGCAATTTTATTGTATTTAATACTCTTCTAACTGGAACACAGTAATGCTTGCTCACTAGTATCTGGCGGTAGAAATTGGAGTTGCGGCGTATACCTAGATTTATACTAAAATAAAGCGGTCAGGATGTTATACTGTTATACTTCAATGTGAAAGCGTTGGTATAAACTTCAGGTTGAAATAAAAAAAAATCTTATTGTCCTTAATCCGTCAGTGCGGTATCAGAGATAAGAAAATAAACCTGCTTTAACCCTGATAAGATGCGGTTAACGGATGCCGGCGCCGGTCAGTTGGCTACAAAGCGCACGCGATCGGCCCTGTCTCGCAGCAGGTAGCAACATGCTACCCGGTACTCTGCCTGCCGCTCGATCAGCTCGATCAGCCTCCTTTTTCTCTCTTGTTCAGTGATCCACATAGGTTATCAATTTGAGTTTGTCAAGCTGTCGTCTCCTGATATAAATCACGTACGTCCTACAGGCGTCCGTTTCTTATAGACAAACACTGCATACCCTGGTTCCCCGGAAACCTGATTAAATAATAATCTCTCAAGTTACACAAAAGGTACACTATGCACAATCAAGCACAGATATTTCGGGTACGGTCCATACATATAGTCATCATCAGCCGATAGACGTCCACTGCTGAACATAGGCCATACACGAAATCTTTACGTTCTTGCACCTTTTTTTTCTTTCGATGTGTGTGGGGGTGGGGGGGCAGTTTCGAAAAATACCCTGCTTCTGAGGGTGTGTCATGGTTATGCGAGATTCTTACTCACTAAAATCCCCTCGGTGCTCTGCATCAGTGCATTCGGAGAGGCTCCGGGATTTCTTATACAACGCACCTGTGCTACACTTTCTGGTAACACGTCTCTGAGGAGGAGCCTAACCCTCCTAGGCACCATCGCTAAGCCATACGCTGTCCCACGCAGGTTAGCTTGTTGAAGTATAAGGGTCCCCACCCTTAAGACCCGCGAAATTCTTATACCATTTTAGTCGCCTTGTACGACAGGCAGGGCTTACCTTAGTCCTATTCTTACTAGCCCGAGACTAGGGCTGAGGGGCTGGAGCGTCCTTTACCATCGCCCCGCCAGGTGCTTACACCTAGTCTTTTATCATACTTCCTTATCCACTATGCTAGATCTGATTTATTTGTTATTTTTTTATAATTAATACTTTTTGTCATACATAATAGAGGGTAGGTTAGTTTAAAAATTAAAATCAAAAGTCTAGATAGGAGACATGTGTCCGTCACTTTATAGATGTTGTATGGATGACTTTAAACAGAATGTGATCAATTCCTGATAAATGTATAGTTTTACGCTTTTCATCATTTCATTTGTATCTGTTCGTGGAGATTAATGAAATAAGCTAAATTATCACCGTTGAGCATATGGAACCTATTCTGAAGTCTATTATTAGATTTACCCTTCATCATCAGTCGATAGACGTCCACTGCGGGACATAGGCTTCCCGTAAAGATCTCCACATGGATCGATCCTACGCTACCCGCATCCAGCGGCTTACCGCCACGATACAGTCAGCATGGCCTATAGTACCGTCGAGAACCGGGAGCTTTGATTTGGGCTATTTCCCACCACGCTGGCCCAATGTGGGTTGATGGGAGCCATAGCCTCGTTTGTTTATTAGCAGGGTGCATCACGATCAGGTGCGGTTGGCTTGGGTCCCGTGAATTTTTGAGGGGACCTCTTACATCTGATACTTCATCACAAATTAGTTGTTTGATAGATGGTGACACTGTTAGACCTACAACTTAGTTCCTATTTTAAATTGATTAGGATAGTGGTGATGCATCATAGATTGATCCAATTGGACTCTTAAGGATTTTATATACCTGCAATGGGATGAGCTTACACTTGCTACGAATTTACATAGTGTTAACAATGTGGCTGTGTACGCTGAAACCTGCTCGCTTTGACTTCCACGTGTTGACGTCCGAACACAGCGATGCTGTAGGGTTGTTTTCTTTTTAAATTTATTTAAGGCAACCAGGCTAGCGGGACGTTCACCTGATGGTAAGTGATACCGCCCATAACGAAGTGGCGCCCGTTAGAAGAACACTGCACCATATTACGTTCGTCGCCCGAGACATAAGATGTTGAGTCTCGTTACCTCAGTATTTACATTAGCTACAGCGCCCTTCAAACCGGAACACAATAATGTTTCCACACAATTGAAAAAGGCGCTGCTATGGTACCTACCTAGACGGTCTCCGGCAATGAAGACCTACCACAAATTAAGCTAAGTAGAGCTGTACAGTCCGGCACGAAAATACTCCACCACCAACTTAATCTGTTTTATGATTATTTTAAATATTAACACGGTCAACTTTAAATATACTAATTTGTTTCGGCTAAAAGGTATATTTTCTTTAGGGTAGTTTCTTTTTGTGTTTTCTGATGAGCGAGTACAAGTACATGGTTCGATTACAAGGGGGCCCATCTAGACCTATAAACGCCGTGCCATAAATTCGGTCATGTCGGATACTCGGGAGTTTAATTACGCCGCCGCGGGGGCCGGTGGTGCGACACGACCGCTTTTAATGTCGGCGAAGCATGTCGGCGAAGCATGTCGGCGTAGCGGAGTCGTTGCCGGGGCCATGTCGGCGTATCGGCTTCATGTCGACATTGTCGTGGTCATCGCCGACAGCGGACATTGTGCTGCGTTCAGATTAAAACGTCCCACAGATGCGTGGACTCTTCCTACGAACAATTATAATTGGAGTGTATGTTTGTATTATCGAAGTAGGTTATTTTTTTATTTTACTTAATCAATATAAATGCCTACATGTAATTTCCATTAAAATTCATTGTTTTTTCTTTAAATAAAATATCTGTAAGTTACGAGTGGATATTCAAAATAAATACCAGATTTTGATACTTGTGCGATTAGATAACAGAAGGTATAAGAGAACGTAAACTACTTTAAGTCATCCGCGCAAAGAATGAAAATATATAATTTTCTATTTTGCATCCACTAATAATAATATAAAATAACCATAAATTGGTAAAGTTTGCCGGATGTAAAAGGAGTAAATTTTTTTTAACAAAGTATATTTGTGTGGGCACTAACTAGCAAGGGTACCATCAATACACGCAACCTCAATACAGTTATAATATTAATTTATTTTGTAGGAATTTCAGAAAACAAAACATTGAACCCGTTATGAAAACTGAAATATTAGATTACGGGGAAGTTCTTAATCATAAAAAGTAGTTAATGATATAACATCTAACAAGATTCTATACGGATAATAATGTTTAGACATAAATTTCTCCTTTAGTGTAATTCTAAAGAATCCTTACAGATAAACGCTATATAAACATATAACACCATTACATGAAAATACTTGTATCATTTTATTTATTTATTATAATTATATTAACATCACCAAGACGTAGAAATTGTCCAATTAGTATATATGTTTTCAAGAGAGTTTTCTTCGATCCCGAGGGTTCACAAACGAATCGTTAATTTTGTACTCGTATAGAAGTTAAAAGTAAGAGAAGTAAGTATTATATAATGTTGGCTATATAAATGCTCAGTGTGCCTCTTTCCAATATTGAAACAAAGAAAACGTAAGCAGGATAATTAACACAATAAATAGCTCGGAAACAATTGAATGCAAAATGACCCTTCATTGTCCGCGCAGCTTTCGTTGTAGAGCAGACCGCCTTGGCGCGACCCGAATAAATTATACAGTCCGATAAGTCGCGATACAGTCCCCGGGAGGACATTTTAATAAATTTAAAATAACGATTATCGTTCGCCGGAGTCGTGATTTCGTTAGGTCCCGCTCTAGGAGTAAGTCGTCACGAGCGATTACTAAATTAATTAGGACCAAGCTCGGATATATAGATCGCGCCGCTGATTATTTTCCCACACGACGCGACGCGACGCGACCCGTCGCTTAGGCGCGCGCCGAGCTTTTTGTTGGCCGCTGTCGGCGCACCCCGCCGCTGACGTTTGCATTGCGCGGGAAATTTTACCAAATTTTTTATATATTCAGCTATACACCTCCAAGGTTATGCCGCCTAAAACATTGATAGTCTTCTTTATATCACTCGTGTTACTTTTTTTTATAGAAACCTTATTGGACATTATGGACGTTTTAATAATAATTAAAATTATCGTTAATAACAAGTTTTAAATAACTTTTCAAATTTAGATAAAAAAAAAATAACTAATCAACGTATTTTTTTCTACAAATTTTCATTAACAGTCATTAGTTATTTTGAGAAATTATCTGGTATTTTGTGCTGCTGTAGATAAAAAAAACTACCGCTATATTTTTATGTTTCTTTAATCTGCGTAATCGAGCCATTACGGTGTTTCTTGTCAACATTTTTAATCTGTACTGCGTTATGCTATTATTTGTTGTGTATTTAGGTTAAGGCGTGTTTTGCGCGCGTTTTATAGAAATGATACAACTACAGCGTTTGTGCATGAACTAATTAAAGAACGCAAACGCATCTGTGCCCTATATAACGATATCGAAACATTATCCGCAAGGTGGCCATTTTGTTTAGCAACGACGAGAGAGATTAGCAATTCATGGCGCATATTTTTTTTTTATCTACGATCATGCTTAACGTACTGCGATTTTATTAACTCTTGATTTGGTTTGAAACTCTTTTTACTTTATCAATGTTGGGTACCAAAAAAATCCAATAAGTTAAGTTTGGAAAAATAAGGAATTATTTTACACATTTGTAATTAGATTCTATTTTTTTTTATGGAATAAGTTTTAGCGTCTTATAAAATTAGCCTGCTATGGAAATAGGAAGTGTAGTTTTTACCTAAAAGTTAACTTTAAATCAATTTCATTTTAAGTGCAATTATAGAGTGTAGACAAAAATCAATAATTTAAAAACTGTTTAAACAAAACAATGTATTGTATTGAGCGAGCTACATTTCAAATTTTTCTTAATAGGCAGCTTTGCGGTGCGATGTGAAAAGATGCCGTACCTGCTATTTGTCACGTTGTTATAATATAATTATTTATTAAGTAGTGTTGTGACTGCTGACGATGCAATAAACTTTTTACGACGGGTTTTTATTACAATTCTTCGTTTTTTTTTTCAATAAGAGCCAAATAATGACTTACTTAAAACTTACGAGATTAAAAAGCATGAAATCGATGTTAATTATGTCGAGGCATAAATGAAAGAGCCGACATTTTTTCTTTTGGACGGGATTTCAAAAGACCCGCTATGTTCCATTCCTTTATCGTAAAATTTACACTTTAATGCATCCGTAGTAAAAATAACAATTAATATTAATTTAAGAATTTACTACAGTTATATGCTATATGCTAGTCTCAATTACTGGCTGTTTGTAAACAAAAAAAATTGGATCACCCTTCCGTACTCTGTGGAAAGTGGCGAATATAGCCGCAAAAGTACCAGGGGCGCAGATTTAACAGTTTACTTGTTAACTTATTATTGATTTTTACGACATCTAGCGGCGAATTCATGTACCGCGACGAGGATTATGATAGGAATTGCTTAGTGATATGGCTCTTGCGATGGTTGTAATAGTGTTTGTCAGGCGGATGGATGCACGTGATATATTCCTATATAAGTTCGAACCCCACTATGGACGTCCGGTAAAGTAAAATATAGTGAGGAAACTGGTAAGTTTTGAATGAGAGCTTTCGTGGACTTGTGACTATCAACCAGCACTTGGCCAGCCTGGTAAAAACACTTGACACTCTCCTTATGGGAAAAGTCACATTAGTGGGGAACATTAAGTATGCTGTTTTATTTTTATTTGTATGTAATGGCAACATTCCTTTAATTTCATATCGCCTACCAAATTGGTTTCCTAAACGATTAATTAAAAGTGCGGTTTTTATGAGGGTTTTTTTATTTGTTGCTTGAAATCGTTTTAACCGGATTACTTTAAAAATTGGCATATGTACACACACACACACACACACACACACTCTCTCGTATATCACCGATCCTGCTGGTGATGTTGGGAGGTTTGTGGTGGTTGTTCAGTTAATTCGATCAATAAATAACGTGCAGCTGAGGAGTATATTTTTTTTGTTTGTTCGTTAACACTAAGCGCGACCGTTTATGCGTCTTGGTTACCAGGAGTTCATGACTCCGTCAGAGATTGCCGAATAACAGCCAGTGCACGTTAATCTCCACTCGTACCGTAATTGAGCGATTCGAAAGTTTGAGAGCAGCGCGGCGAGCGGCGGGGGAGCTCAAGATTGATTGGGCGGTGGGTTGGGAACGTCTATCGTGTCGGCCCGCCTCCCAGCAACACTACGTGAACGCCTCCCCGTTATGCGCGCCTAGTCCGCGGGTGCCAATACTAAGTCGGCCGAGCGAGGGCTCACATGACAAACTGTCCTCACGTACACACTTAATCGGCGAATTCATCGTCGGACACCAGTTCGTTCGTTAGACGTCGGCAGATCAAAAGACCGCTAAGATCACGACTGAAATGTTCACGAGACGGGTTTTCGAGAAAACACTCGTAATCGCGCACGATTACCAACCAACTAACCAACCACCCCGCTCGCTCGCTCGGTTGGTTGTCTGTCGTCTGTCGTCCACTGACGATACGATACGGTTTAACCGACGATTGTTATTTCGGTTATGGACGAGTATTACAACAACGGAACCAGGCGAACATAAAGCTTAGAAGCTTTCCGTCTTTGCATCTCGGCTTCTATGTACTGCAAATTCGTTTAACAAAATGATGGATGATTTATTAAAGAATAAATATAAAACATGAGATGTTAAATTATTAAAAAAAAAACTTTCTTTTAAGGGTAGATTGAAGATACAATTCTAGAGTATTAGAGCTCTTTAATAAAAAAATCAGTTATTATTATATCGTTTTGTATATTATTTCTTTTATATTTGCTGACCATAGGTTTCTGTTGCAGGAGACCGTCTAGTTGAGTACCATCGAAGCGCCTAGTTCTGCTGCCAAAGAGTGATTTGCAAACGTTACTATCGTAAATGTATCTAGTGTAATTGCTAGGGTAACGAGACTCAACATCTTACGTCTCAGACAACGAGTGCAATGGGATGATGTGTATATCATCCTGACTAGCGCCACTTTGTTATGGGCGGTCGTATGACTTACTATCAGGTGAACGTCGTGCTTATATTGTGCCTTCGTAGTATGAAAAAAAATAATAATAATAATTAGTGCGAACATAATGTTCGTTCGTTCGTTCGTTCGGTGCGTTAGCGACGTGCGTTGGCTGCGTCGCGCGATGCGCGTGCGTTATCTCGAAAAAGTTAACTTTGAGCGTCATTGAGTAACCGCGACACGGGGCCGATGCCTTAATAATTGCGGATAAATTAATCGCCGTTCGCGGCCCTATCGCCGGCAATAAAGTAAGCGGCGCTGCAGAGATAAAGTCCTGCTCGCTGCGTGTGCGCACCGGCCCCGCACTACGGTGTGGACTATCGCATTACGCGCGCAGACCGATCGACTTATCTCTCCTAATGAGTTACACACACACACAAACACACACACACACACACACACACACACACACACACACACACACACACACAAACACACACACACAAACACACACAAACACACACACACACACACACACAAACACACACACAAACACACACACACACAAACACACACACACACACAACACACACACACACACAAACACACACAAACACACACACACAAACACACACACACAAACACACACACACAAACACACACACACACACAAACACACACACACAAACACACACACACACACAAACACACACACACAAACACACACACACACACACACACACAACACACACACACACACACACAAACACACACAAACACACACACACAAACACACACACACAAACACACACACACACAAACACACACACACAAACACACACACACACACAAACACACACACACAACACACACACACACACACACACAAACACACACACAAACACACCGCAGATCTGTTGGACTAGCCAGTACCAGACCCGAGAATTGAGAAGACTTAAACTTTTTATGGGACAAAAATAAAAACTAAAAACAAAATGTTAATAAGGACTTTATTGTAATATCGATTAGAGATAGGAAGGGGTTCCGCTGAGCATCTTACAGAGTCAACCTCAACTGCACGCGGTGCACCCTGCTGATTAACAGACGAGGCTCTGACTACCCACCAACCCGCACTGGGCCATCGTGGTGGGGCTAAGATCCAATTCCTCTCAATGAACTCTTCGATGTCGATTGAGGCCTAGGTCCAGCAGTGGACATTTACTGGCCGATGATGATGATGTTATATAGATTTGCATAATGGGATAATATTACGAACCTCTCTCTATTCTTTACAGTTGCCATTAAAAAGTTGTTGCTTTTGCAGTCCCACATAACATGTTTAAAAAAGGAAGAAGTGTAGTTCCTAATGAATTAGTATCATTAATTCTGTAATCAGAACAAATGAGATAAATCTAAGTAAGCAAAAAGTCTTTTTGGTTGTGTTTGCTAAGTAAATGAATGAAGGAAAGCGATGTGTTGTGTACATACTGCGATAGAATCCGAAACAGTTTTCGCGTCATCATCGCCGAGGCGAACGCTTTGATGCCGAATCCTTTAGATCTTATCGGATAAGGAAAAAGAATGTTTGTTTCTTTTATCGGTGTGCGAGTCGCGGATTGCACCGAAGTAAATCATCAATTTTATCTCACCAATTAAAGTCGATTACGCAGTTTTGGACTGAAAATATTTACATATGTAAATGTTGAACGTGGTAATACGGTCACGCGTGGCCATTATGCGACATCCGATGTTTATCTGCGGGGGACGTCGGGAGAAAAACGGTCCCGCGGCCACCGTAGCGATCGCCGATACCGGCGTTTCATCCAAATATCCGAACGCGACGAGCCAGCGGGGTCCCATCCATAATGTATCGGCACCGCCGCCTTCATACATTAAACATTAACGAGTAACTTTTTATTTAATCGCGTCTCGTGAGCAGCGCGGCGAGTGCCGTTTTTTCGGGCAATTAAAAAAAATCAGCGAAACGTCCACATTTCGGTGGGAAAGCTTACGTTCCGTCAACGTCGTCATGCAGTCGAAATGCGCGGGTGGTTTTTGTCAGCCGCCGAGGAATCCCTGTTTTGATGGGCAACTGGATTTTGATGCTGTTGTGGCGTTTTACAGACGCTGCGCGGGACCTGCAGCCTTGATCGCAATCCAAGGTTGTCGAGTGCGAGTAACGTTTTAGCTTTGTTCGTTTGGCCGGCGCCCACTTGCGTTTGTAATTGTTTTGGGTTGTCAAAAGACCATACACCGAGCTGAGCTTGACGCGGCGCCGCGCCGAACGCGCCCATCCGCCTCAGTCTCGTGGCCGCCGCCCACGCGGCTGCGCGTGCGCCGTGCGCCGGTCGGCCGCGAGCGCGCCGCGGCGTCACGTGCGCGCCCACGAGACGCCTTCGCCGAGCGACACGTAACGTCGCGAAAAAACTATTTCTCTCAACTACCATGATAACCTTGAAATTAAATGCCTTCGTTGAACTGCTCCGTGTGGGCACTTTGGACTTTAAGCACAAAACTATACTAACTTGTGCCGCTAATGTTTGATTATTACTACACAGTTTATACTTCTCATTTTAATTTAAAAGCGCTAATGGGAATGTTGTCAAACCGTGTGCTGGAGGTGGGAAAAATACTAGAACACACCGCAACATGACCACTTAAAGTGGTCATAATTGTACATAAACATGCCGCACAATCTCGGCAATGAACCATTAGGTAATCTTAATTCCCTCATTCTGCGTCAGCTGTTAATTAAGCTATTTGTCAGGTGGCGTAACAATTTACATTTCTCTGGAGTCCTGGGGCTCCACCGCCGCACGGGAGCTTGGAAACGGCGCATTATTATCCTTTTAGGGTATGGCGGCATCTCTAAGAGGCGCTTGGCTTCCAAACCTTTTATTGGACCACCTGTGTTCGCTCGCTCGGACGTCTGAATCGTCCAGTAAATAAGTTTAGCGGGAATATTCCCCGTCTTAATGCTATTTAGTGGCGCTGTTGTTAATTTGCATATCGGTGGGCCTCGAATTAGCATTTAACACGGGGCTCGCTTGATTTGTGCGGTGCATTGAATGGCCGTCAGACTTTGGAATTCTATCGACGCATCTTCGCGCCGCGCAGCCGCAGTTGCAGCCGCAGCCGCAGCCGCAGCCGCAGTCGCAGTCGGAGCCGGATCGCTCCCATAAACTCGGTGACGGGCCGGCGCATTAACATGTAATCGCGACGCGCCGCTACATCTTGTCGGACACGCGTATAAAAATGTCCAACGCGCGACACAATTCACGGCAACCAGTTCCAGACGGCTACGGAGCTACGATTCGCGACTGAAATGTATTGACAAGTGGTCTTCCTTGATGCGTATCGGCGGCGTGATGGTATCGAGGTGGCGGCGCTTCAGTCGGCTCCCGCTGCCCTCGGAGCCGTTGCATTGTGGAGATCCCAGATAACGCTTGTTTATTTAACGCTAAAATTTATTCAGTCACGAAGGCCGTTAAGTGAGGAATTATTAACAGTCGGACGGGTTTACGTTTATGACGAGGGGCAACCATCGTGTTGACTTATGCTCGTTTTTTCGTCTTTGGGAATTAAATGTACTTTTTTGATGTTTAAATTTGTGTTTCTATACGCATATATTAAGGGTAACGTCGGATAAATGCACAAAGCTCCATCAATTTTAATTATATTAATTAAAACACAGACAGATATAATCAATTAACAAGTACAGCCCTGCATGCCAGAAAACTTTAATTTTTTTTTACAAATTTAATGTAGCGCTGTGCGCTTGCGTCTCGCATTTGCTCTTTAAAATCCTGAGTTTTATATAGGAGTAACAACCTTTCTTCCTCTTGCCCTCATCCCAGCTATGTGGGGTCGGCACACTATGTACTTCTGTTCCACATCTCTCTATCAGCCGTCATATCTGAATTCAGGCTCTTACACTTGTCATCTTTCACAAAATCCATCCACACTTCCTTCGGTCTTCCTCTATCGTTATAACCATCCACGTTCATTCTCATCACTTTCTTTGTTATATGTCCTTCATCCCTCCGCACAACATGCCTGCACCATGCTAGCCTCTTGTTCTTGTAATACAGGTGTAAAAACATTCGTTAAAAAATTACAAATAACAAATATTTGTCGTCAAGTTCTAGCTAGCATCTAAAGCTAGGTTTCCATACCTTTATTCTGCGTTACAAGTCGGAGGAAATGAGCTCGGACAAAATGATAGAACGCGTGGACAATATTCAATAAATGGTAATTGGCAAGCGGGGAAACTTATGGAAATTGGCCAAACGAACGCGTTTAAGGCCAATGTTGGCCATTCATAAACTCATGCGCTGCGGTCGTGAATGAAATAAGCAACTTGCCCATTATAGAATAATTAAGGACAATTTAATGCAACTCATATACAGGTCCAAGCTTTATTTGCATGTCCGCAAATATCTATTACTTTGGGCATAAATGGCTCGTCTATTCATTGCGTACTCTATTGTCTGGTCCAAGAGATCATCTTTTTTTGAAGCGTTTGGACCATTGTTTAATTAATCAGTCCTTCCGCGTAATCTGTGATTGTTTCAATTGTAAGATTCATTTAGATTTCTATCGTGCATAGTAACTGCTAATCACTAACTCTTAGTTTGTATGTCTTGTATGTATAAATAGTGTGCTTTTTAGGTAATAGTAGTGGAGAAACATGGCATCACTTCCATTGACTGCTTTTGGCATTGAGAAAAAATTTTCAATTCGAGTCTGTGATATCCCCCAACATATTGATATTGAGACTATAGAGCTGTTTATTATAATTTTTAATTATAAAAATAATGTTTTTAAACAAAGGAAAGCCTCCTCTTCGATCCAACAATAACAGATTTTTATGTTTGAAAATATAATGTTTTGGGTCGCATTAATTAAATGAGAATTTGACACATTTATCATTTCTGAAGTACCGGAAAAACTGATGAAAAGAATTTTTATTTTTTCATAATTTTAAAGGCTTAAAATATATGAATAGCATCCGCACAGATTTCCAGCGCAAAACTTAAAATTCCGTAGCGTAAAACTTAATATTTCATATTCACATTTAAACAACTTTGCATCCATAGTATTTGAAATACTTACAATTGCGATAAAACTTATTTGCTTTGCAGACTTCTTTTCAGTGAATTAAACTCGGTCCATCATCACCATTACTTCAGTCTATTAGTGACGTAGGGGCTAAATTTACTTTAAAACACAAAGGTTTCCGGTCCGTTTTTTGGGCTGTCACATTATGGAGTTTGGGCAGTGAGTGGATTTTCTCGAACCCGCTAGTGTTCCAGCTACCAACACATAACATACAGAATATTGTGGGTGAGAACATGTGCAGCTTCATTGTTCCTTAACGCCGTACGAAATTGAGGTAGAGTGTTAGTCTATTGGAGATATAAAAAAAAAAGATTTGCATATTGTACCGCTATTCAAGGAAATATACGACGTTTCGTTGCTCTCGAATCATTACCCGCTTTTTTTCCCGTAATCAACTCTCCGAACGCATCTGAGGAGTTCTCAAAACAAACTGGGCGCGAATTTGACAGTATTAATTTTGCCACTCCTGCATCACATTATCAGCTTTAAGGCCTCCGATATATTTATATTAGTTTCTTTACGACACGTCGAGTCGATTTCGGCAGCATGGTTGCCGTTTTTGTGTTGTTTTAATCGTGATTAAGTGCCAGGCTCCTGATCGCACCGGCGAAGATAATGGAGCCCCGATCGCGCTTTCGCTTTCCCATCATTACTGTCTCTGGGATCGGCAATCCCGTGCAGATGCATTCACTGTGTTTTTTTTTGTTATAATTTAATCGTTGATTTTTTTTTAATTTTATATTTAAAATTCTGACGTATCTAGAGCAGTGAATGTTATCTTGTCGCTCTCGAATTTAATATGATATAAAATCTTGAACCTTAATGATCGGCTTCACTTTAACTGTTCGACGGCTTAATTATCGTTATTCATACAAAAATTAAATATTAATATTACAATAATAAAAAAAACGTAATAAGAAATAGCAAAAAATAATAATACAACATGGGTTGTATTGTATTGCATTGTATATAAATACTTACATCGATTTGTGGCAAAAGCTGATCAAAACCTGATGCGTTAGGGTCACCGTGTGCCCTACCCATTTGCGCGGCACTGAGTAAAAGTTCACGATTGTGAGAGAATTAAGTTCTTTTTATTTTCCGAATCCCCGCCCGGAGCTGGCGGGCGACTGGTCGACCTTTATGCAAATGCCATAAGAGCATCCTTGCCTTACAGGTGTGATGACGTAAAATGTCGAGAGCAACAAATAAAGCCACGTGGCGTACGCCTGGTTACACCGAAGACGGCTCGTTTAGACCTTTTACGATTAATCCAGTCCGGTGTTGCCAACAAATATGGCAACCTGACGTTTCATAACCTGTTTTTGGGGTTTCCTCGGGTTCTGGCCGGCGCAACGCGCGCTGCGCTATATTTATCAATGGCGTTTGTTAATTCATGAATTATCTAAAACGATTGTCGTTTCAATCCGCTTTAATTTGACGATGAAGATTTAACAGCTTCCCGTCACCGGACGTTGATTTTTTTTATTATACTTTTATATAACATACTCACATAATCGCTTATTTTAAAACAGTAGTTTCGTTTGGATCTGAGTCATCAAAACTACTTCAGTGGATTTATAGCAATAATGGCTGAGTTTTTAGTTTCCTACTTCTTGGATTTTATAAATAATATTTATTAAGTACCTATCTAGATCTAGAGTATGTTATTATTCTTGAGAAAAATAAGCATAATTAATGGCCGAATACCGCATGCACCTGTTCAACCCGCTTTACCATATGACCAGCGCGTTTGCATATTTCTAACATATTTCCACGCAGCGACAATGCCGCAGAGTGCAGGAAACGCGTCTCGGCGCACCAATGACATCTGCATCTATCATTATCTCTGTAAATAGAAATGAGGTAAATTCGTATCAACATTACTTTTTATGTGCGTACTACTTATAATAGAACTATGTCAATTACAAAAGAATTTCTTGACTAAATATAACATATCTTCACAATCATCACGACGCTAGAAAATAACATATTTATGTTTATATTTTTAACGTTATTATAATGTTAAACTTTAAATAATGATATGTCAAGCAAAAATGTGTATTTCATGATTATTTTTTTCTTTGTAAACGCTAAAAGACGAACGAGACGTCTGTCTACCTTATCTTAAGTTATAATATCTGCTCATGATAGCGTGGCGGCAGTTGGGATGATATACACTGCATCGCGTTATGCTCGACGCTTTGAGGGTCCGGTTACTTCATTAATTTCACTAGCTACAACGCCTTTCAAACCGGAAGGTGGGAATGTTTGCACACCACTGTTTATCGGCGAAAATAGACGTTCCGGACTACCGCACTGGTACTAACTAACCTAGACCGTCGCCGGCAATGAAGATCTACCATTAGTTAAAATAAATATTAAAGAAAATCATAATCTAGATCAAAGTACATAAGAAAAAACGCTAAATATGAAGCGAGTATAGTTCAAGTTGTAAGGCTTAGTTTGACTCTTTTTGAGCGTGAGCTTCCGATGAAGCTAATCATCGCAAGAATACAGCTTATTTTATAGTATTTTAAAGCTTCAAGAAATATCCGAGTCTACGATCTATCAAAGTCTAATTACCATAAACCCTGAAGTTTTTAAATTGCAAAGAACTGCTATCAGACCCGGTCCTTAAAGCCCGCTACGTTTTACCATTCGGAGTAAATCGATTATAGTCGATTACTACTGTATGTACTGCTACTATACTCGTATTATCTATTACCTTCGTTGTCTATTGAGTTTGTGTGTAAGAATATTTCCTTTATCTATTTCAATATTAGTTTCTAACGTTACTATAATAATTTGAATCCTTGATTCTATCTAAATTTGATCTCATATGCTTTACGGTCTTATTCCGAGTCGAGTTGATTTACAAATACTTTCTCTTTTGCGGGATTTATCTGTTTGCAGTTTCGCTTCGGAACGATTCAACGGCGCTTCAGCAACGACGAATTATTCTGAACGCTACAATTTGGTAACGATCTTGTCTGAGTCGTTATCTAAAATATTGTTACTTATCGCCGTAACAGCTTGTATTGAAAAGATAAATAGCTCAATGAAAACCAGATGAATCAGTTTATATTCCT
Source organism: Ornithoptera alexandrae (assembly GCA_029030555.1). Taxonomy (NCBI): domain Eukaryota; kingdom Metazoa; phylum Arthropoda; class Insecta; order Lepidoptera; family Papilionidae; genus Ornithoptera; species Ornithoptera alexandrae. Next base: position 9,880,095 of record JARDVY010000034.1, read on the forward strand.
CAACTTAAACTTTAACTATCTGTGAACTTTAAATTTGTTGCAATTATCATATCGTACAGTTACTTCTAAATTTGTTCTGGGTATATTTACCTTAAATTTATTTCTTTTTTCCCTTTGGGTAGGTTCAACTGTGAACATAAAAGGATGAATCGATGAATGTGTATCTATTATCGATAATATTTTTACAATTGGTAAGGAAGTCTCTCTCATTAGAAGCCGTCTATTTACAGAAATTTTGTTTAGTTTTAGATTTTGAAGATCCTGTAGCTATTGAAATCACTAGTGTTATAAGTCTTATTATTCTATCTTTAGAATTGTCGAAAACAATTCGGTGTTTTGTTTCAATGTTATGTTGCAAATATAATTATTGGACCTTTTTACAAGGGCCTTTTTTTCCGTTGAATCGTTTTGATTTCGCTCAACTATACTTTCACTCCGACGGGTAATACTTGTTTACTTTATTACAATATTCTTTAAAAGTGTCACTAAATTTGTGATTTGTGATCCATTAAATGTAATTCTGCAGAATTTTAAGTAATAACCTAAATGTTACTTTTAGTTTTACGAACATTTTATATCTTATTTTGGCGATAAAATACGGTAGAGATGAAATGAAAACGTGGTGCGATTAAATTAAAAAGTAATAAACGCTCGGAGATACGGAGATGCGGCGATGTCGTTGGGATTCAGCAGCGGATTCGTAATGTCACATTATTATTGGCCGCTTATTGGGTATTTGGGCGTTTTCCGGTTTCCTGTTTCCGCGAAGCGTGTGCTTGCTCCGGGGGCGGATTGTAACCAGACCGGCTCGCAATTAAGGACTGTTTGCTGACATTAATTTTTGGCAATAAAAGGGGGGCACGCGTGATATGCTCGGTACGTATGCGCCTCGGATGCACCGTGGGAATCGCGGCCGCTTTGTGCCCAATTGTATCCCATTGTGCCCGCAATTAGCTGGTAGGCTTTTTTTCGGTTTTAATTTTTAATTTCGCGTCCCGCCGGAGAAATGTCGCATCGCTTAATGCGTTGGCCCAAATATTTGCTGTTAATTTGTGACTTACGCACCACAACTTATTTCTTCTCGACGCTTGTGTGTGCATGGTTTCTTTCTCGATGGTCCGCTCGGTCGCATTGCACGGACAAATTATTATACAACAATTCCCGATCCGTCAAATGTTTATTTTTTTGTGAATCATAAGCGGTTTGCTCACGTGTGAACGCGGCTCCACTGGCATATTTCATCGTTTTCAGTTCGAGCATAAAAATTTTTTTTTGTTCTTTGTACTGATTGCGGTTGAGTCCTTTTATCAGTTTGTAGTAATCATTGTAACTTTAGCTTTCATGAAGCCGCACTTGTAAGAAAACCACACTTCATCGGTGATTACTTATAAACATGACTCAAACATCCTAGATGCGGGCAGCGCTGGACTGATCAGTGTGGAAATGTTTAAGGCAGGTCTATGTCCAGCAGTGGATGTTTGTCGGCTGATGATGAAACATCTTCGGGTCATGATAAGACAATTTTTCATAAATAATCTCAATTATCTTCTTGTTGTTTGTTAAACGTGTGGGCAGTTGCAATTTGTAACCTCGCTGGTAGCAGTAGACGCGGTCGCGAAGCAACTTAATAATAAAGTGCCTTTACCATTCATTAACGTTGTAACGGTATGCAAATGAATAATGTTGACAAGTTTTATCAAAATAAATTGATTGATTTCTTCATTAATCCGTAAATTATCTTATTGACAGCCAATAAATAAATTTTAAATAATTACAAAGATAATCATTTACATGTACGTACTTATTGCAATACGCAACTTTCGATTGAACGTATCGAAATGTTTTCGGATGTTTTCGCAAATAAAATAAAAAAAATATGTTCGGAAACAAAACGCGTACTCTTTACTTGTTTTATTTCTTTCGTTGGATTTCATATCGTTAATTTTCAAGGCGCCCAAGGGAAACAGGTTGTCTGAGTCATCGAGCTTAACCGACACGTACGTTTGTCGTATACGCCAATGTTTGATCCATTGTTGGGCAATGTTTTATATAAATCATCGCTGCTGTTTTTGATGCCACATTTCATTGTTCTTCAGTAGTTTATTGTTGATTATTAATTATTATCTATGTGCTTGTACGTCTCTGCGCCTGGAGACCGTCTAGGTCTCGGTCGCTACCACCACAGTTTCTAATTCTACTGTCAAACAGTAGTGTGTAGACATTAATGACCATCCTAACTAGCGCGGCATTGATGACGGACGGCCGTATCGTATACCATCAAGTGAACGTCTCGCTGTTCTCGTTGCATTGTCGATTTAAAAAAAAATACTTTAATTTCTCTCTTTGGGTTTATTAGGCAAGCACGGTTAAAGTTTTTAACCTCTTGTAAGGAAATATCTCAATTACAAGTCCCAGTTCCTATTGGTATTCCGGTCTAGATGTCAACATACTATTAGCAGCAATTATACTGTTTGCTATATTTGCCATACAGGACGGAGATGTTTTTTTTTTAATAATTCACTATATTATCACTTAAATGCTCATTGTCAATCGACCCTGTGTCGATTACATACGTAATTTCTCAGCGCGTATCGATTACATATGTAATTTCACGGCAGGCCTCTCACTGTACTTATATTGGATTTGTTTAAGCAACTCGAGAATAAATGAGGCTTAATATTGACATATCCAGATTGGCGTTTTTAACTTCTCTCTCTCACCATGTCCATGTATTCGGGTTACGGGCGACCTAACAAGTTGCACCCGGTACAACAATCTCTCTCGACTTAACTGGATCAGTTGTTTTTTTTTTCGCAACCTCGCAAGTGACAGCAGCAGAGTTTCGAGAATTGCCGACGCTTAATTAACTTAGTTTCTATTAGTTAAGTTTTAAACAGTTCAGTGTGGAATTAGTGAAATAATCATAATTGTTAATGGGTTAAATCTTGCTAGAGAAATAACACACCGTAGCGATTGTTTGAACCGTCAAGCATTCGTACTATACTTAAAACTATGTAGTATTAATTAGACCTCAATTACGAGACCTACCATTGTTACAAAAAATACTGTCACTTGTCTAAGCATTGGAGTCAGTAAAATTTTTGTAATAAGATATACTAGAATAGATAAAATAGAAAAAGACTCTCGTCTTGTGTTTATGTTCACAAAGTTTTTATTTTTTAATGGGGTGAGTTATTATTATTAAAGCTTATTGTTCACAACTGTTGGACACAGGCCTCCCCAACCGATTTCTAGCGCGATCGGTCCGATGCAACCTATATCACTTAAAATTAAATGTCATAGGTATCTTATAGTGTTCTTACTGATCCTTAAATAGTTAATGTCTTAATTTATAGATCGTTGTGTTGTACGGATTTAGTTCTTGTGTACATAGTTATCTCGTATCACACAATTTATCATACCACCTACATATCATATGTGAAAATTAGTAAAACTTACAAATAAAAAAAAAACTCAGTTTATTCTTTTGTTGTATTGTTGATTCATAACTTTATTCAACAATTAAACGTTAGGATTTTCTTATTTAAAATTTTCATCCAGTGCAGTGGTTATTTATGTGATTATTAGTGAATAAAAAACATGCGACGTTAATTAAGAAAAATTGTACATGTATGAAATAATCGCGGCGACAATACCGAGGAACGCTTCTACAGTTTTAGCTGATTGCATTCTCTGCGCAGATATTTAATAAGGGCTCGTTAAGATAAATGAAAATCGTCGAAAATATTTCATTGCCGAAAGTGGGCAAGCATTTATATAATTGTGCTCTTATGTCACCGGATGACTTGTCAGCCGCTGATGGGGCTGGTGGGGGTGGTGGGGGTGGTGGGGGTGGTAGGGCACCGAGCGCCACTGGGCTTTTATTGACTTTTAAATGCCGTCATAATTGTACGAAATTATTGCGATGATTAAACGAAATTCACAATTTTTTATGTTTCTTGTTAGAGAGTTTTATATTAACTTAATACTTGTAAATATGTCTTAAGTATTTTGTGGTATATCAGTCTTTTACTAGATATTCACTGTTTTCGTATATAAAAGATAGTTTTGGGCGATGCCTCCGTTTAATACTAGTATTTAGGGATTGTTTTCCCATCTATATTCTCAGCGTAGCCTAGAAGGTGACAAAGAGGAGACAACTCTAAGAAAAAGAGAAAAGTAAAGTAGTGACTTTTAAAGTAAAGTTTACTAATATAGTTATTTGATTTAGTGGCTCGAAATTTGCCGTATCTTGATCTATTGAGTGAAAAATTCATGTTTTATATTGATACCCACCTTATTTTACCATTTATCTCCATCATTCTGATATATTTATACGAACTCTAATCTGTTCTATTGGTAAGTGTAATTAGAGCACCTGTTAAACATCGATTTAATCGAAGAAAGAAATTACCTCTAGTATGCATAAAACATTATAATTGTAAATTATTAATATCTTGTACCGTACTTAACTAGACAACTAGGCATCTGCTGATTATTTAACCGGTGTAATCGTGTGCTTATATATGAAAAAAAAAACAAGTAATCTTTACACTAGGGAATAGGTTTAAATAGTCGTGGGACAAATGCCTTTATCAGTCACGATACATTCTTTTCTACTTGATTATTAACTGTTTCCTAATTGTGCCCTTTTACAGTCATAAGTGTCCTCTCCATTTCTTCCACTTTATAATATATATCGTTATCAAAAGGAAGATTGGCTAAAAATAAATATAGACAAATATCATTTTAGACAAGCTTTGGCTCTATTTTATATCCTACAGCATTCCTGATGAGGTTAACGTCACGAGTCTATACCTCGGGCTTCTTATGACTACACTTGATGTCCGCTTCCGATCGCCACTTTAAATAGTAAATGCGTATCCGCCGCCGCTTAGGTTTCTTCAAATTGATTTACGGTGTCAATCATTATGACGGATGTTCAGTTAAACGCTTCTTCTTCTCGGCTTCACGTAATAACCTTTAACTGCATTATTAATTCACCCATTACGGCCTCTGTTAACGACTTAATACGCAATCCATCGCAGAGCCCAAGAAATGTAGCTACAATGGTCTCACCCGTCAAAATACACTTTTGATCTTCAGCTAAAGTACAAAACACTTGTCTTTTTAAAGAGGTCCTATATCATTGTCGAGATGGAATACATCACTGAGGCGTCGTTAATCATATTAACAACAAAGCTCATTAAGGGTGAATTTGTAATAATCAGTTTTGGCAATGTTACCATGTTAATTGTGCCGACGTTGCGAAACCCGTTCCCGATACGAATAAAGAATATTTTGCAATGACCCTGGCGAGTCGGAGAGCTCCGTCGAAGGGAGCACAGTTGCTAATTAGCGCCTTATCATCAATCATTTCATTGATCGGCGAAACGAGCTAGGAGGGTGTGATCTCGTTGTTGCAAGTGAAACGGCGCCTTGTGTTAAAGGTTTTTAGGTTACTAATCAATTATACGAAAAACAATTAAGAGGCCGCATGGCGTGCGACAAACGCCTGCAATTTGTGCTGGTTGTTTTCTCTAGTTTTAATTTATTACGTCTGTCGATGCAAGCAAATAGTTTATGTATCCATATTTACTTAGTAATGTCATAAATGTTTTCGTGCCCAAACTACGTATCCGAATTTGATGGAATTTAATATTTGAATGCAAATTTATTGAATTCTACGCCAGGACGGTTATGGAAAGGTAATTGCCAGAAACGTATGTGATGATTAACAGCAGACACCAAAGAATAAAGGAACGGCTTAAAATAAAGCACGTTGTGTGCGTTATTTCTCTGTAACCGTGTTGTGTCATTAGTTCCAGTGCGTAAAAGGAACAAATCTATGATAGGTGACACTTATACCTGCTGTTACACTTTTGAATGAAGGTAGTCTAATCCAAAATATTGAATGGAGCCAATCTAGTATTCCTTATTCAATGAATAAGTATTGATTTATCGTTGTTGCTAGTGTAATTCGTACGCCAATGGTAACAATTTAAAAATAATTGACAATCGTATACGATACCATCGATGGCTCTTTTAATGTTGCAATTCTAGCTTGTCTATGATTGATTGATCGTTTGACATTTGGTGCGCTTGCTGTGTTACCCTTACAAGATTAAGGTTATGGGTTTGTTCATGATCGCTATCTGAACGATCTACGATACCCTTTCCGAATACCAGTCTCTTGTTAACGGGCATCGATATGTTTAAGTTTGTATGTAAAAGTATCACGACAACAATGTACAAACAATTTATACCTTTTACCTTTATCTTCTTTGATAGCCACTAATTTGATAGTTGACTCTACATGAATTTTGATAACTTACCTTGGTACATTACTTATCAAACATTATAAAGTTTGTTTTACGGATTATTTATAAATTTTAAAACAATTTTCATAAATTGCGACTGCTGTAGTAATAAATTATGTACGAGATGAATATTACGCAAGGTACTAGTGGGCGAATTGTGTTTTAACAACTCACCTACTGTTGTGTAACTGAGCAAATTTATTTTACCAATACGCGTAATGCTACAATTAAAGCCTCCAAAAAGCCTTTTACACCTACCCGCCGGGTCGCGTTTACATTCTGCGTGACAATAATTTGTACGTCAAACATGAGTAGAGCAGAGCCGCCGCAAAATTGACGATTTACCGTGTCAATTGTCCAGCGATGGTTGTGTCCTCGTGGTCTATATTTATATAAAGTTTAAGTCGACTTTTCCGCGTGTCGCGTGTACACGTGAATTGGTTTAAATTGTGTGGGTGGCGCTTGTGGGTGTGATAATGCGTCGGACACATAAAGAATACCCGTGAGAGTGATATCGCTCCCAAACAGTTCAGTTTGCTCAAGAATTAGGGGCGTGGGAGAGGTGAAAGGTTGCAAGGGAGATTTTTAGCCCCCGCTGTCATTTCCTGCTTTCCTTTCTTTTAACACTCCTGCTTCTAAACTTGTTTATTCAATATCGGAAGCTTCAAAGCGTTCTAAATGGTCATGCGGTCTATTTGACGTTATCTAAGCGATATATTAAATGCTCTCCAGTATTAACACAAAATATGATAAGATCTAAACTAACCAAAATACCATGTTAAACATTAAATGTAGATGAGTCTGCGCTTTATGCAAATCGCGAACTGCAAACCTGTTCATTTGGATCGTACGGACGGACGTTCGCCAAATCTTGTAACTTTGTGTTACATCATTGATTTATTATTGCAATCTGGAACCAGTACCGGGATTACCTGGTTGAAAAGTCTGTCATTATACGGTCTTGTGGAAAGCCTTTCAAAAAGTCTGTCCAAGCTTTGTTTAGATAAAATTTATTCAAAACTACAAACATATTCGAACACATGATATCTCTCGTGTCCAGAACTAAGCACACCTTGTATCTCAGGACCCTCACTCATGAAAGTACATAGCCCCATTTAGCTACAATACTTTTATTAATATTTATACTTTAAATAATGTTTTTTTTTCTTTTGTTTAAACCATTTAAATGATCTCTGCAGTATCTTTAACTGTGTCCATATTTGATAAAATACAATAGATCTTGTTTTGTCCGCTTGCTTTAAGATAATACTACTCTTCGCTACTCTTTTATTTAGAGACCTAGCAGTAAAACTTTTGTACTAGGTACAATTCTCTAAAGTTTAGGACGTTCCGATATTTTGTTCTGTGCTAATATTTAACTTTATTAATGATGATTTATTATTTCCTCCATAAATAATTCTAATGATTTTTTTTCTTTCCAGGCATACGAGCTATCAACCCTCACGGGAACACAAGTGATGTTACTAGTCGCGTCCGAAACCGGACACGTTTACACGTTCGCAACGCGGAAGCTGCAGCCAATGATCACGTCGGACTCCGGCAAACGGCTCATACAGACATGTCTGAACTCGCCCGACCCGCCAACCACCAGCGAGCAGCGCATGGCGGCCACCGGCTTCGAGGAAACCGAGCTCACCTATAACGTAGTAGACGAGGACATGAAGGTGAGGCAACTGGCGTACGCCGGATCCGCGCAGTACCCTATCGAGCACCACCCGGGCCTGGCCCCATCGCCGCTGCAGCAGTACCATCAGCACCCGCCCTGTCCGTCGCCGCTCCCGCTAGGCTCGCTGGGCCAGCCTTACTCCCACCCTCATCTATCTCACCCCCACATGTCGCATCACCCGCAACGGTAGACCATTATAGTGATCGGCTAACATATGCAGTACCCCCTGATTGCGATAGCGCTGGGGAACCCCGACCGGACTGTCGCTGTAGTCACTTTCGAGCTACACTTACGAATAAAACTGATGAGTGTAGCGATATACATAAACGCAAGCAATAAAGTATTTTGTTAACTATATTTGTAAATAGCGCACGGATAGAATGTAATTTCATTATTTATGTCTTTGTTTGTTTGTTGAGAGTTCGAGTTGGGTCCGTCAGCAACTGCTTTAAGTGGTGATTCATTCCAAACGAAAGTCTTGTTAATGACCACTCGATTATTAGTGTTTTTTAATGAGTTGGTGCTCAATTCGGATCTAATTAAATTGTTACGTGAAACGTTTAAAAACAACTACCTTCGTGATATTTAACCAATCTTCTGTCGTTAGATACTTTTGCATTCCGATTAAACTGTTTTTTTTTTTAAGGCTTAAAAATACATTGCGTTTGTAAACTAGAAGCCGATCGTGTGTTTCAAAACCGAACCGGAAACGGGAGGCGCCGCGCCTTCACGCATTTGTTGATTCATCACGACTAATGAATCGACATTCATTCATCTTGTAATAGTGATACATTGATAATAACTATTAACGATACGCATATATAATATTAATATCGGAAAACTGACTTCAGGTATATAATAAGTAACTGATTAGTACAAAATTAACCGTTCTATTGTAAAATTTTGATCAGTCCCTCTGAAACTACTGCGCAAAGTTAAATTAATAAATCATAATCTGTACCATATCTAGACGCATCACATATGTTAAAAATAAATAATTGTATGTAATAGTGTTGTTAATACTTTGGGACGCTTGTAACACATTAGTTTTTATTTTCAAAAAATTAGACATCTAAAATTAAATCATCGGAAAACTTTATAAACTTATAATTATTTGAATCGTAAATCGTTTATCCTTTAAATGTATTGAAATCTACAAATAATCTTTAATTTTAACGTATTCCTTATTGCTTAGGCAGTTAAGACGAAAGCCCCGCAATAGATGAGAGCACCGAGATATATAAATGTAAGCGCGCAGCGAGCCGTGCGCAGCGTGGCGCCTTCAATAATGCAAAGAGAGAAAAACTCAGTAACAAAGTAGCAGGTGTTTGAAACTAGAGACAGTTTCCAATTATCATCGGTGAGCCGCGGCCGGCTCCCCGTCACCCGACTCGCCGTGATCCGGATTATCGAGAAACTTAATTGAAAATTACTTTCGGACGGCGTGTGATGAATCTTTGATATACTCTTGTCATACTTGAGGATGCGCCGTCTGATGCGGCTTGTCTTGGTGAAGGGCTCTTTGTAATTATTATTGCTCGAATTGTAATTACGAATAATTTGTTATAATTATTTGCATTTACCGCAGCTATTTTCAGAACAGATGAAGAATCTAAAGTTCATGTCAACTATTGAAATAGAACAGAACAATATTTGAAATTCTTTATACAGAACTATTCATTAGATTAGTGATCATTGCCGTGCTAAGTCTCGATACATGGATTAACGCTGTGGCGCTAATCGAAGACTATTTATTCATCGATTCGTATCCGGTAGCTACATGTTGCTCCCGTCGCATCAACTGCGCAAATCGATTAATCCCCCGCTCTTCATTTGCATATCGGTTGAATTTCGATCCAATTGAGCGCCCACACCTTCGACCTCCGACATATGTAGTCCGTCGTTTTGTAACGATGAATTCGATTACGCCGACTCAAGTTTTACGATAATATCGAGAGAAATCTATAAGACGAATTCGACTTCAGAAGAATTCAGTGGGCGAGAGTAATGCGCTACTCTGTTCAATTGAAAAATTCACACTATAATTATATCGACGATCGGATATATAGATGTTGTGTTCGCTACTCTAGCTGTTCGTGCACTCGTCTCGTTCTGTTTACATTTTTATGGCGGCCGGTCGCGTGACATACCGAACGCGGTCCAGTTTCACGATCTCCGGATCGGGTGGCGGCGGTTTTCTCTGCTTCCCAGGGAACGGTTTTCACCTGTCGTCGCGGCCATGTCATACACATAAATATGATTCTTTAAGTATTCGCTTCGCGTTACGCCCGCGGCGCGGCTCCGTGAATATAAACCGTACCATAACTGACTGACGCAACGCTATCGTGGGCTGCAGATGCTCTTGTGTATGAATTAGCGGTATAAATATGGAATTCGGGCAGTGCCCTCGCCGCGGGCGGATCTCCTAATCCCGCGTGCGCCGTCCTCGCGTTTCGTAACATCGCGAAACGGCGTTTTCGCTTTTAGCGTCCGTGTTACTCTCCGTCGGATTCCAACGCGAACGCCTCGGTTCTATTTCAAAGCACGTATCGGGTGCATCGAATGTGAAAAAAACCTTACATTCGCCACTATAGAAGTTATCGACACGAGTCGTAAATTCTTTCTCTTTTTTAGACGTCGAGCATCCCGGGCCCGGGCGCGTCGGTGACTCACGGCTCCATAACGTATTCCACGCGAGACGCGCGTCTATGCCAGACGTCGCTCCGTAATCGCTCGTTAGCCTTCTCGCGCCTCCCTTTATTAACTTATCAATACTATTGTTTTGATATACGCCCGGGCCGCAATTTCAGCTGACTCATCGCATTGTGCGGCTAGTGTGCCTCACATAATTGTCCGTCTGTAAGCTGATTGAGCTGCCTTGTGCAACAGGCGTTATCCAACAATAAAGTTAATTTGACTAATAGGTGCGTCGTAATGATCAGCACGTGTGGTGCCGGATTAACTATATCTTAGTGCTCTCGCCACTCCTTAATGAAAACCCGGTTATTGTTTTCCCAGTTAATATTTTTATTATTGTTTCGTTGTAATAGCGGTTATCGGTAGATTAATCTTACAAAAATATATTTTTATACGGGCTCGAAAGGCAGACACGGTTGCGTTACGAGCGACGTCGTTGCTTATGAAATTCAGATATTCAACCATTTCTGTGCGACGCTTATTTGGCGCGAGCGCAGATTTTTAACGAGGGCACAGCATGCTGCGTCTCTAATTATATGGACAGGAGTGTTCAATGCGAGCCGCCGCCGTACCCGTGCATTCATTCATTATACGCGAACGGATCGCCGGTTCGATTTTTATAAGAAATTACATTTGCGAAATTCGCATAAAACGAACGCCTCCACTCTGTAATTAGCGCGCCGGTCGACCACCCATGTGAGATAAATGGATTCACCGTTAATCCTTACTTCGGCTCGTAATCTTGCGGCGTGTCGCCATCGTACGTACAAATGAAGAGATTCATCCCGTACGGATGCAGTCGAACGGCCGTGCCGCCCGTGTATATACCAATTCGTTCCTTATTGAAAACCGATAAAGAAGAGATCGGCGCGCTGTTTTGACGGCACTCGCTCGAGGGTGCGGTGCCATAGACAGTTTTTTTTTTAGTGAAATTTCCCAAGAGCAATGGCCTCGTCGTGAGCTCGTTTCGCGCCATTATTTAAATACTTGGGTGTCAGTCGGTATGCCCGCGAATCGATAGACGATAATTTCACCTTAATGAAACACGAGCGGGACAATTTACCCGATGACGATCGCTTGTACCGTCTAGTGTGGATGCACGTCATACTGACTAATCAAAACATTGTTTATAAAAGAATTGTATTTTATTTTTTGCCATTACTCTGTAGTTACATCTTAGAAGAGCTGTCAATATAATAACAATATATTTAAACTGAAATTAATCGCCGTTTATATCAGCCAATTTCAGAGGATCAAGTATCGGGGTTTCACAAATATATGAGACCTATAGATCGTTGCCCTTTACAAAGGTTTGGGACAATTGCTGTCATAATCGCTACGTAGTAAGCGAGTGATCAGACAATTTCGTTTGGTGGCAGTTTGGGCGCGTGGTTTGGCCGTTTGTATATTATTTTAGGAGTTGGGTCCATCCAGCGGTAGCGGCAGCGGCGCTATTACGGCGACTCTGTTGCATAATTCAGCCGCCGGGAGTCGGGAGCCGGGAGCCGGCCGTTTGCATTCCGATACTTGATATGTGCTCCCGCATGTATTTATGGACGAGATTTCGTGTCTCCCGTAATGTTTGCCGAATAAATTGTGTGTTGAGTTCACAAACACAATGGCCGGTCCGGCGGCCCCTCTCGTTATGTCTGCGAATGCAAAGTCCCGTGCCCGCCCCGCGCTGTCACCAACTTGAGATATTTCGCGGACCCCGGAGGGCTATATTGTTGGGGCTTCGTTAACTGCGCGTATTGTTTACGCTTACAAATTGTCCGCTGTGATGCACGGTGCGCGTTGCTTATTAAATCAGATTTATCAACTAACTGAGATTGATGCACTGGAACGGGTTTGTGGTCGCTGGCTGATGGATAGCCGCTGTTTTTTTCTTTATATTTCATTTAATGTCCTTATGATTTTAGTAAATTAAAATCTCATAGTTAATATTCCCATCTAAAAACCGATCAAATGCCTAAGAATTTTTTATATTAATATCTTCATCGTCAAACACCTTCACATTTACGAATTGTATTTTAGTTATCTTTTTCATTACATATGAAGTCTCACCATTTTAATTTGCACACTGTGGTCTCCTTTAACTGAAGAACACGTCGCTAGGTTGTCCATAAAAATGTTATGCTATGGCTTTTATTATACGTCGTGTACCCTTCGTTGGAACTCCTTGAATAAATAGAAAAAAAAACATTGAATTTTTCTATGAGCTTTGATAAAGATTAAAAATAATACTAACTCGTAGTAGATTTTATTTTTTGGATATCGTCAGGGTAGGAACTACCGCAACGCCCATTCCTCCGCCATATAGTAGTATTAATGTAATACGTTTATAAAGCGCTGTAGTTAGTAAATTTACTGTAAATTTGTAAGTTGTGGTATTGAGTAAGTATGTTAAAGCGTTAGTGTGTTTATACTAATGAAAACAAACTTTACTCATTTAACTTAAGAGACAATGGTGTCTCGTAATCATGTGATAAATAACCCAGAAGCCGGTGCCAATTAATCCGAAATCCCGTCGTCGTCCCCTACCACAATTCCCGTCACATCGCGCCTGTAGAGATTCTAATGATTTGCGGCGCCCTTCTTTGTATGCAAGTTAAGTTAGATGAATGTATGCTCGGCACTGGCGAGCTACGCACTTGTGAGGCACAAATGAACCTATAGCCTCCACAGATCTCTAAAACTTCCACCAACTTCCAAAACACAAGGCAAAACTTTCGAAAAAAAATTCGTAATATTGGATCAACTTGCTGGGATCAGTGTTACCGTACAAATGGGATAGGAAATAAGATATTAAATAGGTTAATAAGCTCTTACACAGCAGCTGCGTCATCACTTGATATCAGGAGGTAAAGTCGTGAACCACAAATGTATATCGACCAGAATAGATCTTTATAAAGGTTTTTAACTCCAGTCTATCGTGGATCAGTAAACTAGCGGCCGGTCGGTTATGTATGCGCGCTCGTTCATACGATCTCGTTTACCGGGCCGACGCGGGCAGCGCCTCATCCATTATAGATTTCGTCTGAATTGTAACGTCCAGTCTACGTGGACGTCCCAAGTGTCATTTCGATAATTGGAAGCCCGCTTATATATCAACTCGCGCGATCCGCAAACATCTCGAATGTATGGATCTATTGATTGGCAGACGGCGGTTGCGTCATCGGCTACGTTGGCTTCAATCCGGACCCCCAATTAAAGGTTTCACGTAATTGCGCTCTAAAGCCGTGTAAATAATTGCCATAGTCGTACCATTACTCCCCTTAATTGAGCTCATTCATCGTCCGGAGGCAGTTAGTCAACGAAGAGCTCCGCTAAATCCGTCGATATGGACACAAACTCAATTTTGCAACTTCAATATATTTATCAATTAAATTTTTTCCTATCATTTTTAATAAGCAATTATTATTATATATCAATTTTTTTAAAATTCCTAGTTGTATGTAAAAAAGTATCCTAGTCGATGCTTATTTTTAATCGTGATTTAATTGTACGTTTAAATGGGGCGCATGTATGGTTAAATTGACGGTGGAGGGACCGGCGGCCGGTGTGGAGCGATTGATTCGGCGAACGCAAGCCGGCCCACTTCCTAAAACTAGACTGGGAAACGCACATGGTTAAAATTAGGCCCGCCGGGAATAGCGTGGACCGGGTGGCGCGTCATCGCCGCCGGCCCCACTCGCATATAGTGTTACATGCAACCGCAGCTCCACTTCACCACCAATTTAACAGGCTGCACAATTGTTACACAACGCACCACAACCACGTGCAAGAAGTCCACCACAACAGGACACACCAACACAATGTATTCAAGCTTGAAACAGATCATCCTACCCTAATAATTTATAGTACAGTAATATTCACTCAATAGTTAGAAGTAGGCGTTGCTACAGTACCTGCTTAGAGGGTCTAGATCAAGAATGTAGTAGATCTATGATCGAAGATATTTCGCTTTGTTTCCCGACTGCGACGCAATATCAGCCCACTCGTGTAGTTAACCACGACTGTTTAAACAACACGGGCACGTGTTATCCCCCTAACGCGGGTATAACGAAAATAAATATCCGCTTTGAGGAAATAAGAGCGAGTTTAAATATATCAATGCAAACGAGCTCCGCGGACTAGGTTCGACGTATTATTAAACTGTATTAAGTAATATGGGTAACGAATAAAAAAAATAACAAAACTGTTCATTATAACTAGCCGGAAATGTAAATTGATCTGTTTACATACAGATAGAAGTACTCACACTAATCTTGAAAGATTTCATTGTGAGTAATGCTATAATTACCTTTTTCATTCTCCTGTCTATATTGTGCATATATTATCCAAGTTCCGGTTGGAAGGGTAACTGTAAACTGTAGCGGAATACTGTGGTGTCGAAACGTAGATTTGAATTTTCCAGGCGACGACCACAATGTTTAGGTGCAAGGACCATCCTATCTGGTGTCACGTTTTCATGGTTAGTGTTGTCATTTGATAGATTAAAAAAAAAGAATAATGTCAGTTTGGTGTGGTGTATACATTTAAAATAGTAACTCGTGTCGAATGCTCACTACCCGCTGCGAATATAATCGTACACGTAGCTCCGAAACGGAGAGACAGAGACATCGTGTATTATTATCTCGCGGGACTCGGCCTTTCTTTTCATCGACGTGATGGTCAATTTTTAAAATTATTGTTCACAACGCAAACAATGTTTTCTTCTGTCATCGAGGGAACATACAAGTTATCGGTCATCCTTTTGTGCGTCCATCTCGACGCGTCGCGCCGCGCCTCCCCATCGCCGCTTGTTCCTACTCCACTTCGGGCCGCAGCGGTGCGACGCCGGCGATGCTGCGAACCGGACTGGGCTTGGACGTTGTACGTGTGGAGAACACGAGCGTTGTTAGTTTAGTCCGGGCGTCCCGGTTCCGACGACCGTTACCGCGTGGGAAATGATCGAGCCGGGCCTTAGTCGGCGAGCCTTTGTTAAACGGATTGTCCACCGCGGCGTAGATAGGACGATAGGCAGCACCGACTCCACGCCCGCCGTGACAGCTACGTGGGAACAGTTGGCCTCATAGCTCATTTGGATTTACTGTTGCACTTTAACTACAAAGTCAAGTATTAAATTTTAAATTGTTGAACATTTGTAGATTTAAAAATAATTGTTATATTTGTAATCATTGCCGTTCAACCAATAATACAGTTTACGATGGCGTAACTATCTATATATACAGTTGTTGTAATATCACGGCAATGTGTAATACAATTAAAATTAAATTAAGATACTAGGTCAACCGACTGGCAACCTGCAAAAGGCGTGAGAATTCATCAGAGTCGTATATGGTATTGTGTACGATGAAATTTGCCCAGTGTATAGTTTGCAAGGTACCACAGCCTAATGTATTCCGCACGCGTGTTCCGCTAGTACGAAGGCTATTCAGCTCCGAGAACGTATCTTCGGTCGCATTGCGCGGCGATCCATCATACTTTTTCCCCCCATTGACTGCTCCAAACGTTGCTAACGCAAACAATGAGCTTTCAAATGCTAATCCGCCTTACGTGCCACGAATTAGTTCCGCTTTTCTGGTACGTGGGAAATGTCCTAAACTTGTCGCTACAGCTTTGTCCACCACCTACATGAAAAATATACACAACATTCAATACTTCCATCCATTGACGTTTCATCGTCTGAAACTTTTGTAATAAAAGATATTTAAAAATTTTGTAGTACTATTATATCTTGCTGGAAGCGATTCAGACAGGTACCATCTTATCTTATCAGCTGGAGAGATTCATGAGGTTTCCAACCATTTCCATTTTGTGTTCAAATTCGATCATTTGCTTACTAAATTTGCAATAGATTAGTGCAGTATTGTGTGAACATCCCGATAGGTTGTGTGTGCATGCGCTACTGAGACTTGAAGTGAAGTTCACGCTTGTTTATCTCGCAACGTTTAATTGACTGTTTAAAAGCACAGCACAATCTTCGATAGTAATCGATTGGTGTTGTAGATCATATAGCGTAGCGTTTTGTTTGTGTTTTGAACAATTGACCTTATATGGCCACCTACATAAACGGTGATATAATCGCTCGGTGTCGACTCGCAGCGCGCGTGGGTCTTGTCCTTCCGAAGCCAGCTTGGGGACCTTGCGGTGTCAGGTCTGACTGACTTCGATATTATACTTTCAAAAGATCATTTTGTTTTAAGTTTATTGTAAAATTAATAAGGGCATTTTAAATCTCATTCATTAATGTAAATCATTTAACGTTAGTCTTTGTTTTATTAATAACAATTTTAAATTTACCTTTTTTTTTAATTAAAATGTTATGGAAGAAATTGATTTGTATGAAGTTGCGAATAAAATACAGTTTTGGGTGAGTGGACAAGAGGCGCGTGCGCCTTCCGCAGTGTCCTTATGATTTATGGATGAACCTTACTGGACGTTGTGTATACAATCCGGGACTGGAATCCTTAATGTGCCAATTTGTTTTTCTCTTCTTGTTAGAATATAATTAATCTATACTCTTTTATTAGGTTTAGAGAACTCAATAAATCTTAATGTGCCCGCTACTGGATACACCTTCCTTTACAAGAAGAAAGTCAAGGCCATTTATATACATCTCAATGCCCAAGATCGGATTTGTTGATAGATATTACCTTATTTGGTAAAAACTAAGATTATTTTATTCTTCATAAAAAAAAAAGATTACTATGCTCATGATCATCATCATTCTTCACTTCTTGAGCTTATATATTTGTAGTTATTTATAATTAAAGATAATTTTCTACGGAAGTAAATAGCAAAGAAACATTAATTGTAGCGCAGTGAGTTTAATCAATGTTTGATAGCGAAATTTAAGCGTGGTGCAGCACAGCTTCATTTCACATTCCATTATCAGTGCAGATATTCCGGTATTATCATATCCAATGCGAGCTTGTACCAATACGTGCGTTGAATCGGTATCGAGAGTGTAATGATACACCGCTGCGTTGTCGCGTACCAGGTATTTCATCGTTATCAGGAGGGCCCATCACCATCTCGTTAGCCAGTATACCAAATTGACGTTATTAGCATTCCAGTTCGTTCGGTCGAAATATTAGTGCAGTGATAAATATCGCTACTGTCCATATTAGATACATTAAAGATATTTTTAAATGTATACATTTGTATATTTCTTACAGGCCTCTTTCTAAATTTGATAAACCATTATCCTTATTTACAGCCTAAGGCAGATTCTCATGTGACGTCGTTAATCTATCCCCGTGTGTTATACAAAAGGAGGTCGTGGACCAATTTTATAGCCGTAGCTTTGACCGCTTCGCGGTATACACGTTTGAGTCGTAAAAT
Organism: Ornithoptera alexandrae; assembly: GCA_029030555.1. Lineage (NCBI taxonomy): Eukaryota > Metazoa > Arthropoda > Insecta > Lepidoptera > Papilionidae > Ornithoptera > Ornithoptera alexandrae. The sequence goes on from JARDVY010000034.1 coordinate 9,898,149, forward strand.
CGACCCCTATCTATTAGACCTCACATGGTCTAGCGTTTTTCCTGTTTTAATAGTATTGAAACGAGACCTACGCAAAATGTTTATATTCATTGTTGTCATTGAACTCTTCCCCTTCTCATGAAAAGCCTGATAAACTTTGTACAATAGTATCTCTGCTTGTTAAAGATTGTACTGGAGACGAATCATCTCAATTAGACGTCACCGGTTCTATTATAAGTCACGCGGCAGCCGCTCGGCTCTCGGCCGAGGAGTGAATTTTAATTATCAATGTATCCGTATGTTTATTTACAAGATGTCATATCAAAAGCAATTGCGCCGCTCCCGATTACACTCATTTAAAAGTGCTCGCACAAGATAGTAAGCTCGTTAATCATTTAATTAATTTTGAACCGTTATTGAGTCGTCAGTTAGTTGTGGCGCAGTGATTTTGAAGGGAACGTATGAAACCCGATATTTAAAGCGATTGCTTTGACCGCCCGGCAACGGATCGTGATCGGAATATCATAATTTCGGCATTAATATCGCGAAATACATAATTACCATATATCTCAATGAAAGCTGCATATTCGGCGAGCTGGTGTTGCTTCAGAATTCTGATCATCGCTTGCGTCACGGAATCGAAAGTGGTCGTAAACTAAAGAGCCTTGGCAATGTTTGTATCGTGTTTTGTGATGTTTGACAATATTGATAGCGTCTGCTATTTCGTTTGCGCCGATACACCCCCGCGGGCGTTAGACAAAGATGCTGAATGTTCAACACGGCGCTCTCACTTCCGTCCGCCTACGGCGACGCGGGCGCCGCCTACGCATCCAACTTAAAAAATCGCAATCTGATGGTCTTTGCGGCGATAATGTCCTATATTGCTTTGTAAACTTTCGAAATTTAATAGTTTTTTTTTTAATTCTACGAGACTACGCAACAAGAAGAATGTTGACCCGATGATAAGTGATACGCCTACCCGTCCACCACCGAACACTAATTATGATGATAAACTATTCAACACATTGTGCTCATCGCCTTGAGACACAATTGCAGTAGTAACAGCGCCCTTTAAACCGGAACTCATTAATGTTTGCACAATACTGTTTGAAGAAGATCTAGCGCCATTTCTAATATGACAACTGAACTTCGTAAAATGCAGTTGCGTTGAAAAGTTATTTACTGGTGGTAGGTCTCTGTTGGTGGAGACTGTCTAGGTAGGTACCACCGCAGCGGCTATGGCAGCCGACAAATAGCAAGTGCAATGTGGTGTAGTACTTAACTAGCGCACCACGTTGTTAGGGGAAGGTATCCCTTTCTATCTTGTGATAGTTCCGCTCGTTACGTCGATTAATTATATAAAAGAAATTAGTTAAATAAAGCATTTTAATTATTGTAGCGATATGAAATGTGTGTAATGTGGGTTCAAATACATATCTTACATTATCATGTTTTGTTTATTGTCAATATTGTGTGTGTGTGTGTGTGTGTGTGTGTGTGTGTATGTGTGTATCGGTTTATTAGTAACTGTGTCTCCGCGGATGACATCAACACGTAGGTGGTGAGCGCGGTAAAACGCATTTGCGACCACTTTGCCTCACATTCCGAAATGAGCATCCTCTTTAAATTATGACTTAATCTGCGAGAGCCCCTCTCGTTGCGCGACTATCGGACGGATGTTTCGTCGTAACGGATATTAACTAATAAAAGCAAAACATTACAAATATACGAAATCGCGATGAAATTTAGATAACCATTTTAACATTTTAGACAATTCTAGCATAATATATTACAGTCTAGTCCTGAACCACGTTGCGGATGTCTGGTATGGCGTAACTGTATTTGAATATCTCAACCCGCATCATGCCCCGCATCGGGATCAGTTTTCGGAATGATCCATCACGACCTAACTCAAATCCTCATGAATGTACAGGAACATGTCTATAAGTCATTATCATAAAAGTATCATAAATAGCTGTCATGGAAGAGGAACAAACAATGCACAAGTAGCCAACAGACCTGGATAGCAGGCAAACAAACAAATATCGCCGGGACGTGACTCGACTTACCGAATCAAACGAGACGCGAGGCTTAGCATAATAAAATACTTTACGTTCGCTATGTACATTTTTGTTTATTATTTCGCGTTATTACTTTAAATGTTAGGATTTACTCTAATGCATTTTACTCGATTAATTCTCAGGCCATTAATCAAGTGCCATCGTCCGTATAGGTTTTAGTTACGAATTTTGATAATTGAAAGAAACAATTAGATTTTAGGTTCATTTACATCGTACCTCCCATCCCGTCGTATCCCGCTACATCCCGTTTCCACCTCATCACCTTCCACGCTTGCGATCCGTGCTAGCAACTCTGGTACTGCTGCAGTCTGGACAACGTTTCATTCGATTAGGTGATCTCTTTATACATAAATTGTTCTCTGGTTTATATTTAGTCGTTAATCTTAATATATTTTATTTAGTCTATCCGGTTCTATCGATCTGATATTTTCCATCGGGACATAGTCCCGTGTGTATTGATACCTGTATTGTAACGTAACATTCCCAGTTTCTGCTTTAGTGTTCGTGTAACAGTGTTTGTGATCCATCCAACGTAACGAGTGTATAATTAGTCTTTAAGGCATGATGTGTGTCTTAAATATTGTTTTCATTGTATTGTACACTGTCTACATATTAAGTGTCTATCTTAAATGAAAATTCTATTGGTGCTATAAAGTCTATATCTAATGAAAAGTGTAATTTATTTTGTCTAACACAAATCGTTTAATAAGTAGTCAGTGGACATTAAATCCAACTCTACTAGCATCCAAACTGTCAATTTTATAATTTCTCATTGTGCCAGTAGTGTTGGAGCCCGCAATGTTTATGTTAAAATAAATAATAAATTAATATATTAGATAATAAGTAATGAATGATGTATCCTAACATATACGATGGTAACGAAAAGACTACAAGTGCCTTAGTGATTTTATGTCAAGTGGGAAGCTGATATTAGTACTTAAAAGGACACTGCGACTTGTGAATACAGTATTATTTAACAGGTTGTTGTCTGTTAATAAACGAAATCTGAGCTTGGTTACAACTTGGCCAAATTATCTAATTTAGGTTGTGTGCGGCAAAATGATCGGTTACTTACAAATTAAACTGTGTACTTAATTAACGTCGCTAGTCCATCGCACTTGAACGATCGAAGGTTTATTACTATATCTACATTTTTAATAGGAAACAACGTTAATGGGAATTTTTTAAAGGTATAGTCAAAAAATTATTCAGTTGTTGTAGTATCATCAAACACTTAAAGAATTTCTCTCCTTCGATACAAATGTTTTCGAATTGTTATCGCGTTCTTTAGTTTCGTAAGGAGACATCTTTACAACCTTTTAACTTTACAAAATAAAGAGAAATTTTTTTTAAGTGCAAAATGCATGCGAACGGCGCGAACATTTGTATCAGGTGAAGGAAACAAATTGAACTTTAGTGTCCTCGCACGATCCTTATCGGACGTGGACAGGTCGTAAAGACACGCCTCAAAAAGATTGATCGCCTTTCGATTGATCACTTTTCAAATGGTTGTCATATTTATTGCAAAAAAAATTGTTAAAGTATCATTAATGGGGAGACAGGCAAGCGCGAAATTGTAAATTAATCGGTTCGCATTGGGAGCGCGGGCGCGGGCGCAGGCGCGGGCGCGAACGAAACTAAAAGCTCTGAAAGCATATATTTAAATATGAAATTAAGTTTTCCGACGGGTTTCATTGCTTTCCGAGGCGATTATTCACGGCCGGCTGATATATGTGCGACGCGCAATAATTCAATTCCCGTTTAAAAGCTGCCCCGTGTTCGCGTGCGATCGCGGTCGCTGCGCCCGAGCGGCCGCTGTGTTTGTTGTCCAATTTATAGCGTTCATTAAACGTAGTTTTAGCTACATTTTTACTACACTACAGCTGCTAGTTTTTCGCGTAATGTAAATACTCTTACAAATTGATATTGATAATATTACAGAAGCCACTTCGCGTTCTGACATACTTCTCGTATGTTGCCGTTCAAATTTTGTATTGATCTTTGTGGAAACGCTATACATCAAAATACTGTTGGTAAATGTAACATTAAATTTTGTTTCCATAAAGATTGAATAATTCTCATATAATACAGTGTGGCAATCCTTTGAAGGTTAACGTGTATGAAAGCTGATGTTGAACGTACAAACACAAAGAGTTGTGAGAATATTTTCGGAGACTTAAAGTGGTTGTGAAATAGGCAACTTGAATGTACCAATTTTTCAAGAGCTACTACTCGAGTTAAGTTTGGAGGTCGAATAGTTAGTTATGAGACCGTTTGTTGAACTTTGTACACCGGAAGTCACTCATTATGATAATGTGATAGATATATAATACCTGAAAGACGCTAAATCATTGTTACTGTAAAATACATTACTCTGTAAATATGTACAATACAATAACGAATTAAGCGAGTGTAATTTTAAATACTAGATGCAATGTTGTACAAGTTTTTTCTATTTAAATATTTTTTTTTTGAAGAAAAAAGATTTAATCTACACTATTTTTAATAATGACTTATTTTATCGTTTCGAATAATTTATATTACGTGTTTTGTACAATTTCAAAGACGAAATGGCAGAAGACATTAAAAAAATTATAAAAAATAAAACGTTGAAAAATTTGATCAGGTTTTGCATTATCATTAGTTTTAAGCGCCTTCTCACCCCCCACCGCCGTCGGATGCTGCTCTGGAACATGGTGCTGTGTGCAGTCCATTATCTTGGATTCAAGTCTCATTATAAACTTACATAGACTTTTTTTATATTGTATTATCATATTTTCAGTTATATTAGATATTTTTGAGACCTGAATTCAGATATCGTTAAAAAGCAATGTGATTAGGGGCGGCAACCATGGGGCCCCATCTTAAAATACTACTCTTTTCTATTGATGTACGCCATGTAACTTAAAGGCCTAAAGTTATATGTCCGCATTCAATGGGATTTTGGAGTATTTTAATTTTGGTTGCCGCCAAAACCGGACCACGCAAATCATCTTCCTTTCCGCGTTTATCGCTGTAGATTAAAATAAAAAAATTTAAAAGCATTGTTTTACTCTATCGAGTATTTATTTAATATAAAGCGTATCCGATGGTGTTTGGTATACTCGGATAACCGACCGTTTCGAGATGGTCATTGTGCATACTGATCGTACCTCTTTTCAGTTTATCTTGAAACGGTCGTGTTATAATTTAAAATACATCGATGCCAAAGTAGTATCGCCCCGAGTAATTATTCTCGCTCGTTGTATCTGTATGTGATTACCGCATACAATAAACTGTAATCGCTAAAAAGCCTTCCAACGGGTTCTCTTTTGGCCCGCGGGTCCAGCTCGGCTTTCGTTTGGCATCGACAATACATTAATTTACGTTAAGATTGGCCAATCTTTACCCGGAAGTGAAACTAGAAGAGTGAAAAAAGAAAACCTGACAAGGTAAGTGTTATAACTGTTTGTTAAACTTAAGTACTACATACTAACATTTTTAACTTATTGTTTGTTGTGTGATTTTCGATGTGCCCTTTCAGCTAAGCATCGTACAGGTATCAATAAGTGTAATAAATTATTTTGTTTTTTTTTTTTAAATTAATGTGTGTATTTCGTCCTTTTCTATCTGCTTACTAGTAAAAAGTAAAGATAAAATAAAACTAATAAGTTCGACGTGAATACTTGTAGGAGCTAATTTATATCCTTGCTCGGAATCGGGAACAGGAATTTGTTTATTTTTGCACATTTGTTAAGTAATCCGTTAAAGCGGACACCTACATTATCAGCGCAGGGTCAGGACTTAATGTATTCCTTTAAAATATTGTGACGTTTCGTGAATAATCCTTGCTGCGTGACCCTACCGCTCCACGCCGGCCAGTTTGTCCCGAGCCGTGTGCCCCCTCGGGGTCCCATTACAATCGGCAAATGTTCCACCGTGTTGCGAGGGTGTATAGATCATTGTACGCTGGTCTCTAATTTCTCTCGATGATGGTCGTTTCAATGGAGTAGATTTACAGCGGAACGTGGTGCGGTAGTTCATCTGTTTACAGTCTTTATTTGAGCGTCAATCCACTTGTCCAACATTTGCAACACGCTGATGGCTTTGAATAATTTCCACAATGTTGGCTCAGGGTTCGAGTGCGGACATTAGCCGATTGTGCAACTTGGATGGTTTGCTTGCTTATAAGATAAAGCACAGATGCATTATACAAGGACTGAAGAGCTTTGATCACGATATAAATTATCTTTTATAATTATAGAAACAAGTAATTGATTTTAATGGTATGATAAATAAAAACGGTATTAATACCGTTTATACAGTATCTCTACGTATATAGATTTTTTTGAATAAATTAATTTTTATAATCTAATACAGTAGCTGCATTATTTCATTTAGGAAAACATATATACACAAAACATGATAAGATATTAAATGCACCAAAGGAAGGATAGAGGAAGACCGAAGAAAGTGTCGATGGATTGTGTGAAAGATGACATGTGTAAGAAGAGTGTGAATTCAGATATGACGGCTGCTAGAGGGATATGGAGGAGAAGTACATACTCTGCCGACCCCACATTGCTGGGATAAGGGCAGGAGGAAGAAGAAAGAGTTTAGGTATCCACCTTATTTAAAACCTTAATAATTCTAGAACAGGATGAATTATATGGTATCGCAACATTTACTATACCATTACAATAAACAACAATAAGATTATATTGTTATTCATTTATGCTTATGCAGGTTTCGCTTCATCTCTATATACAATACATTGAACGTGTTGTATATGAAACCGCAGTCGGCGCTGAGAGGAAGCAGCTCCATTAATATTTCTTCCGCCGGTTCGTAACTAATTTCCACATTTAAATACATTACATTAAAGCTATAAACAAGAAATCAACACGGTTGTGTTTTTATCAAATGAGCAATTAGAGAATAGTTGAGGATCGGGCAAAAAGCGAGAACAGCGTATCTCCCCTAGAATTCTCAGGTCTCCGGGAATTTTTCACGTCGCTGTGAGAGTTTCATCGCACAATAAACACCGAGTTATGCTGGAAGCCTTGGACTGTTTATGATAATGGCGAACGGTGATTGATGGGCGGCGTGACGGAGTTATTAGCGATTGAATTCCGATTAGGAGACGTTACTTGCATCTGCTGGGCCATTAACGTCTCCATAGTTCATTTCTTGCCGGTGTCTCTGGCGCGGCTGCGAACAGCCTTCGTAATGCGTCATTATTCCCAACGCTAAAAACTCTGGTGTTATTATGATTTACGGGGAATCCATCTTCGTGTATAAATAGGATGTGAAACTGTATTATGTTAAAACTGACTGGGGATCGTTGTCGTTACCATCAGCCGGAAGACGGATTGACTAGATATTTGGAAAAAAAATTTTGTATTAAAAAAAATATTTCCAACAATATCTAAACCATTGAGAAAAGTGTTTAAACAAATATTATATATAATGTAAATATTTTCAATGTTTTTCATCAATCGGTTGATGATGATGATGATGAAACATTTTGAGGTAGTTTGTGAAGGTTCTTATAAATGGATCGATTACAAATGAAAATTTTACTCTGAATGATTAATGAGATATTTCGTAAAGTTGGAAATATTGATATCCATAAATTTTTGGATTTACAATTTATTACATAGTTATGGAGTTTACTTCTCAAAGGTAATGGTTTATGTGATAATCATGTATCAAAAAATAACCCTGAAGCATTTAGACGATTGGATTGTCGCCTCTATATATTAAATTAAATTCAGAACCATCTCAATTACTACCTTTATTACTATAAATAGTGAAACTAGAAGCATGTTCAATATTTTCAAATGGATGAGTCGTTTTTTTTTAATTAAAGTTATGGGACTTTTATTAATAAAAAAAATTATTAATATCACCTTAGTCCTTAACGAGCTACAATGCCCTACACTAACACATTGATATAAACTTTAACATCGCATTATTTTCTTTGTGTTGTGATATTTTTTTTTATTTAAAATCTTTATTGTGACATCTAAAATTAGTTTACAATAGGCGGACTTAATGTCTACAAGCATTTACTATCAGCCAACCTAGGAAGTGGTGAGATGCTGGATTGCTTGAATGTTTAATCGTTGGGTTTAATACAGAACGCTGTTTCAATTATATTAATGGATTCGTCTGGATTTTATTAAGTGAAGGGTTTGTGGGTGTTTTTTGGAACGAAGAGGATCTTCGATTACCGTTGCACCTCGTCCGTTAACCTGGGTGGCCCATTCCTGTATCCGCAACGTTCGCTTTTGACAAAGGCCCATTAAATTTGGGCGGATTGTTGCCTCCTGTCGCCGTGTACTCCGGCGCCGCACCCTCGGCCGATAAGCCGGCGAGCAGCGCCCGCGCCAACCGCCGCCGGCGCTATCGCGTTTTTATATTCGCAACGAGAAATGCTGGTGGGTCATTACCGTGTAAGATGCACAGGGCCTCGATTACAGCCTCCGTATGTTTATTACGTGTGAGAGTAATCTTTGCATTGCGGTGTAAAACAATGTAGTTTCTTTTTTTATAAGGTTGGCTGCTAAACGAGCGGGAGGATCAATATCTGTGCCGCTGATTAAATTTTTGACTTATACGAGTGCGCTTTTTTCTTTTCAAATTCACGTCAAATTTCTGTTTAATATATTACATATTTGTACTTAAAAGGATGTTCACAGTAATATATACATATAGACCTGTGAAGTTTACTTTAGAAAGAGTTTATAATAATTGACACTATTTAGTGTTTATTTATATCATACTAAGAAAAACCAGATATTCCTCTTCCGCTTTGCTGTCCGTAACACTCTTGTAAAAATATTTGGGGAAGGGATTTCGTAAAATTCATTCTTAGCTGACCTCTAAATGGCAGAAGCAATGTCTCCACTAAATTTTGAGTGTTTACGTTTTATAGTTTCGGAGATCTCGTGATAAATCAATGAATCTTTAGATATTTTCACGTAGGAGTTATCTCCGTATTAATGAAACAATTTATTGACTATTAAGTAAAGTAGTTTACATATGCTATAGAAAAATCTTAGGTAATGAAATTTTTCCGAAGCAAACAATAACATCCTGTTAATCATTAAAACATTTTTCATTAATATTCAAACTGAAACACTGCGATGCCATTATATTGTAAGAGGTTACATACGTGAAATATTTACTTCATTTTAAACAATAAGCGATGCCTGAGAGAGCTATTTAAACGCCGTTAAAGTTTTCACTCTTACATTATAATTAACTTGTTTTTTTTTATACCTGTCAGAATAAAAATAAACATTCCGAGAAGCGTCGAAAATGATAATTTTCCGAACAATCTTCGTGCGTAATGTGTATGATCTTGCGCCTGCGCCGTTAACAACAAACGGTACGGCCTGTGCACTTGCAGCGATCACGCTTCCCATAAATCCATCGGCGACGAGATGACGGAGCGGAATTGAATTTGTTGTAATCACTCGTTTATGAATCTGATAACATATTAAAGTGTACATCAAACACTAATTAAAGTTTGTTATTAATTAGTCAGTGCTGAAAAGCTGGGAGTGTGAGATAGAGCTGAATTATTTGTTTTGTTTATTAAATACAGAATTTTGCTGGTAGTAGATTTCTGTCGCCGGAGACCGTCTAAGTAGGTACCACCGCCGCTCCTATTTCTGTCATCGAATTGTAGTGCGCACACACCGGTTCCGGTTTTTAGGGCGTTGTAGTTAGTGTAATTATCAAAGTATCGAGACTTAACATCTTATGTCTCAAGACGATAAGCACAATGTAGTGAAGTGTATACCATCATAACTAGCGCCACGTTTTCTATAAGCCGGCGTATCATTTACGATCAGATAAATGTTTCTCTCGTCTCTAAAAAAAAGGAGTAACTTTGAAATACTTGAAGTAATTAAAAATAAACAATGAGAGGACAATCGAATCCAAATCTAGAACGTTGAAAAATACCTTTTATATAGAAGGTGCCAATCGAAGGTAATGGCGTTACGAAAATTGTCACAATCGGCAAACTCTATCAAGAAAGGCACGAGAACAACGCAAATAAACCTGTAAAATTGTGAAACGCACAACCAGAAAAACGGCTATCACCGCCAATGCGCGCGCGCAAGGTTGCAGCGATTTCTTCAATAAGATTTATCCTTACGCGTTTTAAATTAAGTGAAAATTATAAAACAAACCGGAGTTCTTCTTACCGCGGTAATTGCTACATTGTAATGGACTTTAATTTCGATTACAATAAATTTGTTTACCCGAACCGCTCGTTAATTAACTTTCACGTTGAGTTTGTTATGATTAAGATGATGTTTAAGTGGCGGAATATTCCATTAAGGGCACTTAGCGCGAAGTGTCGTACCGCCGGCCACAATTAAACCAAAGAAATTATGCGCTAACGACGGCGCACCGGGAATTACTTCGCCGGAAGAAACGCCGATGGGCCAGCTCTTGATTCGGCGTAAACGATGCCCGATCGACATACTACCTTATTATCCGTTATCGTTCCTCAACACCAAGGCACCGTCTCCTCCTGTTCAGATGCAGCTCAGCCTATTCTTAATTCATTATTACGATAATGTGATGCAAGTTATAAGAGACAATAATCAGCATCTCCTTGAAACTAGTCATCAATCCACGATAAGATTTTCAACTATACGTATTCCTTTCCAGCGGTACGATTTTCCATAATTTTTTTTTTCGTTAGAAGCTTCGACATTAGTCACATAAATATCAATAAAATATAACCTAGATATCGTTCAAATAATTTTATTCTTCTCTCTTTCTGTTGAATCCTTATATCCTTGCATCGTACAGAAGAGATATAATTATTCAACTTCTTTCCTTAGAATTAGCATGAGTGTAAATGAGAAGACGGCGGGATTTTTGAACTCTTCTTACTAAAGCAAAAGTAGTGTTTGAAAACTGACGAGGGGTAACAGAAGTGGTCAGGTTCCCAATTAACCCAATATTGTTGAACTTATGGTTGAAATTATCAGAAAAATCAATTTTAGCTGAACATTTCATTTGCAACGGATCTCGAAGTTCTTGTGTAAATTTAAATAATGACAATTTGCAATACTTTAATTATGGCATGCTTTTGGCAGCTTTCGAAGTTATTTTTCAGGTAACATGTCCAAACGAATGTTGTAGTACTTCTTGTATATTTAATTCAACAATTAAGTTTTATGGATATACCTTTTGAATTATTCCTATGGTATTCTTCTAAATGTACTTTGTATATTTTGTAGAATTTCTACCTATTCCCTCGATGGATATAGTGTGTTGTGAGGAGCTCGAGATCTACTATAGAAGCGGTGCATCCTATATAACCTTGCCGATCTACGCTACGCCTGAGCATGCCCAAGAGAATTTTATAAACCTATCAGAACTCGAGGGTCAAGCTTGATGCCTGTATTTTTTAAATCCTTTCCACTGAAATGTCCTTGTATCAATTGTTTTAGCTCAGTTTCGCTTTAAATTTAATATCTTCACTCAATCTCTTGTTGTAATTAAAGTTAATTATGTTTTATATAAATATCGTCTAAGTTTTAGTATCGGCGGGGGCTACTGCATCGTTTTTCGCGAGAGCAATGCCCCCCATTGTTATCGCAGTATTTATAGCGCGTCCATTGGTGTAACGGGCCGATGCTGTTTCCACAGTCTCACTGGTTCAAGCCCACTTGACCCGCAATTTTAATCAGTCGGATAGCGGATGATCGACGATTATTGTGTTCATTCCGGGACCTGAAGACGGATCGCCGGTTTTTAGGAGCCAGGCGCTATCAAACTGTATCTGATCGGCAAATTGTTCGAGCAGACCTCGTTACCGCTCGCAACGACGATGGTGGTGGGTGTAATTTGTTTAACTATTTACATTTTATATACATAAAAGTTAGATTATTTAAATTTTGCAATTTGTGATTTCCGGTTTGAAAGTAATGGTTGAAATAACAATCCAAATTCTTTCAATCGATTCCTTAATTTTAAATGTTGATATTATTCCTTTACTTTGATCGACTAACGATTAATTCACCATTAAATTCATCATCTACCACGGATTCATAAAATTCATCCTAATTACAATAGAGAAGACGGTTTGGTAATTCCACCTGCTTGGGATCTCATTATTAATAAAATACAAAGCATACTATTAGCAGACTTCAAGGCACAGTGAGACTAGACAATTAAAACTTACTTGTCGCAGCTTCTATTTATAACAACAAACAGTAGTGTGCGGGCATTATTGTGTTCCGGTTTAAAGGCTGGCTAGCTGGTGAAGACTTAACATCTTATGTCTTAATACGACGAGCAAAATGTGGCACTGTATAACATGCTAACCAGTGCCATGTTGTTATGGACTGGCGTATCACTTACAATGTCGCATTGTCCTACAAAAAAAAATTAAAATGAGTTCTCGATGATTATCAGGTGCAATCATGCTGCTGCAAAGCGCTCGAAACGTCGGGATAATAAATGCTTAAAGTTTAGTTTGTATTATTTATCTATCTATTCAAAATATTGAAATTATTAAGAACAGTGCAATTACAGTGTGATCGCAGTGAGAGAGGCTGAACGGCGGGGTGGTTATTAAAACTGAATAATTCCGGTGTAATTGTGCTCGTGAGGCATCAAACAATTACGGAGTATCAACGCTGGCCATCTCACCTTATCGTATACAATCAACTTGTCATCTGTGATAAAGGGGACGTCAGGGCAGGTGGCTTCGCCCGCCGCCAGCCTCCCGCCGCTCCACGTCAGCCGAGTTACTGGATCTAACATGGTATACAATATTTAGAGCGATATCATTTACAGGTTTCACATAAAATTCAGTAGTTTTGAACATATGGTCGTTTATTTTAAAAAAAAATTGTGATTTTAAACGTTGGTATGAATCTTCTATTTAATCAACATCATCATTGCCGATAGACGATCGCTGTAGGACATAGGCCTCCCCCAAAGATGACTGCTATCGGTCCACAGTTGGCAGCGTTTCCGGTATCGCCGGGTACAAGTGGCCGTCGTTTGAAGAGGTTCATATGGGGGATATTAGAGCCGTTTCCCACCACGCTGGCCCGATACAGGTTGGTGGTTCTATATAATGGACCATACTAAACTGTAATTTCACATGGCGACAACGAGCCTGTCGATAGTGAAGCGTGCTCGTCCAGATTACTGCGGATATCATACGACACTAACCCAAACATAGCGATACTAGTTCTAAATTCAAGAAAATCCTAGCAGCCACAAATATCAAATCTAATCATCATAAACATATTTACCATTCTTAGTAAGTTTTCATTATCAATTATGTATTTACTATAATGAATGAATATCACAAAAAGGTTTTTTTTTTTCAAAAGTCAATTTACGTCCCCACTTTTGGGGCACAGGCCTACTCTCAGACACCACGCGGGCCCAGTGCGAATTGGTGACTTCACACACACCTTAGAGTAAATTCTAATTCATGTGCAGGTTTCCTTCCTCGCGATGTTTTCCTTCACCGTTTGTATTTCACTGTTGTTACTAAAGTTCACAAATGCACATAACTTAAATATTAAAGTCATCGGTACATAACGAGATACGAACCCGCGACCTTCGGAATGAAGCCCGCACGCTCTAACCGTTAGTCCGGCGAGCTACGAAACGGTTATGTATTGATATAATTGAACGCATTGCTATAAGTTTAAAGTGTTAATATTGTTTAACGAGAACAGTGAAAATCAGCGATGTCATTATCTTGACTGTTAGCTAGTAATGAAGCAAGTATCGAGTAAAGAGTGACATTATTCCACGACACTGGCGGTATTCAAATGAGCATATAAATAATGTATGTACGTTCACATTAAAAGTGCGCGGACTGATGTGTTTGGCATTTTTATTGATGGCAATTACGGTGTTGCAATCGTAAATAAACCGAAGCCGTGGACTGCGCAGCGGCCAGCCCGCCTGATGGATGAGTGGACCGTCGGTTATTGGGTTAAGGGTATTCCAAATAAATCTGACTTTATGATTGGGTTTTCTTTTTTAAGAGAACTCGGCGTTTGTAGGCTCCCGTATAGCACCGTTCGTAATATTTTCCGATGAATGTTAGTATATCGGTAAGTGGAAATAGAAATTAAAAAAAAATTGGATACCACTATTACCTTACTATTGTTTGTATAGATATACGGCAGAAAGTCGCGTGCGCAGAGATTTTGGGCGGGCATCCACATCTCACCCGAAATCTAAGCTTAAACATCATCATCATAACTAGCTGATTGACGTCCACTGCTGGACATAGGCCTCCCACAAAGATCTCCACAGCTTAAACGTAAACTTGCCAATTTCAATTCATCACAGTTACATATCTTTTGTGTGTGAACCAGTTAATTGAGAGATTATTATTTTGATAAGTTCATGGAGCTAGGGTATGCAGTGCTTATTGCCAATATAGACCGCACGCTCCTGACGGCAGACGTCTGCAATCACAACATAGCACACCCACACAACTCACGTGACCCAAGTCAACCTCACCTGCTCGTGGAGCACCATGCTAATCAATAAACTAGGCTCTAGCTCCCACCAACTCGCATTGGCCAGTGTGGTGAGAATTGTCCCAAACCCCCCAATATGAACTCCTACAACCGCGAGAAGTTTTAGGAGGGGCCTATGTTTAGCTGTGGACGTCTATCGGCTGATGATGATATCGCGCACAAGACCTAAACCAATTTCCCTTTATCCTTTAGAATACGATCATAACAGGAAATTTGAAATTAATTAACGGCGTCAATGTTCTTATCTAAACAGACAGTAGGAATCTTCAAAGGAAGAGTGAACAGATTTTTTCTGGACTAATGCACTTTATCATTAAAGACTACATTTCTTACGATCAGATTGGATCTTGGTCAAGTTTTATAATCTTTAAAAAACGTAGTATTTATTATACATATACAAGTAAATTTTAGGTATACAATTCTATTACACTTTCCTATATGTATAATATTAAATTACGCAAGACCGATCGATGCGGAGATCTTTTGGGGAGGCTTAGGTCCAGCACTGGGCGTATATCGGTTGATGATGATGATATAGTATTTAATTGGCTAACGAACTAAGAACAAGGTGAAATAAGTTTTCTAAGATCATGACCTTTTTGAAATAGAAATAGATGACAACGACAAATATTAGGTCCTTACATATGAAATTGGCGTTTTGTATGGGAGGAATATAAAGTAATTTGTTTTTTGTAAAATATATATAAATATTATTCAAAGTATGTACCGTTGTTATCTATGCACTTTTGGCATCTCATAGGTAGTGATTTTCATTGATCGCTTTACTAAAAAAACCATGGGGGCGAGAATTAATAAACTCTTTGAAGGCGGTTTGGACTGCCGCATCGGAGTTGAATTTTTTTCCTTGTAAAGAAGTTGTCCAAATTCCGGAAAAAATGGTAATCTGATGCGGCAAGGTCCGGGGAGTACGATGGATGTCGAAAACATTCCAATTGTAGCTTATTTAACTTAATGGTTATTTGTTGTGCAGTGTGTAGTGGTAGTCTTGCGCTGTAATGAAGCAGCAGTGGTCTGGAGCGATTGACCAATCTAGGTTGTTTAGCGGCTAGGTCTTCCTTCATGGTTTGTAGTTGCTGACAGTAGATATCTGCCGTAATCGTTTGGCCAGATTTTAGAAAGTTGTAGTGAACGACACCGGCGTTCCTCCACCAAACACTCACAAGTAACTTTTTCTGTATCAATTTTAGTTTATAGCAGGATTTGGCTAGGTCTCCAGGGTTCAGCCATTCCGACGAGCGCTTCCGATTATCGTACAGTATCCACTTTTCATCACAAGTAATGATTCGATTTAAAATCCCTTCATCATTGTGTCGGTTGAGCAAAGTAACACAGCAGCAGCAGTCGACGCGTGTTCAGAAGTTCGATTCACTCAATTCATGCGGTACCCGTCGTTCAAGTTCTTTTACTTTCCCGATTTGCTTCAAGTGGATTAATACAGTTTTGTCACTTACCCCGAAGCCTGCAGCTATCTCTGAAATGCTTTGTGATGGATCCGCTTCAACAAGAGCCTTTAATTCTTCATTTTCCACTTTGGTCTCCGGTCGTCCACGGGGTTGGCTATGAATGTCGAAATTTCCAGAACGAAAACTTTGAAACCAAAAACGTACCGTGCTTTCTTTTGCGACACCAGCGCCGTACACATCGTTAATGCTTCGAGCTGTTTCTGCAGCACTGGCACTGGTGCCACGGTAGAGCTGGTACTCGTAAATATACCGATATTTCACGTTTTCCATGGTGCGGTAATAAGCGACACAAAAAAAAAAATGAGGAAAAAACAAATGAATGACTTTTTTAAAACTCAAATGTAGCAACTAAATGAATTTATAAATTTAAATTTGGAACTCTTAACCAAAGAGGAGATATTTCAGATCAAAGTGGTCAGTACGACAAAACGCTAATCTCATATGTAAGGACCTGATATATATAACATCATTGGTTTATCATAATCTTACTAAATAAATTGAGATAATAAAACTGATTGTTGAATATTAAGATTTGTGGTGTGGTCCTATCATCATAGGTAGAATACAAAATTAATCTCAAAAGTTATGCGTAGGCGATTTAATAATTGACAGCGTATTAGCATAGGCCAAGTGATAAGATTTAGCGTAATTTAAAAAAAAAATTAAACCGTGTGTATTATTGTAAATCTATAAATTTCTTTGTTTTAACAAGACAGCTTTTATCTATTTGATTAGAATGACAAATAGTATTAAAATAAAAGATATATGTGTACTTATCATTAAAAGATGGTACAGATCATCTTTTATGATTATTTTAGTTTTTTTTTATATTCAATATTGAACATAGGCTCCACAAATTTTAGGATGTAAATCCTCAGTGGTACGGTTTCTCAATAAATAATAAAGAGCTCACTGAATGCTCCCACTACCGGGAGGGTTTCGTCTAACCAAGAGATAATTAAGAAGGTCCTGAATCATACCAATTTCTTCACGATCCTTTACTGGAACCTAAAGCACAAAATGGATCGAATCCACATATTTGTATTCATATAACGTGTAAGAATTCAGTGTATATACCACAAAACTACCGTTACTACATCAGCATCTGTAACAAAGTTAAATAAATAACATAGAATGAAAACTACAATCATTGATGTAAATAATGACTCCGAAATCCGGAGACGTACGAGTATTTGTCTTTTCATTATTTTGAGAATGTTATTAAACAGTTATTGTTTTTATTCCATATCCTTCATTGTCACTCAGCTCAAAGCTCAAAGCTTCACTCGGTGCTTTAACGTTGAACGAAATACAGATTCTATCAGATAAGTTTAATGAGAAGTCAGCGTACACCAATAAATCCGTCAACACACGACCGGATAAATCAAAGTACATCAGGAGACAATAAAGATGATCCATAATCACATCAAAAATTTCAGACACTTTATAGCGCTGCACTCCATAGTTATCGCGCTCATGGTTAAACCTAAAAACAGCTTTAACTTTTTCACACAAAGCTTGTTTTTGTATCAATGATATTTGTTTGTACTTATCAGTTTAGTAAATGAAATTTTCGTGCCCCGCATGTCAGTACTAAAGGTACCCCCCAAGAGTCGATACCGCGATAAGACTGCTCAGATCATCACTATAGATAAGGCACCAGAGATTTGAAAGTATAAAATGTTTGGACAGCTCTCGTATGGAATCTTTCACGTTTGTGCGACGCCGATATGATGATTTCAACGATATTTCTAAAGTAGATCTTAAATCTGGTGGAGCAAGGCATAAATCTGTTTAGAGTACGGCATGATTTACTCCGAGTTGCACATGGTGTCTGTTGATCGTGAAATTTATGTCTTAAATCTTGGTGGTTTAGGTTCTGATCGCGTTGAGTAGTTCCTTATCGAATCGCATCGCCTGGCTTTCGCACGATTGATCGATAGTATTTTTTGCAGTCGCTTTATTTATAAAACAATCGATGGTCTTCAATGTTGGCTCCTACCAATTGTAAGCGTTCATGCTCTTACATAGAAATGCTTCGAGAAGTCGTTCTTCTGTTTTAATGTACAAAACGTAATTTTACTAAATATGTTCTCTTATTAGTAACTTTTTGACTTTCAATTTACCTCTGATGACTTACCGCAAGTTGTGATAAATTTAGAGAGAGTCATTAGTTCTATGCAATGCTACTAAACCAAACGTTTCAAAATCAAGATCTTTTCCAACAACTACAAGTGATTTTATTAGTCAAGTGTCTCAGTAGTTCCGAGTTTCCATCGTTCTGAAAGATGCTAATCGTTCGAAAACATCTAGTAGTGTGGTGAAGGACACGGGTCCCAGTTGCGTTAGTTCTCCAGGAATCCGAGCTCTGCCCGTAGGTAATTGTCATTTCATTATAGAAGTATTCGCGAGGGCTGCTGCCGGCATTCGGGGGCGCTTTTTAGTCCGATGCGAAATTACCGATAATCGAATCTGTCGAACCTTGATGGACGTTGGACGTCGCCGCTTCTCCTCGTATTGTCTCTATATCTCTGTCACAGCGGCCTGTTGCTAAGTGATCTTGTCAAAGCAAGCCTACGTTGTGGAGTAGCTTTATCGAATTCCCTTACAAACACAGGTTTGGACATACTTTATAAATATCTATATAATGTTCATTTAAAAAAAATATATACTAAATTGAATTTTACAAATACAACTGCAGATTTGCAAACACAAGTGTCAACACACACAGCTTGTCAGGTTTCGGAAAATCTTTCCAGCAACCAAGCTTCACATTTGGTCTCAGAAACGATTAATGGACCATATTACAAGGCAAGCGGTGAGCCACTGGGTCAAGTTTAGAGTTTTAAATACTCGGAGTGTATTTATCAACGTAAGGTTTAATAAGGCCTAAATCGATCTCGATCAGCATCATTCACAGCTTAATTGGAGCATAATTTATTTGTACTCGAATATAACGCTCGATGCGCTTTGTTGGGTCAATTATTTAAATTTGCAGAACTTACTCAGCTGAGGTCAGAAAAAAATCACAAGAATCTAGATTACATAGACAAAAATGGAATTCGATGCAGAACTAGACGAGTTTGTGTTAAATGTCGTCGGAGATGCGACCAAGTTGTAGTTGCAAGATCTAGAAAATTTTAAGCCATATCCGCTTATAATAAATAAAGTTATAATAAAGTAGAATGAATATACTACGCAGCAGTTGTTGATGATGTTCTTCCTCGGTTCTTACAGTCGTTTATCATTGAAACTGTCTAAACTTTTGCCATGCTAAAACTAGAGCAGTATATTATTGTTTGACAGAAGTATAAGCGCACTTTATATTCATTTACTTAGGTCGCACTCGTAACGAAAATAAATAACTATTATGAAATGTTGCTACTTAAGTCACTGCATGGAAAAACTAGAACAGTTAAATTTATTTTTTATAAAAAATAAACTTTCAATGACACAATTAACGCATAAAATTAAAGAAAACACTAAGACAAAGCAAATTTAGTGTCTCGAGTTATAATTATAACTATAGCTCATTACATGTTTGTCTGAGACTGCCCGAGATCTTCTTCTTTAAGGTGAGATTCAATGTCATTTACCACGCTGATGAGTGAGGAACAACATATTACCTTGAAGTTGTCCTTCAATAATATTGGTTTATTCACCACAGTACCCTTCGCCGGATGTTGAAGTTCGCGTAAAACATAAACTTTTACCGCTTTAACTTAATAAAGCTTTAGACTAATTTCTAGTATCAGAGGATAGATTTTCTAATTTAATCCCAGAGGTCGGAGGATATGGAGTAAATACAAGTACAAACACCACCCGATTTAATTGGATTAAACTAATCTGGAATGTGTTGGGATTACTTACAGATAAATGATTTCATAGCCGTGTCTTGGAATAAATAAGTAGGATGAAGCTCTTACTCAGCTAATCCATGGAGATTAGAGATGTTATTAGATGCGATGTTCGCGCCGTGATTAAATTTCCTCTGATTTTTAACATTTAATGCAAGCATTAAAATAACATCGTAAATTGGTAATTCCTGGCACAGATTTATGTGTTGCCACTTGTTTATTTAGATACAGTGTAGTCCAGACACTTTTTTAGTACCACGAAGAGCGAGGATACGAATAACTTTCGTATGGTAATGTTAGCTCGCAATGTTGCGACTCTCCGGCTTTACCTTCTCAGCGTTATATTGCTCTGCTTACCGTGAAGTATGATATTAAGTCTCGTTACTGCGGTAATTACGATAGTTACTCTTAGCTAAACTATTGTGTAATAAATTTTTAGATTATTTTTGGAGATAATGTTTAACGTTGCAGCATTTTTGAGATAAAATCTGGCAAGGTCGTATAACCCTAAAGGAATAGTATTAAACTTTGCTGGAAAGTGGTGAATTAGAATCCTGACAATCTGAACCCTACAAATGTGTAGATCTTCGGTGGAGGTTTATGTCCAGCAGTGGATGTCTATCGGCTGATGATGATGTTGGTGACTTAGAACTGCGAGTGAATTTGTTGTTATCTCTAAATGATTTCTGCTACGGAAGAGCTTATTGCCAATTGGTTGATACTTATTGTTACTTACGTACAAGAAGTATACTGACAAGTGCATTTCATGACACAACTTTGTTGACATTGTATGAAAAATGTTAATCTTAATGTGCTCAATTCCTTATGGACATTGGACTTTATTGGCTTGGAATTGTGTAAGGAATGCTGGATGCAACATGAGCGATTCGCGACATACTGGCAATTTAATGTCCGAGTCATGACATTTCGTGCTTCAACTGCTCATTAGATAAATAACTGCCATTTTTACATTCGACATACTTAGTGCAGTGCCGAGCAGGAACTCGGCGGGGCCCGGCGACCACCCGCCGCTCGTCTCCATAGACGCAGCACCCAGCGGGGGCGCTATTAGCAACAATAAAAGATGTCGGCTGATCTCCAAGAACTATATTCAATTAAACATTCAATATGTTTACGTTTTTTTGCGACGGCACCGCTGTACACGCGGTCGGCGGTCAAGTATTGCGTTTCGCGTTTTTACACGCGCAACTACAAACCGTGCGCTTGCGACTGCTATCGGTATTCTGATAATTTAGAAGTTAAATTCTGCTCTGTGCTATTCATCTTATTGCGAGAATGAAGACGTAAAGCAAACTTAACGGTTACAAAGCATAGCCGTGTTTAAATGATCTCGCCGACCTTAAGCGACATCTAACTCAACAAAAGCATAGTGTGTATAGGATAGTGTTTTGTGAACACCTGTAACTTTTTAAGCCCTGCATCAATTGCGTTAATCAGCTTTTTTAATAGCTACACTTACGTATAAGAAGTTGCTATTTTGTTTGCAATTTTATTAGGTTACTATACTCGTCATAACCTGTCTTTTGAACGTAATAATGGTTAAGGTCAATAAATAAAAAAAATACTGTCTTAACTTAAAAGTACTTAATTAATGTTTCGCTGCGATTAACAAAACAAGGTAGATAACGTCGTAACAAAACTTCAACTATTACATCGTACGTGCTGTGCTCCCGAGGTTATATATAAAAAAGCGTTCAATACAATGTATACTAGAAAAGGGGATAATATGGTAGCTCACAGCGGGTAGACGTTACGTAATTTCAATTTACGTTTCGCGCGGGACAGGGGGTGTGAGGTCCGGGGGTAGAGGTCGGAAGGGGGTGCGTTGTGCTAACAATACGTCGGCTACACAAGAGCGCACTACCAGCTATTAAGTATTCCGAGCGCGCGCCGGTCCCGCGGCCGGGGCGCCCGCGACCGGGACCGCGAGCGTCCGCCGCGCGCCGTTCCACCGGGGCGAAGTCGCGGAAGCTCTGCCCCGGCTTGCTCAGGCAACCGGCAATGTGCGCCGAGCTTTGGCGCGGGGTCGCCGTGAGCTGCGCCCGACTGCGGCTCCGTTGCAACAAAAAGAGCAACGCAGCGAGCAGACGTCATTGGCTGATAATTGTCGCTCGCCGGCGCAGCGCGTATCGCCCTAGATAAACCGTTTCCATCGTATTGTGCGTCCCCCGATAGCTTCCACAATGCACTTTGAATATTACTAATTAGGCTCTGTTTATGAGCCCGCGGCCATTGTTGAAAGAATGAGATATTTATCTGGTTGTTGTCTGCAAATGAGATTTGCGATCCCGCTTTGTCGGTTGGCGAAATTGTTGGTGCTTTGTTCAATGTGAAATATTATCTTTAGGGCGCCGGACATTGTCCGTGGCATTCGTAATGGCCCGGGCTGGTGTCGCTCGCATCTTTGTTATATCAGATGGCAAACGTAAATCCCTTGGGATTGTTGTTCATTACTTCTTAAGTTGGTACGAGACTTGATTGTTGATTAATTGAAATTGATAATCATAATTCAAGACGATAAGAAATCATCTTGGGATTATTTCTTGCGTCTGTCTTTATATAATACATGAAGTGATTAAAGCTTAGAAATTACTTCTTTAGAATAATAAAAGCAATTGATATGCGGACAGTCTGGTGACCTCATATCAATTCAAACTTCAGTCTCGTCATCTATGTGTATTACACGAGGAAGTAATGAAGATCATGGTGGTGAGTTTATTCGCTTATCGCCTTCAAACTGAAGTTAGGCGATCAGATCGAGAAGACGAACACAGTCCGATTCATTCTTATATACATTATCCACGAATACTTCTTTTAGTTTAAATCTTGTTAATATTGCCGCGCAATAACTCACGAGAGCTTTTTTTTCTTTTTTATTTACCGTGGGGGAAATTCCTGCGCATACCCGTCCTCTCGGGGGCAAGGACAGGTTATGTTGAATTTACACCGACTAAAACCCCCACGATTTTCCACCTCGTCGCTTTATCGCAGGGTCAAGGGAACGCTCTCGCATACATCTGCGACCCCGCCAGCGCTAGCTGTACGATGCAGCCCCATCTGGGAAGGGAGGAAAGAACCCCACCTTTCCACCTCTGTAGGGGCACGTCGGAACACACAGCGCGCCACCTCCTCGGTCTGTTTCAGTCACGCGAGCAACAGATTCCCTCAAATCCGTTACCCAGAGGCCATGGGAGCCAAGAGAGAAAACTCTCCCGACTGCTTGCGGCGGATCCGCTCTTGGGTTCGCTCCCACCCGTTATACGGCCGCGGAGGATAGGGAGAGCGGCGAAACGCAATACCGACACTCCTCTCCTTCTGCGACTCCACCTTCGCTGCAAAGGGCAGTATTAAGTCGCCACTGCAGCCCACTGGCACGCATCCGAGGTGAACTCACGGAGCACTGGAGCTCTAAACTGGAGCGGCCACCTTAGACCGACCCTACACCTCAGGCCGGACGGGAAGGTCCTCTTCGCTTCACCGTGGGTGACCAAGCCACGGCTACTGAGTCCCTCCGCCATGACAAGTCGGGAACTTGTTGCAGAGAACTCACGGGACCGAAGCCAATCTCACCTGCTCGTGGTGCACCCTGCTAATCGACAAACGACGCTCTAGCTCCCACCAACCCGCATTGGGCCAGGGTGGTGGGAAATGGCCTAAATCTCTCCATATGGACCCCTAGAGACGACGAGCTCTAATGCCCGGTGGAGATTCCTGGGGAAGCCTATATCCAGCAGTAGACGTTTATCGGCTAATGATGATGATGATTGTATGCGTTCCTCTAGTATGTACAAAATGGCTGACTCATCCAGATGTGAACAATATCAGATCTGTAGCAATTCCAAATACGTGTGACAAATATTCGAGTATAAATTACTGCAATAACCGATCTAAATAATTTGCATGCGACATTACACTCGTACGCCAATACCGCGACAGCATAGTCCGGAGGGTGGCATCCGGGGAATCCCTCGCAGGTATTCGAATATCTTGTTACAATTAATGAGCGCCTAGCGTTAAAGCGGCCGAGCTGCAGAATCAACGGCACTGCGCCGGTATTTCTGAAATTTTTCCAACCTGCTATAATTGAGGGTGTAATTGGACAGTATTTAAAGACTCCTTAAGTATCCTTGTAGTGTGCTCGTGCGAATCGCATTATACTCACACCTCATACTTAAAATTGTTACAAACTTAACAATGTATTGTAATTTGTATAATGCTTTAAAAAGTTATTTAACTTATCGTGTAATCTTAACTTATCAATCATGAAACATCTTCGTTCAAGGATACGGTACGTCAGAACGTGATGGAAACGGAAACGTCCAAAATAGAAATTATGTTAACGTTAGTGATAAGTCTATTGCTGGAGATCGTCTAGATAGGAACTACCACGGCTCCGAACAGTAGTGTACAAATCATACCGTGTTCCGGTTTGAAGGGCGCTGTAGCTAGTGAAATTAGTGCAGCAACGAGACAAGGCGATTAGCACTACGTTGCAGTGTATACCATCTTAACTAGCATCACATTGTTAGGGGTAGTCATGTTACTTACCATCAGGTGTAGGTCTGATCGCTTCGTCGCATAAAAAAAATATGAATTAATATTTCGCTTTACGTTTGTTTTGTGGTCCTTGGTTACATAATTAAGTGATCCTTGGAGACCACATATTGGCAATCGCAGCGTGGGACGACCGTCTGCCTTGTGGACAGACAACCAGGTGCAGGTCACAGGAAATCATTGAACGCAGGTGGTATTCGACCGGTCGCAAAAGAAATCGACTTTAGAAGCCTATGCGCAGCTGTTCGTAACAATATGCTGAAATGATGATGATGATGATTTTAATTTTTAACACTACCCTTTTGCACGTAAGGAATGTATATTTTTGGGTGCCATCGAACAACTACAATGAGATTATGTTATTTTACCCTTAATCGTCGTTATTTCATAACAAATGTTAATAAACATTTTGTTAGGGTTGTAAGGGGTTCCGCTAAACAACTTACGGAGCCCAAGTCAACCTCACCTGCACACGGTGTACCCTGTTGAACAACAGACGAGACTCTGACCACCCACTAATCCGTACTGGGCCAGCGTGGTGGGCTAAGGCATAATTCCCCTCAATAAACTCTTTGGAGGTCTTAAGGGGAGCCCTATGTCCAGCAGTGGTCGTCTATCGGCTGATGATGAAATACTTTATTTATCAATAGTTTAAATGAAATATGAGTTAGATGAGGGGTTACTAAAATTATGTACTTTATTAATTGAAACCGTTTAAGTTATTATCATCATCAGCTGATAGACGTCCACTGCTGGACATAAGTCTCCCCCAAAGATCTCCACATCGATCAGTATCGCGTTTCTCGCATTCCGTTGGTTCTCGCGATTCTCACCAGATCGTCGGTCCAACTTGTCCAAGGCCTCCTAATACTACGTCTACGGTTCAAAAAACTTTTTTTTTTCAGCAGCTAATTTATGTCCTCGATGTTGGGGCACAGGCCTACCCTCAATATGAGCGCCCTCAAAAAGGTTTAAGTAGTGTCATTTAATGTTGCAATTTTAACTTCATTCCACAGTAGTCCTCAGTATCAGAATTATCTTGTGCTTATTTACCGCTTGTCTAAAACTTAGTCTTCTAAATCGTCTGCCGCGCATCTAGTAGGTATTCCGCTATAATCCTAGTCTAGCCAACTAACTGGGCCGAGTAACACCATCTACTAGTGTGTCATGAGAAATGGTGTGTTTCGTCATCATCGGCGATTTGATGAAGGAAACAACGTTGCTAAAATCTACGCACCGCTCTCTGTCCCTAGATAAAATCTCATTTCGCGTTTATTGTGCAATGAATTGTGTCGTTTTATGTTAATAACTGTCGGCGCGTGGGCGGGGAATGTCGAAATACTGACTAATCTGGCCGTGGGTTGTCGGCGAAAAAAAATGGCGATTTTAAATTATTCATACTACCCACATCACCGCGCCCGGAATCAGTTCTGCCGTTTTTATCTTTATTTTATTCTTCTACGCTGTTAATTACTTAATTATTTATTATTATGAGCTCT
This sequence comes from Ornithoptera alexandrae, assembly GCA_029030555.1. NCBI lineage: Eukaryota > Metazoa > Arthropoda > Insecta > Lepidoptera > Papilionidae > Ornithoptera > Ornithoptera alexandrae. The sequence goes on from JARDVY010000034.1 coordinate 9,924,160, forward strand.
TGTCGGTTTTCACCCACTCGCAACTTAGTAGGTGCTTAATAATCACGTCATTGCTCGTGTTCATTAGATGTGTTTTGATGTATTTGTACAAGGCTCGTTAGCGGCGCTGTGGAGCATTCCTCATCCGGACGCGAACGGAAGTTACTGACTTCTGGACAATGTGCTTGATTAATGTGATTATGGAGGACGATACCGGTACTGATATTTATGGAAAAATTAAATTTGTCTCGTGATCATCGCCACACAACTCTTTAAGGATAGAGAGCATCGGTTCAAACTGAAGATTAATTGGAACGATTTTGTATTGAATAAATCTTAACAAAAGTGAAAGTGTAAAGAGATCCTGTTTTATGAAATTTATAATGTAACTTATACGGAGGTACTTGATTCGATTTCGAGAATACAAGTTGATGAGTTTAGATGCTGGTAGAATTTTTTGGAATCTAGCTGTCTAGCTACCATCCTCTCAAGACTGTCCATAAAAACATTACTGTACTCCGGCTACATATAGGACAGTGGTAGTATTCTTAGCAAACCTCTTCACCATACACATGCTCATTATAACTTATGTAATCTGTTACACTTAACACCGTTATGCGTAGATTGATCTTAAAAGTTAATGATTTCTTATACACTGTAATGACTTCTACTTCCTCTTAACTTTAAGTTACCACTGCGGAATGTTGCGTTAAACAGATTTAAATAATACTTATAAAAGAACTCGACGTCTGCTGTCAATATAAACCTAAAGTCATTAATTTTAATTTAGCATTTAGTATTTCCTCGTAGTTAAGTGCTAGAAATTCGTTGAAAGCCGTTTCCGTTTCTCGTTTCGACAAAATCTGTTATTAGCATATATTAGAAACGTCAGATAGGTTTTAGTGGTTAAAGAAATTTATATTATTTATGTTCTTTTACTAATAGACTTAATGAAGTTAGATGTAATTATAGCTTAATATACATATGCTAACTTTATGGAGTATGTTGCGATGGTCTTTCGTGGTGCTACCGACTGGGTAGGCAGAAGCAAGTAAATAATAGTGGGTTCCTGTGATTAGGGTGTTTGTATCTAGTAACATTACTGGGGTAATGAGACCGAGCGCCTTTTGTCTCAAAGCGACGGCCACAATGTGTATAAATCACCCCACATTGTTTTGGAAAGACCTCAATGACCACGTAATGAAAAACTTTTTACATCTGTATACAGTATTGCGTTGGGAGTAGCTTTTTAGATTATCCGATGTTTGACTGACCACCGATACGATTACGTTACGATTGTTTGTAAAATCGTCGTCTCCAATTAAATCTGCACATCGCCGTTACTTAACATTCGCGACAAATTGCATTCGCGATTCATCTCGCGGGGCGTCGTTAAGGAAGCGATCGAATCGATACTACGAAAGTGAGACATCGTGAATTACAATCGATTACTCGCCGTGGTGAAATCACTAGTGTTGTGGATGCGATCACCCCGCCCGCGCTCCGGCGCGTATATCGACTTATTAAGTCATTATCGACGTCGTTTGCGCGTCCCAATAGTGAAACGCACGATAATTGGGGTCGTTGCGAAAGCTTGATTTTCGTGTTTCATTACGACGCTTTTTTTTTTTCCTTTCGAGAACATCTCGCCGGTGTCGAATTCAAGCATCCGAAATATTTGTCAGTGTGTGTGGTAGGTCTCTCTTGCCGGAGATCGTTTTAGCATCTACGTACTGTCCTATATAGAACTGAAGGACGGTCCAAAATAGAAATTATATTAATGCTGTTGGTTGGTCTATGTTGCAACTATTGCAGCCGCGAACACTGTGGAAACATTACTATGTTCTAGTTTGAAAGACGTTATAGCTAGTGACATTACTATATATAGTATAGTGCCATCATCACTACAGCAACACATTGATTTTTCTGTTCGTCTTGTCTCTTCGTCGTTATAAAAAACTATGAATTTTGAAAGCTTCTGCCTCTTATATTCATGATAATGTTGTTCTGTACCTTAAAAATTTTTAGACCCTTTTTCTATGTTCAGGGTCTTTAATCTTAACAGTACTTTTTAGGACCGCTTGCTATTATTATGTCATATATATTCGATGTATACTAAATTTCAATCTATAGTACATTTCTTGTAAATTATATAGTATTTCCCCAGACTTTGTTCTCAACTAAAGGTAACCAGTGATACCTTTGATGATAGTCAATTGATTTACCTGACAATTGTAATTATTTGATGGGACACTAATCTAGAAGAAGCCTTTATACTCTTCTCTTAGAGACTCCTTGACCAAATTTGCATGAAAACATTTGTTTTAATCAACTGATGATTAATGTAACGTTTCTTTCTAGATCTAGATCCGGAAGAGTTTCGAGAGTGATAAATGGAAAGATATTGTGGTCATGGTGATTTATTTGTGATCATCTTTTAACGTTACTTTTTGCGGTACATATATTCTCTATCTCCTTTTTTTCTCTCTCTCTGTTCCTCTACACTAATGTTTGTTTTCAAATTTCATAATGTATTTATTCACAATTACGCTAGCGTGCTCAGACGCCATTTTTCTTTCGCAACTTAATCTGGTTTCCAATTAACAGGAGTTATCGTTTTTTAAGTTTGTTTTTATTTTACAATGCAAGTTAATAAAGTTGTGCCGATGGATTCGGAGTATGTTAAAATTAGTTGTTTCTCTTAATAAAGTATTCGCGTGTCAATATAACTTATGAAAGAAACGGCCGATATAAAGTTAAAAACAAGTTGACGCCGCGTTAAATATAGACATCGGGTTTAAAAGTTAAACGCAATAATTCAATGTAGCTGTAGTTATTATGATTTATTTACAATCGACTGAATATTTTTAGGATTGAAACTTTTGAAACTTTTTTTTTATCATAGTATGTATGATCGTAAACAGTTGCAACACGGGGTTCTTCAATAGAGGATAAATATGTATCTCTATGTTCGCTTTTGAACCGGTCCAAGCAGTTGTAGCATTCATAAGCTACGCTCTGTTCGCTGTCAATCGATTAGTTCATAACATAAATTGTTTTGGTGGTACTCGTGTGCCCCCTCTATTTTATTATTCGTTTGTTACCTGTTAAAAAATCTACGTTAATAAGAAAATGTGATGGCTTAAACGATTAGGACTTATTAGTGCTTTCAATACTCTAAAGTTGAGCGATGATATTACAATGAATATGCAAATGGGTTACCGCTCGTACGTTGAGTTTATTAAGGTAACCGTTTCACTTGTTGAACATTCATCATAAAACAATTAACGTGGGGAAACTTTCCTCGCGTCGCAGACAGTGTGTGCAATTTAATTGAAATTAACAACTCGCCGAGCTAGCGTCCTGCCCCTTGTCAATAGCGGTAATCAATTGTCCGCCGGGAGAGGCTTTCCATCCATTTTTATTCGGTGATTCGCGGAAACGAAATTTGCGCGTAATTATCGCTTCTACACGTCGCCGTGAGACGACACAGAGTGCGGCAACGGCGCGGCTCGCAGACCCGCGGCACGGCGCGGCGCGGCCCGGGTTCGAGTGCGGCGCAACGCGGGAGCGGGCTCCACTCGTACAACAACTATTCCTGATGATATGTCTCTGATCCCGGAGACCGTCTAGGTAGGTACCACCGCAACGCTTATTGCAAACATTACTGTATTCCGGGTTGAAGGGCACTGTGTGAAAGTGTTAGCGAAATTACTAGAGTAAGTATATTTAACGACATGTCTCGAGGCGACGAGCACAATGTGGTGAAATGTATGTCATCCTAACGAGCGGCACGTTGTTATGGGCAAAGGTTTCACTTACCATCAAGTAATCGTCCCATTCGCCTTATCGCCCATAATAACGTAACGCTAGTTAAGATGGTATTCATAGCACCATATTGCGCTCCTACCTCAAGCCATAAGATGCTAGGTTTCATTACGTCAGTAATTACACTAGCTACAGCGGCATTCGAACTTGAACATAGTAATGTTTTCACACTACTCTTTGGCAGCAGAAACAGATGCTGTGGTGGTACCTACTTAGAAGGTCTCTAGCAATAAAGTAAGTAGTCTCCGAAAATGAAGCATTACATATTTTGGTTAAGCAATATAATTAGTTAATAGAGTTAACCCGCTACCGCTTGTGAATCGCGACCGGCGCGTAACGTCGCAACCCGTTCATTAAGGTGCGCGTTTCGGATAATTGCGCGTTGATAAAGCAAGCAAATTGTCCGCGAATTACCCTCGGCCCGTGATGGATATCTGCGCGGCCCAGAAACGGCCGGGCGACTGATGCCTCCGACACTTCAATCTGCAGTTTACACGCCACCGCCCGGGGCCGCCGCCGGACGGGGCCATTGTGGCCCCGTGATAGATTTCCTCCGCGCCTCGCCCCGGGCGCATCGCGATGCTGCAGCTCGCCAAGATCAACTGCCGTCTAACAAAACTGCAAATATTTATTCCAATACATTTATGCTAGATCTAATTCTATAATGGTATCATTATTGTACATACACGTCCACTGTTGGACAAAGATCTTCACGCTGATCGATCTTCCCAGCATCTAGCAATTTGTCACAGCTTAGCCACAAGAGCTTAAAGCTTCGGTTCACGTTGTATTAGGGCCCTCCGTTACTGCATCTAATAGTACACGGCTGCCACTTGGAGACGTTACTGCCCATAGAGCTTACTGTCTATCGACCTTATTGCTTATTGACCTGACTATTCTTCGGCTTTACTGTCCATTGTCTTTACTGCCAATCAACCTTGTTGTACTCCTATCTTACTGGTTATCGACCTTACCGCCTATCGGGTCTACTGTTTATTTATCTTACTGCTCATTGATTTACCCGTCCATCGTCAGACTATTAAGGCTTCTAAATGCTCGATGACCAACTTTATCGAAAAGGAATATTCACATGTAACTGTTAGTTGGTTGTAGGAGGGGAGAAGGAAAAAGTCATGGTTGAGGAATATCAGGCCATAGACCGGCATATGTGGGGCGTCCGTATTGATCCGCCGAACCAGAGACAGAAAGGACTGTACCACGCTGACCGCCAACCTTCACTAGTTGGACAGGCACTTTAAGAAGAAGAAGAAAAACTGTTGAAGCATTGCATTACCATTAAAGGCTAGGATTAGAAGCGAACTCTTTACTCGATTGTTTTCTATGTTTGTTTTATCCATAAATACATAATGATATATAGAAATTACTGCTGCCTTTGCTTCTGCACATTCTCTTATGACGTGTGATGCTGTTTGTTTGCTGTTCTGTTGATTTTTGGACCTTAGCTAGTGATGAAGTTAATCTAAAGAAATAGATTAACTGAAAGAGAACACTGAAGTGCTCCAGTTGCCATACTTATGAATGTCAGTTTTCGAAGCTGATGCTCTTCAACAGCACCGTTGCGATTTAATATAATGTTAGAGGGTTTGTTTTGCGGAGAGATGAAAGACATATAACAAAGAAAGTAATGATAATGAACGAGGATGGATATAAGGGTAGAGGAAGACCGAAGAAAGTGTGGATGGGTTGTGTAAAAGATGACATTAGTAAGAAGAGTGTGAATTCAGATATGACGGCTGATAGAGGGATATAGAAGAGAAGTAGATACTGTGCCGACCCCACATAGCTGGGAAAGGGGCAGGAGAAAGAAGAAGAAAGGGTTTGTTTTGTAAAAATAATGTCTTCTTACTCAGTGCAGTATTTCCATCACCACTATGTGACACGGCATCGTTCGTATCAGCTAACGGTTGGTAACAATGATAATAATTCACGTGACCCATTACTTACGTTATAATTACAGTACAGCGATGTGTAATTATGAGAGTAATGGCTTTTGGAGACACCTTAATTCATACTATATCATAACGCATTCAGCCCTAAAACGGTTTTGCATCTTGAAGCAGCAGGATAAAGTTTAAAATACTTTGAAAAGTTTCAACTTTTTATGGCGGCATGTTTGCTTTAAGGTAACTGCGAATTTTCGCATCCAATTTACTTTAATGTTCTCCACCTGTCCTACTCGCGCTTGTGATTTAGTGGGGTGCCGGAGTGGGACGGCAGATGGGAACGCATAAATCGACAAGTTAAAATTAACCATACAATCTGTGCGATCAGGTGACGGCGGGGAGATGCGCCGCCAGAACAAACTGTAATTGTTTCTTAGAAGTTATCCTTTAACGCAAACATTTGTTTGCTTATCTCCGGAAGGGTGATGTTATGCTGTTAAATATAATGTTATTGGGTTCATATATTTATTAAGATGACAGCTGTGATTGGGTGTACTGTAGGTAGTTTAAAAGACAGATTTATGACGACGTTTCCTGCTATCGATATTCTTTCTTCAATTCTTTTTTATTTCGAATTCGACTTAAACCTTTAAACCATCCTTTCCATTCTTATCATTGAACTTATTCATTAACTGCCTTTGCATTTAAAGCGGAAGTTTACTTTATATTTCCGGCATCACAAAGTTGTTGAAGTGTGATACGTGGTAGGGTTTCTTTGAATTCTATATAGCTATCACCAGTATATACTAAATTTGTCGCCGAAACATTGCCACTGTGTTTCGGTTAACTTTTAAGAGGCGAAGTACTCTTGGCAAGTCTGCTTCAATCTTCGAACTTATTTTCACTTAACTTATAATTATTTCATCTACTGTGCAAGTTCATTTTAAGAGAGAAGCATCGCACACAATGAGTAGTTTCACTGAGTACAGTCTCCCTGAAAATAGATCGGAAGTAACTAGCTTGGAATGAATTAGGCACTGTGTCGTCGTCCTACACGGCCTTCCTACGCCACCTATAAACACATGAGGGTACCAACTAAATTATTATAAAACGACTTTCATAATAAAAATGTAACTTATTGTAATATGGTGGTTAAGTTACAACAATGTTTGTATGAGTCAGTGTATGACTGCATCGTGAGATCGCGGACGTGCGCGCGCGCCTATACATTGTCCAACTTTTCATTACGGCCGCAATATAAATATATCAATTTGGTTAAAGTACAATAACCCAGCTGTGGACCTTTGGTTCGGACAATGATGAAAAGAACCGTCATAATGTGATAGGAATACCTAGAAGAATATTCCTTGAAGTTATTAAACTCTCGCCTAATAGTAAATGACGAGTGTGCATATACTACTCATACGTTTAAAGTAAAACACTGTATTATCTTCATCTCAACAGATGTACACCTACTGCTGGATCTAAGAACCCTAGATCCAGTAGTAGTAAAAGCAGTTAGTTAAAGTCTAGAGACTCTTTGGATGTCACATTTATTTGAAGCCGTAATAGCTCAATTGCAAAGACGGTCCTACGCGTTATACGAAAAGGGGGTTCGATCCTCACTGTTGATAAGCTTCCGGTGAAATAAAATCAAGAACGAAAGCTTTCGTAAATATTCAACTTATATCTATGTGAGAGAATAAGGTTCTTCCCACAGTCCCAGTTTTGGGAACATTTTTAGAGTTGTTCATTGTTCCACTAGATATCGATTTCTTTATCGCAAAAGGAGGTAATGTTACAAGTACATATTTATATGGCTTATTATTACTAGAATTTCCGTTTCCTGAAGTATTCACCTTTCATTTAAGCTGACAATGTCAGATCCTCCTCCGATCTTTCAGACTATGTTTGTTCAGTATCATTAGAAATACATGTCTGTAAGGTGTGTTGACTAATCGTATAATTTCTTACACCGAGATCTCAGGTTCCATTCATTGCTAGAATATTTTGGGCTTTACCATGTTTCATAACTTATCATCATGAGAAATTGGGGTGATGGGTTATTCGGCGATGGTACCACTCATTTTTGTATTAAGAAACCCGCTGCGAGACTCCATCATCGTGTGATGCTTGTGAACAAGGCTACAGATACATTTCTCTCATTGGATCGCGTAGTGTCCCGTGCTGAGGAGTTATGTGGGCAGGGTACGGAGGTGTGAGCCGCGACAAAGGGCCCCTCAGTGCCCCGGCCGCCGTCGGGTCACCATTGTGTTCCGCCGTGAGCCGGACAATGTTAATACTGCCGTTTATGATGATAAATGGTCACCGCTATATTGTTGCCGCGCGCGTGGTACCATTCGCAAGGGCTGGTCTGCCTGTTTGGAAACTTTATAAAAACATTCCAGCGGACACTGCGATGAGCTCCTCGCATTGGTATTAAGTTTTAAGCGAACTGGAGCTCATGGTTAAATTTATTGATCCTCCCTTTTTTATGTTTACAATAGATTAATTCTTGACCTTCATTTCACATTTCCTTGATGTTAGATGGTCGAGTATAAAGTACTACTCCAAGCTCAATATATCAAATATTTGCATTGTGTCATTATCAGTCAATAGACCTTCACTGCTGGACATAGGCCGCCCCCAAAGATCTCTACGTTTGTAGGGGTTCATATGGGTGGATTTGTGCCATTTCCCACCACGCTGGCGCAATGCGCGTTGGTGGGAGCAAGGGTCCCGTGAGTTATTGTGCGGGGAACCCTTACACCCTTTGTATTTAAAAATAAACAACATATTTTTACCTTAAAAAAATATCGTCTAGTTTTTAATTTTTTTTTATATTAATATTGTTCTGAGTTCATATGTTTCAACTAGTTGCTTTCTGTCCGTCCTGTTAGCCGTATCACCCCTGAAGTCCTCTTCGGAGAAGGAATTTTGTAAAATCCGCTCTTAGCTGACGCCTAAATGACAGAAGCATCGTCTTTACCAAATTTTGAGTGTTTACGTCTAATAGTTTCGGAGACCGAGTGATAAGGTAACGAATCGCTGGATATCGAGTATATATATTTGAAGAGATAGACAGAGATTGTAACGACGTTGCCGTTTTACTGTTGTTGTTGCTCGTCGCCTTGAGTCTTAAGATGTTGTCTCATTACTGCTGTAATTTCACTATCTACAGCGCCCGTTAAGCCGGAACATAGTAATGATTGCATACTACTGTTCGACGGCTGAAATAGCTGCGGTGGTGCCTACACGGTCTCTGGCAACAGATCACCAATAACACCAATAAATCACATAATTTTTTCTGATACATTTGTTATTTGTAGTACTCGCAGTAATGAACATTAAACTTCTTACACTGTGTCAGATAAATTGGCGACAGTATCCAGTAAACATATCTCACGAAGGCTGGCGGCTGAATAATGCACGAGTAACGGTGTAACTTATGTTGACGACCGTACGACGGTGTAAATGGTTTTTGTGGACACAGGACTTTACGTTTGGATGGTAGCCGGAGTGTGGTTGAGTATAGGTTAAGTATTCATCATTTTCAGATCATATCCGGTGGTATATCGGAGATCATCTATGTACCACTGAAGACACTAATTTTGTCGCCAAATAGTAGTGTGTAAATATACAGTGTTCCGGTTCACAGGACGTTATAGCTAATGAAATTAATAAAGTGTTGAGAACATGTTATATTTTATAGAGATGAGTACAATGTGGTGCTGTGTATCTCATCTTAACTAGCGCCTGGTGTGTTATGGGCCCGCGCATTACTTACCATCAGGTGAATGTCCGGCTCGTGTCGTCGCTTTCTAAACAAAAAACCACGACCATTGTTTGTCTCCACTAACTGGACAGACGACAATAAACCATATAAATAACTGATAAATGGATTATCTTTCATTAAACCCTTTAAATATCTACCCATATCTGCCCTTTCAAATAGATGGCTTGAACTTTAAACTGCGGGTAGACGGTTTTTTCTATATACCCCGCGACAACAGAGGGACACAACTAGCGTTAATTGCGGGGACGCGCATAATCCGTAAACGTTGACGCGGGAGTCCGGTAAATTGCTTTTTGCGCTACATCGGTATGCATCACCTTGTGACTACAACCAGTTCCTCGGCCACCAGCGTCCGCGACGCCCATCGGCTATATAACGATGTTTTCACTTATACAGCTTCGAATAGGAAATTTATACTACACACAGCGATAACGGTTCGTGGATTTTACGGTAACCTGTGGGGTAGATACCGGGGGCGGTGTTTTTTAACCCATTGACATTTCATTGACGCATAGTTAACTACTAAATGAATTGACGCCGATAAACAATACTAAACTATTCAAACTAAATGTTAAATATAAAACTGTTACTAGTTGACACGCTATACACGTTGTTTAAAAAAGCCGGTGCGGTCATCATCATCACAATCAGCCGACAAACGTCCACTGCTGGACATAGGCCTCTTCCAAAGATCTGCACATCAATCGATCGATCCTGTGCTGCCCGCATCCAGCTTCTTCCCGAAACCTTCACCAGATCCTCGCACCACCTGGTTGGGGGGCCTGCCAACATTACGTCTTCCGGCACGCGGTCGCCATTCGAGGATTACTTTGTTCCGGTTTGAAAAACGCTGTAGCTAGTAAAATCAATGTGGTAACTATACTTAACATCTTATGTATCAAAATAATGTAATGTTGTGTTTAATATTCTAATAACGATACGTTGTTATGGGCAGGTGTATCACTTACCATAAGGTGAACGTCTTGTTCGTCCCGTGGAATAAAAAAAAATAGGTCCAGACATTCATGAGCTACGATATATACACTCGCTCCGTATGTATAAACATCGTAGCTCGTAGAATATACGACTTTAGTAAATGGATTGTTTATGTAAATATTCTAACAGAATACTAGGTAAACGATGTTAAGAAATTGTAACATTACATCATGATTTAGTAGGAAAAAAAAACTGCAAGGCCGACCCCGGTCACTTTGCTGCTGCGATTGCATCTCGAAGCACGGAGTTATGCAGAGATATTTAAATGTTACGCGCGCGAGTGGCCGACGCGCACCCGCTCGCGTCTGATGCTGGGCCACGCCTTTAGTGCTCATTAAAAAATACCAATATACCACTTGCATACTAATCCTCACAAGCATTAGACGCACACGGCTCCATCGCATCGCAAATATAACCATAAATCCAACAGCAATAAGATCCGAAACCCTCCGCACGTGAGAGGCACCTCTCTGATATGCTGTGCACCTATAAATATTAATAGCGCACTAATGCCCTAGGTTCAGTATTAGATTCTGCTTGAGCACTGATAACGCGCCGCAAATTGAATCTCAGCGTATAACAGACGATAATACTTTGCGATGATTACGTTATCACTTTCCGAAGTTACTGGTGGTAGGTCTCTTATCGGCGACCGTCTCCGTACCACCGCAACGACTATCCTAACTGATAGATAATAGTGTGAAAACAACACTGTGTTCCGGTTTGAAGTGTTCTGTAGCTGGTGAATTTATTGGGGTAAGGAGACTTAACATATGTCTGATGACGAGCGCAATGTGCAGTATACATCCTAAGTAGCGCCACGTTGTTATGGGCCAGCGTATCGCTTTCCATCAGGTGATCCTTCCGTTCGTCTTCCTATCTAGACGGTTTCCGGCAACAGAGACGGTTATGTTTTACTGGTGGTAAGTCTCTGCTTACTAATTTAAGAATTCTTACTTTTATGTCTGACTATTATCTATTAATAATCACAAATTAAAATTTTAATCCTCCCTCTCTCTAATGATTAATTATCCCCCCGTTGGGAACATATGCTCCTAAAGAATTTAACAGTTTTTATCTCGTCATACCCTCGTATGAACCCCTACAAACGCGGAGTTCTTTAGAGGAGGCTTATGTCCTGCAATGGATGTCTATCGTCTGATGATGATCATCATCATTTCAATCTATTAATTTAATACACCACCACTGTCCACAAGACATTGGACTACCCAAGAAGCATCCCAAGGAAGGCTTTACTCATAATCATATTATAAATTAGCCATAGAGGCATTTCTATGTTCCAGTTGACAATTTATAAGAGCTGGAGTGTTCAGAACGAAGGTGCTCTCCCTTCTAAGTCCTGGGGGTCTCTTAACACCGTGTGACATTGAGGTCAATTGTTAATTTATTGTAATTCAAAAAATCTAATAACAATTGTTACATTTTCAGGTTGGTAGCGTGACCAGTTCTCCAGAAGGTCTGTTAATGCATGTAGTTTGAGTGTGTGTGTGTGTGTTTGTATTAGTTGTGTTTTTGTGTGTTATAGGGATTTGGTATTTGTTGGTGCAACGAGAAAGGATATTGCTCGTACATGTGGTATTGTAGAGGAAGAGGGTAATTTAATATAATTAAAAAAGATATTTTTGGATGTTTGTTATATCTGGTTAGATTGAGGTCAGAGGGTAGTTATAAGATCAATAGGGGTGCATATGAAACGTTTATTGCTGAATACTTACAACTAAGGTAATAGCTTAAAATTTTAAGGTTTGTACATTATTATGTACTTAGTGTGCTTGTGTGTGTGTGTATGTGTGTGTGTGTGTGTGTTCATCTGTATGAATATTTCTCTCTGGAACCGAAGGTCTTGTTGATAGCAACTAACGCAGCGTCTATTCCGCCAACAAAGACATTAATATATATATTGTTTGAGCTTTATCTGGTAATTAATTACTGGGGTTAATTCACTTATAATCTTACCTGTCAAGGCAATGATGCAGTGTATATATCCTGTAGAATCGTTCAACTACTTTTATATAGGCTACTTTGAAATAACAAAGTGAGTTACTACCGTTCAGGTAGAATGCTGTGTTTCTCACTAAGCAGTAGTGTGTTCAAGTTGGTAAGACGTAGTAAGATAATGTTTCTTACTGTTTGATGGATGTCTTTATGTATTAAAGGCTGTCCTCGAATATATAACAAAATATCCAGTGATCTTTTTGGAACACATAACAAGATACCTATGCCCAGCTGTGAACGTCCATTGGTTGTAATGTTCATGGTGATGTGATGAATCTTATAACGACTTACATACAAGAGTAATTTTATGTGTAGTCAAAATATTGAACCAATTCATCAGAACAAAATTGTACCATCAGTTTGCCGCCCTGGATGAACCATAAGTACGAGCTGGTCTAGTTCTTGTACTAAAGTGAAGGTGTCGAGGAAGTTTACAGCCCTCCCTAGGACGTACTTGAGGCGTAATGCCAGGAGGCATCGGTGCCTGTATGAGATCCCGGGGTCTAGGTAGGTACCACCGCAGCTCCTTTTTCTGCCGCCAAACAGTACTGTGCGAACATTACTGTGTTCCGGTTTGAAGGGCGCTGTAGCTAGTGAAATTGCTAAGGTAACTAGACTCTACATCTCGTGTCCCGGGCGACAAGCGCAATGTGATACTATGTATATCATCCCTATTAACGCCATGGGCACGCGTATCACTACTTATCATTACGTGAACGTCCCCCGCTCGTCTCATAGCTTGACTAAATAAAAAAAACTGCGATATCATAGATGAAATAAGCTGTCGTTAAACCACAACACCCGTCTTCTTGGTGAGTGGTTAAAGGCGAGGTGTTGTGTTATGTTGTTTGGAAGGAATCCGACATTCACTCACAATAGATGATAACGTGTTCCGCGGCGCGGCGTCGCGTGGGCGCACTGTTAACGAAATTGTGTCAACCGCAAGCGACCTTCGGCTGGACCAGAAAATGTACGTAATGAGTTACAACCATACGAAACTCACACAACTCACCCATCACGCAAGTCACTTGCAACATGAATAAGTTATTTAAATATGCTTATCGTTTTCGTTCACCATTTCATTACGCGTCACATTGCTTTAGTAGTTTCATTTGCCCAACGTAATACTTAATTGCTTATTAACTTTATATCAGATATCCAAGCTTCAGTACATTTGTTAGAAAGGACAGTAAGATAAAAAAAAATACTCTAAACTGTATTAATATCGCAAAGATAGGCAACGGGATACAATCATAGATCGGAGGATTGATCCTTTTGACGATGATCTTAAAACATATGTTAGCAAAAGTTTTATTATATATCACAGTTAATTAGAATGACTAAGAGTAATTTTAGTTAGGTTTAATTGTTTTTTAAACAAAATGGTTAAAATATCCACCGCCATCTGTCGGCAGGTGTTGCTCAACTCGGAATGGATCAAGGCTGCTGCGGACTGCATCTGGGTCACCGCGACCGGTCCGACCTGGCGTCGGCAAACACTGTCCGAATTATAATTTTTTTTTTTAAATTATATATATACTTAATGTACCATTTGTCGCGGTAGGTGCCTTGCAAAAGAATGATAATTTTACATTAATAAATACCGTGAATATAAAATTAAAGAAGATCACGAATAAGTCGAAAGAAATGACAACGAGAAACAAACATGTCGATTTACTATATCTAGCTATAATGTCATTTAAACCGAATACTATTAACTTTAATCATATACTTCATTGAAGCGATATTTGTGTAAGGCGGTCGTACACAGTATACCCTACGAGGAGACGCGGGTTCGATTCCCATTGCCCTTTTACTTCCGGCGAAGGAAAACATTATGAAGATACCAACATGTTCAAAAACAAACACAAATAGCTTTTATTCTCTCTCTGTGAGAGAAAGCCCAGAGTCCAGTAGTGGGAACGTTAAGTGGGCGGTTTGTTCTTTTCGTAACATCTTAAGCTAAGGGTGCAGATGGCGGACTCAATGTCATAGAGGCGTTTTCTGCCAGTCAACCCTGGGGAAGAAGTAAATTTTGTATGTAGAGATGTTAAAGATATACGAGATAAATGAATAAAATACTAACATTTACATAAAAATATATAAGCCACATATACACAAAAACATATGCATGTATAAAATAGTACCAAAGTATATAACATGTATATATCATCTTCATCATTATATATAAATATTACATATACACCTAAAATATATATTACAGTTCTATAATAGAATAAATGTAAGATATAAATATCGTATCACTTTGACAACTTCGTAACTTGTGAAGTTATAATTATATCAATTGTATAACTTTATTACTGCTTAACAATATCACAATGTTCTCAAAAGATAACAACGATCCTTTTATAATCTTTTTATAAAGGTATGTTATTAAAAACCGAACAAAAAAATTACTTGTGTCATTACAAAGTTGCTGTCTATTTCATGTATCATGAAACTGAAAGATTGAGGTTATAATTTTCATGATTGGGTATACTTAGTTATGTTGTGTTAACTTTACACATCACTATCTTCACTGTGAGACATAAATTGATTGAATTCAGTAATTTTCTAGGCTTTGAATTAATTAATTAGTTCTTTTTACACACTTAACCTTTACAGTTATATCATTGCCATATGTCCACAATGAAGTGGATCAAGTAAGGCTCGTAGTGATTTACGAGTTGTTAAGCGACTGGTAAAACGGCCATTACGACCTGCGAGCAATTACCCAGTTCCCTAGATAGCATCATCACAGGAATTTAATTGCCCGTGAGCCCGTCGTCAGATTCTCCGTCAGTTACGGACCTCGGAAGAATGACTTCCGCCTCTTCCTTCATGTTACATCGTAAATGTTCATGTATTCTATGATATTTGTTATCGAGTGTCTACAAATATACAGTAGACATTTTCGCATTTAAATATTAAATACTCCAATAGTAATAAATCGTTTTTGAATAACTATTGAAAATGATAATTATTCTCAATCAGCAAACAGATAAACAGACCGTGGTGCCAGAGAAGGCAAATGTATAAAGCCCCATCAGGTCCCCACATTTTAACAATGCTAAGGCCGCAGATTTCCAGATTAATGAACTATCATCCAAACTTTACTGCATGTGACCCTGTAATTGAATCAGTGATCTCTTTTGAAAGACATACGTTTAGCCACTGCGTTAAGAGGGCAAAGTAACTGCAGTGGAAATAACAAAAGGGAGTCATTGAAACATAAGAAAGTATAAGATTAGCGAGGGAGCTCTTAGCTTTTCAGTTTGCATCATGACTCTCATTAGGTGCCCTCTTCAAACTGAAGTTTGGCCATCAGATTGAGAAAACCAATTCGACCCGTATTCTTTTTAACCGATGGTATTCACTCCTTTTACATCAAAATTCTACCTTCCGAACTTACACATCGAAAACAAGTAGAATTCTCCATTATGCTTTTAGCCGGAAATTCGTATTTGCTACGTCATTGACTCTGTAGAGGTCTGTCTTTATAGAAGTGGATGTGGAGTTTATCACCTCAAAAAACTTTAATGTCAAGTTCCTTGACGCTGTAATATAGACTCATATACAGTTAAAGCGCGACATCCGATTTCAACCTTCTCATCTCGATCCCGTAGCCGCTATGTAGTGTCTAACTGCTAGCTAGACTTTCATTAACGATCTGAATACAATCGGCGCCGCGCCGTTCCGATAATTGAGAGTTATTGCCATTTGTGTGCTAGCTCCCTCTTCACAGTCTGCTGTGGAGCCACGAAACACTTGACCATCCTCAGTCTCATCTTAACTTAACATCATGTGAATTTAGATCCAATTAGTCCATTACAGAAAATAAACATATTGGTCTTATAGTACAGATATAGGAACGGTACGGATGTTGACACAGTCGTAAAAGTCGTAGATAGGAACCGGTGGAGACAGATCGTAACACTCCAGGATGCAACTCCATCGCTGACCACGATCCTCAAACATGGGAGACCGATTCTAGAAAAAGAGATGATGAGTCTTGTTACACTTACAGCTTCATCAAACCCAGACTACTCTCAGATTCAGCTAAATTATAATTGTGATTATATTTCTTTGAATTTAGGATTACAATTAAGGATTAATCTAATTATTAAAAATTAATAAATTCAAGGACGACTTTATTGTTTTTAAGGTCTGATACTACATAACAATATAATAAAATGATCACTCAAAAGATTGTTCTGGTGGGTGATAGAGATTTTTCGAGACCGCCTGCCTAGCCACCACCCTCATATTATAAACATGCTGAAGAACATAATTATGTGTTCCAGCTTTCATCTATATATGTATTGTATCTAGAGTAATCTGAATACGTTTTACCGTCCAAAGCCTCATCACTTAACACCATGTGATTTTGGGGTCAAATGGCCATACCTCTATGGCCGCAATTCTTTCGCTCCGCTCACCGATAGTAGGGCACCGGGCTGAGTTTACGTCATTATAACAATTTATGATGATGGCTCGGTTGTTTATGAGCTTCTAACGAATATGGTAAAGTGCGGGGAGAGGGAAGAGTGTTTACCTCCAGACGGTGCTTATGATCTCTCTAAGATACATTAGCCGAAATATCGCGGTCGTATAGAGTTGTGACGGTACTTCTAAGAACTCCATGCGGATGCCGATTGGGATGGAAATGGAAACTGCTTTTAACATTAGTAGACCTTTAATGTTTAGAAAAGAAATATGTTACGATGTGTAGCATTACATTATATTAGTTCTAATTACTGATAACAAAGGTAGGTATAGAAATAATATTAAACAATTCAAAAAAATTTTGCCCAAAATTGTTTCGCGATGAAAAGTAATGCTGTGGGAGTTTTCACTTAGATCTTTTTTGGAAGGATTTCTATCTACTAAAACCTCATCGATGGTTACTCTCAGTGTATTCAACAGCACCGCGATCTCCTACTTAATGTACTATCGCTTAAAGATGTGTCAGGGAGAAGCATAGGTCATCTCACTGCTAAGTAAGTCACGCGATCTGTCGTTCACTGCAAGCTCTGTTATTCGATGATAAAGATCCTTATCTTTCCAAGCTTGCAACCTCCTAGGTTTTATTAGTCGCATGTCACGGCAGGGATTACATTTTTTTTATTTGTTTCCTCGGACATTTGTGGTCATGGGCTTAAATTCTTCCTTTTATTTCAATTTTTTACTTTATTACCTTCTTTCTTTTCTTCCTTGCTCTTCCTCTTTCTTTCCGTTGTTATCTTTCGTTCCCTTTTTTATTTCTCATTCATTCTCCATTCCATTTCCTTCTACCATACATCGCGCTTTAACGAGGGAGACGGCCGTTTTTTATTTATTTTTCCTTCTTATCCTATTACATTTATTTTTATTCTACATTTTAAATTATTAGTTGCTGTACATTTCTCTTGTTTTCATTTTACATTTTTCACTTGTTACTTTCAGGGGTATTTCATACTAGCATGGGTTATAAAAAAGTCGTTATTGTTACAAACAACAGGGACCTACCACCAGTTTATTACTTGTTTATTATAGATTAAGTTATTGCCGGTTGACAATCGTGATAAAACTTCCCAAAGACGCTGTTAAGATCGCGTTAAGATCCAAAACAGGATTAATGGCGATCGTTTGGGTATCCCTCTGTCGGCGATCCGGCAAGTTAAACGTCGCAAATGATAATAATAAATTCAATGTGATACAGTTTCACCACGGCCAGCGCGAGCCGGGAGAACATAACGGTAGCGTGTAACCAGTTGCTCTATCCGCGCATCTTGGTAATTAATCTGGGCTTATCGCTTCACCCCGTGGGACCACTTCTACCTTGCGACGTTCCTCATCCTCCGCCGAAGAACTTCGAACCTTACCCCGTTTGAAATAAACTCCACGAGCGATTTAAGAAGATGCAGTTAACTGCGGTTAAGATTTTATTAGCATTTTTTAGTTTGCAAAACTGAACTTTAATTGCGCGGCATAAAACTGAGGGTAGTCGGTGAAAAATTTTTTGGTTTTCTGTATTTTGCGAAATTGCGCCGATGACGCGATAGTGGCTAGGTGTTACGCTGTAATTTGTACCCGCGACCATTTTTATCGTTTTACATAACTTAAAAATGTTATCTTATTGTCGGAGACGAGCCTCTTATTATTTAATACTCTATTCCAGTCTTTTCTTTTTAATCAGGGTGGAATTTAAAAAGATGTACTTGTTGTGGATATTGGTTGGAGGCTTTTATCAGTTTTGTTTATCAACAATGAGCTAACATTGATCTTAAGTTCTTGTAACTAACAACGAGACCGATGAAGAAAAAACACCCCAAAATAAATTATATGGCAACAGATTCATAATATGAGAGATTTAGTTTGACAAGCGAGTTTAACCCTGCCACTATCCCCAAGAACTAGGAACCTTCGCGTTACAGAGCAAATGGCAATCATCCGCGTCACAGGCAGTTCATGAGTAATAATCTACAAGTAAAGATATTGATTTAATTCTTTCACGGTCCAGCTTTTCAAACTTACCTGATCTCTTATCGTTGACTATGAAGACGTTATTATAGGTTCTACTCCATTTCTCAAAGCTATATGCTACATTCTTGTCGGAGAAACACTTGTATACCTACATCTTGTTTCATGAAGTTTCGATCTCCTGTCCATCGAGATTTACATCGTATTTAAAAGTATTTTTTCCGACATTTCCAATTTCTTGCCCTCACGCGGCACGATGAAATGAAACGGGCGACCGTCGTCGTAAACAAAACTACTGTTGCCGTAAATAACCGGGATGCAGTGTCGTCGTACGAAGGCAGCGCCCCGCCGGACCCGTTGGACCCGCGGGCCCGCGGACCCGTTCCATTAAGGGGTGTCCGCAAAAAAGAGGAGCGCATTTCGATGCTCGCGCGCCTCTCGGGACGCTAACAAATTGGCTCGTTAACAGCCGATCAACGGCAATAACTCGTCGCGACAATCGATAAATATCGATATTACGTATCGATGTTCGCTACTGTCGACACGGGATTGCACTAATCATCTCTTCATCATTCTCTTACCTTTATATCTTTTAACTAATTTTTGACGGCTTTCGTGCCGTAGCTGCTAACCGTTGGCCTTGTATATCCTTTCCTTTGGTTCAGGGTTCAGCACATGCTGCAAATTGGATACGCATTAAGAGCGCCCCAGTCATGTACAAATGTGGTCTGTATCACGATAAACGATTAACAAAGCTAGTAGCATCTTGTCAACTCGCGCTTGACCGCCGCTGTATATTATAGCTTTCATGATTTTATTGTGAAAAGTCTCTTTTTATAATTGTATCTAAACCCAGATCTTTGTAATAAAAAAAAATATGTTCATTGATCATAGAACATTCTACACGTGTATTTATCCTCCACTATTAATTTATATATATACATATATATGGCTCAATTTCCACTAATTAATGATAATATTTCGCAAGTACCTTGTTAAAACAGACTTTAAATATTGAATAAGGATAGAGTGAATCGAATTCCATCCAATTAGAGCGCAGGTTCTGTTCCATCTCATGAATTCTAATTACATCCACAGCTATTAATTAACCATTAATTGAAAATTAATAAAAAATATTGGTTTCTTATAAGCAGTGATAAACGGTATACTTATTTCATTCTTAATATTAATTATATATATTGTTCGTACGTTTCTGTTACCGGAAACCATCTTGGAAGGCACAAGCGCAGCTCTTATTACACCCGTCAAACATAGCTGTGTTACTGTATGAAAGGCGTTGTAGCTAGTGAAATTACCGGAGTAACGAAATTTAATGTCTGCGACGAGTGTAGTGTATGTCATCCTAGATATCGCCAATTTGTGATAGGCGGGTGTCTGTCTCGACGGCGTCTTATCCTGATGTAAATTTTCCACTAAGTCCATTACCAGCTTCGAGCTCAGTTAAAGCTCACAAGCGATGAAACTGAATAATATCAAAACATCGAGAACTACCGTTGTGTGACGTCACCGCGCCGCGACAGGTATACAATCGGACGCACGCGCAAGAGAGAGTCGTGACGCAAAAACAACATACCTAATAGGGTGGTCAGATGCGGCGAAATGTCTGCATAGACGGCAATAGAGCGCCGGTGCAGTGGCAGCACTCCGAACACGTGTCGGGTTACGAGGAACGCAGCCCGCAAACATGGCGGCGCGCGGGTGACGCTCCGGGACGCGCGGGAATACGCGTTTCGGCGACACGTGGCGCGCCGGAGAGAGGCGGCGCGCGCGGACCGGGCGGGGAGGGGAGACCGCTTAACGAAACCGTTACGTGTGCGTTCCATTTTTAAATATAATGTTCTATTATTCTTTTCTTTTATCCGCGAATATACTTTACATTGCCAGCATTGCGTAGTTCGGTGGTAAGTGTATGAATGAGGTCCTGCTCGTTTAGTAATTTCTTGCAATAAAAAAAAACGATAACGGAAATTGTTAACGTCTACACAACGATTTGCTCGTCGTAATTCCACTAGCTAAAACGGAAACTATCCAGCAGTACTTGCACACTACCATTTATTTTTATTTTTTTTTATTATTATTTATTTATTTATTTTTTTTATTTTTTTTTTACGTGGGGGAAATGCCTACGCATACTCGTCCTCGCAGGGGCAAGGACGAGTTATGTCGGACTTGCACCGACTAAAACCCCCACGATGTTCTGCCTCATCGCCATGATGGCAGGGTCACGGGAACGCATGCACTCAACCGCGACCCTGCCGGCGCTGGCCGCTTGCGCAGCCCCACCTCGGGAGGGAGGGATAAACCCTCCCTTTCCAGGGCGCGCCGGAACATGCAGCGCGCCCCCTCCTCGACCTCATGCGTGTGCGGGCGACCGGTTCCCCCGAACCTGTCGCCCAGAGGCCATGGGAGCCACTGGAGAAAACCTCTCCCGGCTCCCCGCGGCGGAGAGATGTTAGGCCCGCCGCTACCTGTCAACGGCCGCGGAGGATAGGGAGAACGGCGCATCTCAATACCGGTACTCCTCTTCCCCCGCGGCCCCGCCGCCGCCGCATCGCCGGTGCGACACCGGTTGGCCGCAGAGGGTACTCCCTCCGCGACCCCACCTCGGCTGCGAAGGGCGGTATGAAACCGCCCCTGCAGCCGGCCGCTAGGGCAGCACACAGCCGCCCCTGCGGCCCCCGGCCGCTCCGGTGAGCTCCAGTTATCCCAACCGGTGCTCGAACCTGGAGCGGCCGCTTCGGCCAGCCCTTCGCCGCGGGCCGGCCGGGTGGGTTCCACTTGGCTTCACCGTGTACCGGACCACGGTTACTAAGCCCCTCCGCCACGACAAGGCGAGAACCCGTTGGAGGGGGCACACTACCATTTGATAGTATTAGAGGCTGCGGTCACCAGCAATAGATGTATCCTAGCATGTCATTATACACTGTGGAGATGTTAGAGATATTTATTTTAATAATTTTTTAATATAAATTAATAATGTTAAAGGGAAGGGGGGGGGGATCCCTCCGTATAAATCCCTACAAACGGAGGGCTCTGGATGCAGGCAGCACAGGACCGATCGATGTGGGGCTTTTTGGGGGATGCCTATGTCCAGCAGTGGACGTGTATTAACGACGATGAATAATGTTATGATTTTTAACATGGCAACATAATAATTTTTTAAAAATCTAGTATAATACAATCGACTTATAGTTTCCATTATTTAAGCAGTGTTTCCCATGTTCGCAATATAATATTCTCGTTTTAGTTCGCTGGCTGTCTTTATCTATATCTTAATAGAATTATGTGTGCGCATGCGCGGCGAATACGTACAAACGAACAATCTGGCGCTCTTATCTCCGCTGCCGTCCAGTTATAAGCAATAAATTGGGTTTTGATGCAACACATGACTCACATACAAGAAATTTCACTTAATTATAAGTGATGGAGCAAACTTTATTATTTGTTATATTTACCCTACAATGGTGTCAGCACTAGTTTTCTTTTAACTGGTGCTAGGTTATCTAAAAACTATTACCGCAATACTTATTTCTATTACCAAACAGCGTGCAAATACTCCGATTAGAAAGACGTTGTAGTTAGCGAAATTACTGGGGTAACGACACTTAACATATTATTCAAGGAGACGAGCACAGTGTGATGCTGCGTATATCATTTCTAACATCATCACATTTGTATGAGCGGAGGTTTAAGTTACTGTCAGCTTAACTTCTTGCAGAGGTGTAGCTCGTATTAAAACGGTGAAAGAATGGTAAAAAATTGTAATGTAAACATTCCGACTTGATAAGGGTAGTAATGCTTCTACTAGGAGGAGCAACCATCTCGTAGATATATGGCAAAAAAAGTATTTAATTCATAAGCTGGGAGCGTGTGCCCTAACTAAACCATCGGCGCCGACACTTGATATCTCTCAGATCTACCCTCGTGCGTACCAGAGCGGTTTATTGCTTACGCTTCAGATATCAAGCCTAGATTTCACTTAGCACCTGTAGCTTCAATTAACAGTAAACTCTGTTCCTTGACGATAGAGCACTAATTCGTTAGCGCATGCGCGCGCGATGCGACGCTCTGTCGCCGGCCGACTAGGCTGTTGATTTAATCAGATAAGTGAGAAATAAATTTATCTCTTTCCGATATCGGTGATTAGAGTCGCGCCGTCTCTGTCGCGCCGCCGTTATCAACGCTAGCACCGGCGATTAAGTGTCGTTAATAATGTAATTGAAGTGGACGTTTCAATTATTTGGATGGTTTGTAGTGTGTCCATTCTAACTCTATTCTTATTACTTCTATCGTTGTGTAAATATACTCCGACTATTCACTGGAAAATCTAGCTCACTGGTGGCAGGTCTCTGATGCCGGAGACCGTATAGATAGGTACCACCGCAGCTCCTATTGCAGCCGACAAACAGCATTGTGCGAGGTTACTGTATTCCGGTTTGAAGAGGGTTGTAGTTTGTGAAATTACTGAGGTAACAAGATTCAACATCTAATATTTCAAGGCGATAAGCGATGTTGTTAAGGGCGGGCGTATCATTTACCATCAGGTGAACTTCCCGCTCAAGTCGTCGCTTCGTAGAATGAAAAAAAAAAAACTATATTACCAGCTCACTCCTAAGAAAGAGATCGTAACTAATTATGAACTATAATTCTTTTGATTACCACGCTGCTGTGAAGAAGCGGCAATTTTTTTTTTATTCAACAAATCGACGAGATGAGCAAGACGTTCACCTGATAGTAAATGGTACGCCTGCCTCTAACAACATAGCGCTAGTTAGGATGATACATACAGCACCACATTACGCTCGTCGTCTTGAGATATAAGACGACGAGTCTCGTTATCTTAGTAATTTCACTAGCTACAGCGCTTTTCAAACAGGAACACACTAAACAATAGTGTGCAAACACTAGTATGTCTCAAGGCAACGAACCTAATGTAGTGCTGTGTATTGCCACGTTGTTATGAGCAAGCGTATCACTTACCATCAGGTGAACGTATTGGTCGCCGCGTCGTATCGTCGAAAAAAAAAGAATTAATGTGTCCACGCTGCTGTTTAGCAGCTGCAATAGGCGTTGCGATGGTACCTACGCAGACGGCCTCCGGGTACAGAAACCTGATGATGTTAACATAGGAGAGTCAGAGTTTTATGGCTGAACATCATCACAGCATTTTGGCCATCCGTGCGACAAAGACGGTTGAAATGACATTGACCATGAATAAACATCTCGTCCGTCCGTCCCGCTGTGTCATCGCTACAATAAAACACAGATCAGATTTTCACCATCAGCTGTTTTCTCCGTTTACATCAAAGGTCCTGAATATGTTTTTGCTGTGACCAGACCAACAAGGAGCGCGTTCGATCAGCTCGTTGTCAAGTAAATATATTAAAATTCATACACCGCGGACGGAGCGGGCGTTTTTGTTAGGAGCTGATGGGTGACCGGTTACCGCATGCCGAGATCTTGAAAAAATTTATTTTGGACACTAAGTACTAAATCAATTCACCCTTAGTGATAAAAAAAAAGTAATAATACCATAACCGAAATTACAATTTAAGTTTAAAGAATTGATTCCATAGGTTTCCATTTACCGAACCTTCAGGTTATTGCCGCTTATGTTTACGAGAACATTCATCATCAGCCGATAGACGTCCACTGCTGGAGATTTGCCTCTCCCAAAAGATCTCCACATCGATTGGTCACGCGTTGCTCGCACCCAGTGGGTTCCCCCGACTCTCACCAGATCGTCGGTCCACCTTGTGGGAGGCCTCCCAACACTACGTCACAGTACTAGGGGATCATTAGAACAATATATATGTTTACTGGTGGTAAGTCTCTGATTCCGGCGTTCATCGAGATAGTTACCACCAGAGCTCCTATTTCTACCTCCAAATTCAAATCCGGCACAATGCCTACCACTGCATGCAAGCTGTATGTACTACACTTTAAATATATTAAGAAATGTCTGGAGAGAGAGAGAGTAGAAGGATAAAATCTAGAGCATGTCTATACTCTCCTCGTTCGGTTTTTCTATTTCAATCAATAAAAAATTGTCGATGAATCTCTCTCTCTCTCACACTTTGTGTCTATTGACCGCCTCCATTTTTTTTAACTCTTTTTTTTAACATGTTAACGGAAAGATAAGCAGATATCGTCTAGCTGGGTATCACCGCAACTGCTACTGCAGTCGACATACAGTAGTGTGCAAGCGTTACTGTGTTCCGGTTCGAAGCGCGCTGTAGCTAGTGTAGTTACTGGGGTAACGGTACTTAACATCCTGTGTCCCAAGTCGACGAGCACAGTGTTGTAATGCAGGCATATTGCTTACCATTCGCTTGTCTAGTCGATTCGTGGAAAAAAAAAGCCAAATTGCAATTTTTTTTTAATTTATTGGTAAATGTGTGTGCAAAGGACACAGTGCCCGCGACCGTGTCCGTGACACGTCAGCGGCGCTCCAGGAAGCTGGTCGTGTGAGCGGTGACCCCGCGGCCTCATGTGGGTCCGGGGTCTGCGCGGGCGGACGGCGCGCCCTACTCGTTTCCCGGCGCGTGCGTCGCTCCACTGAGACCTAGTCGCAAGGCATAGGCGGTGGCGATTTAGTCTAAAGCGACGGCACTTGCAAGTTGTACATCCGGCATTTAACGGTATCTCTGTCTATGGCTAGGTAGGATCCAACAATATTATGCTTATCGTTTTGAGACAAAATTATAGCATTGATACCTACATACGAAGTTAGGTCTACAAAATGGGTTTTGGCTTGGTAAAGGATATTTATTCAGATCTATCCGTCCGTGGTGTTTATCCCCAAATTTACAATGCGAACTTGTTAAGTCCAGCAGTGCATGTCTATCGGCTCATGATGATGATGATGATGATGAATTAAAGTAGTTTTCTTCTTCAGTTTTTATAATTATGAATTCTAAAAATAAATAATAAAACTATAGTTTTACTACCAGGTCCTTGATTTGATGTATTTCCGTTGAATTTAAGTGGTATTTGTATTTTATACATGCCAACCAGCCTCACCTGCTCATGGTGCATCCTGCTAATTAGCAACGAGGCTCTGGCTCCCGCTTACCCGCATTAGGCCAGCGTGGTGGAAAATGGCGCAAATTCCCCATATGAACCCCTATGTACGACAGCCCCTAGTGCCCAGTGGTACCGGAGGTCAAGCTGACTGTATGTAGAGATCTATGGGGAAGGCCTATGTCCAATAAGTGGACGTCTATCGGCTGGTGATGATACATATTTTCATGCAAATTTTGTGAAGAATATTACTTTTAAAAATATTCTCATGGCTGTAAAAAGATCAAAATGAGACCATAACATTATATTGGATATGTTTAAGTAAATTTGAAATAACATATTATATGAGTCTATAAAAGACAAACAGTTATGTGCAAACATTACTGTATTCCAACTTAAGGAGCGCGGTGCTTATGAAATTACTTTTGTTTTATTGATTTAACATCCTGCGTCATGATAAGTACAACAAGCTATACAGTATTACATTGTTTTGAACTTATCATTTAACTTCACGTGAATGTCTTACTAGTCTCTTTACTTGACTAGTAATAAATTGATATTTATTTTTTTTATTTAATCGCTCGAATTTTACAACATGGGCACACTAATAACGTGCGAGGCCGCGCCGCTTCCGTCAGCTAAACCCACTACATGAGTTTCATGTTTGACCCTTAATACCTTGCGATAACGTCGACATTCCCTTAGAAGGGTGTACATTGTATTTTGTAATTTTTTTTTAGAAATGGCGGCGTTTAAAAGAGTTCAACGAGTGCGTAGAAAGGATGTCCGCAGTCTATGATTTTGATCTAGATTCCCGTGCACGGAATGTTAAGTGAACGTCTGACTGTACGTGAACTTAGTTATTTAATTAATGTACTTAGCGTATAACTTAGGTTAATTGTATCATAATATAAAACATACTGTAATTGTACCCAAGAACCAGGAGTATTATAGCAAAAGATGTTCTAACTTCCACGTGATAAATATAATTTTTGTTGTAACACCCAAATCAATCGTATTTTTAATTATAAAAAAAATTTTTTAGAGAGTATCGATCATTGTGAAGATCTTTCGAGGAGGCCTAAGTTCAATGGTGGAGGTTTATCGGCTGATGATTATTACTTCTTATAATCCGGTAGATTTAAAGTTGTAACTATTTTCAAATTAGTTGTACATAGATCAAGCTTATTGCTACTTAGTTGTAAAGATTGGTTATAGTTACTTGTTACGGAGGTAACGAAAATTACCGTATGGTGATAGTTACAATGTATAAACATTGTAAATTTGTATCACAGGTTTCCAATTAGAGCTTCATTAGGCTTTAGTGCAGATTATATACATTAGAGAAAGAAAGAGAGAATTAAGTTTTAAGTTGTAATTACTAATAGGGGTGTAAGGGGTCCCGCACAACAACTCACGGGACTCAAGCCAACGTCACTTGCTCGTGGTGCACCCTGACAGTCAACAAGCGATGCCCCGGTTCCCACCAATCTGCGTTGAGCCGATCAACGTGGGGATCATTGGGGAGGCCTATGTCCAACAGTGGACGTCTATTGGCAGACAATGATGATAATGATGACTAATTAATATTAATAGACATATGCAATTCGTATAATTTAACTAGTAAGTAGCTCGCCGGCCTAACGGTTAGAGCGTGCGGGCTTGATTGCGACGGTCGCGGGTTCGTATCTCGGCGTGTGCCGGTGACTTTAATGTTTAAGTTGTGTACATTTGTGAACTTTGGTAACAACAGCGGAATACAAACGGCGAAGGGAAACATCGCGAGGAAGGAAACCTGCACGTGAAATTGAATTTATTGTAAGGTGTGTGTGAAGTCACCAATCGGCATTGGGCCCGCGTGGAGACTATGGCCCCTTAACCCTCATATTGAGGGTAGGCCTGTGCCTCAATAGTGGGGATGTAAGTTGGCTGTTGAAAAAAAACCTATTATGTTAAAGAAAGCGATGATATTATTTTTCTTACAAAGCAGTAAGGTTATAAATGATTGGGAAACTATGATTTATATGTTAGCAACCCTAAAATTAAATTGTATTATTTTTCTGTAAGAGTAACCCTCACTCTCTTTGTTCATGTTGGATTAGAAATAAACCGCACGTTGTATAAAATTCCTATGAACATTTTCATTTAGTAACTTCAATACAGATAAAATAAGCTTTATGAGATTCTGTACGGTCCTTCGAGCCGGATAAAGAGTAGCAACACATAGTTATACAAATGTCTAACAAAGGACTGTGATGCGCTCACTCGAATATTCCGTTAACAGTTAAAGTAAGAGAGCGAGGTTAAACCGCTTCCGGATGTTCTTCACGATGGAGTCCTCGATATCGGTTGGCGCTGGTTTGGGAACGTAATCACTTAATAATCCCTCTGTAATTAAACCGTCGGTGCCTCGGCAATAAAAATTGAGCTGGCTCCATTAAAATCAATTACCAGGACGGCGACCCCCGTGCCCCGGGCGGCTCCTCTTAATTAATGCAACATATAAATTGAAAATTTCCAAGATTTACATGAACATGTGCAAATCGACTCCATCGTAAGCGAAGAGACGATCGAAACGATCACCCGAAAGTGAGTAACACGCCTGCCCCTTACACCACGTCACTGGTTAGGATGATATAGACAACACCGCATTGCGTTCGTCGCAAAGACATAAGATAACAACAGCGCCCTTCAAACTGGAACACAGTAATGTTTGGCGGCAGGCGTGGGAGCTGCGGTGGTACGGTCTCTGGCAGTAGAAACCTGCTAGCATCATTTTTGTGGTGGCCGTCATACAATTTTAAAGGTGTTGTAACACCAGTGTTTATAAAACAGACCTTTCTTACCACCTCCACTTCTACTTATGATGCCAGAATTCGGTTCTCTGATGTTAGAGACCGTACAGGTGGGCATCACCATATTCATATCTCTGTTGCGGTTTGTAGGATGCTGTAGCTTGTGGAGTTACTTTGCTAAGGCTACTTTAATATTTTATGTATGACCCTATCCAGCCCCAGGTTATTATGCGTGAATATTTTGCTTTTCTCGTCATGTTGTCAAATTAGATAAATGTTTGACGGTTCAAAAACTTCGTTTACTTAACGATACTGAAAATTATCGCATCTATTATACCAGCTGTTATAATAAACGTAAATTTGCCTTCCTCTTCCTCGAATCGTATTCCTCATATCCATCGGTCGTGATTACTTCATCCATCACTCTTGTCCTCCTGATGTTTCGCCATGACGTCCTATCTCCGGCTACTCGGACAGCATCAAGGACCGTGGCGCCGAGTGGGTTGCGGATCTGATCAGACCAACGCATTGGGTTGCAGCCCCGCGGTCTTTTTCCTTCCACTTTGCCAATAAATTTGTCTTATACTAAATAAATTAAATAGATTAATAAAAAAAATATTTATTTCGTTCTTTGGTAATACTTTCTACTGCTGGGATTAAGAACGTTCTTTCACAAGAAGAGAGTCAAAGCTATTTATCCTCTATGCAGATCAGTGTGTATTGTTGGATTTCACATGATTCACGAGGATTGATTCCTGTCTGTGTATTCCTTCAACGGAAGCTCAAGCCGATCGGGATGAAACATGCGTCTTTTTGATACTGAGGTGTCACAGCTTCATGTTTCCGTTTGTACATATGACTACGAAGTATCAGATAGCTGTCTATGTAACAGTTCGCAGAAAGCCGTTAACAGATCATACATTCAATATCAATCGAATCGAATGGTTAACAACATTTTTAGACGGTGCCTGTTTGTTACAATTAATATTAATATGGCTCAGTACCATATATCATGTTACAGAAAATAATTATCTCAGACTAAGCCGCGAGTTAAAGTTATATATATGTTGTTATTATATTTAATTACTTAACGATCGATCAGCGGCCGCATAGAAATAATTCTAACTGTATGCAGTAGTGATGAATAAAATTGGTCTTGGTCTTGCGAAGACTAATTTTTCACGAGCAAGATCAAGACCAAAACCAAGACAGACGGAATACGCAAGACGTTGACCTTGATCAAGATCTTGATCAATACTAGAAGTATTTTAGCAAGACAAAGACCATGACTAATACCGTCTTGTCTTGGTCTTGTTCTTGCTTTGCTCATCACTAGTATCCAGGTGCAAGGTAATAGTAATGTAGTGTTTTGTAATTATAATTAATAGGTTATTTATCGTATTATTACTAGATTATATTAAATATCGGAAGAATAGAAAAATTATATGTGTTTTTCTATATATACTTTCAGGACACCGTGCTTTATAGACCACATTATAACTGACCTATGTCTAGCAGTGGACCTCCATCGATTGAAATGATGATGATGATGAAATTTTTCGAGGTTTTTTAAGCAATGTACATAGTGGACATTTGTTTCTTACATAATTTTATATATATATATTACAATTAGTTTACAGAAGATTATTCATCATCATAATTTCGGCCTATTTTAGTTTAATCCTAAACGTAGGCTTCTCCAGTTTATATATATATGTATATATTTTATATCAATATAAGATCTCCATTCAAGGATATACTAAGCCATCATTTTACCACTTCCACTTACTAGTCCCCATAATATGATTGTCACATCAGTAAATGGAAGTAAAGCAACTGTTAAGCTTAACGGTTTAACAGGTAACCCTGGCATTGGTTGATTGTTAAAACCGGCAGGGCTGCCTCCACCATGAGCCACCAATTTAAAAGAAAATGATGATTTTAATTATATGTATCGTGCTGTGTAAAATGTTGTCAACCCATGTCCGAACAGCAGGATCATCTCCCGGCTGCGGTCAAGTTACAGAGATTACGTCAGCTTGCGCAATACACGAACACGTGCCCATGATACAGTAATTAGAACTCTATACAAGCTTGCCTCACTGGCGCTGGGCTTCGTCATCATTAACCGATGGACGTCCACTGCTGGTCCTCCTCATTATACATAAACGACCTTATGACCTTATATAAACATATATATATTAATATGGAAATAAATAAACGTTTCTCTTTGACCTTTCTGGTGTGAACAGCGAAGGATTGCAACAGTCTGCTGGCGTCAGTGTTATGCCAGCTATGACATAGACGTCTCCAAGAGAAGAGTGAATAGGCTTCTTCTAAACTAGAATACTTTACTACCAGAGACTACATCACCGCTTACCATCAGGTATTGTATATAGAATTAAAAAAATAATCGGATGATGTTTCTTCTATTAATCCTATTAAGGACTTACCACTTCACCGGTCTCGTCGCTCACGGACCCTGAATCCAAGCGCGGGGAGTAAAAAAGTTGAGTATGAGTTCACACACGGTAGGAGAATAATA
The DNA here is from genome assembly GCA_029030555.1 of Ornithoptera alexandrae. Classification (NCBI taxonomy): domain Eukaryota; kingdom Metazoa; phylum Arthropoda; class Insecta; order Lepidoptera; family Papilionidae; genus Ornithoptera; species Ornithoptera alexandrae. Next base: position 9,955,525 of record JARDVY010000034.1, read on the forward strand.
TTTTATTCTGGTTAGAGTATGAGATGTACCACTCTGTGGATATGATAAATAAGGAGAGAGAGCCATTGATGTTGCCAAATAAATCTCATTGCACTCCCTCGCACTTGCACGAGGATGGGTCGGCGCGCGTCGCCGTATAAATCTCCACTTTCTCTCCTGACCGCGATGTCCAATAAGCAGCGCAGCAGTGTCCGCCGGCGGAGTGACTTACACTCACACGATCGTAACTTATGTCATGCTCCTGCCAATAACTCACCATTGCCGCTTAGGATGTTTACACGATGTTATTAATTTAGTGTCGCTCTTCAAGCCAAAGCACAAGGGAATACTTACAACAAATTACAGATGGTTGTTCACCTCACATCCTATTTCTACCGCTAAACAGTAGCGTGCAAACATTACTGTTATCCGATTTGAAGGGCGCTGTAGCTAGTGAAATTACTGGGATAACGAGACTCAACTTATATCTCAGGCGACGAGCGTAATGTGGTGCAGTTAACATCACCTTAATTAGCGCTACGTTACTATGGGCAGGCGTATCACTTACTATCACCTGAAGTTCACGTACGTTGTAGCTAATGGAGTTATTAGGGTATTGAGACGTAACATCTGCCTCTAGGAGACCAGTACACTGTGACGTAATATTCCATCCTAACTAGCGGTATTTCATGTCCAGGTATGTTCTATCGTTAGGTCAACGTCTCGTTCGTTTAATGTTTGTGAAATAAAAAAAAAAGTAAATAATATTTTTGTAGATATCGTATGCCCAGCTGTGGGCATTTATCGGTTGATGATGATGATGATGTTTTTTTTAAAAATATTTTTTTTTAACTTGTACATCTGTGAATCGCTACACTGTGCAGGTTGTATTGTTAGTGGATTTTTGTAAGAGGGTTTCTCGGGGCCCGCTCTCTACTTCAATTTTATTGAAAGGATAAGGCTTCTCAATTTATTCCATTGCTCACACGAGCCCGGTGAGATATCGCACTAGCACGATTGTCGGAGACACCGGAAATACCGTATTTTAATATTTTTTTTTACTTATAATTGGCGTATCTCAACAATTAATTTCTCAGCTTCAGTTTCTCAGCGTCTCGCCTCCACCTACTGATGTCCAAACGAAGCTGAGTATCGTATTTTGTGAAAGACATTGAGGAAGGCTTATATCCAGCAGTGGATAATCAAAGACTGGTAATGATGATGATGAACAATTAATTAAAGACAGAAAGGGACAGCAGATGTTTTACTTACATATCCAAATAAGTTATATTTAAGTAGGTTTATGTCTGTGCCTCTGTCTATGATGACCTAAGACTCCAAGGCATGGTGGCTATGTATCTCATAAGAAAGCTTGCAGTATCTCTGCTTGATAAAATCGGAAATGAGATCCCCAGAAGAGCCAGGGTCACCGAGATAACCCTACGAGTCGCGAGGCTGAATTAACAATGGGCGTGGTAGATAGTTCGTAGAACCGATGAACGTTGGGGACTTGCTGAAATGGCAACCCCGCACCGGAAACCGTAGCATTGAAAACATCCACTAGATGGATGGACGACATTAAAAGAGCCATTGGATTCCAACAGCGCAAGATCGTGCTCTGTGGAACACATTATAAGAGATCTATGTCCAGCAGTGGACGGCCATCGGTTGAAATGATGAATGATGATGTCTGTACTATCTCCTGAACAATTGAACCGATTTTTATCATTTGACTGAGAGCACTAAGATAAATCTCTTCAGCTGTGAAACCTTCTATTTCATTATATATAGTTATATATATATATAGTATATATAACTTAATGGATATGGACTGTCATCCTTTTTGTATATAGGTAATACATATTGTATATATAATACATATATATATATATATATTGAAAGGTTATATATATATGTGGTTAAACAACACCGACATATTCTGATGTACTTAACTTCCTGTTTAACTCCGTTTAAAGTTCACTGCCTAGTGCCATGGTCGGCAACCTAGTCATCCAAAAATTTTACTTAAGCTTTGCTTTAACTAATGATTAGGAATGATAGTAAACTTCGGAGTTTGCGTCTCTCAAATAAATCTTAGTCTCAATAACAATAAGATGAATAAATATTTACTATCTTATTTATAACCGACGGTCGATGGAGCAGCCTCCCACAAGGTGGACCGACGATCTGGTGAGAGTCGCGGGAATCCACTGGGTGCGAGCAACGCAGGGCCGATCTATGTGGAGATCTTTGGGGGAGGCATATCTCCAGCAGTGGACGTCCATCTGTTGATGATGATGATGATGATCATATTTATAAAAAAATATAACTATTTAAAACGTATTATTAAAGATAACTATACTTATACTCTACTAAAGTAAACATTATCTTTGCATTCACTTGGAAAGTACAGGTAAGTTGTGTGATGTACTGTGTTATTGGCGGTAGGTATGGGTAGCTGGAGACCGTCTAGGTAGATAACACCGCAGCGCCTATTGCAGCCGACAAACAGTACTGCGAACACATTACTGTGTTCCGGTTTGATGGACGTTGTAGCTATTAATATTATCGGGGGTAAGGTGGCTTAAAATTTTATCTCATAACGACGAGTACAATGTAGTGCTACATATAGTATGTTAACTAGCGCGATTGTCATAGGCAGGCGTATCACTTACCATCAGGTGAAAGTATTGCTCGTTTTGACGTTTCAAGTTAATAAGTAATATCCCGTTGCCAATTGTCAGGAGTCGAAGAAACAGCCGCAGCTCACCGACCGATATAACAGGTAGTATCTTCGTCGGTTCGCACACCTCCGCGATGCGCACTCGAATGAGAACCGTCGAAATAAAAAAAAAAACAGTTTGTATTGGGGTCCATAAATATGCATGAGGGTATAACGAAGGCGTGCGCAACAGTGGAAAGTGCAAAACGCCTTAAATACGTCGTTAACCCGCCGCGGACACCATTGTCCTGTTTGGTGGTAAAAAATTATCTGACTTGCACCACCTCCTCGTTATTCGGCCACCACAAAGAAATGTCTATTTATTCAAAAGCAATACCATTAGTGCTTATGGGGGCCTAATTTCATGGCCATTGGAGCTCAATGTGATCGCTGTTAGACGTTTTACGGTCCTATTCTATCCGACATTCAACATAAGCGCGGCAGCATCCCGTAAACAGGATTTCTAAATACCATCTCGAGTTCCCTTTTTGTTAAAGCAACGTCGTCATATAATTACTATTCTCAAATATTTCTTATTTTATTCGTCGCGACGGGCGAGAATTTCACTTGGTGGTAAGTGATACGCTTGTCCATTACAAGGACGCTAGTATACCACCACCACCACCATCAGCAGTCAATAGACGTCCATTGCTAGACAAAGGCCTCCTCCGAAAATTCTCACATCGATCGGTTAGATTCATGTGAGGATATTTGGGTTATTTCCCATCACGCTGGCCCAATGCGGGTTGGTCGGAGCCAGAGCCTCGTTTGTTGATTAGCAGGCTGCACCACGAGCTGGTGAGGTTGGCTTGGGTCCCGTGAGTTGTTGTGCCGGACCCCTTGCACACAATTAGATACTTCAAAATTTTTAATGTGAATAAATTAAGATTTAGACAGGTAATAGTAACGGTTAGTCACTTAAGTATTATGTTACTTAAGTACTTAAACTCAAGTATTATAGTCAAAGTATTCACACAGCACCGGTTGCATTTACTTACGAAAACTACCAAATAAAAAAAAATTGTACGATGTATTTAATTTCCGTCGTAGTATGATTGAAAATATTTTAGTATGAAGAGTCTATCTATACCTTCATCTTAAAGTGTCTCTCCAACTAATGAAGGTTGGCGATCTGCGCGCTACAGTCTATTCTTTTTCTTGTTCGGCGGAACAATCCAGACGGCTCAGATATGCCGGTCAATGGACCATGGTTGAGGATTATCAGCGAATGCCTTGATATTCCTTCACCATGACTTTTTCCTTCTCCCCACCTACAACCAACTAACAGTTACATGTGAATATTCCTTTTCGATAAAGTTGGTCATCGAGCATTCAGAAGCCTTAATAGACTGACGACCGACGTGGTAATCAATGGGCAGTAAGATAGATAGACAGCAGGCCCTTCTTTAATCAGCTGCCGAAAATCATATCGCCAGTGACTATATATATATATATATAAGAGATTTCCACTTCGTTTATTTTTTTATAGACTAGCGCTTGATTACCTGATGGTAAGCGGCGGTGTAGTCTTTGGTGGTTAAGCGCACTAGTCTAGAAGTAGCCTCATCACGACATTTCTGTAACCATAAAGCCTGGAGACTGGACACCTGGTAGTTAATATTCCTATTGCAGAGTGTAGGGCAGCTACGATCGAGTTTTACGAAATGTCACCGTCAAAAGGTAGTAGTAATTTTACGTAATATTATAAAAACGTTAACTGTGAAAACATCTACATTTAATACAGCACGCGATTGTGTGTGATCACTGTGTTTTATGAAAAAAAAAAAACAAAAAAACTAGATTCGCACCGGACAAACACACAAGACAAAGTTACCGAGTCGAGGGCAAAGAAAATCGACAGCTGACGAATACCTTCGATGTAAATGGAATTATTTACACTGAAAATGTCATTTTATTTCTTAATTATTTAGCATTGAGCGCACCACAAAAGGGGGGGTTCACATATAAATGGGAGTTTTTTACCGTTTCATGTTAAATGTCAGTACGTTGGTGCCGCGGCGTAAATAGTCGCTGCAACTTATTGTGCCGCCGGGAACGCAGCGTGTGCCCTAAAATGGTTGCGTCGGTTAGACCTGGTGTGAGGTCTAGGGTCATTTTATCGTGGGGATTCCGTATACTTGGAGTATATTGATCCGCGAACACCCGTCTAGTCGTATGTCTGGAATTAGTTGTTATAACCCGATTACAGAAAGATGACACTCGGATACAATTCCTAGTATTTTCTTGTAGGACGTTTTACTAGAAAAATTATCTAAAAATATGGTAAATTTCATAAATTTACTCTCCTTCTCTTTAAATAAGTTGTAACTTACTTAAAATTTTGTTAAAAAAAGATTACTTAATAATCTAGTCTTAACTCCGTTGATATATGAATAGTAAGTAATAAGCGAACAGCGAGAGATATACTATTTTACATATATCAGACGTTGCAGTTATATGCAAACATTTTATATCGCGTCTCATGTATGTAATGTAATACTTAACCGGCTTATATAGCCTAAGGCAAGAGAGATCTTCTATCAAGCGAACTAGACAAGTTTAACTGAATACGATACTGCCAGCGAACAAATGGAAAGTATACTTAAATGATTGTAAAGATCACTTGTAATATCACATACACACCGTTGGGATCGCGATGATTCTTCTTCCTCCTGCCCTTTTCCCATTCTAAGTGGGGTCGGCCCAGTATGTACTTCTCTTCCACATCTCTCTATCACCCACCATATCTAAATTCACACTCTTCTTACACATGTCATCTTTCACATAATCTATCCACACTTTCTTCGGTCTTCCTTACCCTTATAACCATCCACATTCAATCTCATTACTTTCTTTGTTATATGCCCTTCATCCCTCCGCATAACATGCCCGTGCCACACTAACCTCTTGCTCCTCAACTTCTCTGTCACTGGCGCGACTTTCAAACTTCCTCTAATATACTCATTCTTAATTTTATCCATTCTCGTCACACCACACATCCATCTTAACATTTGCATCTCGGCCACATGTAATCTCCTTTTATCCGAACCCTTGGTGGCCCAACACTCAGATCCATACAATACGACAGGTCTAACGACCGACTTGTAGATCTGTCCCTAAAGTTTGAGAGGCATTCGTAGAACACAAGTCGTTCTAGTGACCTGTAGCCATTTCATCCAACCTGCATTTATTCGGCTTCTCATTTGATGAGTTGACTCAGTGGGGATCGCGGTGATTGAAGAAGTAAATAGTACGTCTACCTCGGACAGGTTATAGAAGTTGGCCGAGAAACTTCAACAAGAGATCGATAGACACATTCGGCTTGGCTGGACAACATTTGGGAAACTCCACCACATCCTCACCCCGCAAATAAAATTTACTAATATCGATTACAGACGTATCATTGTTGCTGTAAGACACGACGGTTTTGGTCTGCCTGTACGATAATTTCAAAATTCCCTAAAAATTAGTTTCTGGTAGACAGCTGAAGTAATATTTTACCAACTCATAGGAGAGGACCAGGCTTTAATACCATCAGTTGAAAAGACTCACTTCAGTTTAAAAAACGCAAATCGCGATGATGGTGTTTCCACTATAAATTACCCTCATCCATATTTCAGTGAAGGATGTTGTAATTTCAAGAATGAACTGAAGAACACAGTCTTTCAAATTCCAAAGATCTTTTAAAGCCTTTGAGATCAAAGACCGTGAAAGGAAGAGCATTTAATTATATAAAAGCTGTAATTAACTGGTTTTTGTTACGGACGCCGTTAGCTAATTGAAACGAAGCGAGGTGAGTCTAAGTCTGCACGGCGCCGGAACTTGAGCAGCATTATTACTGGTAATAGGTATGTTGTGTAAGAATAACAAAAGGCAAATATATTTGTACTCTTACTTACGGCGCAGAGAGATAACACCTGACCATCGAGCTGGTCCACCGATTCAAAGTGGCACAGCGAGCTATGGAGAGAGTTACGCTTGGCGTTTCTCTAAGGGACAAAATCCGGAACGAAGAACTACGTCAGAGAACTAAAGTTGTCGAAGTAGATTAGAAAATCCGCAAGCTGAAGTAGCAGTGGGTCGGCCATGTCTGTCGTGTCAGTGACGGCCTATGGTGGAGGAAAGTCTTGGATTGGAGGCCGCGTACAGGTCGCAGAAGTGTAGGACGCCGCCTCCAAATGGACCGACGACATCATCAGGGCGGTCGGAAGTGGGTGGATCCGAGAAGCTGAGGATCGCATTTGGTTGAAGACAGGCTAATATCGAGCAATGGATAAACAATGATACTGATGATGATGATCACATTTAGCGACCGGTCCGTACCAATATGTATTTTTTACATAAAAGCATTAATAGTCAATGTTATCGATCAAATCAATATCGGATGCAGTTAACAATCGGCGCGGCTGATAAAAACTTACTGCCCGAGCATCGCTTAATAATGGCGCCGCGCAAAACCCAACAGCTCGCAATTAACTTGACAGCAAAACAAATATAGCGGACCCCCGGCGGCGGTGGTACCGCGGCACCGTTTCCACCATCCGACCAGTTGTGGTGTTTAAAGTTGAACCGCTTACGCGTCTGACCGCGGCATCTGCTCGGAGACAGCGGTCGGGTAAAAAGCCGAAGCCGTCGTAAATTATCCTGACGGAGTGCTGCGCAGTGTGCCCCCGCTGCTACTGGATCGCTGAACCCCATTTTAATTAGCCCCAATAAAATTACGAGCCAAACGCACCCTCGCGAGCTTTGCGGTAACCAACCAATGAATCAATGAATACTTTATTCTACCCACAGATAAAAAAAAATACCTTGAAACCACAGGGGAACCTAACATAACGATATATTTAACGTGAATTTAAATGTTTAATAACGACGATTCGAGAAGCTAATGAAATTACCACCACCAACACCATCAGCCGATAGATGTCCACTGCTGGACATAGACAAAGTCCACACATCGATTGGCCCTGTGCCGCCCGCATCGCCGGTCACCAGGGGCCGTCGTTAGTAGTGTTTCGTATGGTGGGGATTTGGACCACTTGCTACCACATTGACCCAATGCGGGTTGGTGGGAGTCAGAGCCTTGTTAGTTAATTAGCAGAATGCCCCACGAGGCAGGTGAGGATGACTTGTGTCCCGTGAGTTGTTGTGCGGAACCCCTTACACCCCGAAATGAAATTAAAAATATCTTTATTACGGAGAAAGTGGTTGGGTACTACCACCAGCTCGGAGTCCCATTATTAATTAAACACCAAACTCACCACTAAAAGACCAAGATACAGTTAGCTCATTATATAGAGGACCTTATACAACGATTAAAGAGTTACAGGTACTCCGTGATGAGTATCAGGTTAGAACATCAGTCATCCCCGTGTTCTAGTGATCATAGGTTCTAAAAAGTACACGAAACTATAAATATAGTTATTATGAAGTCTTTAACATAGATTTTACTGGTCTGTGTTGCCGGAGACCGACGGTGTGCAAACATTATTGTGTTCTGGTTTGAAGGGCGCAGTAGCTAGTTTAATTACTGGGGTAATGAGTCTTAACATCTTGTCGATGTCCAGCACATTCTAATGCTACGTTGTTATGGAACAAACAGTTTTACGTTTAAAAAAAACTACCTGTTACTTGATTTCTAGTAATTGGTAATTTTAGATGGTTTTTTAACTTTTTCTTAACGAAATGTATGTTATAATTACTTAAGATAACGTCTGATTAATTTTATGTTACTTCATCATGCGTTCAGCTGCTTGGTTTGCTTTGACCTTGGTTGCGACGGCGTTGCAAAAGGTAACAGCGTCTCTCCACCTCGTGTCTGCGTGTTGACTCACTGAGTGTTTACGTCCGCGGCACGTGCCTACCGCACCGAGCTTGCAGGGTCACGGGTTCGAAGATAACTGAAGACACGATTTTTTTTTTATATACATATAACGCCGATATTAAAGTACTTGTTAACGACTCTCACACACATCCATATGGTAGCAGAGCCTTTAAAGAGAATAATCGGATTGAAGTATTCAAATCCAAGACTACAGAAATCGGATTGATTATTTAACTCGAATATTCTCTGTTTTCTCATCATTCATCTTCATTATCAGCCTTTGTTTATCCACTGTTGGATATAGGCCTTCCCCAATGTCTTCCACCAAATGCGATCCTCAGCTTGTATCCGCCCACTTCCGACCGCCCTGCTGATGTCGTCGGTCTATCTGGAGGGAGAGCGTCCTAAACTTCTGCGACCCTTCTGTTTTCTAAAAATAGAAAAAAGTGTATCTAGTCTATAACATATCATATCATCATCATTAGCCGATAGACGTCTACTGCTGGACATAGGCCTCCCCCAAAGATCTCCACATCGATCGGTCACGCGTTGCTCGCATCCAGTGGGTTCCCGTGATTCTCACCAGGTCGTCGGTCCATCTTGTGTGAGGCCTGCCAACACCACGTCTAATGAATCGTATGTATTCTATACAAGAAAGCTTTGACTCTATATCGTATAGTACCATATGCGCGGTGAACCGAAAAACAATGCAAGAGAGAGACATACAGACAATGGCATTCTTCTCTTTCTTTCCTATTAAAGAATATCGACGCGTTCAATTAATTATCTCCGAATGAAGATCCCTGGTTCGATTCCGTTGTTTCGTGTTATTGCAGGTTATTTAATTGTATAGACACCGAATGCAATTGCGCTAGGTAAGATGATATGCAACATTACATAAAATGTTAAGTTTCATTGTCACAATAATTTTAATAGCTACAGCGCCCTTCAGTCCGGAACACAGTAACGTTCGCGCACCGCTGTTTGTCGGCGGAAATAGGAACTGCGGTGGTTATTAGACGGTCGCCTGCAACTAGTGAAATAGAGAACGTATAAAGTTAGAATCTTTTAAGTAATTTTGTTACAAGTAATCAACTGTGTCAAGATTAATAACGACAAAGAAGAAGAATGACACCTCGATGTGAACCGTCCTCTCTTCTTCCTTTACCCTCCCTCCCCCGCGTACCCGTCGCAGGCGGCAGTGAGCCTGCGCAGTTGACTCATTGGCGCCGGTCAAGGGTACGCCGAGTGTATTACTAAAGCGTTATCATGAAACGCGCAGTGTTCCCATTATATTATGAAGCCGTTATATTCTTTGCGATGGACCAACACGCTGACCTCAATTTAACCTACTGTTAAGTGACAATGAGATTGTGGATGGTGAAGCGTTATAGTCATCATCATCATCAGCCGATAGACGTCAACAGCTGGACATAAGCCTCGCCCAAAGATCTCCACATCAATCGCCCCCGCGTTGCTCGCATCCAGTGAGTTCTCGCAATTCTCACCAGATCATCGGTCCACCTTGTGGAAGGCCTCCCAACGCTACGTCTGCCGGTACGCGTGCGTCACTCGAGGACCTTAATTCTCCATCGGCCGTCGGTACTTCAAGCAATGTGCCCTGCCCACTGCCACTTAAATCTAGTAACCTTTAGGTTATGTCGGTGAGCTTAGTTCTATGGCTGATCTCCACATTTCTGATTCGATCGCGCAGAGAAGCTCCGAGCATAGCCCTCTCTATTGCTCTTTGGGTGGCTTTGAGCCTTTTCAACAACGACAACGATCACACCTGATGTTAAGTGGTGATGTGGATTGTAGTTGTTAAGCATTAATCTAGTAACAGCCTATTCAGACTCTTGAAGACACCCGCGTCCTATTTGTACGGGAACTCCAGCTGTTCAACTCTTTTGCTGTTCTTATAAAGAACTAGCTGATCTTCTTTGACCGTAGACTGGGAATGTGAACAACATAAGGATGGTGAACAACCGTGCGTCTGATAGTTCAGTGGTAAAAAGGGATGGAGGTATTATATCGTGTTATTCCATCGCACGTTCTTCAAAATATATCCCACAGAACACCACGAGACTGGCCACGCGGCGCCTGTGTTCAGGACTGTTAAGTACGTTTAAGTAAGTCTCTTTCGTGGACTTCATCTTTGAAGGTAGTACCTGTTCTAAGATACTATAACTTGAAATGACGGAAGAAAAGTTCAGATGAATATCATTACATTTATTAAACAATGAGGCTGAGGTAAGACGGATGCGTGGTGAAAATAGTCAACAGCAGGTAAAAAAGCAAACATCCCTCTTAGACTGTCCTCGCCCCTTTCCCCAGCCATGTATTTGTGGAGACTTCATAAAACAATTACGCACCTCGTCAGCAGTCACAGTTTGTGGACTACTTAGCGTTTAAATCTTTACGCGTGGTGCAGGTCAGCAGTGATTACACACAATAAAAAAATATTAATAAGATCATCACCATCATCACACACCGACAGACGTCCATAGCTGGACATAAGCCTCCTCCAAAGATCTTTATGTTTGTAGAGGTTTATATGGGGCGTGTTTGGGCCATTTTCCACCACACTGGCCCAATGCGAGTTAGTGGGAGCTAGAGCCTCGTTTGTTGATCTGCAGGGTGCACCACGAGCTGATGAGGTTGGCTTGGATCCTGTGAGTTGTTGTTCGGGACCTCTTACACCCCTTTATTAAGATATTTTCGTTTTATTTTTAATTTTTGTCTCGTGTAAATTAGCTGTATGAATTCTATTTAAGTTGACCGCTTGATCGTTAAACTTCAGTTTGAAGAATGAACCTTATGATCCTGATGATGGTACCGCAACTGGTATAAATGAGAAAGGAATACCCGTTTTGTATTAATAGATCTCTCTTGAAGTTGTAGGTATGGTAAGTCTGTTGCAGTCCTCAAAAGTTGTAATTTCAAACTTTATCTTCAAAGCCATACAGGTAATAGCTTGATGGTGATGGAGCTTTAGCCCAAGTCAACCTCAACTGTACGCGGTGCCCCCTGCTGAATAATAGACGAGGCTCTGACGACCCTCCAACCCGCACTGGGCCAGCGTGGTTGGTTACGGCCCAATCCCCCTCAATGAATTCCAACTAGCAGCTGGATGCAGGCAACACTGGATCAATCGATATTGAGTTCTTGGGGGGAGGGGGGCTATGTCGAGCAATTGACGTCTATCGGCTGGTAATGATGATGATGATATACATATACCAATTTAGGCAATTATCCTTGACATGACATTTTAAAGTGACAAATGGAATAAAAAATATGGTTTTATACCAACTGCTAATACTATCGTGACCTATATACTCGTCTTGATATCGAACTGCCAATTTTAATGACGAATAAATACGTCATTAAGAATCATTTGTATTATATTTCAATGCCCGCTGCGCGTCCGTCGCTTGCGCCACTTCATCTCCGTTAAGTTTAACCGTCGTCTTAACGCGAGGCTGTTGCCGCGAACACCTAAAACCGTTTCGCATGCCCCGCCTACTATTAGCAGTTTACGGTGGTAATTAGCGACGAGCCGGTCTCGGCCAATCAGCGGTCACCACCACCACCACCGCACAGCGCGGCGCATCGCCATCGCCATGTCATTAACAGCGTCCGCGCTTTCACGGTAATACGCTATTTTAATTAATTGCGAAGGCAAAACGAAGGATATTATAATCCATATATATAAATATATCATCATCAGCCGATAGATGTCCACTGCTGGACATACGCCTCCCAAAAAAATCTCCACATCGATCGGTCCTGCGCTGCAGTCAGCATGGTCACCGACACCGCTGCGCATTAGGGCTCGTCGTCTTTTCCACCACGCTGGCTCAATGCGGGTTGGTGGGAGCCAGAGCCTCATTTGTTGATTAGCTGGCTGCACCACGAGCTGGTGAGGTCGGCTTGGGTCCGGTGAGTTGTTGTACCCCTTATACATATATATACTCGATATCCAGAGATTTTTTGACTCATCATGAGATAACCGAAACCATTAGAGGTAAACACTCAGTATTTGGTAGAGATATTGGTTCCATCGGAGACCAGCTAAAAATGGATTCAACAAAATTATTTCTCCAAATGAAATTGTGGGGGTGTTAGAGCTCGCAAAGCAAGGTGGGGACAGCTGGTTTAAATATATAGTAAGCTACAGCGTCTTTCAAATCTTAATCAGGACATATTTGGTAGTTTTAAAAAGTGCTTACAATAGCAGAAGTATCCTGATATATGTTAAACATAGGAACGCAAAATAGGTAGCAGAATATCTCCACTATTGGAATCACTCGAGTCCCACATGTGGGAACTTTAACTTCTCCGATTAGGAGAGGCATGTCCATAAAATTAATTGAAACATAGCAATTTATTTTTATAAGACGTCACGAACAAGACTTTCACCTGTTGCTACGTAACATGCCTGACAAAATAATGGCGCTGGTTAGGATGATATACATTGCCACCACATAGAGTTGTATCCCAGTAATTTCACTAGTCACAACGCTCTTCAAACCGGAACACTAATATTTGCACACTACTATTCCGCCGCAGTACATCCTGCGGTGGTGCCTAGAGATCTACGACCAATTTCCTCACGTTTCTTTTTTATATAGACTATAGGGTGATTAATAAATAAAAAAAAAACTATAAAAACAACAGTAAGATTAATACAGTATACCGCTTACTGCAGCAGTACAACTTGGTTACTGCAGTGAGCTGCAGCGAGGAACAGACCCGCAGCGCCGCCGCCCACGCACGCGCCGCTAATACGACGTTATTTATTACTGCAGTGCACGGCGGGCCTTACCCGGACCCTCACTCTTGTTGTCACGTTTTGTTACGTATAAATATCGCGCTGAATTAGCTCGTACGGGTGCTTAATTGTGAAGTGCTCGGATTAAGCACGGCCAAGTTCAGCGAGACATATAGATAGATGGTTTGCTTAATCAAACTTATTACATCGTACTGTTTTATCGTCTTGTCGCATCCTGTTTGCGAATTCAATAGTTTTCTATTTGGATGGGTGACCGCTAATGAGCTGTTAAAGAATAGCATATCTTTAATGATTATTGAGCAGAATATAGAAGAAGGGGATGTCCACATGGTGGCTCAGCGCTAGTAATATAAAATTTCTTGTTATCCTTGTAATTTCACTAGCTACCCCTTCAAGCTGCAATACAGTAATATCTGCACACTGCTGTTTGTCGGCTGCAATAGGAGCTGCGGTGATACCTTGTCGGTAGACGGTCTCCGGCAGCAGAGATCTGCCATCAGAACTATAAAATTATGGGTTAAAATTAAGGGTTCCCTGTTCACAAACTCGCAGTCAAGACTTTAGTTATCCATGGCATGATGAGTGCTTTGACTACACAATAAATGTATGAAAGAGACAGTTAATCTGCTAACATAAACAAAACCAAACAAGAATGATAAATAAGGAAAAAAAATCCCTAATATTATAACCCACGCTTGGGCCTGACGCTGACAAATCGGACCGTTGTCCAGCACACCTGACACTTTTTAAGTTCAGTTTTAAACTTCCAACGCAAAAAGGAGTACTGTATGTTTAATATACGTGTATATATGTATATATACACGTCTGTCTGTCTGTGATGATTACATTAAAGGTTCAAAATGATTCACATCGATATTAATAAATCATTATGATCAGCATACAGACGTCCACAGCTGGATACGAATTTTCCCAAAAAAATTCCACATCGGTCATTTAGGAATTCATTTAGGGGATTTGGGCCATTTCCCATTACGCTAGCCCAAATCGGGTTAGTGGTAGCCAGAGCGTCGTTTGTGGATTAGCGGGATGCACCACGAGCAGCTGACGTTAGCTTGGGTCCCGCGAGTTGTTGTGCGGAACCCGTTACACCCCATTAATTAATAAATAGAAGTTTTCAATATCAAGTAGCAAATTTAAAGATTGTCTGGAGACAGGCCCTTAGATCTTATTCCGCGCTAAACATTTATAAACCCCGGTTTGAAGGACGTTGTAGATTGTATAATTACTGACGAAAATGGAATTTATTGTCTCGTAGCGATGTGCAAAATTGATGTTTGTTTCGTTGAATCATAATCATCATCAGCTGGTAGATGCATCTGGATATAGGCCTCCACTAAAAATCTCCACATCGTTCGGTTCCGCATTGCCCACATTCAGTGGCTTCTTGTGACCCTCACCAGATCGTTTAAAAATAAAATCTTTTAAGTAATGTTTTTTTTTAATCAAGTAAGCGACGAGACAAGCTGGATATTTACTTGATGATAATACTCCTACCCCTAACAACGATGCGCTGCTTAGAATGTTATACATTGCGCTCGTCGCCTTGAGAGAGAAATTGTTGTCTCGTTACCCCAATAATTACACTAGCCCCAGCGCCCTTCAATCTGGAACACAATAATGTTTTCACAGTACTGTATGTCGGCTGCAATAGGTGCGGTGGTACCTAGACGTTCTCCGACAACAGAGACATACCGTCAGCAAATATAAATTGAAATACAAATATATGTAGTGTATATATACTAAGTATACTGTGAGACGGATCGCCCCATCTATCCTCGGTATGGACCAAAACAACAACAGATGACTCATTCCGACGCAATCGTACTACGCGCTAAAAATACACAAACTGACTCACGCGCGCACCTCCACTTAACTATAGAAAGTTTATTTAAAGTCCAAACCCCGAAACGCGCACCGTGCGTTGCGCAAATATATATATATTCATCATCATATTCATCATCAGCAACAGTCCTTTCATATATATTACTTATATATTAACTTGGGGTAACAAATTCGGCAATATTCCCACATAGCTGTGTACTTAACAAATAACGCAGAAATAGATAAAGAATCTATACAATGAATGTTCGGGTTTATTATTAAGAGAAAATTCAAGTTTTTTTTTTAATGATGGCTTCACGTTATATTAAGTGACAATAAGTGTGGAGACGGTTGAAGCGTGCTCGCCCATAATGCCCGCTGTGTCTTCAATACTGCCGGATCGCAGCGAATCTGTCACGGCGATAAATTGACTGCGAAGGGGTAATAAATATAGAAAATAAGATTTTCAACAAATTATTGAATCTATGTATAAGCACCGTTATCCCACAGACACAAATAAAGAAAACACGTTGATTCACAGATGTACTTACCATTCTTAAAGTGGTGGACATCCCCAGATTGGAAACAAAGAGGTTGCTGAGGAAAGTAAAGGAGTTAACTTGCCGGCGACGGTTTTCTTATCCAAATATGACAAGGGTGTGTTCGAGAAAACAGTGAATAGACTGTTACTAGGCTAGTGCTCCTCACCACCACAGACCACAACACCACTAACATCAGGTGGCACGTGGTCGTTGACCTTGTCTATATAAAAAAAAACGGACAACCTGTGAGCGTTGCTTTCTATTTACACGTCACCCGAGCTGATAAAGAGGAGTTCAAGCACCCGACCCAGGCTCTGTGATTTATCGCAAAAACAGTAATTTAAGTTATACCTTTTCGCGGCGCCCACGCGTCTCCCACGCGGCGGACCCCACGGGGGAAAAAAAACACCCAACTCGTGATTTGAATTTGTTCTGGCGAGGCATTGTTTAATTTGCGGGCCCCGCTCCCCTCTTTATATTGTCGGACTGATATTCGCGTTGACGGCAGCGCCAGCCAGCTCACAGCTCCTGAGACCGGTAAACGGGTTCAAGTTATTAAAAGTCGTTGTTCAAGTGTTTAAAACCAACGAGGTTAAGTTCAAATAAATATACTATTCATAAGAACATATTCACACCTTAAGGGGGAGTTTGGAGGAATAATCCTCGCCTTATGAACGTAATGAAATTATTTTATGTTGAAGAATCGACTCCTTAAAACGCATTGTTTATGTTTGAAGATCATGATTACCTCCGTTCATCACTTTAATCCTTATGATATAACACCATCTCATCCTATCTCCGGCTACTCGGAGAACATCTTACACTGGGAAGTCGAGCATCGAGGAGCCAACGACGACGTCTACTTTCATAGTAACAGCCAAGTATTCTAAGATTCTTTAGAAGCAAATAGCGGAGGACATAGTTTTTTGGAGCTTGGCCAAGTACAGATGCTTTCCTCGTCTCTTATGAGTTGGTCCGGAATACAGTTAATGGGTTCCATTTCCCATCAGCGCCACATTTCCAAGGTCAATCCCATTGCCGGCGAATCATAGCGATCAAGTCGACATGGACTAAATGTTTAGTAGGTGTGGGTATTATAAAATATAAGGCCATGCACACCAAACAAAGGGCGGCGTGAAATTAGCTTTCATTCCGCGCATGCGTATTCGGAGCGATATTTAGCGCTTCAGCGATACCTAATTATTATGACAGGACAATACCCCGGCGACGGGGTAGCGACAACTGTCCGCTAACGAGAGACAGATAGCATCGGGCGAGGTGCCGCCGTATCGCGATCTTGTTTATGATTGTTGTTACAGCGCGTGGCCGACTTCTCGTCAGCTTACCTGATTATTAATATCGCCACGGAGTCTAAGCAAGCGGAAGTCGTAGCAGACATCAAGTGACGTCGATGGATCTATCTACAATGGACCAACACTTGACATCAATCTTACATCATGTTATATGTCAATAAGGCCGTGGATACTAAATCGTGCTCAATACTCTAACCTAGCATATGTTGACGGCCGGAAACAACAATGCTATTACGGCGACAGATTTACAATGTGAGGATGGTAACTAACCACTCATCATCATCATCATCTTCAGCAGAGAGACGTCTACTGCCGATAGGCATCCCTCAAAGATCTCCTAATCGATTGGTCTTGCGTTGCTCGCATCCAGTGGGTTGTCGTGATTTTCACCAGATCGTTAGTTCAACAAATAACCAGACGGATTCGAAAATACCTTACTACAAACCAAAGTCCAACCCAACCCAACCCAACCCAACCAATCCAAACTCTGCGTTTCTAGTTAAGAAATTATCCAGTGCTTAACGAAATTAGTTAAATTATTCGGAATTGGTTTTGTTCTTCATTTAAATAATTAGTGCTTAATGATGGTAGGTGGTCCATTTGTCGCAGCCCGACTTCTTAGTTACCATAGTAACATTTATTTCAGTCGTTAAGAGCGTTGTTGTTTGGAGATCATCTAGAAAAATTTTTGGAGTACCTATACATAATGAGGTGCGTCGCAGATCCCTAAACAGAATGTTTAAGGTGTTTTCATCATCTTTATCAGCTGACATGCGTCCACTGCTGGACATAGACATCCCTCAAAGATTTCCGCATAGATCGATCCTGCGCTGCCCGCAACAAGCTGCTTCCCGCAATCTTCACCAGATCGTTCCATCACCTAATGGGGGGCCTGCCAACACTACGTCTTCCGGCACACGGTCGACTTTGAACCTTGATGCCCCATCGGTTGTCAGGCCTTCGAGCGATGTGTCCTGCCCATTGCCACTTGAAGCTAGGTATCCTATAAAAAACATTTTTCTCCCTACATATACGTAAAATGTTACATAGTTAATAAAAGAAATCGTGGGAAAGTGAGCTCGGGGTCGACAGGAAACGACTCGGGCTACATATCCACCAGATCGACGATATGCTCCGAATAGGCAGGCTCCGTCGAGCTGATTCGTAAGACGTTAGTAGTGCTTATACCATTAGTAGTAGAGGTTATACTAGTAGTTATACCATCAGATATTTTACACAAAACAAATATTTCGTGAACTTGTAATCTATGTACAGAAGTAAAGATGTATGGAATGAATTTTAGAAGAATGTAAACCTCAAACACTGCTGGATCGATCACAAAAATTGGGTGAAACCTTCATTTGTACATATTATAAATTGTCTTTAGCACCTTGCTCATAGCTACGTATATACGCTGATCATCCGTTCTCATATTTAGGAGTAAAATAAAAAACTTACCTACCTTCGTTTAGGGGTATAAGGGGTCCCGTACACCAACTCACGGGACCCAAGCCAACCTCACTTCCCGGTTCCCACCAACTCGCTTTGACGACGGCCCCTAGCCCGGCGATACCGGAGACCATGCTGACTGTATGCCGAGATCTTTAGGGAAGGCTATGTGTCTAGCATTGAACCTTTATTGGCTGATGAGGATCTTCCGCTTGGTAGTGTGTTCGCAATATATTTGCTATTCGCATTTCTTCTTAGTGATTAAAAAAAAGGGCTTCGGTGAGTTACTACGAGCGCTGGTTATGAGTTATGACTAACGAAGGATGTGTGCCGGGAAGAGCGACGCGGATGTCAAATATTTGACCGGAAACGGCTGGCTTTACTTGAACAAGCTTGATAATCTACAAGTTCTTTGTAATGAGAAATTAACGATTTACCTTCTTCATCAAATATTCTTTAACTTTTAACAATATCGACTAGGCGCAATTATGTATTTAATGCTGGAAGCTGGATACGGACAGCCCAGGATCAATGGATGATGCTGATGTATTTAATGGTTATCTACGTCTAGCACTACAACTGCTGTGATATGTATCGCCGAAAGTCCATGTTACGAAGTAATCAGGAGCAAAGAGTGATGACCGATTCTGCAAGTTATCTCATCTGAACCTCTGGTTCAACTTTAATGCTATCAAAGCTTCTGTTACCACCTTAACAGAATCGATGAAATGGTGATGCAGCCGGATGCTGTAATAGTTGTAGTAATCGCAATGGGAATCCGCGCTGTTTAATTTGTAAAAACATCCTTGGCAGCCCCCGATTGAGCTTGAGCTTTTAATGATGAAGACCAAGTTGAGACAAGATAGACACACCAACACGCTCTTATCCATTTATATTAAAACCTTGACTCTTGTGTGAGGGAAGGCTTTGAATTCCTATTGTGGGAATATAAAGTGTATAAAGAGAAATTGTTCTGCCATAATATGGAGCTGCATTAGAGCAGACTATTGCAGATCTCAAATCCGGCAATATAACAATGGTTCAGGAATTTGTGGAGTGGAGCCGTGGTGATTGCATCGCGTATGTTTGTGGGTCAGAGCCGGCTCGGGGTTTTCGCATACGTAATGTTGACCCGGATAAAAACTCCCCACCACCGAGATAAGGAGCGCGTGCTCTGGAAATATTTACTCTTTTATCTGTATGTTTAGGGTGACCAACATGTTGTCTAGCACACGGGGACATCTATTTATTAGTTTTTTTTTAAGCATATGATGTATCAATGTAATACTATTACATACATTATCAGCCAAATAACGCTCCCTTCCCGATAGGCCTCTTCCAAAGATCTCCACACCATTCGGTCCTGCGCTGCGCGCATCCAACTACTTCCTGCGACCTTTACCAAATCGTCGGACCACCTAGTGTGGGGCCTGCTAACACTGCGTCTTCCGGAATGTTCAACTATATTCAATATAAATAAATAAATAACAAAGTTTAATAAGATTATTGCAGACCTAGATCTAAGACTAGGGGCCTCTGTGTCGTGTGGCCTACTTTCCTCCGTTAATAATACTATTGCCTGTACAGAATGCAGAAGACACCAAGATCTGGTTCGATATGATCTTCAAGTCACATTCTCATGGTGTTTCTATTAAAGTGGAGTCCTATCAGAGAATATTAAGCGAAGGTAGGGATCGTGCGCGGTAAAGAACAAACCTGGCGGCGTCTTTGCGGCGACAATCGCACAATCGCGCGACACGAGCGCGGGATAACGCGCCGCGATAGCATCGCTTTCGTTGTGCCCACGGCGAACGGGTGCACCCTGACGCATCGCCGCCGATGCTTATCTAAACTTAATGTTAAATAATAAACTTGTTAGGATTTGGTCTCTCCTACAATTATATTTTTTAACTACAACAAGTTAACATTCGAACCTTAATATCACATAGACGGTGAAGCTCGCTCTCGCATACAGAGATTTGATACACAGCGATGCGGTTGTGGTGACAAGTTGTGATTTTATGGTGATAGATGACCTGACCGATTTGAAAAAACTTTGTCACCAATCAATCTCCACACCCATAGAATCGTGTTAAGGATCTCCCTATTAGAACTCGAGCGGTTACGTAAATAGTTAAATCCGAGGCAGACGTTCGTGTACTGACTGTAAACTTCAAGAGATCCGTAAGTAGTTTCCTTCCGTAGACGATCGTAAGATGAGACGAGATCCGTAAGATAATCTTTGGAGCGTCTTAGTCCTTCATACTCCAAACCCTGTATTATCATCAAAACACCGTAGATCTCTGCCGATTCTATAAATACTAACTATTCAAAATACTTCTAGTATTTATTATAAATTTTAATAACATTTTAACCAATGTTTAACGCACTTTATCGGAAACTTGATAATCTTTAAACTTTTGCAATCGCCAAAATCGCCATAAAATCTTAAAAACTATAATAGATCCAAATCAGAGTTGTGATAAACTCATAACGAACCCCCATTTTTGGTTTGGGGTTCACAAACAAACATTACGCTTGCAAATGGGAATGAATGAAACAACAAACAGTAACAAACAAGCATTATCCCCAATTTGTCAGTCACGAGACCGCGGCGGGCCTGTGGCCACCCGGGCGCCCCGGCATATGGCCAGGGACCACCCTGCGCCGGCGCAGGCTACCGCGTTGACGATTTATAAGCACCCGCCGCCGTACGCCCACCTCCCGCGGGAATCGAACCTCGTTACCGCCACGCCACTTCTACGAGGCTGTGCCTCGCTGTTCAACTATAGTTACATATAAACAAATATCCTTTACAATACGAGGGTAACAAGAAAATTTGCGTTTTATTAGGATTTAGAACGATTATTTTAAGTCGACGCCATTTATATTTTTAGATGAGTGGGGGGACCTGGTAGTAAGTGATACGCTTGCTCATAACAACGTGTGGCGCTGGTTAAGATGGCATACACAGCACCACATTCGACTCGTCAGCCTTAAGAGACTTAAAATGTTAAGACTCCGTTGCCAAAGTTATTTCACTAGCTTCGACGTGCTTCAAACAGGAACAACGTAACGATTGTGAGTTGCAATAGGAGCCGCGGGGGTCAGACGGTCTCCAGCAGGAGACCTTACACCAGTTGATTTTTTTTTCATATATCACTTAGCCCATATCTCCGTAAATATATGACTTTTGTTATTCTTACACAACATACCTATTACCAGTAATAATGCTGCTCAAGTTCCGGCGCCGTGCAGACTTAGACTCACCTCGCTTCGTTTCAATTAGCTAACGGCGTCCGTAACAAAAACCAGTTAATTACAGCTTTTATATAATTAAATGCTCTTCCTTTCACGGTCTTTGATCTCAAAGGCTTTAAAAGATCTTTGGAATTTGAAAGATTGTTTTTCAGTTCATTCTCGAAATAACAACATCCTTCACTGAAATATGGATGCGGGTAATTTATAGTGGAAACACCATTCTCGCGATGTGCGTTTTTTAAACTGAAGTGAGTTTTTTCAACTGATGGTATTTAAACCTGGTCCTCTCCTATAAATTGGTAAACTATTACTTCAGCTGTCTACCAGAAAAATTTTTCAGGAAATTTTGAAATCGTCGTACAGGCAGACCAAAACCGTCGTGTCTTACAGCAACAATGATACGTCTGTAATCGATATTAGTAAATTGTATTAGTCTTGAGACGAGTCATCATCATCAGCCGATAGACGTCCACTGCTGGACATCGATCAGTCTCGCGTTGCTCGCGTTAAGTGGGTTCCCGTGATTCTCACCAGATCGTCAGGGCACCGTGTGGAAGGCCTCCCAACGTCACGTCTAGCGTGCCTAACTTACCGTACCTTACTGTTCAATTGGCCGTCAATCTTTCGAGCAATATGCCCTGCCCACTGTCAGTTAAGTCTAGGAATCTTTTGAGTTATATCGGTGACCTTAGTTCTGCGGATCTCCACATTTCTGACTCGACCACGCATAGAAACTTCGAGCATAGCCCTTTGGATGACTGGGCCTTTTTATAACGCCGATATTAAGTTGAGACGAGTAATTAGGTAAAAATCGGAAAAAGATTAGAAACAATTCTTCTTTAGTTTTGTATCCTCGGTTCGATTCCAGGTCCACAAGTTATATGCAGTTTGGTTGGTTGTAGGGTTTTATCGAATTCGTTCAACCCCTTCATATTAAAAAATACTCTTATAACAAAAAATCTAGTGACTGTTTCTAGTGTTCAGACCTGTTCCGCAGGCATGCCTCTATGTACATATAACCATCATAATCAGCTTTTAAATATCAAATGTTGGATATAGTCTTCCACAAAATGCATTCTTCAGCTCTACGCAATGTACTTCCAAAAAGATCTAATACTATTCAGCAGACGAAGCATCCACGTCAACTGGCTCCTGTCCCAAGTATCCGGAGCAGGTATAATGCAGCAATTAAGTTGACCAAAGACAACAGAACATTTGTAGTAGACGGCGATGTATGATCCGGTGCATCTGAAATCTCCGCTGGCAGTTGCATAATCAAAGCAAGGGTCTCGCAATTAAACAACGGCCCCGGGTCAAACGATACTATCTGTGCCACCCTGCGATGCTCGACTCGCATTAGCCTCGGCTACCAGATGTGCAATAATCAACTCTTAATGTATCAGCATAAGGTACAGTTTATATCGTCTGTTAGGTAAGTTACGTATTAAATGAATCGGAACCCTGTGCCCTAAAAGATAAGTTTGAATGTGGTAGGGTTGCCGGTTTGCTAGTGTATGTAACTGTAAGGGCGCGGTAACCCTGTTAAATGATCATAGCGGAGGTCGCTGACGGCTTTCGAACCTGGCACTGGGAACCTAATGAGCGATGGTCTCCATATAGAACCGATAGAGCTACGATTTCCGATGCCTCGACGGATGGAGTTACGATTCGGATAATTGGTTCGTCTTACCTTCTTTTGCTATTTATTAATTAGTTCTTAAGTTGTATCTTCAAGTTAATTATTGAACTCGCGGATCTTTACATTTTTTAGGTCATCATCATCGCCGTCATCGTCAACTCAATTATACTTTGTACCAATTTTTTTATAAATATCTTGTGGAAAATTTATACTTACTACTACATACTTAATATAGTATATATTTGTGCTTATTATTAGCACTGCTCTATACAGTTACAGAAATTACTTTATTAATTAATAAAATTACTGCAATTATTTATTATAGTTTAATCATTATCATCTTCCGGTCCGAAGTCCGCTATAGCTATTTATTATGATCCTTTAAAAATCCTGTTAAGTAGCATTTTATGTGAATTGATATATATATATCATGCATTTCAATATACTTGTTTTCAACTTCCTGTATTCCTGTAACAATGATGCGAGTATTTGTAATCGTTTATCTAGATTCTGCAAAAGCGGGATTAACAATATGATAAAAATCATATTGTTAATCCCGCTTCTATAACAGCATCGTCGTGTTTGAGCTGCTAAGATATGAGAGTAAGATTATTGTAGATGAGAGCTTCACCATCTCCTGCGTGATTATTACTTAACATAATTTTAAATACAGATCAAATGGTAGGTAGTTCTTAAAATTCATTCAAAACGTTGTCTACTTTTAGAGTGTTGATTACAGAAAAAAAATTGCTGTATGTTTATTCTATGCTTAGAATTCGTCTTGTATGTTTGAATATAAAGTAGTGTACTTGTCATGATCAGCTGTTAGACGTCCACTGCTAGACATAGGCCTCTCCCAAAGGTCTACAATCAGCATGGCCTCCGGTACCGCCGGTTACTAGGGCCCGCTGTTTATAAAAGTACACATGAGTTGATTTGGACCATTTCCCACCACGCT
Organism: Ornithoptera alexandrae; assembly: GCA_029030555.1. Taxonomy (NCBI): domain Eukaryota; kingdom Metazoa; phylum Arthropoda; class Insecta; order Lepidoptera; family Papilionidae; genus Ornithoptera; species Ornithoptera alexandrae. The sequence continues at coordinate 9,979,846 of JARDVY010000034.1, forward strand.
GGCTTAATGCGGGTTGGTGGGAGCCAGAGTCTTGTTTTTTGATTAGCAGGCACCACGAGCAGATGAAGTTGCCTTGGATCCCATGAGTTCTTGTGCGGGACACCTGACACAAGTGTATTTGTATCAAATTGTAAATTTGAATTTGCAGTTATGACATCAGCTCTACATAAAGATTAGCAGATAGACAATAATGATTTAGTTACAAGTGTGACAATAACTAAGTCACCGCTACTCGAATAACGCCCTACAATATTCTAGGAACGGCAAACGAAACTAGAGATCTTAATTTACAAAAACAATCGTACATAACACCGAGGATAATCTTATTGATATCAAAACAATGGCTTCATGGGTATCCCATTACTTGTACCGAATGACTCATCCGATCCTTATACGAGTGCAGTGTTCGCTTAATTGCACATTATTATGTAGACTGAACCCGACAAACGGAAACCGACTTTAAATTGAACATGTTAAACTCAAAAAAAAAATTGTTTAGTTAGTACATCCGACGTTATCGTATCTAGAGATAATCGTTTGTTATATAAATTATTAGTTTAAACATCATTTAATACGAAACTTTATTCAAATGGAGTTAAGTTCAAAGTGTATTGTTTGTAGTAATACTGCAGTCAGTTGCAAATGAATATGGTCCCTAACGCATGGTGTTAAAGTTGGAAATCGCTTGCTTATGTGTGTACGTCGGTGCTGCTATTCAAGCGGCTAGTTTTGACTCCCGGGGTGGCTCGCACAATGTACGGGCGCGTGACACTGCTCTATTTACGACCCGCTCGCATGGTCCCGTAGAGGTACTACACGGTACCCTAAGACCTGTCTTAAAGGTATTTATATGTCGCATCCTTGTTGCTCTTTGCAACAATGCAAGTAGAGGTTATCACTTTGTCTTAAGTGCACATTTTCTTTTTGTTTATTATTGCGAGGGAAATCTCAAAAGATACCCTGCTTCTAAGGGGATGATAAAGTTATGTGGGGCTTCTACTCACTAAAACCCTCTCGGTGTTCGTTCAGTGCATTAGGTGGGGCTCCGGGATTTCCTACGGAATGCACCGGTGCCCCCCTGCACTCTGGCTTAAACATCCCACGGAAGAGCAAAGCCCTCTTTAGCACCCACGTTGTGCTAAGGCAAATACAAGACCACCATGCATTTGCCGCTCTTTTAAGGCTTGCTTATCGATCTCCGAGGGCCTCCACCCTCAAGGCTCACGAATACGGAAACACTTTTAGTCGCCTTGTACGACAGACAGGGAATACTTTAGCCCTATTGTTAATAGTCCGAGACTACAGGAAATGTTTAGTGCTATCCTAAAGCTTATCTTCAGTCGTAGTGCATATGAAGTCACACCTTAATTCCTTTCTAGAATAACGTGAATTACAACGTTTCACAAAAATCATTGTAGTTATTAAAATGTAGTTAACAATAATAACTAAAGGGAAGCACTAAAGCTACAAAAGTTTGTTCGTCGCAGCCTATCTAATGTTTATTGCTGCTTGTTTGTTAATAAAAGCAGTAAATCATGATGTCGCTACTTGCAAGATTGATGATAAGAGGCCTTTGGCTACGACTTTGTCACGGGGTGAAGGAGGCTTTTGACAGCATTGAGACCATTGATGTATACATATACATATCACGCCTCGTTCCTAAAGGAGTAGGCAGAGATCACCTCTCTCCACTTGCTACGATCCATGGCACACATCTCCCGCTTCCTCCACTTTCATGAGCGTCTTCATGCATGCTCGTCGGTTGCGAGTACTTTTGATTCGGCCTTTTTTAGGACATCTTCGATTTGATCGAAATATGTCCGCCTGGGTCGACCTGCACCGATTTTTTCAATCATATTAATAAGAAACCAGACCAAATTATTAATAAGGAGTTACGACAACACTGAGGAACTAACTTACAGGAAGAGAGAGATGTTATTAAGAGTTATTTAACATTGAGAGATAATCAATAATTCTTTTTTACGGCGGAGCGATGAGACCGCGAAACCATCCATATCGTGATAAATGATACGTATACCCATAAAAATGAAGCCCTTGGAAGGATGCTATAATACAAGCTTGATACCTTGAGATGTGAATGTTAAGTATCTCTAGTATTTTCATCATCATCATCATCAACTGCTGGACGTCCACTCCTGGACATAAGCTTGCCGCAAAGATCTTTATATCCATCGGTCCTACGCTGCCCGCATCGCCGAGCTGTAGAGGCCGTCGTTTATAGCGGTTCATATGGGGGGATGTGGGCTATTTCTCTCCACGCTGGCCAAATGCGGGTTGATGGTAGCCAGAGCCTCGTCTGTTGATTAGCAGGGTGCACCACGAGCAGGTGAGGTAGGCTTGGGCCTCGTGATTTGTTGTGAGGGACCCCTTATACTCCTTTTCATCAGCATCCCGAATTGAAAAACTACTTCAATAATGTGTGTAACTTGCTCTTTGGTAACAAAAATAGGCGTTACCATAGCACCTTCTGATAGTATCTAGGAACATAGATCTACTATTTAGCATGCCGATTCTGGATCCGTGGGCCCTTTTACAGCTCTAAAAAGATTAACAGCATTAATAATAGAAACAAATAGGGATCTACTAACAATAACAATATTAGGCAAAGGCCTCTGGTCCGCGAGTCCTGTACTCGTTGGTCACACTACTAAACATCTTCAGAGAATATATGAATTTGGATTTCTCAATATAAGAGTTTAGTTAAATATTAAAACCTTATTTACTATCATCATCAGCTGATACACGTCCACTGCTGGACACATTATTATAGTACTTGATAATAGATTTTAGGATTTGTGTAAAAAATGTGATCCATTTCAAACCTCGTCTGGTAGTATACCGTGCCGCTGATTGTAGCCCGCGACCTCGCCGGTGCCCGCCGCGGGTCCACTGCCACTGGGTTCTGAATAATTATCCATGCACCCGGAGCACTGTGTGCTTTATTTATGCGTCGCCGCTGCGCTGCTTTATGGTCCGATTGCGATGTCGCGCGCCCGCCAATTGGCGAGATAAAGTTCGAGCCTCGATTGTTTAAGGTATTGGCAGGTACGCATAGATTTGTCTAGATTACGTCGTCGAACTATTATTTACTGGTCTTACCTCCTCCGTTTCGTTGACTGTAATATATAACTAGATTTGAAATCTGTCTTAAATATTCCCGCCCGGCCGCAACACGCTGATAATACCCCCGCCATTCCCTTTGGGGAAGGAAATATGTAAAATTCGTTCTTAGCTGATCTCTCTTTGAGTAGCTCGTTGGCGTAATGGTTAAAGCGTTCGGCCTTCATTCCGAGGGTAACGGGTTCGAATCTCTACATGTACCGATGACTTTAATATTTAAATATGTACATTTGTGAACTTTAGTAACAACAGCGAAATACAAACGGTGAAGGGAAACATGGCGAGGAAGGAAACCTGCACGTGAATTAGAATTTATTCTGAGGTGTGTGTGTGAAGTCACCAATTCGTGTTGGGCCCGCGTGTTGACTATGGCCCATCGCCCTTATATTGCGAGGAGGCCTGTGCCCCAATAGTGGGAACGTAAATTAGCTGTATGTATACATAGCTCTATATAGCAAAAGCAATATCTCTACACTAAATTTCTAGTTTACATCTAATAGCTTCCGAGATCTCGTGACGAGTCAATAAATATCTGAATATATTCTATATATACACAGATTACACAACATCGCAACGCACAGGGAATTATTATATTTTTTACATTTACCTCGTGGTAACTGCCATATCATTCTTTTGACAATGCAATGTTATTAAGGATGTTTCGTTTGCACCACGTAGCGCGTTTCGCAATGATATACAAGATAAGCGCTTTCAGATTGACATAAAGCATTGTCGCTGCGGTACTTAATCAAAAGCTTACAAAAGTACAACAACGGGAATAATTACATAAACCAAACCTCGGAAAACATATATATATATATATATATATATATATATATATATATATATATATATAACTTGTGTATTCGTTATATTACATTTTGTTACTAAGGCAGACAAAATAATACAACAGTTAAATATTTTATAGGACATTCTTTCTTTTGTTTCGCGGATCGCCACAAAGATTAAAAAGATAAAGATAAGTTTACAGGAACATTGTTCAAGCGCTCGCAGTCTGTCTTTAAATTGAAATGGTCACCAAGTTCGCACCTAACACGACCGCCATCGATCTAATCCGGTGAGCGGCCGTAAACACAAAATGGCGGAAGCCGTCAAGTTAACAAGATGGCGGATTGCTATTGCGCATTAAATCGGAATTAGTATAGCTGCTTTGTCGGCGAGCTGTATTGTAGTGAAATATAGAGTCACCGACCACCTCGCCGCTCCGCCACCGGTCCCGCTGATTTATTTAAAAGCAATTCGTTCGCGTGAGAGACAAATTGCAGGCGATGTGTGCGCGGATAAGATGCGGCGAGCTCCCAGCAAGCACCAGATAAACATTTCAATTCAATGGCCGACAGATATCAACGTTTGTGTAGCCAATAAATTAACTTTATCGACAAACTACTCAAAATCGCAGGTGTAATTACTGGTAGTTTGTACTTTTTTAAAGTTTCAAAATTAACAGTGTAAATATTTTGAACACTTAATTAATACGAATTCTGCTTATTAAACTATATTTTCTTTTTTACTTCAACATCTAAAAATTAAAACTGTCTTTAATGATTACTCATAAACTGCTGTAGACTAGTTTTATTGTCAGATAATATCTTCAAGTTGCGAGTCGTGATGAAGTCGCTCCGGATCATTATTTTTGATTCAAATCAAAATCCAAAGAAGTTTCGACGGCTATCGCCGCGCATTACGGCCGCATGGGTAACCAAATACCTCATTAAACTCCTTAAGAGAGGACGTAAACTTGTCAATGTTAAAACTAACATACAAAATTACATTTCTGTCATAATGTATCTTGGAAAAAAAAAAAACCAGTAGCGGACCACCGACGAAATGCCAACGGCGTTAATTCAATTAGTTTTCAGTTGGCGAGCTTTATAGTTATTGCCGTAAAGATCACTTTCGCTGGCAATTTGTACGAATTAAGGGTAGATGATTGCGGTGCGCCGCGGTGCTGAAGTATTAAAATTGATGTGCGTAAATTCGTTAATACGGAACCCGTCGCGGCCGGAATTATAATCAAATCAACGCTCTCAAACGGCGACCGTGAAGCGTGAAAGACATACACGCAATTTCGGTTATTACTGAGGAATTAAATACAAAAAAAAACCCTGACAATTATTGTCTGTTTTTGTCTTGTAATATTAAAAGACAAGCACCCAATTAATCTGACACTGAATGAGGAACAGCTCTTAGAAACCTGCAACTCGAAAGCTTTATAAAATTATTCGCATATTTAGTTTCCTTCACAATATGAAATGAAAACTTCTGTGAACTGCATTTTTATGGTTGCCTTTCTACTGTTGGATTATGGATTGAAGATACGGACATGGATGCTCTTACATAGTTGCAGGTTATTATTAAAAACCTCGACAAAGCTCGTGACGAGATTCCTTTAATCATATGTTAGATCATGATCCAAATGCAATAGAGTTAAACTTTGACATTTTTATTTAAAGTCTACTAATAGTCTACCTAAATTAATCTATTTTGGAAATAGTCCTTTTCTTTTTATACAGATATTGCCGATTTAATGGTCAGCGTGACCCCAGATGGTAACTATATTCTCGGACAACAATAGTCACATTTGTAGCTGTGAGCGCTTAGTACTTAAATTCAAAGGATATATAGGTTTTTTTTTAAATTTTACCCGATTCGAAAGCAATCAATGGACTATAAATTTAAAGACTGAAATCGAAACAGCTTTTAGTAGGACCATGAAGTTTTACGCAGCTTGAAATTTATATCTAGAGCTGTGGCTACAAGCAGAATGTAACTTTAAGCCGTTCCCTTTAAGACAATTTCCGAAGTACAGTGAATGTTTTGTTAAGTATCGAGGTTACAAAAGTGGAGTCCGTCGCGAAAAAGGCTCGATTAGGGGAGTTTTGGGTATAATTAAAACTTTAAGGTTTTGCGGTAGATGGCATTAATAATCGCGCCTCGCTACTTGCTGGTTTGGGAGTGAGGCGGCGTAACGACCCATTGATTTCGATAAAGATGTCCGCGAAAAAAGCGCACTGGCCGACCGCCACCGCCATTGTGGGCCCCACAATGGGCAGTTTGTAAAGAGAAGTGCACTCTTAAAATAGAATTTTTAACTACCACGTACACAGCTACCGGAATCGGGGAAGTAAACGACGAGAATACTTACTGAAATCAAATTTTAATAGGCAAAGCAGATCTTATAATCTTATCAAAGAATGAAATAGTACACCAGATTTACAATATTGTCCTTCAGCTGGAACGACAGTTTTATGCTTGCTTATTTGAAACATATGGATCTGTGAAATGCTTGTAAACTTGCTATGCTTACTTGTCTAGTAAAATAATTATTAAGCAAACGCGTAAACTGTATTCTGGTTTACAGAGGAACTAAGTAAAGTCACATGTTATTCTAACATGTGCCATATTACGTTTTAATGTCCTGCTAGTATCGAGGCTTTAATATTTAGAAGATCAGTAGCATCATCATCAGTCGGTGTCTGTTCATTGGATTTACCATCTCCATGTCTCTCATCAAATCTGATTCTCTACATTTTTAATTTGCTTCATTGTTTATATTTTGATAGAATTTAAGAATCATCGAGCATATGATGTAAGTGCGCCTTACACTATTGCATTACATTTGCCATTGTAATGATTTAAAATAGGGGTGATTCGGATCGCTTGTGATGATTTGAGACTTATCTGAAGGTTTTACTCACGAGCTTGCATGGAGGATCGTTTGAACGATGCGACGTTTGATATCCGAGGGCGCGCCTGCGCGTGCGACCCACAAACCGCCTCGCGCTTACACAACTCGACCAGTTGAATCGTTTCGTTATGTCCGCGCCCGAGTAAACATGTTAAGGAACATGTTGGACATGTGCAAAAAGCACAGTGAACCTACCCTACTTAACAATTATTATTAACTATAATCATCATCATGATCCGATAGACGTCCACTATAATCAATAAACATTAATTCATACAACATTGGAGCACGATGACGATAGAAAGGTAATTAAAAAAATGGATTCATAAAGTTAAAGGTCACTGAAAAGGTTTTCTTCACTCCTCCCTCACATCCTCCACGTTTTTCAGAATCTTTACATGATATATATCTATCGATAGTCACATACTTTAGTGCCCTTTCCGATTCTTAATAGAGAGCAAACGGAAACTTTTTCAATGTATTTACCAATTACTGTATACTTGCAGTAATTACCTCAGTAATTCTAATGAATAATAAAATTACTTCATTCCTCAAATAATACTAGAATTTATACACTATTTAACAAGAAAATACTTACTACAATGAGAAATTAAAGGTTTCTCATTGTAGTAAGTATAAAGTGTGTTGACTGGACTGAGTTGATGTTCTTGCACAGGATTGCGCTTACACAGGAGAGCGTAGCGTAATATGAGTAGCAACCGTCTGCGTATGCGCAATATTCCGTTTTGAAAAAATTTGTTCTACTGTTTAGGAATGAATATATACCGAGTCACGACACTCGCATACCTAATAACAAAACGTATTTTAATTTTTTTTAAATAATTTGTTTCATTACGATAATTTAATAATTACTTAACGTAATTACCCGATAAAGCTTGGTGATTGTTTTTTTGGGTTTTTATTTCTTAAAGAAAATTTAAACCCTACTTCGTAGTTGCTATAATTTTCTAAAGGAATAGTGTTTTTTTTATTATCATACTATAATGTTTTAGTGCGACAAGTGTGCAATCCGCTTTACGCCGATCACCAATTGGTGACAGCACAAAAACGGAAACGGCGCTTGATTCACGCGGCACGTGTTGCCGTCGCGCAGAAAAAAGTGGCGGCGGAGTGTTCGCGAAGCTTCGGCGAACGGGCGCGCCGCTGAAAAAGCCACCAGAGCGAAAAAACCTTCACCGGCATACGATTTGCGGCCGCGGGAAGTTTTTCGATGGATTTTGACGATTTTTTCGTCACCTGCTAACACGTGAACGGGCACCGTGCGAGTTACGGTTTGCGCTTTCCGATAAATTTCATCGGTTTTTTTCTTCCACCTTCACTTATGATCTTGATCGGTCCGACGCCTGCGCAAGCGGCGGCGCTGCTTTGGGATCCGGTGTTACAGTGTTCAGACCAGCCCAGTTTTTGCCGATTGTTTTACGATCAGAACTTCTTACGTTTCGTTTTGTTATTGGCGTAAAAGGTTTTTGTTAGATACACGATTTGCAGTGGCTAGTTTATTATTTCTTGTTTTATAAATGTCACTTTTTAACTGCGAAAAGGTGTTTGGACCTCGGACAAAGTAGAAATCAAGATTTCTTGAAATAGGGTTGGACTCCGCTTATAGTACACTTGGGAAGAAATCACACGAGGAAAGCGAGGTTCCAAATAGAGCAAAGTGGTATGAAAGTTAGGAATCAGACCCTGTCATAAGACGGGACAAATGCTAAGAAGAAGAAGAAGGAAACAAAACACGAAACTGACATAAGAGACAGAGCCAGGCCGCATCGCTACAATATTGATTGCCGATGTGGCAGTGTGGACCTTTGATAGAGGTCCATGTGTAGCAGTGGACGAATATTGGGGTTAAATGACAGATATTTATGGGTAAAATTATAGATGATAGTAGTAATTACTGTAAATGCAGCGGCAGATAAGGGCGTGTGCAGAGTGCGCCGGGCGCTCCCACGCCAGCGCGCGACAAAAAGCCGCCCTCATTAGAATGCTGCGCGCGGCCCTTACGCCTTGCTTTTTGGTCTGCGCTCGATTTATATTTTAAGGGTGAATTAAAACGCGCGTTATCTCCACGACATGGTGACGTTTGAGGATTTTTAAATAACCAACGAGATTTTAAAAAATTTTAATAGGACCCCCAACTAGAATTTCGCATAACTATCGGCGAATCCGCGTGGAAGGTATGCGGCATGGTTCCGTAATTGACATAGCTCAGCGACGGTGCTGAAACTTTGGTCCTACCTTGACACGTGCTTGGTCAAAGGGGAAGAGCACCGGTACGTTTCATAGAAGATCCTTGGACCTCTCCAAATGCACTGAAAGAGACCACTAAGGGGTTTTAGTGGGTAGGAATCTGTTTACTCCGAATTCTTCGCCATCAGAAACAGAGTATTTTCCGAAGATTTCCTGCAACTAAACTCCATCAGCTCAAGACATTGTTTTGGGAAATACTATATTAAAATGTATATCCTAGAGTTGAAGTCTATACATTGTAATGGTGTATTTTTTTCTCCGACGACACGACGGGACGATCACCTGATGGTAAGTGGTACATCTGCTCACAATAGGATGCTAGTTAGAATAATGTACACAACAGATTGTATTCGTCGCAGAAACATAAGATGTAACATCTCATTAATTTAGTTCCACTAGCGACATCGTCCTTCAAACCGGAATATGGTAATGTAGCACTAGTTAGAATAATAGACACTACGCCACATTGCACTAGCCATTTTTTTTGTAATCGTTGTGTTCAATGAAAGTAATACATTTCTGTGATATTCTAATAATATTCCCTGCAGTGGACGTCCATCCATTGAAATGATGATGATGATGATGATATTCTTTGTTGAAAAAAACTGTAAAAAAAAAACAAAATGGCGAGTGGCTAAAGGGTAAAATTTCATACAAAAATCTTATAGACTATATCGTGACAGTAAGCCGGACCTTCACTCCTGTGCTCGCTACCGGTCCTCGGCTATTGGAGCCGGCGCCCCCCGGTCTGGCCCGGGAGCGGAACTCGGGCCCCCGCATACCGCAGCCGTCACAGTTCCCGCGACCCGCCGCCGTTCCCACAACTCTACTAGGACACGACCGGTGCAAGTAAAAAATAACTTAACGGTCATTACGGTCATTCCTGCGGCCCCGTCGCCGTGCTCCATGTGACACTGTCGCTGATGATTAAACTGGGGAAAACTGTTATATCATCAGTCACGCAGCGGTCAACTGTATTATACAGAAGACACAATAGAATGGTATAGCAACAAGAGAAAAGACTGTAAATAAGAACAAGAATAGAATTAAGGAAAGAAACGATGTACAGGATGTAGAAGCAAAAATAAATTAAGGACATAATGTATAGCTCGCCGGCCTAACGGTTAGAGCGTGCGGGCTTGATTGCGACGGTCGCGGGTTCGTATCTCGGCGTGTGCCGGTGACTTTAATGTTTAAGTTGTGTACATTTGTGAACTTTGGCAACAACAGCGGAATACAAACGGCGAAGGGAAACATGGCGAGGAAGGAAACCTGCACGTGAATTAGAATTTATTGTAAGGTGTGTGTGAAGACACCAATCGGCATTGGGCCCGCGTGGAGACTATGGCCCATCGCCGTTACATTGCAGATAGGCCTGTGTCCCAACAGTGCAGACGTAGTCTGTTGAAAAAAAATGTATAGAATAAGGATCGGACAAAGAAATGTAATAGACGTAAGGACGGGAAATAAATAAAGAGTGTGCGCCGGAACTTATTTAAGGGTAGGATGAAAGGAATTAGGATGGGGCGGAGATGAAAGGTATGGAAGATAAAAATGGTTTAGAAGAAGAAGAGAATGGAAGGTGAAAATGAGGAAGGAAAATGAGATATGTAAAGAAATGAAGCCTAGGCTCGCAAATGACCGGCGGGACGAATTAAAAGAAAAAAAACAATAGTAAATGTATTATACAGAATTGTACGAGATTCGATTCCGGAGGATTGAGTGGTACCATGTTCATCATTGTTGGAATGTCTCTATTTACTCTACTATCCTGGACTACTGTGCTCCGGTTTGAAGGACGCTGTAGCTAGTGTAATTACTGGGGTAATGGGACTCAACATATATCTCAGGCGACGAGCGCAATGTAGTGCAGTGTATACCACCTCAACTAGCGCCACGTTGTTATGGGCGGGCGTATCACTTACCATCAGGTGAACGTGTCGCTCATCTCGTCGCTTGATTAAACAAAAAAAAATTAACACATAACCTTGTTTATCTTTCATAAGCGGGATATGTTTTTAATCCCCTCCCCTTTAACAAATAAAACGTATTCACACTATCAGTAAATACATAACCGAAGCCATGAATCAGTTCACTTCAAAGCAATATTTTTTTTATTATTGATAGAGAAGCAAGGAACATGATAATGTCTGCTCCGTGAGCGCGAGGGTACAGCAGGAAACATAAAACGAAAGGTTACGAGTCAATTTCCGCTTTAAGTAAGGATTTATTAAGAGCTCACCGGCGGGGGAGAGACATCGTGACTTGCACATTCGGTGGCAGACGGTCACCACTGCACCGCACCATCTCGTTACGAGTGCCGTCTGACTGCAGCGGTGAACATATCTCATCTGTAACAAAGCGAAATACACTTCCTGTTTGTGATTATAGAAACTTACTGCTGGTATGTCTCTATCGCCGGAGACCGTCTAGTGGTACCTACACCACCACAGCTCCTATTGCAGCCGATAAACAGTACTGTGCGAACATTACTGTGTTCCGGTTTAAATGGCGCTGTAACGAGTGAAATTATTGTATTAATGAGGCCATTTTTTTTTGTTTTGTGAGAGGGGAAATCTTCGAAAAATACCCTGCTTCCGAGGGGAAGTCAAAGTTATGTGAGATAAGAATCTCACATAACTCACTAAAACCGCATCGGTGCTCTGCATCAGTGCATTCGGAGAGGCTTCAAGATCTCTTATGGAACGCACCGGTGTCTCTACACTTTCTGTTACACGTCTCTGGGGAGGAGCCTAACCCTCCTAAGCACCATCGCTGAGCCGTACGCTGTCCCACGTAGGTTCGCTTGTTGAGCGATAAGAACCCCCACCCTCAAGACGTGCGAAACTCTTAGACCCTTTTAGTCGCCTCTTTCGATAGGCAGGGCTTATTTTAGTCCTATTCTTACTAGCCCAAGACTACAGGGCTGGTGGTAATGAGACCTAATATATTATATCTTTGCGGCAAACACAACGTGGTGTGTATCATCCTAACTAGCGCCACTTTATTATGGACTGACGTATCGCTTATCATCAGGTGAACGTATCCTAGTCGTTTACCAGAAAAAAAAAAAATTCTAGACGTTTGCCGGTATTTATTCGCTTAGTGTTGCCTTAACAGGGCATTAGCTAAAGATGCATTCAGTAGTTAATTATTTTGTCCGTCGTGTGGTCCCGCCGGGACCCCGGCCTCGGGACCCCGGGGGGTATTAATTAGAAGGGACGCCGATAACTCACAACGTCCACGTTAATGTGAGAAAAGTGGAGGTCAGGTATCTAGGAGGACAGGAGATCGGGAAGTTAATTTGTTAGATGGGCAACCGTCGTGATGGTTGCTGTGTTATTGACCCGTAGATGCTGTGTAATGTAACCGTGTAACATCTGATGGGGAATTTAACCTCGAAGCTCTAAACCGAAGCTATCGGACCACTAATATTTGAAACCATATACATAAGGAATATGTTTGTTTTTTTTTATGCTGTGAAGCGATGAGGTGAGCGGGAAATTCAAATGATGGTAAGTGACACGCCTGACCATAACAACGTGATACTGGGATGGTATACACAGCACCACATTGCGCTCGTTTTCAGACATGACATGTTAGGTCTCGTTACCCCAGTAATCTCACTAGCTAAAACGCCCTTCAAACCGGAACATTGTAACGTTGCACGCTACTGTCTATCGGTTGGTATGAGAGATTTATCCCATCTAAATACGACGCGGGTGTGTTCAAGAAAAGGACGAATAGGTTGTTACTGGGTCAGTGCGCTTTATCACCACAGATCATATCACCACTTAACATCAGGTGGGATCGCGGTCAAACGGTAACCTTGTCGATTTAAAAGATATAAAGGAGCTGCGGTGGTACCTAGACCGTCTCCGGCTTGATTAGCAGGGACTGTAGTCAAAGGCCTATTAGTGTATAACTAACAATGATTGCATCGCGTTGCTGTCAAATGGTGTTCAAGTTTGAAGTGCGCTGTAGTAAGTGATCGCCCTCATATTGAGGGTAGGCCTTTACCCCAACAGTGGGGACGTAAATTGGCTGTTATGGATAAAACTTATTGAACTAAAAGGTTGGTAACGCGGCCGTGACCCCTCTGGTGTTGCGACTGTCCATGGGCGTCAGTGATCACTTTCCACCAAGTGAACTGTTCGCTTGTTTGTTCACTCTTCCTATAAAAAAAATAATTAGTTGATGTCTATGAATTTTAATGATTTTGTCGATCGATGTGGAGATCTTTGAAGGAGGCCTACGTCCAGCAGTGGGAGTTTATCTGCTGGCGACAATGATGATATGAATTTTGAAATGTGCTGTTTCGCGACTTTCGCGACTCGTGCGCGTTAGAAGGATACAAAGGTTTTTCTCTCTGGATTAATTTTTTTTTTTGTACAATCGATAATGGGGCGCATTAATAGCATGTGGTGCAGTTGGAACAATGCCCGCGGGGTTGGTGCAACAATAAAATAATCAGCCGCACTCGTGATCAACGTTTTGTTATGTGAGCCCCGCTCCGCCGGCCGCGGACTTTTTGTTGTCCGCGCATGCGCCTACTGCGCAAACGTCGTGTATACACAGAGGAGTACCGTTCGCATAACTACTTACTTTATCATTAATCAGTAAACTAATCACGACAACCTGTTGATGTCCTCTGGTGACCGTAATACCGCCATCAATTTACCGGCGTCATACTCCCTACGCTTGCCATGCTTGCAATGGTACCAGGTGAAACTGATATCCTCTTCTCACAATTATGCCACGTCGTTCCCCTCCTCAACATGGAGGTTTTTTTTAAAAATTTACAATGTTTAGGCTTCTTCGAACTTGAACTTCGTATTGTAAATCTGCCACGACGGCAGTTGTACTCCGCCTATCAACATTTGGACTATATTACTCTGGATTAGCAGCTTCAAGCTTCATCATCCACGGCCTCATTGTCACTTAAAAATACATAAAGTTGAGGATAAATATAAGCCTATTCTAAAGATAAAAAAATCCGCTATCATGGCCTCGGTTATGATGGTTGGAGGGCGTGAAGCATTCTCCTAGGTATCTATCCGCGGATTGAGAGATAAGTATTTTACTCTCACTCCCTTTCTGCGATCTCTTTCTGCGACATTACTTCCTCTCAGAAGGCCACGCCAGCGTCTTACGACTTCTCATCATGGCCTTAATAAAACCGAGCAGCGTGAGATCATGGTGTCATGTCTACATTGTCATATTCTCTATCACCCAATAATATGCAAAACTTAAATTGAATACAAACTATCAGCCGTTATACGTCCACTGCTGGGCGCTGGACTCTTTCAAAGATGTCCATAAAAAAAAACAAATATGTTAAAAAAATATTAAGGACTATTACGACGTGACGGGGACGAAAACATTTGCAGTTATTTACGACGCCTTATCAGCTTTAACGGGCACTAAAATATTTATGGCAACAAATTCATTGAGCGTAAAGTAGTTTGAGCTGCATTCAGTTACGTTTATGTCGCGGACCGAGCTCTCGTTGTGAAAGGCTACAGGCGGTTTCACTGCTGGCTGGTCTCTGCTGGCGACCGTCCTGCTACCACCGCACCATACCATCTATTTCTGCCACCGAACAGTAGTGTGCCAACACTATTATGTTCTGCTTTGAAGGGCGCTGTAGCTAGTGAAATTATTAGGGTAACGTGACCTTATATGAGTCTCTGTGGTAACTCATTACCATCACACATCATGATAGTAATCTTACGTGAGTGTCAAGGTGAGGATCACATGGCGCTGTGTATATATCCTACCTAATTACTAACTTAAAGAATGCTTAACGTCGTTTGTGTTTTGTAGCTAGAAAACGTAGTAACATTACTTATTACTGTGTTACGATGAGTGAAATATGGTGCAGTGTAAATATTCTAACTAGTTTCTTATCGTTGAGGACAGTATTATTTACTATCAGTTCATCGGGTAACTTGAGTAAATTCGCGTTAAAGAGGTGAATGGTTTAGATATATACTCCCGCTATGAGTGGTGTTATCTAAATATCCTCAGTAACTCCTCACCGTTTACCACCAGGTGAGCATCACTTCGTCTCCGCTGATGTTATCCTTAGGATGCTTTACTAAGTTTTGTCCAGTCGGTACATATTAATTAATACAGAATTTACGTGAGCTCTCCATGTCGTGGCTGGTGCGGGCCCCGCTCCGTTTCCGAACATTCCGCATTAAACTTTTTGCGGCACACGCTTGTCCGTTTGTTTTATATCCGAACCCCAAGTGCGGGGTGGACTGTAAAACTATATTACTTTACTGTATCACTAATGTTTATTTTCTTCGTACTACTGCTTAAGGGTTATCAGCTCGATATTGAAGATTTAAGTCGCAAGAAAATTGTGCGATCATTGTACAATAGAAGACTACATTCAAAGTCTCGTTTTTGTAAACCTATGTCGAATCTAGATAATATACTTAAATAGGTTACTAATTAACTATCATCAGGTAATACCTATATTTTGTTATTAGGAGGGGGGGTTAAAAAGATACTCTGCTTATGGGGGATAGACAAGGTTATCTGTCACTTTTCTTTTTGTTTAATCAAATGATGAGATGAACGGGACGTTCACCTGATGATAAGTGATACGCTCGCACATAAAATGGCGCTAGTTAAGATGATACACCTAACGCCACTACGCGCTTGTCAACTAAGACGTAAGATGTTATGTCTCGTTACCCCAGTAATTACACTAGCTATAGATCCCTTCAAACCGGAACTCAGTAATGTTTACACTGAATTGTTTGACGGCAGAAATGAAAGATTTTCGCGATGACGTCACCGCTGCAGTTTCAGTTGACGTTTATTAAATTCCCGCGTAATTCCTCGTCAAAATGGCCGCCGAGACGACATGGCGCTTGCCGGGAAAATTTGTATATATATATATATATAAGTACGTTAATAATCTTTATATCCAGCATACGCTGACGGTAGGTCTCTGTTGGTGGAAACCGCCTAGGTACCGTCACAACTCATATTGCAACCGACAAAGAGCAGTGCGCAAACAGTTTGCAAACACTGTGTTCCGGTTGTGTTCTGGTTTGAAGGGCGCCTTCTTCTTCTCTTTCGTGTACTTCATGATTGAAGGTCATGCTTGTCTTGAAACACTTTTAATGACTCGTCAACCAGCCGCCTTCACACCACTCTATTTTCAGCACGTCTCAGGCCATTCGGAATGTTGGTGCCTAAGATTGCTTGTATCAGGTCTCTCTTACTACAACCAGCTTATCCAGATTATCTGGCTGTCTCCGAGCAATATGATCAAAGTAACTTAGGAGTTGTTTGTACCAAATGGTGGACAATCTGGTGTTGGTTTTGAGTTGCTCGAGAATGAATTTGTTGGTTCTCTTTGCTGTCCATGGTATGGGCAGTATTCTCCTCCAACACCACATCTCAAAAACTTGTATTTTCCTTCGGTCGTCTGCGCGAATCGACAACGCTTGGCAACCGTACACAAATATCGGGAACACCAAAGCTCGCACGAGCCTGCTCTTGGTGGTGTTTGACAGATTCTGGTTAAGATACTGATTGAAAGGCGCTATAGCTGGTTCAATAATTGATATAACAAAACATTACATCTCAAGACCTAGTGCTGCAGTGGTTATCATCTTATCTTTAAGATTTTTTTAAAATTTTAACTTTTTTATTTAATTCAGCTTGGGCACAATTTCAAGAGGTTTACTTCCGCGGCCACTGGATATAATAATATAGTAGTTTTGTATTAATTAAGAATATAATTAATTCCACCATCAGCGCACGGCGGTGAAAGTGACAAAGCCGAACGATAAATATCAATTAGCGGATTACAAAACCCGTGATTGCGGTCCGATTCGAGTAATTAAATGGTAGCGGTGAGAGGATCGATATGATGGTAGATCCGGGACCGATCTTTGATCTGAACGATCTAAACTGTCGCGCTGGTTAGGATGATATGTCCAGCACCACATTGTGCTCGTCGCTAACACGTAAGATGTTCAATCAAGTCGCCCCAGTAATTTCACTAGCTTCAGCGCCATTCAAACCAGAATTCATGAAGCTAAAACGAGCGGGACGTATTCCTGATGATAAGTGATACGCCTGCCCATAACAACGTGGCATTAGTAAGGATGATATACATTACGGTACATTGCGCTTGTCTCCTGAGACGTAAGGCTTAAATCTCGTTACTTCAGTAAATTCACGAGTTATAGCGCCCTTCAAACCGGAACTCAGTAACGTTTGCACACCGCTGTTTGGCAGCTGATATAAGCGTTGCGGTGATACCACTTACCTAGACGATCTCCGGCAACAGAGACGTACCACCAGTTATAGGTGAAGAATAGGATGAAGGTATTCGCCTGTACTCCAGCTCTTTAACATTCACAGCTGGAATACAATGATGCTGTTATTAAGTACTAACTAAAAAAAAATCACGAAATGTAACCTCGGATTCGAATGTGAGGAGACCTCTGGGTTACTAAGAATACTGTCAATCATTGCGCCACTTGGAGAAATAAAACTTTTATTGATCGTCGTCATCATCTTCAGCCGATAGACGTTCACTGCTGGACATAAGTCTCCCCCAAAGATTTCCACAACGATTGGGTATGGATTCAATTCAGATTTGAGCCATTTTCCATCACGCTGGCCCAATGCACCCGCAAAGATGGGAGCAAGAGCCTCGTTTTGTTGATTAGCAGGGTGCACCACGAGCAGTTGAGGTTAGGATCCCGTGGGATGTTGTGCGGGAATATTTACATCCCATTTTATTGATAAAAATTATTAATTCATATTACCCGCTTCCGCTCGTTACATAGACCGATCGTCAATTTGCACTTTTGTTACAATTAACGATATTAATTAAGAAAAAAGAAAAGGGATCGGAATTTTAAAGGTGTAACAAAATGGCGACAACGCACACACGCACACACACGAACAGACACACACACGGACACGCTCGTGTCGGTTACGTTATCACTTGATTTCTCTCAACGATAAATAATATATAATCATCATCATCATCAGCCGATAGACGTCCACTGCTTTAAATAGTGATATTGATATTGAAGGGTAGTCATCGCAACTCCAAAGTCATATGTAATAGTTTGAAGGGTGATGTACCTATTAAAATTATTCAGGTTACGATACTCGTATCGAGGTGATTAGCATAATGTGGTGCAATGTATATTATCCTAACTAGTACCATGGGCAGATGAACATGTTACTCAACATCAGGTGCTGGTAACTGATCGTTCTTTTTTTTTCTTTCGCCATATGCTATTCAACGCAGGTTCGCTTGTTGAGCGATAAGGGCCTCCACCCTGAATGCCTGTAAAACTCTTAGACCCTTTTAGTTGCCTTCTACGACAGGCAGGGCTTACTTTATTGAATTGTATCCGAAACTATAGTATTATAAAGGAAATAATTTAACAGAAAAAATAAAATAATATGTTATAATGAGTTGTAGAGTAAACATCTTACGTAGCAGAAATATAAATTGCGAAGCTCAGACCGGCCGTGTTAATTTATGGTGTTGTTGTATCGCGGTGTCATCGCTGAACCGGGAATCGAAGCGGCGCTATCGCGGTGTCCGTGCCGGGATTGATTCGGTGAGTGTCGGGGGTCACAACTGATTTTTAGCGGGCCGATACCGCGCGTGGTTGCCGGCGGCGGTGTAGTGATGTTCGACGTATCGATTCGTAATGTCGATGAAAAAAAACGATCCATTTTTCCGATGAACATATAGATAGGTACTGCCGCAGCTACTATTTCTGCGGACTTATTATAGTGGTCAAATATTACTGCAGCTAATGTTATCACTGGGGTAACGAGACACAACATAGAATGTTTCAAGGCGACGAGCATGTGGTGCAGTGTATATCGTCCTAACTACTCCCACGTTGTTATTGGTTCATATACACAAGGTTCTATTGACTATAGAAACCAAACAACTTCCATCTCTTTATTTTTTCGGTATCATTAACATACATATGTTTTTTATATTAATACTAGCTGTTCCCCGCCCGCTTTGCTGGAGGTAATATAGAATTATACCGCAAATGAGTTTCTATAGCAACCGTTACTATAGCTACAGCATGAAAATGTTTATAAAATGTAATTAGAAATAAAATGATGAATCTATTAAATTTCAAAAATAAATAGCCTATAACTATCATCATTAGGAATCGAATGCTCGTATTGCGGTGTCGATAGGTTCACTTATTTTCAGGTGATTAGCAAACAAACCATACCCATTGTCATAGATATATTAATCTTATGGACTTTTTTGAAGCTGAAGTCGGATTACCAATATGTTGATTATGTAGTTTAGTTCTTGTAAATAAATCGCGCGGCTCAAACAGTACCCATGTATTTCGTAAAACTCACTTAACAATGACAAAATAAAATAAAAATTAGTATTTACAGTAACTCCGCTGTCGCAGGAATCTAAGTGAGCTCTACCGGAAGACGCACAGTATTTTATAATTAATTGATTATTTGGAAGCGCTATACTCGCACAAACCGCGCTGTTGTTTCCTCCAACGCATTGTATAAATAAACAAATAAAAACTCAGCATTTGTTACAAATATAAGCGACGGATTCGATTGCTTAGTGTTGGAGTGCCAGGTGAGAGGAGGATGACGGAATAGCAAAGAGAGTGGATCCAGAGCGGCGTCACGACGGTACTCTTGTGATGACGGATACACGCCACAATCTCTCTTACAGTATATCCTCATTATAATTTTATGCGCTATATAGTTATATATATATGCTATTACCATGTCCATATATATGCAGCAGTGGGTGTCTGTTAACTGATGATTATGTTAATATATACTGCATTACTATATTTTAGGAGAGAATAGATATCATGATTAATGACACGCTGTATCAACATAGCGCCAGTTAGGATGATATACACTATATCACGTCGTGTACACCTTGAGATACGAATTTTTAAGTTACTAATGTAATTTTACTAGTTATAAAACCATTCAATTCCTGACATGGTAATGTTTGCACACTAGTGTTTAGCGGCGGATATATGTCATTAATTCCGCCATGTTCTTTATACAAATAGATAAATAAATAAGAGGTAGGCACGTCCCTATAAAGCGGTACAGTGGAGCGCGAAAATTGGTGCGCGTGCGCGCCTTGGGCGACGCGCTCGTACTTCGCGTCCACCGCGCACATTGTTACACGTTGCGGTAAATACGACGTACCCACTACTAAACGTCTGGGTAGGTTGTAGTGTGCAAACATTACTGTGTTCCGGTTTAAAGGATGCAGTACGTACTGAAACTGCTGGAGTGACGTATCTAATATCTTATGTCTCTAAGCGTCAGGCTCAATGTGGTGCTGTAAACCATCCTAACTAGTGTCGCGTTGTTATGGGCAGGCGTATCACTTACTATCAGGTGAACATCGAACGAACGTCGCTTCGTAGAACAAAAAAAAAAAGATTTTTGTACTACACTCATCATACAGACTCGTGTCCAGCAGTGAACAAACATTAGTTGCGATCAAATTGACTTATCATAATCAATGATTAGATTGTTATTGTATTTTACGAAGCGATGAGATGAGCGGGATGTTCATCTGATGGTAAGTGATACGCTCGCCCGTAACAATGTGGCGCTAGTATAGGATAGTATTCACGGCACCGCATTGCGCTCGTCGCGTTCAGACAGGATGTTAGCTATTATTGCTTCAGTAATTGCACTAGCTACAGCACCCTTCAATCCGGAATACAGTAACGTTTGCACAGTACTGTTTGTCGGCAATAGGCGCTGCGGTGGCACCTAGACGGTCACCGGCAAGAAACCTACCACCAGTAAACGTACCACTAATGTTATATGTAGTACACTATTAAAAATCGATTTAACAATTAAATAAATCGATTATTTTTTTTAAGTATTTTACAAATACGTTTTATAGTTATATATTGATAAATCGTCATTTATACTAAAGTGATGTGTATTGGTTCATGCGATAAAAAAATATCTTTAAGATAATCCGGTTTGATGTTTATCGCAACGGATACACAATCCACCTAGTGTCAGCATTATAACATTAAAAAAAATAACAGAAATCATTATGCAACCATCGAAACAAGTACTATGAGAATAGTAATCAATAATTGAATACTACCATTCATCATCAGCCAATAGACGCCCACTGCTGGACACAGGTGTCTTCCAAAGATTCCCATGTTGATGAGTTAGGAATTTATATGCCGAGATCTGGGATATTTTCCATCACGCTAACCAAAGTGGGTTGGGGTAGATAGAGCCTCGTTTATTGATTAGCAGGGTGCAGCACGGGATGATGAATTTGGCTTGGATCCTGTGAGTTGTTGCTGAATCCTTACACCACCTTCAACTTTCATTAACGAATATAAACTACCCTCGTCCTTATTGTGACCTGCTAAAATTATCAGGTTGCCGCTGCCGGAGCCCACTTAGGTAGATACCACGGCAGCTCATATTTCTGCCGGCGAACAGTACTGTGTAAATTTTACTGTGTTCCGGTTTGAAGGGCGCTATAGATAGTGTAATTACTGGGGTAACGAGACATTTTATGCCACAAGGCAACGAGCGCAGTTTTTTTTTCTTTCATTAACATGCAATGACCCCGGGACGGGGCGCAGTGTCCACAGTGACTCTCCATCGCGTTTGGTCTTTGCGTTTGCAACTTTTAGATACTGTATAAATATATTTAAACAATAATATAATATTATTATTAGAGGGTGCGCGCGCGGTCCGCCGTCTCGCGGACGCTTCGAGAAAAAAAAAAGTCGGCGATGCGAACAGACAAAAAGGCCGCATATGATTACAGCGAGCAATATCCGAGAAGATTACGATCTTATCTCTGCATCGGGACACGGCCGCGCGCCCCGCCCTCACACGCCACGGCTCCGCGACGGCGACGACCTCCGTACGATCGCATGCACTAAAGCTTACTTACTAACTTAGACGATCAGGTATATTTCGAAAAACTAATTTTAGTAACTAAACGAGTGTTTGTCTAACGACCCTGGTTGACGTAGTCGGGTGTATAACACAGCATATAACAAAATGGTCTATGCTTCCTTCTTGCCCTTCCGTACCGTAGACGCGCGGCCTGCCTGCGTCACGTCGCCTCTGTTCAACGCTGCCAGTTTCCCTGACGCGTTGTTACGCCGCAGCAAAGACTCTATGACTTGGTAGCTGACGATTTGGAAAATGTAGCTGATATTCTCTTCGTGCTTCTAGAGAATTTCCATCACAAGTCCATAACAATAGAAAATGTCAGCGTATTCTTCATTGCCGTAATCCGCCATTGAGATTAAATTTAATTGGTATGGAAAAGGGAAACTATTCAGAATTAAGAAGACGACCGTAATGTACGTCCGCCCACGATAGTATTTTTTTATCTAAATTTTAGAAACTTTATATACATTCTTATACCTTGTCGGATAGGCATTGAAGTCAGGTACTTATTTATGTGCTTTGTACGTATTTTTTTATAAATAAAATTTTGTTTTAAGATTAAATAAAAATGTAAGTATAACGCCTTATTTGTTACAGTCACGACTTTCAAAGATCCTAATTTAAAAAAGTTTTAGTCTCTAAGTGACGATTATTAATTTAATTAAATAAAACAATGATTAAACAATAACATTAATATTTGTGTAGAAATAAGTAAGAAATAATATCATCGAATTTTTTCTGAGAAAATCGGGAATTTTTTAGAAAAAATTAAAAAAAAATCAATAACTCCAGAAGCATTGTGTTTGTATGGGGTATTCCATACATAGATAGATAGGATACGAGCTATACTTTAGCCCCTCCACATCTTTTACACCTATTACCTTCCACCCTGTATATAGTATAGCTATGTTTACTTATTGTACGTAAACAGACTAGCTAGACGTTCACCAGACGGTAAGTGATATACCTGCTAATAACAACGTAACGCTAATTAGCATAACTGCACCACATTGCGCTCGTTGCGTTGAAATGAAAGATATAGTCCCGTTTCTCCAGTAATGTCACTAGCCACAGCGTCCTTCAAACTGGATCGTTAACATTTGCAGAGTATTATTTGTCGGCTGCAACAGGCGCTGCGGTGGTACCTACCTCGACGGTCTGCAGCAACATAGATTTATCACCAGCAGAGTCGGAGCTAGAGTCAATTAAAAAAAAAAGTGTAATGTGAATAAAACAGCTGTTTGCATCTCCCGCGAAGTGTAAAGGTCTCCTGATTAATGCGGCTCTTTGTAATCTGTCCAAAGAAATCCGGCATTGTGTCCGCTTCCAGGCGAAAGTGCGCGCCGCGGACCTGCACGCGGACGAAGACTCGCCCTTCTAACCGGACGCTGGATGGCTCTTGGGTGAAGACGTCGACAGTGCCCATCATCAGTTGTTAGACGAACACTAAATACAGACCTCTTCCAATAATCTATACTGCAAGCTCGCTATGGCTGTACTTCACCAAATCGGTACAGCTAGTGGATAGTCTTCTAGCACTATATCCACTAGTACGCGATTCATCATCATCATAATCAGGCGATAGACGTCCACTGCTGGACATAGGCCTCCCCCAAAGATTCCCACAGAGTTCATTGAGGGGAATAGGGCCTTAGCCCACCACGCTGACCCAGTGCGGTTGGAGGGTGGTCAGAGCCTCATCTGTTATTCAGCAAGTTGCACCGTCCTAGCTCTTATACCCTTGTTAGTACGCGGTCGTTAGTATACACCCTTATTGTCAGTCGCTAATCTTTATAACAATGTACTCTGTCTATTGGTACTAAAGCCTAGTAATTTTTATTGGTGGTAGGTCTCTGTTGCCGGAGACCGTCTAGGTACTGTGCAAACATTACTATGGTCTGGTTGCTAGGCATTGCAGCTACTGAAATTACCAGGGTAACGACTAATAATATTTTCGTCTTATAGGTGTGAACCCAATGTGGCGTGTTTACTGTCCTCACTCAGCGCTAAATTCTTATGGCTGGATGTATCCCATCTCTTCCTCTTTAAGTCGGTTCTTCAACGCTGAAGATCGTGACTCCTTATCGATAATCTGTTCTTAATGATGAATGTATCCCATACCGCCAAATGAAAGTTGGATACGAGGAGTATCTTCGCTTTGACGGATAAAATTAAATGAGAAAAAAAAACCTTCGAAATCTCCCGAAAAAGACTCGTAATGAGTCATTGTTAGTTTATATGACCCTGCGCTCCCGAATTAAACTCCGGAGGAGCAAAAATATAGTGGACCTCCGGTGTGAAATTAAAAAGTGGAGCTGGTCGGCCAGCGCCGGGCTGCGGTCTAAGGAGTGCGTTTCGTAGCAATAAATCACCAATAAACAATCGGACGCCGTTTGTTTTTCTCATTATCGGCTATAGAGAAGGCGCAGGCGCTGGCGCTGGCGCTGGAGCTGGGGCTAGTGCTGGGGAATATAAAGGCGCGTAAAAATCTTTAACAATATTGTCCCCGCGTTCAATTAAGCCGGGCCGGTGGATATTTCCTTCGGGTATTTCGCGCATGCGCCGCGCCGCCGCTCTTTGGTCTTGTCAATAAAGTCCATATAAATTGCTCGGTGGGGCCGAATTTGAATATAATAGTCCCCTCTCCTATGCTTCCCTTTTTACCCTCCCCTCTTACCTTGAAGTCGGTACGCAATCGCTGTCCGATTATATTGTAAGCAAATTATCTGTTCGGATCTGGCGGGGGCTCGTGGACAAAAAAAAATTTACAATTTTTTTTTTCTCCTTCTGTCTCGTCGAACGGTATAACGGTATGGTTATTGAGTTATTACTGAGGACCGAGGAGTATAATGCTATCCATACACACGTACTGAACCCGAGACACTTGTAATAGCGACTTGTCTGATACTCTAGACTAGAACAAATAAATAATTATTATGACATATGTATAATGCAGTATATATATATTTGTGTATATGTCATCATCATCATCAGCCGATAGACGTCCACTGCTGAACATGGGCCTCCCGCAAAGACCTTCACGTCGATCGGTCCTACATCGCTCGCATCCAGCGGGTACATATATATCTTTAATTAAGCCAAAGGACCAGCGCGACATTCACCTGGTGGTAAGTGATACGTCTGCCTTTAACAACATGGCGCCAATTAGGATAGCACACAGTACCATATTGCGCTCGTCGCTTTGAGACATAACATGGTAAACTTTCGTTAACCCAGTAATATCACTAGCTACATCTTCCTTCAAACCGAAACACGGTAATGTCTGCACACTGCTGTTTACCGGCTGCAGTAGGAGCTGCGGCGGTGACCTAGTATTAGTCCTAACATATACACATGCAGTATATATTCAGGTTAGTATGATACCACAGCCGAAATCACCAATTGTTCTTGGAGAGATTGCGCTCGTTTCCCCACACGGTTTTTAAATTATAGCAAGATTTTTTTTTGGTATTTTCCTGCTGCCTTGTGATCATAACTATCAGAATAACACAATTTTTTTTTTGTCAAGGTTTTAATATCCTTTGATTCGATTACTGTACAAATGTAAGGATTAGTGGGGCACAGGCTTACCCTCAATGTTAAAATGATGTGGCCATAGTCTCCACGCGGGCCCAATGCCGATTGGTGTCTTCACACACACCTTACAATAAATTCTATTTCACGTGCAGGTTTCCTTCCTCGCGATGTTCTCCTTCGCCGTTTGTATTTCGCTGTTGTTACCAAAGTTCACAAATGTACACAACTTAAACATTAAAGTCACCGGCACACGCCGAGATACGAACCCGCGACCGTCGCAATCAAGCCCGCACGCTCTAACCGTTAGGCCGGCGAGCTACTTACTTTATTCGAATTAGTATTAAATTTAAACAAACATCACATTACGTATAAATGTAATTTGTTTAAAACTTTAAAGTTTGTTAAGGATCGAGCGGTAAGTGATTTATGTCGAGGGTGGCTGGTGGCGCGCCCGCGCCGCATACTCCCCATGCCGAGGGGTTGTTCCCGCGAGTGCAGGTATTTAATTAAAGTGCCTAGCCCGCGCGGGACCGTGTTCCGGTGACCGCCGGCATGCGCTCACCTGGCCTCGCCCGCCGGCGGAGACCTGAGGAGGAGAGGAGGCACAGGAGGACACTAATAATAGAATTCTCTTCCAACATTACTTCACTATAATAATGATATTAATACTCTAAAAGAAGTTTATTATAATTACAAGCCAACCTCACCTGTTCGTGGTGCACCCTGCTAATCAACAAACGAGGCTCTGACTCCCACCAACTCGCATTGGGCCAACGTTGTGGGAATTGGCCCAAATCCCCCCCCATATGAAACACTACAAACGAGGGCCCCTGGTGTTTGGTGATGCGAGCGGCACAGGATCGATCGATGTGGAGATCTTTAGGAGAGGCCTAAGTCTTGCAGTGGACGTCTATCAGCTGATGGTGGTGGTAATATTAGCAACAATAGGAAGACATCTTTATTACGCCTGCCAATAACAACGCGGCGCTAGTTAGGATATATACTGCACCACATTGCGCTCGTCGCCTCATACAGGATATTGAGTTTCGTTACCCCAGTAATTTCACTAGCTACAGCGGCCTTTAAACCGGAACACGGTGATGTTTACACAGTATTGTTTGTCGCCTGCAGTAAGAGTTGTGGCGGAACTTTTTAAATGGTCTCCGATAACGGCGAACCGCCACCAGTAAATTCACCACCAAACTGTCTTTAAGCTGAACCTCGAACTTACCTTCGTGGTTTGTTTTGTAACGGATGTTATTAGTTCGTTTCCGGTGCCGAATGTAGAGTTTGGTCAGTGGTAGAATTTTTCAAACCAACCTGGATAGGTACCACCACACTCATATTATAAATCTACTGTTATGACAGCATCGTTGTGTTCCATGTGTCAACCAACATATAAGAGCTGGATTCTGGGCGAGGTGGACATCTTCTGCAACTTCTTTGTTACTTAAAATTAAGTGAGACTTTTGTTAAGAAACAAACATTATTTTTTTATTATTTTTCTACAATGACAACGCTGCTCTCTTTCACTTCCCACAGCGCCTATTTCAGCCGACGAACAGCATTGCGCATACATTACAGTGTTCCGGACTGGAGGGCGCTGTAGCTAATGTAATTACTGAGGTAACGAGACTCATGTCTCAGGCGACGAGCGCAATGTGGTGCAGTGTGTTCTAACGCTACGTTGGCATGGAAAAGCGTATCACTTACCACCGAGTGAACGACCCGTTGATTGCGTCGGTTAATTGAATTAAAAAAATAAAAAAAAACAAAATTAAATTCCGCTCCGTCGTAATGGCGTCGATAATATCCGAAGTGTTTACACTAGAGCGTTTATAATGAGGTTTTATTGTCGAACGGTTGCAGCTCGCCGCGGCGCGACACCGCGCGACGCGACCGCCCCGCGACCGCCCCGCGACCGCCCCGCGACCGCACTAAACAATGCGTTTTATAATCCGCATAAAGTTGTCGATGGAACGCGCGACTATCGCTTGATTAAAAGCTGCCGCGGTAGGACTCCGCCGCGGCGCCAATTAAGCGAGCTTTCTTTCCACCGCTCGCTTCAATCGGAGCGGCAGCGGCGGCGGACGCGTAATTAAACGACAAATTTACGCAACGAGATCCCCGCCGATAGTTGCACAGAGCTGCCGGCTGTTAGAGACTGCAATTATTTTTTTTTATTCAAGAGCCGTTCACCTAATTTTAAGTGATATGCCCGACAATAACAACGTGACGTTAGGATGACATACACTGCACCATATTGTGCTAGTCGCCTTAAGACATAAGATGATGAGTCTCGTTACCTCAATAATTTCACTACCTACATCGCCCTTCACACCGGAACGCAGTAACGTTTGCACTCCGCTGTCTGGCGGCGGAAATACCTCCATAGATGGTTTACGGTAACGGAGACCTACCATCAGTGAAGTACTAGTAAATTTTTATCTTATAATGAAGAATTGGTGGCCCTCCTCAAGATTGATCGCGGATCTGGTAAAGATCGTCCAAAAGAAACCAGAGCTGCTCTAAACTAATCATTATAAAGATCTTTTGAGAAGGATTATGTCCAGTTGTGGGCATCTATCGGTTAATGATTCATTCAATAATTCTTCCTTATAAATCCTTCTTATTCTTTTGTTCCTCTTATTTTGCCACCAAACAATAGTGTGCAAACATTACTATGTTCCGGTTTGAAGGTCGCTGTAGCTAGTGAAATTACCGGAGTAACGAAATTTGACATCTTATATTTAATAACGACGAACACAATATGGTGAAGAATATTCATCATAACTACCGCCACGATATCATCGGTGGGTGTATCACTTACCATCAGGAGAACGTCTCGGAAGTCGCGTCACCAAAAACTCTTTCTACCAACGACAGCCTCATAAGATTGGTTGGCAATCGGTTGATGAAAGCTAAGGCCTGTATTTGATGGATGGCATTGGGCAAGGCAGATCCAGCAGTGGACTAATAAATGCTGATGATGAAGATGACGATGGACTTCGAATAGCAGTAGTAAATCGTTATTAGACATTTAATACTCCTATAGATCTTAATCGTTTGTTTAGCATTACAACAAAATTCTTAGAGAAGTAAATATATTTAGAGAATAAATAAATAAATAATATAATTTTTTATTGTAATATTTATTTATGTTATTTAATAATCTCTCTGCTCGTAGTATTATTCTTATACTTTTGACGGGCGCGATTATGGTAAGCGCTGTCACGCAGCAAGAGCCACGTGGCTCATACTTATGCATATGTAGTATATATATATATATATATGTATATATATACTAATGCATGTGTGTGTGCGAGGTTCTAAATTCAAATTTGGATAGACAGAGGTCATGTTCCTATAAGACGGCTCCCTTGTGTATAGTTTAACTAGCGCCTGATTGGAGCGTCGCTATACAAGTATTGAAATTAAATTAAAAAAGTATTTTTTTATACATAACTACATTATGCAAATTAAGACGTAGGAAATATGGCGTTTCATTTCGCAATTTGATGAGCTACAGCGCCTTTCAATCCGGTTACGTTGCACATGTCACAAATTACTGCTGGAAGGTCTCCGTTGCTGGAGACAGTACAGATAGATACCACCGGAGCTCCAGTTTCAGCCGCCAAACAGTAGTGTGTAAACATTACTGTGTTCCGGTTTGAAGTGTGCTGTAGCTAGTGTAACAACTGGGGTAACGAGGCTTAACATCTCATGTCTCAAGGCGGCGAGGAATGTGGTGCTGAGTATGTATACCACTGTAGCCACGTTGTAATGGGCGGGCGTATCACTTACCACCAGGTGCTCGACCGGCTCGTCTCGTCGCTTCATTAAATAAAAAGAAAATCAGGAACAACGTAAATAGTACATTACGACTGTAGGAAAGTAGCGGCTAATGTATTTATCCAGAAGACTCCTGAAAAAAATACTGTGCTGCTGTTTAAATATCCTATCTTACTTATCGCAACGTGAATGCCGCGTTTGTGCTTTCGTTTCGTCGCATTAATAAGATGTTAAGAACATGACCAGGTTGTGATGGTGTAACAAATTGCCGCGTTACGTCACACGAGAAGGCTTCCAAGCTGAACACGGCGCCGTACGTCGTAATGTATATACACAACGGCGTCACCGACGACAATGTTATGAAAGTATCGCAACGCCTCCACCGGACACACGCCGTATTTAATATTTGTCGCATTTTTTTTTAATTGGACCCGACACCGCTGCACGGCCGCGCTGTCTATGCTCATTTTATTTATTTAATTTATTTTTTTTTCAACATTTTTAATCTGTGGCCCGGCGGCGATCAAGATAAAAAAAAAATTAAAGAGAAAATGTGTCAGCTGTTAATTGAGTTGTCAACGGAGTAATGAGTTTTTTTTTGTTATGTTAATAAACACACGAATTGTCATCATCCGAAAGTATTATCTGTGTATTGTTATTGTTTTTTTTTTTTATTCAATTGAGGGAAGAGACGAGCGGGACGAACACCTGATGTTAAGTGATACTACCCATAACAACGTAGAGCTAACTAACATTGCTCTTGTCGCGTGTGACGCAAGATATTGAGTGTTGTTACCCCAGTACTTAGACTAGCTACAGCGTACTTCAAACCGGAACATGGTAATGTTTACACAGTACTATGTGTCGAGTTCAATAGGAGCTGCAATGGTACTTACTTTGACGGTCTCCGGTAACAGAGACGGCGATAAACCAGTAACTGTTTTTTTTTTTAAATCTGCGTGCAAAAAGGCAAAGGAACCAGTATCGATTCTGTATACAGCTGGACTCTTTAGTCTGTGAATTTAAGTTAATTAGGTCATAATGATTGTTAGAGTATCAGGCACGGGAAGTACAGCGGGTGTTCACACCAGGTTCTGCGTTATATGTGTCCGCTTCAGCGAATTTACTGGTGGTAGATCTTATTACTGGTGCCAGGTCAGTTGCCGAAAACGTCTAGGCACCCACCGCAGCGCCTATATCTGCCGCCAAACAGTACTGTGCAAACATTACTGTGTTTCGGTTTGAAGGGCGCTGTAGCTAGTTGTAATTACTGGGTTACCGAGAATCATCAGTTTATGTCTCAAGCGATGAGCGTATTATGGTGCTGCGTATAACATCATAAGTAGCATCACGTTGTAATTAGCGAGCGTATCATTTACCATCAGGTGAACGTCCTGCTCGTCTCGTTGCTTAATTATACCAAATTAAAGGATACAGCGCGCTTCAGTAGCGTTACTTGGGGACAGTATGCAGATCACACACACTACTTACTGCCGATTTGAAGTCAGATATATACATCTTATATTTTTATATCGTTAAGATGACAAACAGACAACCCAATCTAAGCAGTTACTCCGACTTGGTTGATGCTTAGATTTTCTAGACTTCCACCATTAGACCTAGTTGCTATTCTAAAATTGTTAACTATTAAACGTTACCAGGAACTTACAGCTTATTTCCGCTGAGCAGCAGTAGTATGAAAACATTATTTTGTCCCGATTTGAAAAACGCTGTAGATAGTAAAATTACTGGGATAAAGAGGCTTAACATCAATCTACAACGCCTTTCAATCCGGAGCAACATTAAAAAAACGAAAGAACTACAGCGGTTCTTATCTGAAAGGGTCGGTGAAAAGAAACCAAAGATATTTGCTCCACAAATTGGCGACTTAAATTGGCGCTGGTGTGTTTCCTACCTGCAGACCCAATGGACCTTACCGGATGTGTACTGGAGTGTGCCGGTTTATATTTACCAAATACGAATTCCTGGAGGGAGTAAATTAAATTAAAGGCAGTACGTAATATGGTGGTCCTCCGTTCGGGAGCGCCACAGGGCGCAGGCGCGCTACGTTCTTGTTGACCCCTGACCATAAATCTATTCATTAACTGCAACCAGCTCGCCGCTTTCATTCCCTTTGCTCTTATACTATAGTATACTTAAAGAGAAGAAGAATGGTGTGATGAGGAGGTTTACACATTCTTACATACATACAGGAAGGAGAATCAATGGATTTCTAGTACAGGACAATCTAGTTTGAACTCTCGACCCTGATACAAATTGAGATATGTCCTAGAATTGAGTTCTTAATCATCATCATCAGCTGATAGACGTCCACTGTTGGACATAGGCCTCCCCCAAAACTCTCCACAACGATCTGTCCTGCGCTGCAGTCAGTATAGCCTCCGGCACCGCTGGGTATTAGGGCTCTTTGTCTGTTCATATGAGCGGATTTGGGCCATTTCCCTCCATGCTGGCCCAATGCAGGTTGGTGGGACCAGATCCTCGTTTGCTGAATAATAGAGTGCATCCCAAGTAGGTGAAGTTGGCTTGGGTCCTGCGAGTTGTCGTGCGGGACTCTTTACACCCCTTTTATGTGATGGACTAAGTGAACTAAGGTCACCCATGTAGCCCAAGTCTAGGCAATGGGCAGGACACATCGAAGGTTCAAAAGACTGACGGCAACAAGGTACTCGAAAGGAGACCATGTACAGAAAGACGAAATAATAGCAGACCCCTCATTAGGTGATCCAATGATCTGGAGATGGCCGCAGAAAGCAGCTGGATGCGGGTAGTGCAGGACCGCTCGAGGTGGGGAATCTATGTCCAGCAGTGGACTGCTATCTGCTGATGATGATCATGATGATGATGTGATGAAGCTGCTCCACGTAATAATGTGTTGAACATTATTATTTTCTAGTCCACTGAATATAATATGAAGAAATAATTTAAGTTTCAAATTTATTAAGACCTAACTTTGGGCTCCGGTTTGAATGTGTTTGTTCTATGAACATCTTCTTAAGAATATTAAGGCTTTTAATAAACTCATTATTTAATGATAAAGAATATTATAATAGATTCAGTTACTGGTAACTGGATATTGTATCTCGCGCGTTTTACACGGCTAGATAAACTTAGTGTTTCTACTCTTTAGTCACATCTCTTTTAAATACTCGATCTGATGACTTTTTTACTAGATATTTTTTTGTTATTTTTCACAGGTAACCTAAATGAGGTATTAGAAAACTAATTAACGGTAAACACCTAATTATATATGTTATTATAATAAACCTGCAAAAACTTTACTACAGCAGTCTCTGTATGCAAACAGACGCGTCTACGACTGTTTTTTGTTTTTTTTTTGTTTAAACCACTTAAGTGGCAAACAGGCTTGCGACCCGCCTGATGAGGAACGGTAACCACAGCCTATAGCCGCCAGTAACATCAGAGGTATCACTGGTCGTGTTGCTGACCCTGCAGCCAAACCCTTTCACGCCATTTTTGAAGAACTTCATATTGTAGCTCCTACGGAAAACCTCGATAGGTGTTCAGAATCTCCAGATGTTAATTATATGACAGCCGAAACACAACCAGCTGTTATGATGAACGCCTCAGCAGCATGGAGATGGCAGTACACTAAGGCAAAATCATAAAAAAAGCACCAAACAGAAATCCCATCATATTTGGCTCCGGAATATGACTTGGAACTACAAGGCATGTGGTTAGCACTCAGTGAGGCTGTTAAGGAATTCATTGTTCATGTGCTGATGTTTATCACGGATCGATTTGTCCGGTGCGGTGGTGTGTCGCAACCAGCACCACCCAGCACCACCCAGCACCATAACTCGCAGCGCCGCGAATGCATTTCCCCCGCGCGCCATATACAGTTCGCAGACAATGCGCGCGTGCGCAATCTGAACTAATTCCGCGTGACGTCACACTCATTGCATAACGTCACCGAACCGAGCACATAATAGAGCTTAGTCATTTAATGGACCTTATGTGACTGAATGTGCTGTTCGTACTGTCTCCGTAGCACAGCTGGCAACCACAATCCTTGTAACACGGAGATCCCCGATTCCAATCTTTGGAGCTTAAACTATCACCATCATACTGTAAATGCGCTGCTGTCTTCTGATCATCAGTGAATGAAAGCTGGAGTATTTTGGGTTAAGACGCTTCACCTTCGACCTTATCATTCATAATTAATGTTACATCTCTCTCTCGCGTTCTTCCTATCATTCCTTCTGGTGCTGCGGTTAGCTTTCTTTGTCTTTCTCCCCTCCACTTCACGGTATCCTGACGCATGTTCCTTCACAATAGAAGTTAGTCTACTAAAATGTAGATTTCGTATAGTTTTTATTTCTACAACAATCCGTAGATACAGTGGTCACTACACATCAAATATTTTTCTTTCGAAACAGTAGTGTATAAAGATTACTTTGGGGTTGAAATTATAGGGTAAATCTTTCATTAAGACTGTGAATTAAAAAACAATTATTGAATAGCTTATCAAGCCGCCATTTACGCTGGGAACAGGCACTCGTGCAACTATCTCCCTCTCTCTCCCACGACCAACCAAACAAAACCGCCATAAATAGAAAAACAAATCAACATGATTTGGATTCTGATATTTTAGCCGCACATTACTGTGCTCCGATTTGTAACACTGTATCTGATTACTGAGGTAACAAGAAGTAGTATCTCACGACATCAAGCGATGTAGTGTGGTGATAGTCTTCTGACAGGGTTCGGATGCTGATCACCGCGCGGACGGCGCCGTGTTCTGTGAAACGCTACTTCCAATAAATATAACTTTACTAGTGTTTATTAAAGTAGCAGTAACTTTACTGAAGCTCCCATTTCCGAATATTACTGTCTTCCGGTCTGAAGGGTAATGTAGCTAGTGAAATTACTGCGGTAACCATACCTTATGTCGCAAAGCCACAAACTAGCGCCATGAAATTATACACGATGAGGCGGGCAGGACGTTAGCCTGATGGAAAGTGAGTACTTACCATTGCTCATCGTTTTAAAAAAATACTGTGTTCCGGTTTGAAGGGCGTTGTAGTCTTGTGAAATTATTATTAGTTTGATAAGCTAATGTCAGATCTTGTTTGTGACAAAAGTAATACGGTATTATATATATATTCTAACTACCACTATATTGGTATGAGCACTCAAAATCAAGTGTTCGTAAGGTGAAGAATGTCAGCACAAGTGTGTGCCAATATTTAGAAATTTTTACTTCAAACTACATATTTCAGATTTGAACTCGCAACTCTAATCTGCACATTCACCATTAAGGTCCATTAGTAACTTTCAATCTTGCTAACTGCACTAACGGCGATCAGATTAATTCTAGACTTTAATTACTAGGCACTCCTTTAATAACAGCTCTGCAAGTTTATAATCTGTGCGATAAATATCGCCAACGTGTGTCGGCCATTTTGTAAACGGTGTTAAACACATGCCGCAGCAATCCGATTGGAGAAGTACCATCACGAGAGCATAAAAAAAATTACTGCGGTAACGAGGCTAAATATATTATGTATCAAAGCACAATGTGGTGCAGTGTGTGTCATCCCACTTGCACAGGCGTATCAATTACCATCACTTCAATATGTCATACCGTCGTTTCAAATAGAAATAAATACAATTAAATGGATATCACGTGTTGAAGAGTAAGAATGTGTAAAACGTGATGTTGTGTAAACATTCTAAATATCAAGTTGCCGTCGACGTCGTATATTAGGTGGTTTTAACAATAATCAGAGCCAGTTCCTCCGTCAGCGGTGATAGAGATATAAAACATGTACAGAATGGATTTCAATGTGATACTTAATGTATCACTTAAAGTTGTCACTTATCAGGTGAACGTTGTAAAACAAAAGTAAGTATTCCTGATCATTCATCACGATCCACAGTCTCCTTATCATGTAACATGATATGTGATGGGATGTTTGTCTATTGTAAATAAAAATGGCGCCTGTTGTAATAGTGTAGTCCTCTTTGAAGAACCTCGTACGGCTGGCTCTCTGAATAACTTCAGCAAAGAGTTCGTTTTGTCACACGATCATCAGCCGATAAACGTCCACTGCTGGACATAGGCTACCGATACTGCTGGGCACTAGAAGCTGTCGTATATATGTGTTCATATGGGGGATTTTGGCCATTTCCCACCACGCTGGCTCAATGTGTTCTCGGGAGCCAGAGCCTTGTTTGTAGTTTTGCAGGGTGCACCACGAGCAAGTGAGGTTGGCTTGGGTCCCGTGAGTTGTAGTTCCTCGTAAAAGGTTCACCGGAAACTGTATATCAATAACAATAGATTTCATTTTACAATCTAAGTTATCGCTACTTACCTATATAAGCTTTTAAAAAATTTAAATTGTGTATGTAGTGTTTTTTTTTTTAATAGACAAACTTTTTTCTAAGGCACTCGAGTTACCTATTGAACAGATTATACACAGCAGAAACATTTCCTTATTATGTAAACTTCGGATAACGGTCGTATCGCTTATCGCTTACAGGTTATATACATTGCTTGCTCAGTATGAAATTTATATGACACGTAGTTACAAAAGTGAAAGAGGCGCGCAATGGACTTCAAAATTTCGTTACAAACCATTATAGTCAAACGTTTGACAAACATCGGCGTGGCGATGGTGAGGGGAAATGGGCGGGAAGTAATCATCGCTTCTTATTTGTCATTCATCGAAATTGATTGAGCGACTGTTGAACGCGGTTCAATTCTATCTAGTTAAATATAACTATCAAATGATTTAAGCTGATTTTCGCAGCTAATACTAACGATAGTAAATTTTACTGATTTTTTTTTGATACAACATACAATGAGGTAAAAATAATCTTGACTTCACAGCGATAATCTTAATGTATTCGGAGATACTCAATAGATTGTTTCAATACTTTCCCTAGTCGTCACATCGTTTTACTGCTACAAGGTAATGTTACACATGTAAATGTAAATTATATATTGGTACCTTCAAAAAACAGATTTTCATAAGTTCCAAAAATTTGCTTTCACGTAGTCCCGAGATGATTTAACTGTCATATTCAGCACGCGCAGATCTAACAAGTATTACCACTGCTGTATTAAAGCGTGTGATTTATTCTGACTCCATAAATTTCATTAGGTCGCTGGCGAAAACATTGATCCAGAAAAATAATTTCTAATGTTACCATATAAAAAAAAAACTTTAAATATCAATAATGAATTGTAGTGTATATCATCCAAACAAAATCACATTGTTATGACCAGGCCTGTTATTTACCATCATTTGAACATCGTGCTCGTTTTCACACTAAGTCAAATAAAAAATTATAAAGGATATAATCATCATCATCATCAGCCGATAGACGTCCACTGCTGGACATAGAACTTTCTCAAAACTTTCCACATCGATTGAATATGGATTCATATGGGGAATTTCGGCCATTTCCCACAACGTTGGCCTAATGTCCGTTGGTGGGAGCCAAGGTCACGAGCACCTGAGCATCGGGTTCTGTGAGTTGTTATGCGGGGCCACATATATCCTTTAAAGTATATAATAAATAAATAAAATACGCTATAAATTTGTCTCTTGTACCACGCACCGATAACAAAGACGTTATAGATTTAAACAAACACTCGTATTAGTTAGCGGCGGCGCAACGGACACAAAGAATATTGAACAGTGAGCGAGCGGACGCGGTGATCATTTCACTAATGATGGGGTGGCGCTGCGCAGCCTGGTGATGATATCCACTTGCTCATTACTCATTAATGGGTGTCATTATTGTTCAGCTCGTACTCGTAGTAAGAGGAGAAAGCTTTCTTAAAGTAGATTACTCCTTAAGCGTCTTTTATTATTCGCCTTCGAGACTGAAGCAAGCCAACGCACCAATGCCTCACAACAGCTGATGAGACGTTAAATCTAATTACCGCAGTAATTTCACTATCAACGGCGCCATTCAAATCGAAACATAGTAAAGTTTTTTTTTATTCAACCACGAAACGGCAGGAATATTCATCTGATGGCAGGTGATACTGCCCAGAAAAATGTGGCGGTAGTCAGGAGGATATACACTACATCGTTGCGCTAACTACTACGTTGCGCTCGTCGCCTCGAGACATAAGATGTTAAGTCTTGTTACCTTAGTAATTTCATTAGCTACAACTCCTTTTAAGCCAGGACATAGTAATATTTGCATATTACTGAAATAGGAGCTGTGGTGATACCTACCTAGACGGTCTTTGATAACGGAGACCTACCACCAGTAAATATAAGGGTAGTTTGAAAATACTTTGTCACCATTTTATAAAAGTACTCTGGGAGGCTTTCCCGCTACGCAGACCATGACACCCCGAAACCCTTATCTTTATCAAATTTTAAGTGTCTACGTCTAATCGTTTCGGAGATCTCGCGATGAATCGATAGATCTCTGGACATCTTTTATATATATTATATATATAATAAAGCATTTCATAAGTTATGTATTAGGGTAGTTTTAAAATACTTTATCACCATTAAAGCAACCAGAACCGAATCAAGATCGTCCTTAGTGGAAAGCGGACAACCGCCACGCCACGGAAGCGCTCAAGAGTCACGCCAACAGAGCGAGCGGGCGCGACAACCGGAACCAGTCGCGGAGGGCAGCGCGTTTCCACTTCTTTTGTAATCGCTACAACCGATTGTACATTCACGGGGACGCCCCGGTTAAGAAAGTAAGGTCGGCAGAAAAAAGAAAGACGCGCGCACACAAATTACGCGCAGCGCCCGCGGCGGCGACGCGCGGACACCGAGTGTACCGCGCGTAATTATCGACAGCCAGTGATGCGATCTTATCGATAGTTAGGGCTGGCCGCGGTATCATTTACATATGCATTTTTAACAACATTGTTCGATTTATCGTTAAAGAACATCTACATTTTGAAGGTACACATCTTAATTTCTATATGATACGTAATTTTTATGTGATCATCATTATCAGCCAATAGACTTCCACTGTTGGGTATAAGCCTCCCCCAAAGACCTCCACGTCAATTTTTTTTATGTAATATACATTAATGTTTGACGTCTGTCCCATTCGATGTTAAATTGATAGTAGGTCTCTGTTGCTGGAAACCGTCTAAGTGAGTACCACCGCAGCTGTTATTTTAGTACTACGCAAACATTACTGAGATCCGGCCTGAAAGGCGTTGTAGTTAGTGAAATTGCCGCAACGACGAGATTTAAGTTAAGGCGACGAGCAATGCGGTGCAGTAAATATCGTCTTAATTAGTGCTATATTAGGCCAGGGAAAAGTTAAAGGTACCAGGGCACGACGAAGAACGCCCATGAAATGGACTGACCTGATAAAGGCGGCAGTAAATGGCTCATCATCGTTACCACTATATGAATACACGAAGAAGGCGACCATCAGAGAGGAATAGCGACGAGTTGTTAAGCTTGCGACCAACCCGTAAAGTGATGATCACGACCACTCTGTCAAGAGTGATACCGACGAAGAAGAAGAAGAAGAGGAAGTGCTATATTTTACAAGCAAGCATATCACTAACCAACAGGTTAACGTCTCTCTCATCTCAACACCCTTGACAGCCAGAGCACAGCGATGCTGTCACGACGGCATATTTACAATAGTCAGTCAGCTAGTCGAATGGCTTCGAATAAATTGATTATTAATTGTTTTTATAATATTGTGTATTATTGAAGCAGTGGCAACCCTGCCGCCGCTGCAGCGCCGCCGTCTGTCTCAGTTAGTGAGTGTTTTGTGACAGGTGCGCATTACGCGCTGATCAACCCGGGGAACGTTAGAATTGGGCGGCGGCGTATTAATAGATACACACCACCATCCCTTCTTCCCACTACCCTCTGCGTCCTCGCCTGACTCACCCCGCCCCTCCCATGTCTTCGGACGCCGCAGGACTGTCGATCCGTTAAGGTCTGTGAGGATGTATAATATCTTTTATTCCGTTGTTAATAGACAAAGAGACTATATATTTATATATGTGTTAAGTATAACTCGACAGTAGACTCATGGGATCCAAGCCAACCTCACCTGCTCCTGGTGCACCCTGCTAAACGATAAATGAGGCTCTGGCTCCCATCACACCGCTTTGGGATGTGGTCGAAATCCACCCAAATAAAGTATAAACGACGGACCCTGGTGTCTGGCGACTGTGGACCGATCAATGCTGAGATCTTTGGGGGACGCCTATGTCTAGTAATGAACGTCTATCAGCTGATGATGATGATGATCCCATCGTCAAAAAGAAATATATGTAGCTAGAAAGAGACAGAGAGAGAGGAGGAAAAATGTAGTCTTTATATAACATTAAATTTAATGTTTTCATTGAAAATGTCAAAAGTTCAAATCAGCGAGTCTTTCACCTGATGATAAGTGATACACTTACCCACAACAACGTGATGCTAGTTGAGATGGTGTATACACAGTATTACATTTTGCTCGCCTTGAGACATAAGATATTAAGTCTCGTTACCACAACAATTTGATTTGCTACAACACCCTTCGAACCGGAACACAGTGATGTTTGCGCAGTACTGTTTGTCGGCCGCAATAGGCGCTGCTGTGGTACCTATCTAGACTGTCTCCGGCAAGAAAGTACTATTACTGGCTTTGTTTTTAGTAAAGTGGAAAAGATTATTAGAATACTCTTCATCGTTCTTCTTCAGTTTCCTGTTCAGCAGTTGATAGTGAATAATGATGATGATCCTTATCGATATCGATATTTATTAATGTGAATCACTAAACAACAGCAATTACCGCGTCGCGTTTACTTTTCGCTTAAACATCAAAGTGCCGGCGGGGCGTGTGGGGTGCGCGTGGGGTGCACGGGGGGTGCACGGGGTGGGGCTCCCAAATTGGCCGTAATGTGATACCACCATCAGGACCGGTGATTTGGCGCGTCTCGCAAATCTGTTGTAATGTAACGAAATCACAATGTATTGATTTATATCGATTGGCGAGAGAATA
Organism: Ornithoptera alexandrae; assembly: GCA_029030555.1. Taxonomy (NCBI): domain Eukaryota; kingdom Metazoa; phylum Arthropoda; class Insecta; order Lepidoptera; family Papilionidae; genus Ornithoptera; species Ornithoptera alexandrae. The sequence continues at coordinate 10,020,266 of JARDVY010000034.1, forward strand.
TCGCCCGCGGAGTTTTGACTCTGGCACAATATCCAATATGCGGTGTGGTGGTATCGGTGGTAGGTCTCTGCTACCGGAGACCGCCTAGGTACCACCGCAGCGCCTGTTGCAGCCAATTGACAGCATTGTGCAGACATTACCCTTTTCCGGTTTGAAGGGCGCTGTAGCTAGTGAAATTACTTGGGTAACGAGACTCGACATCTTATGTCTTATCCTCATTGTGGAACAGTGTGTCGTCCTAACTAGCGTCACGTGATTATTTTCATCGAGGATGCGACGAGACGTTCACCTGATGGTAAGTGATACGACCGCCCTTAACAACGTGGCGCTAATAAAGTGTCATTCACATCACATTACGCTCGACGCCTTTAGACAGATGTTAAGTTTCGTTACCCTAGTAATTATACTAGCTACAGCGCCCTTCAAACCGGAACACAGTAATGTTTGAACAGCACTGTTTGTCAGCTGCAATAGGAGCTGCGGTGGTACCCACACGGTCGCCAGCAACAGAGACCTTCCACCAGTGTATATCTGATTTATAATTTGTGCAATATATTATGTTAGCTTCATCATCATTATTATCAGCCTTTGTTTATCCATTGATGGATATAGGCTTTCTCCGATGTCTTCCACCAAATGCGATCCTCAGGTTGTCGCATCCACCTTCTTCCGACCGCTGTGATGATGTCGTCGGTCCATCTGGACGAAGAGCGTCCTGTACGCGGCCTCCACTCCAAGACTTTCCTTCGGCCGTCACTGAAGCGACAGACATGGCGGGCCCCCTGCCACTTCAGCTTGCGGATTTAATGTTAGCTTATAACTTATTATTTACTTAGCTTCCTTACTTTATGTTTGTAATTTAAAACAACGGTGACTTTAATACGTTAAGTTGTCAGTTTTTGATTTAACCTTTATGTGCTTTAATTTCAGGTAAGGTGCGGATGGATGGGTGCGCGGTAAGTTCCTTAAATTTAATCGAGACGTGTAATCGATCGCCGATACATCGATATCGGCGTGTGACCGTAATTGCACAGTGCACATCCCTATTAAACTGAAATCAACAGTTTGCGGACAGAGAGGTTCGGTTGTTCATCTCTTGATTCTGATGATGTAAGCGCTTGAAAGCAATAGCGACTTTTACAGCTTATATGATGCTGGACTCATGAACCAGGATCCACGGCCTGTCACTTAGTAAGAACAACTTAACAGGCCGTGGAGCAACTTACCGGCGCCGATGTTCCACTACAAATATGACAAAGGTGTAACGGAAGCCGCTGAGAGCAGACCAGGAGTGATCGGTGTGCAGATCTTTGGGTGAGGGTTATGTCTATATGGCGGGCTGCAAGCCTGTTTGCCACCTAAGCGGTATATCAAAAAAAAAATTACGTGGTGGATAGTAAGTCTGGTTACTGCCGTAATTTCACTACCTTCTTACTCTTACTGTTAGACAACTTAAAAATAACAAATCACCTGGGATGACGGAATCACGGCAGAACTCCTGAAAGCAGGTGGGACACCGATACTGAAAATCTTTCAGCGATTGTTTAATTCCGTCATTCACGAAGGCAGGAAGCCCGAAGTATGGCGCGGGGGTGTGGTGGTTCTTTTCTTCAAAAAAGGTGATAACACTTTGCTGAAGAACTACAGACTACCCTTCTCGCTTCTGAGTCATGTTTGACGACTTCCAGCCTCCCGAACAAGCCGGTTTCCGTAAAGGCTTTAGTACCATAGACCACATCCACACGCTGCTGCAGGTTATACAGAAGACCGAGGAGTATACCCGACCACTTTGCCTAGCGTTTGTGGAATATGAGGAAGCTTTCAATTCGATGTCAGTGAAAACCTGGGCAGTATTGAGAGCAATTCAGAGATGCCAGATCGACTATCGGTATATCCAACTGTTGAAGAGCTCGTACGAAACCTCCACCTGTCAATCCGTGTACAGAGCCAGATTACGAGACCTATCCAATTACAGCGAGGAGTGCGCCAAGGAGAAGTAATCTCTCCTGAGCTCTTTACCGCTGTACTGGAGAACGTCTTTAAGCTTTTGGAGTGAAACGGGTTTGGCATCAACATCGATGGCGAGTACATCACTCATCAACGGTTTGCCGATGATATAGTCGTCATGGCGGAGACTCTAAAGAACTCAATATCATGCTCGGTGACCTCAGCAGAGTCTCTTAACAGGTAGGCCTTCATATGAATATGAGCAAGACGAAAATCATGTCCAATACTCATGTTCAGCGCCACCCGGTGATAGTTGAGAACTCAGTCCTCGAATTGTTGACGAATACGTATACCTGGGGCATACGGTCCAATTAGGTGGATCCAATTTCGTGAGAGAGATAAATCGCTGAATCCATCTGAGATGGGCAGCGTTCGGGAAACTTCGCAAAGTATTAACGTCCAAAATCCCTTAGTACTTGAAGACCAAAATCTTCGAACAGTGCATGTTGTCAGTGATGACCTACGGCACCGAAACTTGGTCGCTAACTATGAGCCTCATAAGAAAGCTGAGAGTCGCACAGCGGGCGATGGAGACAGCGATGCTTGGAGTATCTCTCCGTGATCAAATAAAAAATGAGGAGATGTGCAGAAGAACTAGAGTCACCGACATAACCCTACGAGTCGCGAAGCTAAAATGCCAATGGGTGCGGCACTTAGCTCATAGAACTGATGGACGTTGGGGTCTTAAAGTGCTGGAATGGCAACCCCGCATCGGAAAGTGCAGCGTTGGAAGACTCCACACTAGGTGGATACATGACAAAAAAAATCGCTGGGAGCCACTGGATTCAAACAGCTCAAGACCGTGGTTTGTGGAACACATTACAAGGGACTTATGTCCAGTAGTGGACGTCCATAGGTTGAAATGATAATGATAAATGATGATGGTCATGTACTCCGTCATCAACGATATGATCTTTTGCAGCTGATTATAATGGATAAAGTTTCTAGAAAACGAACGGTGGGGAGGGAAAAGTCATGGTCGGGGAATATCAGGGAATGGACTGGCATATCAGGGGCGCCTGAATCGTTCCGCCGAACCAGAGACAGAAAGGTTTTTACCACGCTGATCGACAACCCTCACCAGTTGGAGAGGCACTTTAAAAAGAAGAAAAATATCTCTCAATATAAACAGTAATGTTTGCACACTACTGTTTGGCCTGTCTCTGACAATAGAGAGTCGCCAGTAGCCATCAGATGCTTCATACAGCGTCAGAGCATACCGCTGGCGGGGTACATCGATACGCGACACAGCACAATGCGGATAGCGGCGATACCCGGCGCGGGAACACAATTAGACGCGGCGGTGTTATCACCACCTAGCACCATTCCGGATAGCGCGAATTGGAGAGCGGCGGCGGCGGCAGCGGCAGCCTCTGCATCAGGAGCGCAAAGGCGCCGCGCGATACCGCCGCCGCGATTAGATGCGGCGCGCGCGCGATTTACGGCCGGCGCGCGCACTCCATTAGAAATTCGTTAGATAGAGACGTACGCGCGCCAATTACTCGCAGCGCAGTCTGCAGTGTGCAGTGAGCAGTGTGCACTATGCAGGGAACTGTGTGCGTTAACCCCTCAAACATATAGAAAAATTATGTACTGAGCATATAACTTATTTATTGGTAGGTCCGTTCGCCTGCCTTGAAGTCGAAGCGAAGAGACAAACGGGACGCTAGACTACCATTGCTGAGCATATGCCTTCCCCTAAAGATCTCCACATCGATCTATCCTGCGACTCTCGTCAGATCGTCGGTCTAACTTGTGGGACGCCTCCCAACACTACAGGTCGGTCACCTGATGGCGAATACGCGTGTAACAGCGCAGCGCTGTTTAGGATGGTGTACATTACGCACGTCGCCACAGACATATGTTGAGTCTCATTACCCTAGTAATTATAGTAACTACAACGCCCTTCAAACCGGAACACAGTAATGTTTGCATAATACTGAAATAGGTGCTGCAGTGATATCTATCTAGATAGTCTTCCGCAACAAAGACCTACCATCAGTCAAATTATATTAGTTACATAACTAAGGTAAGCCCTGCCTGTCGTAGAACACGACTAAAAGAGTTTTACGATTTGAAGGCCTTGAAGGTGGAGGCCGTCATTTCCCCCTAAGTGAGCTCGAGGTGGATGATAAAGACAAGCTGGTCTCGTCCATGTCATAGTATAACGACAGTGCCGAGGGTTACGGTATTCTCTAAGACGTACTTAGGCATCGGTGCAAACTGTGGAAGATCTTCCAAGGTTATCCTGTGGTATCATAGTGTACCTGTGACAGCATTTCTTCTCCGATAACAAAAAAAAAGATCTTCGTTACCGGGTATCGTCTAAGTACCACCGCAGCTCCTATTCCCTCCGGGAAACAGCAGTGGGCAAAAATTACTGTATTGAAGGGCATTGTAGCTAGTGAAATTACTGGAGTAACGAGACTTTTACAACTTATGTCTGAAGGCGACCAGCGCTATGTGTTGTTATGTATGCTGTCCTAACCAGCGCCACGTTGTTATGAGTAGGTGTATCACTTACCATCAGGTGAACGTTCCTCTAGTCTAGTCGCTTCCTTGTGTATAAAAAAAATTACGGATACAAAATAGACGCTATTTTAGTAATTCTCTAAAGGATCTGTTTCGACGTGGTGTTTCCTTATTAACTGATGACAATATCTATTGATCAGCGTCCCGCCGCTGGCAACACAGACACGATGCGAACGGATTCACAAATCGTAGCTCCGCTCAAAAATCCCGTTCTTCATTATCCCTAATTGACATCGGACGCGAACAATGTCGTTCCGTCTAGTGCTGCGCCACAAAAACCGCGATCTATCGATCCCGTCCACTCACGTACCCGTTTTTGTGGCCCGGCATCGAACCGCCACCAGAACAATGTGGCGCCAATTATAATATCGACCGTACGTTCGCTTTTACAACACTAGCTGCGACCGGTCCGCGCCAGTCCTCAGCCTTATACCAGCGCAGTAGAGCCGACGTTGCAATTGCACTTGTTTTTTTATCAGCAGCCGTAGCCTTAGGAATAGTTCCATACGCACTTTGAGCCGTAAAAAGCTACAGTGTAGTCATGAATAAAGCATGAACAAGCGACAAATAGTGTGGATAAAGGTCAGTCGCTTTATTATCGATACGTGGAGTCTGCGCGCTCGATTGGCGCGCTCGGTGCGGCGCGCCGGCAAAAAATCCATCTTTCGTCTGTTATAAAAACTAGCGACTCTAAGCATTGCTTTGTGTTCGTACCTAGGCATTATGATCGCTTCGCTTCTCGATGCCGATCGACCAAGTGCCAGAATGAGACGAACAGATAAAAATTAGTTACTTTATTCAATGACTGTCTTTAATTTATATTCTATTTCACGTAAACTTGTCTTTAGTTTCGATAAAAAAAAGCAAAGGCATATCTCTGTTAAGTATTTTATATTGAGAGTACGTCGGAAATTGTTCAGAGTTTAAAATTTAAAACTTTCGTCTTTTAAAATAAGGAGAATTCCAAATTTGAAATTGATCGTGATGAGTATCGAGTGTCGTTTGACAGGAGCGAAATGCGCGGGAAAGCGTGGACGGTGCGCGTAGAGTCACTCTCGCTGCACCGCGCTGACTGACGCCGGTGCACGCCACGCCCCACGCCCCGCCCACCGCTGCGCCGCTCACTTCACGCCGCTACTGGGAAAGTGGGAAACTCGGTGGCCAGCGGGGCGTCTGGCGGACAGCACGGGGAGCCGGCAACGCGCCGGCGGCCGCCGTCGCCATTTGTAGTCCGGTGTCGTTTTGGAATTAAACTCGAAATATATTCACAAAGCAAAACATGTTGTCGAGTTCAAGTAAAGCTGTCTCAACTTAAACTATATTACGAGTATATTCAGCTATATTTATATCAAAGAGAGTCACTACGATCTCAACTGATGTTAATAAGAGACGCGGTCCTATGTAGAGCGTAGTAGCGTCCTAACAGCGTATTCATTCTTATCCTGAAGACATCGACTTCCTATTGAAACGGAACTCTGACTGTTTGTTCCACTCTTCCGTTTGAATGGCGAGCACAATGTGGTATAGTGTATGACATCCTAACTAGTGCCGTGTTGTTATGAGCGGGCTTATCACTCACGATCAGGTCAATATCCAGCTCGTCCCATTGCTTCGTAGAATAAAAAAAATCTGTTTATTGGACTATGTAATCAGCGTTCTCCAACAATCTATGCCTTATTAGATTCAAACGTGTGACCTTACAATTTATTACCAAGTAATAAAACCAGATCTCGGCGCTCGTTTCCTAGTGCCGCCGTATTGGAAAAATCAGAACATTTCCTACACGCGGGGCTGCAGCGGAATGTCGCGAGGGTCGGGAGGAAAAGTTTTATTACATTCTATACTGTAAGATTCCTCCTCAGACATGTGGAACGTACACGTCTCTCTTTAATAAGCTTACGATACTAGAGTCAATAGTTTTTAATACAATTTATTCGATTTACTCATATGGTCCCTTTTTTATACAGGATATACATATAGATATATATTCCTACACACAAAGGACTATAAACACAAAGGATAAGGCATACATTTCATTGCACAGCAATATTACTAGTTAGAAAGTCATTCAAACCAGAATGCAGTAAACTATGCATACTATTTATTGGCTTAATGTCTCAAGACAAAGAATTTATACAATTATATAACTTCATCTTTATCAGCCGACAGACATTCACTGCAGGACATAGGTCTCCCCCAAAAATGTGGAGAACATTGGAGTTCATTGAGAGGAATTGGGTAGTGATTAACTATGCTGAGTGCGGATTGGTAGGTGGCCAGAGCCTCGTCTGTTATTTAGCAGGGTGCACCGCGTGCAGGTGAGGTTGACTTGGTTCCGTAAGATGTCGAGCGGAACCCCTTACACCCCTTACATAAGTTAAGAAACGGAATATACACTTGGCTTTAACTACAATTAAAAAGGTTTTAAACGATTGTCTTCAGATGAATCTTGTGATTGATTTTAGAGGTAAAGCCTGTTGAAATCTAATCGTAAGCATGAGTTCAATCCCCACTGGACTGTTTCCGGTTAAGGTAAACATTGCGAAGACACCGACATATTCTAATAACAGATCTCGTAGTTTTGTAATATACACCATTTAGATCTTGGCGTACATGGTGCATGAACAGGCTTGCCTTTCTCATTGTTAAAGAAGATACTCAATCCCAGCAGTGGGTATAATAAAATATCTGTTTATTTCTTTAACTGGTTAGCTATTAATATAAAAAATCAAATATATAGTAAGAGCTACAGATAATAAATACTTTCTGGTCCCGTCAGTGTTATGCCAGCTATCAAGATTCATCCATGATTCCGATGTATGCAAGGATAAAGCAGTCTACGGTGGTTACCCTGGTTACCTGCTACGCGAAGATTCTCCGGAGCGTTTACATTCAAAGGCATATTTTAAATTTTCAGCATGGAAGTAATATTTTATCAGCATGCAAGAGAAATCTGATGAGAAGAAAATGGGTCACAAACAATGTCAACTTATCATCGATGATAGTACAATTTAAATCTTTTTAATGTGCCCACTGTTGGGATAGACATTCTCTCTAAAAGGGAGTCGAGGTTAGCGTCAATGGTCATTAAAAGCTGTCGTTCTTGAAACATATCGGTTTCCCTGCGATGTTTTCCTTCATCGGAAGCTAAAGCTCTTTGAGGATCCAGCTCATGATTTTTAGAGACGTCCCACGTTCAAATTGGAAGTAAAATTATATATTAGTAGTCTTAAGACGATGTAGTTAAATATGTAGCTAACTATTAATCATTTAACATTTCTGAAGATTAACTTCTTTAAAGATGACGTGAATTGGATTTTATGAAACGAAAAAGTGTAACCAAAGAGATACAGCTATAAATCTATTTATACGGGTCAGCCTGTGAGAGAAGGAGACAGAACGCGTTTCCATGTAGTTTCTCCATCCTTCGACTCCTCATCGTACTGTGGCCTACTACTCTACCACACAGCCAATTAAGAGACGAGAAGAGCGGCCCGTTCACCTGATGGTAAATGATACACCCGCCTATAACAACGTGGCCCCAATAAGGATGGACCGCATCACATTGCGCTCGTCGCCCGAGACATAAAATGTTGAGTCTCGTTACCTCAGTAATTTCATTAGCACGCCCTTCAAACCTGAACACAGTACTGTTCGTCGACCTATCGCTCTCTCTCTGTACTTATCACACTCAAAACGTGGGTACATCTTATTCTCTAAAAATTACTAGTGTACAATATTTTTCTCCTACCGCGTGTCAACTCACTCTGCACACCTTGGAGAATAATTTACATTCTGAATATACGAAGAAATATATAAAGAGAGAGAGAAAAAGAGAAATTTTGCAATAATTCCAACGTTTCCTTCTCTCAGTTCAAACTCTAATCTGCGGTATATTATGCTGGTACTCTCATGGACCAGATTCACTTTGGATTGCTGCGTTAGAGGAGTAACTAATCACTCTCTTTTTCTATTTAACACTTCCGTAGAGTATACACCTCATTCTCTTACAAATTAACCAGAATACAAAGTTTACTCTTCTTCTGGTTGTAAAGTCACATTCCATTATTTACTTATATACTATATCCTGTTAAGGTCTACACTGAATACAATTTGCGGCGAGACCGCACCAGGTCCCTCCATCCTCTTGATCATCCTAATGCTTTGTTATCCTTCAGTTTATACCCTGTTAATCCAGATGGATTTGTGCTACAATCGCATTCATTAGTTTACCCGTACTTCCTGTACAGCTCCTGTTAATCCTTCATTAGTTGTATCGTTATGCGAACTGCTTCTATGATGCAACAGCTACGACCTTTTTGTGACAAGACCGTTTCCGGTTCGATTCCGGATCCACATGTGGAGATCGAAGAGATACATCCATCTGGAATCGAAGCAGAGACTTCCGTGTTATAAAACCATTGAACTCTATATGAGCTAGAGCTCTACGATATAGAACCCTAGGGCTCTTATTAGAATATGAAGTGGTCACAGCTCATCAGTTTAGGAACATTGTCTATGGTTGCCAGTTCGAGTTCGAATTTCAAATTTGAATATTAAGAGACAACGTTACTATAATTTTTAATTTCAATACTTGACTATAGATTAGTGCGATTTACTATCAGATTACTGTCACCATCACGAGGGGTATTTGTTAAACATTGTTATTACCTATGAGGAACCTGGTGGGCTAAAATCGTGGAAAACGTGAACCTGGTAGACAGCGCAAGAAATGGTTTGAGGACATAAAGGAGTGGACCGGCTTAATAGCATCAGTTAAAAATAATAGCTAAGGATCGAATTGGTATTCTGAACTTGATCGCCGAACTTTAGTTTGAGGAGGGCATCTAATGATGATGATTACCTAAAGAAAATCTAGATATTTTGTAAAAAAAATTTTGAAATAATCCGATCACGAATTGCTCATCTAAGTAGGTGGTCGACTTCTAATATATCTAGCGTTAAGTATAATCTAAGTTAAGCGCGGTCACTTAGAGGACAGTGGTACGATATTCCCGGCCACGCACCCGGACATCCTTCAGTACAGCCATGGCATCGTTGGTGGTCTTTAGTTAAGTTATTTAAAGTGTAATAAGTCTAACTTATAATGTTTTTATGAAGTAATTGTTGGTAGTTACCACCGCAGCTTCTACTCCTACACGCGGACACTAGTGTGGAAACATTACCGTGTTCCGGTTTGAACGGCGCTGTAGCTAGTGAAATTATTGTGATATTATCTAGCTTAAAATGATGAGCACAATGTTATGTAGTGTATCATCCTATCATCATCTTGTTGAGAGATATATCACATACTGTCAGATGTACGTTGTCATTATGATGTCTCTGTTCCGATGGTTACTCTATATGTGTTGAAGGTGATGGTGGTAAAGTTTTTTTTATCAGCTACTAACATGTGAGATCGCTCGTATCGTAACTCGTTGGCCTAACGGTTAGAGCGTGCGGGCTTGATTGCGACGGTCGCGGGTTCGTATCTCGGCGTGTGCCGGTGACTTTAATGTTTAAGTTGTGTACATTTGTGAACTTTGGTAACAACAGCGAAATACAAACGGCGAAGGAGAACATCGCGAGGAAGGAAACCTGCACGTGAATTGGAATTTATTCCAAGGTATCTGTGAAGTCACCAATCCGCATTCGGCCCGCGTGGTGACTATGGCCCATCGCCATCATATTCAGTGTAGGCCTGTGCCCCAACAGTGGGGACGTAAATTGGTTGTTGAGAGAACATGTGAGATTTGATGGTGACCAGATTGTCATCGGCCTAATTGTCTCATGATCTAAAATAAAGGTATATATAGTTGGCTGATTCGATCGGGTGTTAGAGCTGTGGTCGCGTGGGCGTCTCGCCGTCAGCCTTTTGTGGTCATTTGGTCCCCCGGCCGGGCCCAAATCGGGCCGTGGGCAATTAAGCCGCGGCTACAAGTGCTTTTTGTCCAAATCCAAGCGGACACGAAGCGGGGCCCTTATTAGGCCACGACTACTGTTTGTTTGTACCAGCCCACTTGTGCTCGTAACTGCCCCGGTACGAGCTTTTAATGTGCCGTGACCGCCTGTGCCGCTGATGCTTATCTCCTGTCGCTTTCTTTTGTTTTGGATATAATTTTAACATCACATATATGGTAGTTAATTGTTTACATTTGTATTAATCGATGGTGGTAATCAGATCGTCTGGATAGATCAGCTTTTTTTATGTTATATAGTCTAATGTACGACTACGATCCCACCAGATAAAAAGATCGGAAATGTAATCTAGGTGATAAAGAGCATTAGTCTAGATGAAGCATATTCGCTGTTCTCTTGAAGACGTCCATGTCATAGCTGGGCGGAAACACTGACGGCGGCAGACTGCTGTTCGCATCAATAAAGTCGGAGGGAAACGTTTGGTCAATGCTCGAAATATTGACAAAGAAGGGATGAATATCGGCCATGTGTCTTCACGTCTGATAGAAAATAGGCAATGCTGGTATTAAATCATGAAATTTCTGAACACGTTCCGTAATGCATTGGGTGGAACACTGAAAGACTAACTAACTTACGTCATGCGCTTAACCTCTGGTTACCGACTATCCTTGTACCGCACCTTTCCAACAAGGACCAGAAATATGGCAGCAGTACTCCACACACGGACCTGGGTTTTATACAGGGTCTAAAGCTGTCTCTGACTAAGTTTCCTAGGTTCCTTGCAGTTATTTTTGTTTTAGACTCAATGAGACGATCAGCTCTTCTAATCCTTCTATCGTCTTCTCCTTCTCTGATACATACTTTTAATGAAACGTTGTGTGATTGTTGTATCCTATTTATAAATCCGGAAGGTTATACTTCGCTTCATCGTGATTGACCTGAACAAGAGAGTTATTCTTCGACATCACGAGGAGAATCAGTACGGGAGAGGTTCTTATAAGACTTCGTTGGTGAATATTCTAATTTAGAGTATAATGACGCACCATGGAGTCTCCAAGAGACTACATTTGATATATTTAGGTCTACATTCAGATCGCTATACGAGGACTTATCCAATAGATGTAACAGCGATGCAGTACTCATGATTTTGTTTAAAGCTCTTGATTCTCAAGTCTAGTATACGATGAGGTGTATAAGTTGACCAGCTGCAGTATACACGTTTGTTGAATAAGGGTAAAGAATAAGTAACTATTACCACAGTAACACAGTTAATTCAACTCAGTTTTCCATTTAATTAAATAATTTGTATGAGATCCGTCAGGACTTTGAAATGTAGCGAAAACAATTTAAATACGTATGAATATTCATTGAATATTCACACTTTGGGGTCTGCTGAGTGAACTAATTCGACCTTTCAATTATATGTAAATAATAACTTATATATTAAAAAAAAATTAAAATATGTATATCTTCTTCTTCTTGTTCTTAAAGTGCCTCTCCCATTAGTGGAGGTCGGCGATCAGCGTGCTACAGTTCTTTCTGTGTCCGGTTCCGCATAACAATTCGGACTTTTCAGATATGTCAGTTCATTCCCTGATGTTCCTCAACCATCCGTTTTTCCTTCTCCTCACCGATGCCTATGTAAATAGATTTAAATATATATATACACTATAACTATGTGCTTTAAACGCTATATCTCTTTATATATAAAGGTTTGGTAATATCAGATACTGCTAGAGGTATTTCTGGATTGATACCATCCGATTGCGATGAATAAGATGTTCAGGTATAGATCCTGCTCCTCTTTAAAATATCGACAACGGTACAGTGACTCCTTATGTACTAATCAGCAAATGATCAGCTCACTCCTTCACCTTTAATCTTTATACTAGTTATTCTCCACCCGTAACCCCCCTCCCCTCCCCTCACCCGAAACTCTGCGGGATGAATTTTATAAAATCCATTCTTATCTGATCTTTAAACGACGGAAGCAATATCTCTACCAAATTTTGTAGTTTCGGAGACCTCGTGATGATTCAATGGATAATAAATAAAGCAAGTACCATTCATTGGTGGTGAATCCCTTGCCAGGGTAGGTACGTGCTTAACACCACAGGAGTTTATTTTGAAGATATATCTTTGTTTCAATGTCTGATATATAAAAAGTACATAAAAAAACTCTTACGTTGTTATTTAAAAAAAAAGGTATTTTTATCGGATAGAAGGATCTAGACTTATCTCCGTTTTCCCTCCTCGTCTGTGAGTGAAGGTTATAAGGGATTTCAACCCATTAACACCCCTTGTCAACTTCAGTGTTTGGCTCTATTATTTATACATATATAAACTTTTAATTGAATTAGTGAACTATTTGCTGGGGTTGTTAATTTATACCATCAGCTGGTGCTTAGTCGATCCGTTAGGCGATTCAGGGATTTCAGGCGACCAGGACATCAGGACATCTTTAATTCAAAGAAACGACGAGACGAGCGAGTCGTTCACCCGATGGTAAGCCATACGCTTGCCCATTGTACCGTGGCGCTCGTTAGGACGATATATACTGCACTGCATTATACTGGAACACAGTAATGTTTGCACAGTGTTGTTTATCGCCGGAAATGGGAGCAGCGGTGGTGCCTAGATGGTCTCCGGCAACGGAGACCAACCATCAGGGAGTCCAGTTATTAAAACTACGAACCTTCCTCTGGCTTCCTTCTTTCGACGCTAACGGATGCGACTCACGGATGCCGCGCCAACGGCGACACTTCACCAACGATTAGTGGATGTTCAGGCCGGTGTCAACGAACCGGCCGCCGTATCCTGCGAATGTGACGAAAATAGATATGAAAAAAAAACAACATAAAATGCACAATGGCCGCTTCCGCGCAGACGGGACGCTTCCGCCTCGGGGCCGATGACTTTAAAAAAAATATTAGAAATGCACGGCCAATGCTGAATTACGATCTAACGACGATGTCGATGCGTTTTTCGGTGACCAGTCTTAGTGTACTTTTTATGTATATTACTTTCCTCAATCAGCCTCAAGTTAAGACGACGAGCCTTGTATCTCAACGAGACAGTTAAATCCATCTTTTCACCATGTGTAATCCGATACCGAAATCTAGTGCTTTACTATATATTTATAATGATAATAAACAGCACACTATTTATTCCCACTGCTGGGATTCAGAACGTTATCTCCTGAGGAGACAATAAAGCTATTTGTTATTCCACAGGCTATGTTCTAGATGTGTGCGATCAATTTTGTCTAGCCTCCTAGTCCCCTAGTCGTCTAGTGTTATGGTCACCCTAATCGCTGCCGAATACTGCCGGAAATTACCCAACGTGCGCCGATCGCTTCCGACTCGCGTTGCACGTAATAATGACTTTTTTCCACTCGAGGCAATCGCCCGCTTCTAGTTCCAGAAGCTTGCGGAACCTTCTGCGACGTAAGAGCACGAAACACTTCCGGTTTCGGCGGGACTATACACAAGCCGACGTTGCACAAAGTCTTATCAACTCGACATTGTTCTCTTAATCAAGTCTCATTTAGGACTGGTGTAAATTTGTGTTTTTTTTTTGGTCATGAAGAAATCATCGAAAGGATACCCTGTCTTTTTAAAGGGTAGTAGAGATTATGTGGTGGGTATTCTACCCTATAAAATCCTTTGGGTTCTCGTGTCATAAGTCTATGAACTCTGTAACGCTATGTGGGATAGTCTGTGCGTCTACCAGTTAGCAGCATTTCAGTTTATATGCCATGATGGCTGGAGACCAGGTCGAACCATCAGTCTCCTCAGACAGTGCCAGGTCTATTATATATAATAGCCGCGTATAGTATTTCGTTCTGAGCATATTAAGTGTAAGATATAAAGTACGTCTAGTTCATGTCCAGCAGTGGACATACATTGGACGATGATGATATTATTCACTGGAGGTAAGGTAGGTCTTTATTGCCGGAGACCGTCTAGGTAGGTACCACCGAAGCGCCAATTGCATCCGACAAATAGTTGTGTTGAAATATTACTGTGTTCCGGTTTGAAGGACGCTGTAGCTAGTGTAATGAGGTAAGGAGATCTTATATCTCAAGACGAAGAGCGCAAGTGATGCAGTGTATAACATTCTGACGCCACGCTTTTATGCACAGGCGTATCACTTACCATTAGGTGAACTTACCGCTCGTCGCTTTTTTAAAAAAAAAAATATGTATATATATATAGTTGTATGAATTTATATGGACTGAGTTCGTGAAGGGATATAAGGGGTCCCGCACAACAACTCACGAGACTCAAGCCAACGTCACCTGTTCGTGGTGCACCCTGCTAATCAACAAACGAGGCTCTGGCTCTCATCAACCTGCATTAGGACAGCGTGGTGGGAACTGTCCCAAATCCTCTCATATGAACCCCTACAAACGATAACCCCTATAGCCCGACGGTACGGAGGCCATGTTGACTTTAAGGTCGCGAGAAGACGCTGGATACGCGCAGCGCTGGACTGATCGATGTGGAGATCTCGAGACCTGTGTCCAGCAGTGGACGTCTATCGGCTGATGATTTTAATTGATTGAGCTTTTGAAAACAAATCATTTTATAGACGATATGATTATAATGAAATTAGTATTGCGTAATGGAGGGGATAAGAAGAAAACATTTACTTAACCTCCACCGGTTAAGTAAATCTTTTCTGCTTCTTCTTGTGCCGCTCTAACTAATGAAGATTGGACACCAGTTCTGGAAATCCATTCCTGTCGCGCACTAGGTGGATCAGCTGCGCGGCGCTCTTGATCTTGCTCCACCTCTTGATGTCGTCCAGCCATGCCTTGTTTCCCCATCATTCTTCTGCTTATAGACAGTTAATGCTTACATTAATTACTTACTTCCTCCAGCATCAGTGTCTCAAAGGGAGTTTTATTCCTATACTACTCATCATACTTATTCCGGCTGCGTCATTACAAAATGGCGCCGGGGTGTGAATGGTGTTTTTTTTTTTAATACAATTAAGCGACGAGACGAGCGGGATGTTCATCTGATGGTAAGTGATACGCCTGCGCATAAAGTGGATCTACTTAGGATGTTGTTTACTGCACATCCTTGCACTCGTTATCCAAATAATTTTACTAGCAACAACGCCCTTCAATCCGGAATTTGGTAATATTTGTCGGTTGCAATACCCACCTGAACGGTGTCCGTCCACGGAGACCTATCACCAGTAAAAGTGTTTAGGAAGTGAACTGATTATCAATGCTCAGTGCACTGCGGCAATCAGGTCCACCCTACGTAACGACAGCGGGGACGGGACGTGACGTGAAATCGTATCGGGACTTTTGGAACGACTCCTCGTACTATACCGGTGGTAGATCTCTGTTGTCAGAATCTGTCAACGTATCCACCACGGCAGCGCCTATTGTCATTGAGAAACAGTGGTGTGTTCTGGTTTGAAGGACGCTGCAGCTAGTGAAATTACTGGAGTAACCAGATTTAATGTCTTACGTTTGAGACGAGCACAATGCCAATGATATGACATCCTAACTAGGCAGGCGTATCATTTACCATCAGGTTTTTTGACTAAGGAACACATTGCGCTCATTGCGTTGAGGCAATAATTAGCCTCATAACCTCAGTAATTTCCGTAGCTAGAGCGCCCTCCAAACCGAAACACAGTAATGTTTGCACACTACTGTTCGGCGGCCGGAATATGAGCTGCGGTGGTACCTAGACGGTTTCCACCAATAAAGACCTGCCACTAGTCGAATCCTCAAGGAAGTTATACCATCGTTCTTTATATCAGTTTTAAACTGAAATTCCTTCGATAGGATTATCAGCTTCTTGACAGTACCTAGAAGAAGTCAAAGGATGCTGTTCCTGCTGCAGCACCGCAACATGAAGAGCTCGGCAGGTATTTTCCTATTTCACCGGTACAGTGTTAGGTCGTTGTTAAGGTGTGATTGAACTCCGTAAAGGCAATATTTGGCTGACGATAATCTTTGACGTGACTTCCGACTGCGGCCATTCGCACCGGAAGCTGTACCGACGATTCGCGTTGGGAATATAGATCCTTTTTTTTTCTTGAATTTAACACCTTACTGTTTAAAGTAGGTGTTTGCAGTTGATTTGTTATGATGATGATGAGATCCCTCCTCGAACGTTATGGTATATACGTTAAGATTATTTCTCATGCACCAAATCGTTTCCGGTTTAACTACTCGCCATTTGCATTAGACCTTTTTTTATGGACGGACTGACAGTCGATGGGGTACCAAGGTCCTCGAATGGCGACCGTGTACCGGAAGACGTAGTGTTGGCAGGCTCTCCACCAGGCGGACTGCGAACTAGTGAAAGTTGCCGGAAGCAGCTGGTCGCGGGCAGCGTAGGATCAATTGGTGTGGACATCTTTGGGGGAAGCCTATGCATAGCAGTGAACGATGATGATGATGAGATTTTGTTCTTACTTCTCTTATTTTCTTTTCGTCTTCTTTACTTTTCTTTCTTTTACACTTTTTTTATCTTGTCATGCTACATCCAATTTTTTTCTTTCATGAAGTTCTTGGATAAGGACAGCACAGTCTATCTCAGTGATTGGAGCCGTAACCCCTTTCCTTAGCCCCGTTGTGCTATGACAAATACTACCACCATGTCCTCCACTTCGTGCTTGTTTTCTAGGCTATGTAGGCCCACACCTTCAAAGGTCACGAACCCGAAAAACCTTCAGGTCTATTTGCACAACTGGCAGGGTTTACGTTACTCCAAGAGGCCTTCTGTGGCATCAACATGCACTGTCTCCAAGAAATGATCTATATGTTATACCGAGTTGGTCGTTCATTTGATGGTATTTGGAACTGCACCATAATGTACTTGTCACCTTGACAAATATGATGACAGTGGTGTTCAAACTGGAACACAATACCGTTAAGTAGTAAAAGCAGAATTACCACTTTGACTTAAGTGTCTAGACTCTAACTTTACATGAACACTTTAATCATGAAGACAAACATGTTAGGAAGGCATGACCATAGACAATCATCTTAACGAACGGATTCAACATCACTGATTGATTATCAAACAACGAGCTTGGATAATAAGGCGGTTAACGGGATTCGAACCCACGATCTCGTTGTTTAACGGACAGTTTGCCTTTTGCAGTCACCAACTTAATTCCCTGGTCAAATATTGATTTCATTAAAACCAATGTACCTTCTATTAAGAACAACTAACGAGAGAACATCAAAAGTTTTTGTCATCATCATCATCGAAGATTTTCATATTGAGCGGTCCAGCGCTGCTCGCATCCAGTTCATTCCCACAAATTTAAATCCCGCAGTCCTCGAATGGCGATCGCGTACCGGAAGTCGAAGCGTTGGCAGGCCCTCCACCAGGTCCGACAATCTGGCAAAAGGAATATTCAAGTCTCCCGATCTTATGGCTCCAGACGTCGAGATGAGCACTTGTATGGGAGGAATGTCTCCTATATGTATGAGGAAAAAATTAGTATAATTTTAAAAGTTCACTTGCACAGTGTGATAATTATAATAAGGGGTATACGAGTATTATTTAAAAAAAAATGTATACTTTACGTTCCGGTAACGCTTTTCCTAGGAGACTGAGGGTTTCCACCATCCACTGATTAATAGTTGGCCAATAAAAAAAAAATTAAAAGCTGGTTACAAACAGCAACGGACCAAAAGATGAATGTTTTGTCTGATACAATGACTACAAATTAATTACATCAATAATCTAACCCCGTTTGACGGATATGGAGTATGGATGTCGACTTGAACGCGTTTCCGGTTAGAGGTAATTTTTTTCGCAAAAGAAAAATTGAGGGCACGCGCATCCGGCTCCGCTGCAGTTGCATCACAACCCAAATATATATATATATATATATATATTCATAGCTACGACTTTTTACACAGATACACGGTACTATGCAAACATACTGTGTTCCGGTTTGAAGAGCGTTGTAGCTAGTGTAATTACTGGGGTAACTAGGCCAACATATCATATCTCTCGACGAGTGCAATGTGGTACAATGCATACCATCTCAACTAGCGCCACGTTGTCATGGGCGGACGTATCACTCACCATCAGGTGAACGTCCTGCTGGTCTCGTCGCTCAGTTACATAAAAAAGCAATGATGTGGCGTTTGGCGTGGTGGTGTTTAACAACCTAACTTGCGCCACTACTTTTCAGTAGACATATCGTGTATCATCTTTTTTTTTTTTTTGCTTTCCAAGGGAAATCTTCTAAAGATACCCTGCTTCTGTGGCGAAGTTTATGTGATGTTCTTACTCACTAAAACCTCGGTACTCTGCATCAGTGCATTTGGGGAGGCTCCGGGATCTCTTACAGAACGCATCGGTGCCCCTCTACACTTTGTGTTAATACGTCTCTGTTGAAGGGCTTAACCCTCCTAGACACAGGTTCGCTTGTTGAGGGATGAGCCCTCACCCTCAAGGCCCCCGAAACTCCTAGACCCTTTTAGTCGCCTTCTACGATAGGCAGGGCTTACCTTAGTCTTATTCTTACTAGCCCGAGACTACAGGGTTGATCGTGTATCATCTAGTCTTTACGCTTTGTATAATAAAATAATAGAATGAATAAAACGGATACATGAAAACACTGGCTGCATCTCCAACTCCTCCTTTTTGGTCCGTGGTTAAATTAAAACATTATCACCTTAAGCGTTTACTCATAACAATCGCACATTGTTGCCGCGCGGGTCGCACGCGCCGCCGCGCCCGGGACGTGATCCAAATGCCTAGTTAGCTCAAAACTAACATTACTCATTCCTCACCAAGGTCACGGTGATCGCATTGGCCGGTAACAATGCCGCTGTTACTAGGAATTCGCATTCGGTGACATGACTAAGCGCCATCAGCCGGCATCCCCGTGCGACTTCACTTAACATTCCGTATGCAGTTATTAGATAAATTATTACAGTAAGCTTACTTGAAGCTCAGCTATAATTTGGAGATGCACAGGTTCGATGCCCAGTTAAGTACAGATGAAGGATAATATCATCAGGTATTCGATTCATTAAAGTACTAGAGATTTTGTGATCTTCCCGCATTTATATAGCCATTACAACCAGCAGCTGCAACATCGTTAACATATTACAACTTGGCACTACTTAGGATATACACTGCACCGCATGGTGTTTGAATATACACGGGTCTCATTACCTCAGTAATTTCACTAGCTACAGCGCCATACCAACCGGAAACAAGTGTTGATCGTATAGTACTGCATGGCGGCGGAAGTAGGAGCTGCGGTGGTACCTTTTAGCACTAAAAATAAATAAATAAAGTGAAATATTATATAACAATCTTTATTTTAGTACCACAGCTTAATTGGTAAGTAAATTTATTTGGTGGTAGGTCTTCCTTGCTGGAAGCAGACTAGGCAGGTTTTTACTCTACGACCGGAACGTTTGTTTGATGGTAGGTGATACGCTTGCCCATAACAAGGTGGCGCTAGATAGGATAGTATACACTGCACCACATTGCCCTCGTCGCCCTGAGACAAGATGTTGAGTCTCGTTACTCCAGTAATTACACCAGCTACAACTCCCTTCAATTCGGAGCACAGTACTGTTTGTCGGCCGCAATGGTAACTGCGGTGGTAACTGCTTAGACGATCTCCAGCAATAGAGACCTACCACCAGTATATCTAATAATATATTAATGGATAGATAACAGTTTATAACTATATTACTACAATCTGCCTGTCACAGAGGCGTTGGTGCTTTGCACACGGTACTTAAGCAGTCTACATACGATTGTGAACTCTATTCCAACGTGATAAAGTTAAATTTAAATCGTGTATATGTTAATCCTTAACAAACATCCGAAAATGGCGTCTATAAAAATCGAGTCGAGTTTGCGTCTAATATTATCATTCCGTTCCGTTCTAACGCACCGAATGCTGCATATGGCTGTCTCTTTCTAATTTAGAAATTTCAACGTCCCTTATAAGGTTTGCGAAAACGTCGCCACATGTCACAGATATATTTATAATTTATATATTGTTTATAAGATTCTTTTGTTTTTAATACACAAAAAGAGTTTTTATATATAAAACGTTAATCAATGATTAGAAAGGAAATAGAAATTAATGACAGGTACAGAATCTTTTTAATTTTCCCGCCATTACACCAATTTGAATCAGTCATCAACCGATAGACGTTCACTGCTGGACATTGGCCCCTCCCCCAAAGTTTTCCACATCAATCGGCCTTCCTGTCAGCATGGCCTCGGGTAGCCCCTCGGGCACCAGAGGCCGGCGTTTGTTTCACCGGATTCATATGGAGGATTTGGGCCATTTCTCACCACACTGGCCCAACGCGCGTTCGTGGAAACCAGAGCCAAATGAAGTAAATGAAATTAATTCAGATGTTGTATAAATAACTGTCTAAACTATAATTGAATATCCATCCCATCCATAAGAGAAGCGTGGCGACGCGTTGTGAAGTTTGCCGCCAACACCTGAAGCGATGATCACGACCACCCTGTCAAATGTGCTAGCGACGGAGAAGAATTGTTTACTGGTGGTAGGTCTGTTACCGGAGACCGTCTAAGTAGGTACCACGGCAGCGCTTACTGCAGTCGACAAGTAGCTTGTAAAAATGATTGTGTTCCGGTTTGAAGGGCGCTGTAGGGTAATCACTTCGGTAATGAGATTCAACATCTTATGTCTCACGGGAGGGGCTCAATTTGGTGCAATGTATAACATTCTAACTAGCGCCACGTTGTTATGGGCAGGCATGTCACTCATTATTAAGTGAACGTCTCGCTCCTCTCGTTGCTTTGTTGAATAAAAAAAAAGTCTCTGAAGGAAACTGTAATGTTATTATTAAATTATAATATCCAAAGTTCACCTGAAGGTAAGTGATACACCTGATTATAACAACGTGACGCTCGTTAAAATGGTGCACACAGGATCACATTGCGCTATCAAATAATACCGATATAAAGCTCAGTGGTTCTCCATCGAGGAAATCGTGTAAATATCCTGTCCAGCCTGATCCTCAAAGGATACGTTCAGATATACCGTCACCGCTCTGATGTGTCTCTACTCTCATTCACAGTAAAGTTTACTGCACTGCAACACTATAAATCGCATTGTGTTCACGTTGGATCGTATACAACCCCCACCCCTCAACCCTGTTCGTACCTGTCTGATGTCTTCTTCGGGTTTTTATTTAAAAAAAAAAGTGGTCAAGATAAAGCTGATTGAGTACCGCTGCACAGGTTTACCAATCGCTTTGTATCTGGAGGTCTCCTGTTCCATTTCCGCGTTGACTGATGGAATGGCGACGGTGGTGACCATTCACCGTCATACTACCACCATAATATCAGAGCGCTATTCCAGCTGCTGAGAAAACTGTTTTTTTTTTTTAAGTAGTCACCCAGGCAAAGGGACGAGCGAGACGTTCACCTAATGGTAAGTGATACGCCTGCTCATAATGCAGCGCTAGTTAGGATAATATGCACTACACCACATTGAACGCTTTACTTTGAGACATTGGATGTTATGTCACGTTACCTCGGCAATTTCACTAGCAACAACGCCTTCGAAACCGGATCACGGTAATGTTAACTCACTAATGTTTATCGAAAATAGAAACTTTTATTGTAGGTAGATCTCTATTGCCGGAGACCGTCTAGGTAGGTACCACCGCAGTTCCTACTGCAGCCGACGAACTACTGTGTTCCGGTTTGAAGGATGTAAGCTAGTAAAATTACTACGGTAACGAGACTTGACCTCTTATCTCTTAAAGCTATGAGCGCAATGTAGTGATATGTATCTGTTCATCCTAACTAGCGCCATGTTATGGGTAAGTGTTTCACTTACTATCAAGTGATCTGTGATGCTTCGTTGAATAAAAAAAAAACTGCCGCACTAATCGTATCAAGAAACGGTACATCAGATGTGATGATGATGATGATGACCTCTAGAACATCAACGTCACGTCTCTCCGTTTTCCTTGCCATTATCCTATTTGGTGGTGAGGTCAGCTTTCTTTAATGTTCTCTACTTCGCTCTGTTCTCGACACCATCGTCAGTCACAATGCACTCTGCCTGTGCCTGTGGGTCTTCGACCATTCACCACACTATAGGTTTCTAATCGCTGTGCTGTGACGTCATCGCGAGTTCGAAGGGCGGAATTAAAAAAAGAACCCCCACTAACAACGAGCCCGCCGACCCATTCATTAGGAGCGGTGCTAATGAAGGAGCGAGACGGACGCGCCGGATGGATCATTATAATAATTTGACTCGGCGCCATAATTATACTGAGAGATCTGATAGCGAGGTGCGAAGGTGGTGATTGAGGATCTATCTGATCTATCGGATCTATCATAGATCAATTTGAGGTTATTAATTTTTTTTAATACTAAATAAATAGACGCGGATAAGTTATTGTTTACTAGTGGTAAGTACCACCGCAGCTCATATTTCTGATTACTGTATTCCGGTTTGAAGGGCGCTATAGCCAGTGAAATTAATATCATATGTCTTGAACGTTGAGCACAATGTGATGGTGTGTGTGTAATTCTAACTAGCGCCACGTGTTATAGGTAGACTAATCGAGTGTGCACGTATCCGGTTAAAGGGCATTGTTGTTAGTAAAATTATTGCAGAAACGAGATTTAACATTTTATGTCTTAAATGTAGAACACTATGTGGTGTTGTGTATATCATCCTATCACCTTGTTACGGACATTATTATTTACTATTGAGTGAACGTTTGCTCAGTCTCCATTTCTTAGTGTTGGTATTACCCGCAGATGAGAATAACAGTTACCTCCCTTTAGGCTCATCATCATCATTATCAGCAGATAGACGTCCACTGCTGGACATAGGCCTCCCCCGAAGATTCATCCATCCATTGCTCGCATCCAATGGGTTCGAGCGGTTCTCACCAGATCGTCTTATCGACTTGTTGGTTAGAAATGAATATTCTGCTTAAAGAATTATACTTAACTTACTAAGCTACTTGACTTGAAGACTTAAAGGGAATAAACGAGTATATATAAATTCTCTTTAAATACACGTGTGTATATGTATATATATATATATATATATATATATATAACTAGTCTGGCCAAAAATACTGTTACATAAAAACTTTTCTTTGTTTCAACTTTTTAATTATTTTAAATTTGGAACACGTGTATTATTTTAAAAACTTCTTTCGCTTTTGCGCCATTTTGTTTATCGTGTTCATTAATTATCAAATTACAATATGGCATGGGGTGGGAGCGTTAAGGAAAATAGGATTGCAGTGATCGCCTTGCGCAAGGTGGGTGTGGAGCCGAACCGGTCGGTCATATTTCAGACATTTCGAAAGCTGGGTATCATCAGCCTTATGTTCGTATATCGTACTATCAACAGATGCAACAACACTGCCTCTGTAGATGACCAGAAAAGATCGCGGCGGCCGCGTGCTGTTAGAACTACAAAGGCTGTTAATGCTGTTAAAGCCAGAACTCGTCGAAACTCAATTAGGAAGTAAATCAAAAAATCTTGTCGTGAACAATGAAGATTCCCGCCAGGACTCCTGTCGCGTATTATAAATCCAGACCGGAAGCTCGGAGCTTATCGTTGATGTACAGCCCCAAGATATGCCCTAAATCATATTTAGAAACTGCGTAAATCCATAGATTGGTGATACGTGGCCGAACAGATTGAAGGCTCGTATAAAAGCTAAAGGTGGTCATTTCGAATAAAATATTTTTTGCTGAAACTAATAAAAATGTAAAGTATACATTTTAATAATATTACATTATTTCATTAAAAAAAATAATTTTCATTTGTAGCGGAAGTTACGAACAGACCAGGCATATATATACTGTTAGCAGTGTTTTCAGTTAAGCGAATGCAAAGTGGACATTAGTTAAGTGAAAGGACAATAGGTCTCGTCCTGCGGCCGACGGCGGACGGTCACAATACCGATGTTGTCAGGTCGGAGACGGACGGACAGACGGACAAAAACAACATTTGGATGCGTTCATTATGCGGGCTCTGCTCCTAAGCGCGCGCTGCGTTTTGTCTCAACGACGGCTACTACGTGAGCGTTCGATACGGAGTCGAACGACATTATCACTGAAGACAGCGCCGTATCTGGATAACATGATGCAATTAAGATTTTAATACAAGCTGTTCCCTGTCTGCTATTCCTCACGTCACATTTTTTTTTATTCAATCAGGTAGGTAGTTAAGTGATACGTTGCGCTCATCGCCTGAGACATAAAATGTTGTTTCTCGTTACTCCAACAATTACATCAGTTATAGCGCCGTCCAAACCAGATCACGTACTATTTGTCGGCTGCAATAGAAACTGCGTTGGTACCTAGACGGTCTGTAGCAACAGACCTACCACCAGTAAAAAATTAGATTTGAAATTTGGAAAAAATGTTCCCGCCTCATCTATTTATTAACACCCCCGCAACTACTTTTGTGGAAAGAATTTTGTAAAATCCAATCTCTTGTGACCTCTGAACAGCAGAAGCAATATCTTCACTAAATTTTAAGTGTCTACATGTAATAGTTTTGGAAATCTCATGATGAGTACATAAATCTCTAGATATAGTGTATATACATAGATGTATATATATATCAATAATATCATTAGATTTATTAATTGAAAAAGGAAGACATACATAACATGTTACTTTATGTGACCGTCATAAGGGATGGTAACAAGGGGGGAGAGGAGACCAATTAATGCGACATTCATTCACCTTCGATTAGATGGTGCCCGCTTTCCAACAGTGCACGTCTTCCGACTATAATGATAATGATGATGATGATGATATAGAATTTGTCAAATTAAACACTGGTGGTAGTGTCTCTGTTGTCAGAGGTCGTCTAGATAAGTACCACCGCAGCGCTTAGTGCAGCCGACAAACAGTGCTGCGCGAACATATACTGTGTTCCGGTTTGAAGGGAGTTGTAGCTAGTGTAATTAGTCGGGACAACGAGACTTAACATCTTATGTTTAAAATCGGCAAGCATAATTTGGTGCAGTGTATATCATCCATACTAACGCCACGTGGTTATAGACAAGCATATCACTTACCATCAGGTGTATGTTCCGTTGGTAGATTAAAAATATGCCTAGACGGTCTCCAGCAATAGAGATCTATCACCAGATAAATTTACATAAAAATGAAGCTGTGGCACTAAAATAAGGAACGCTATATAATATTTTTTTATTATTATTTTTTTTATTAAATATATGCAATGGTTTTCAGAGTAGGGCTCCAGCGGCGAGTAAAGAGACACGCTGCCGTGTGTCGGAAAATAGCCGCATGTCGCGGCGTGTCGGAACCGTGTCCGAAATATTTGCTTTTTTAACATCCCCCAACATTGTTCAACATGTCCGCGCGACATTTTAGCGTTTGCGACATACTGATGAACTTAGTTTACCGCTCCATCCCCACCCTTAAAGTTATTTACTAAGCAACATTTAAAACATTAATGCTTTTAAAGTGTCTCAAGTAAATAATATCAATAAGTTCCTTTTTATCTGTAATAAGGCAATCGTTATCAGTCGATGGACGTCCACTGCTGGACATCGGCTTCCCTCATAGATCCCCAGCGAAAAGTTCATTGAGAGGAATTGGGCTTTAGTCCACCACGCTGGCCCAGTGCGGATCGGTGGGTGGTCAGAGCGTCATCTGTTATTCAGCAGGGTGCACCGCGTGTAGATGAGGTTGACTTGGTCTCCGTAAGTCGCTGGGCGGAACCCCTTACCCCACCCAAGGCAATATTTGACGTGAATTTCATATGGTCTCCAGTGACGATATGGATGTGGATGCTGGTACACCAACAGATTTGTAATATGAGGGTGTGTTAGCTAGTCATTATCATCACTCGGATGGATTTCTACTGCAGACCCCCCCAAGGATATCTACTCCAATCGTCTTTAGCTCGTTTGTCCACCTTGTAGAGATCCTCCAGCACTACGTCTGCGGTTACTCAACTGTCAATCCAGGACCTCATCATCAGCCGTCAGTGTTTTCAACAATGTCTTTATTGGTGGTAGGTTTCTTTAGCCGGAGACCGTCTAGACACCACCTCACCTTCTATATCTACCAACAAATAGTGTTGTGTAAATATTAGTTCCAGTTCGAAGGATGTTGTTGTTAGTGTAATTACTGCAGTATGGAGACCTAACATCACGTGTCATACGGAGACAAGCAAAGTGTGGTGTAACGTTTACGTATCACTTAACTTTAGGTGATCGTCCCGGTAGCCTCGTTGCTTTGTACAATAATTATCTTTAATACTATGTTGGTGACCGCAGCTGTTCTACGGAGCTTGTCATATCGGTATCTAGTCAGGTGGTGGTAAGTTTACCAGTAACCATACTATACAGTGTGGCTTTGGAATATAACCAGGGACTTCCGGTTTATAAGGCAAGCTGTTATCCACTACGCTGTGCAGGAAGATAAATGTTTTCTCTTGTGCCGTTTACTTGTATGGGAGAGCTTTGTGCGTTGAATCCGCCATGTGCATTTATAAACTTGTTGTATCTCTTTCTTTACTTTTATATATTTTATCATATGCAATAGGTAATAAATAAATAAGAGGTAATATTTAAAAAAAATCCATTGAAATGGTGAGTTTCCTTTCCAGTTACCTTTACCATTAATTACCATAACCAGCATATTCCGTTTGATAACTTGCATCAATTTTGTTAAGACTTATGCTTAGTGATGGACTCTCTTCTCAAAATGTATTCTACGCGATTTTTTTTATTTAATGAAGTGACGAGACGAGCGGGACGTTCACTTGATATTAAGTGATACGCCTACACATAACAACTTGCCGCTAGTTACGATGGTACAACACCACCTTGTGCTCGTCGTAGATATAAGATGTTATGTCTAGTAACAACAATAAATTTACTACCTACAGCGCCCTTCAAACCGGAACACAGTAATGTTAGCACAGCAATAGGCGCTTACTTATCTTTTTTTTTTGTTTCGTGGGAAATCTTCGTAAGATACCCTGCTTTTGGGGGGAAATCAGAGTTATATGAGATTTTTACTCACTAAAACTCTCTCGGTGGTCTGCATCAGTGCATTGGGAGAGGCTTCGGGATCTCTTACAGAACGCACCGGTGCACCTCTACACTTTGTGTGAACGCGTCTCTGAGGAGGGGCCTAACCCCCCTAGACACCATCGCTGAGCCATACGCTGTCCGACGCAGGTTCGCTTGTTGAGCGATAAGGGCCCCACCCTCAAGCCCCGCGAAACTTCTAGACCCTTTTAGTCGCCTTCTACGACAGGCAGGGCTCACCTTAGTCCTATTCTTACTAGCCCGAGACTACAAGGCTGACGGTGGTACCCACCTAGACGGTCTCCAGCAACAAAGACCTACTACCATAACTGGTCGTATATTCTTCTTCTTTGTCGTAACCTCATGACTGAGGGACATCATTATGGTGCGTTGTCCTGTATGGTGGTATATTATTTCCCTTTAAATCAAATCCGATTTATGTGGGAATAAAGCGCCGCTATGATCCGGTCGGATGTACCCGGGCGTGCAATACTTGGAATTATTCGCTCTTGCCCTTTGTCCGTGGTGGTTGTTTTTGTCTCTCCCCCTCCCGTACTGCTGATGTGCCGCGGCATCCGGAGCTCGTGTCGGACACGAGCCGATGTTTGCTTTATAACCGATATACAAAGATTCACTAACAATGATAGAATATATATATATATATATATAATTCATCATTATCATTGTCATCAGCCTTTATTTATCCACTGGTGGATATAGGCCTTCCGCAATGTCTTCTACCGATTCTCAGCTTTCCGCATCCGCCCACTTCCGACCGCTCTGTTGATGTCGTCGGTCCATCTGGTGGGTCCGGTCACGCGGTCTCCACTGCAAGACTTTTCTCCCCCATGTATATATCATATTATATTAATTTAAAAGCACACTTCAAACCGGAACACTGTAATATTTGCTTATTTCTACCTAGACTGTGTCCGGCAACAGAGATCTACCACCAGTTATATATAAAGATATAAACTATGAAATAGGATTTTAAAAATTTAAGTTCTAAACCATACGATTTTACTTAGTTTATTATTTTTTTATATATATCCTACTATAAATCCTTTTATTTTTACATATCCTTTAATTACATATAGATATTTAATTAAATGAAAAAAATAAATAAATTAGGTAGTATCGATACGAGTTAAACCTAACTCCTGATGAGGTATGAATCTGTATTTGACTTCTAGCTAGTTGGAATCTGCACAGATTATGATTAACGATTTGTGAATTAGGGGTGTAAGGGTTCCCGCACAACGACTTACGGGATCCTAGCTAACCTCACCTGTTCGTGGTACACCCTGCTAATCAACAAATGAGGTTCTGGCTACCATCAACCCGCCTTTGGCCAGCGTAGTGGGAAATGGCTCAAATTACCCTTAGATGAATTCCTACACGATTGTGTAGGAAACTTTGGGAAGGCCTATGTCCAGCAGTGGACGTCTATCTGCTGATGATGATCTTACTTACAACTACGTATTTTCAAAAGCTACAGCGTCTGTCAAACCGAAATTTGGTCTTAACTGATACTACCTTTGATCGTAACCTTCACTAGATCGTCGATAGGAAGTCCAGGGAAGTAGTTGGATGCGTGCAGCGCAGGATCGACCGATGTGGTGATCTTTAGAAGAGGCCCGTGTCCTCCAGTGGACGTCTGTCGGTTGATAATGATGATGATGCCGATGATGATGATACTACCTACCTACGGTGTTCGGTAAAAGGAGCCATCATCAGTCTAATCTGATACTTTCAAAGAATCAAGCATGAAAGTAAATCATAAGACTTGTTTAGAGTTTTTTTTTAAAGTATGCAAAGTCTACACACGAGTACAGTGGAAATGGAGTGGAATGTATTCGCTCGCGTCCGTTTCCGGATGTTTTCGGCGATTGACCGATTAACCGGCGCGATCGCGTAACTCCATTTCGAATTGACTTAATGGTCGGTAAGTTTTGTCTTCATCCGCCGTCGGGACGCCACCCCCACAGGGCGCGACGAGGGAGGTCCTTTTTAGCCGCGACCATCGCAGATTTATTTCCTTGTAGGGACGCGCCGCGTCCGAGCGTATCGACAGCATCTGTGATCCAAAACGACAATAATTATATTGATATAATTATATCAGTGATACTATTTAATTTGAATATAGCTCGGAGATGGCGGCTATTGGGCTCAAACAGGACAAGATTGTGTTTAATGCAATACATCGCCCAGCAGTGGGCATCTATCGGTTGAAACTATGTTGATGACAATGCTGATATTATATATGAAGCCACTGGATGCGAACAACGCGGGACTGATCTATGTTGATATCTTTAGGGAAACTTATGTCCAGCAGTGGACGTCTGTCGGCTAATGATGATGAAAATATCAAAATATCTATTTAATCTCAGCACTTTTGCCATTTTATAGGTAATTCAGTGATTCCATCACAGAAACAATTTGAGATCCAGAATAAAAAGTATCGAGAAAGAAAGCAGTTCGCTTCATAGGAATAGAATATAATTCTATCTATTCTATCATCAGTCGATAGACATCCACTGCTGGACATAGGCTTTCCCCAAAGATCTCCACATACAGTCAGCATGGCCTTCGGTATCGCTGGGCACTAGGGTTTGTCATATGTATGGGTTCACATGGGGGTATTTAGGCCATTTCCCACCACGTTGAACCAATGCGCGTTGGCGGGAGCCAGAGATTCGTTTGTTGATTAGCAGGGTGCACCGCGAGCAGGTGAGGTTGGCTTGGATCTCGGGAGTTGTTGTGCGGGACCCTTTACACCCCCCATTAATTATTATTGTTGGTAAGAAATTGATTAAACTCAAAAAAATATGGTAATCTGTTGAAGCAAGATTCCGTGGAGTACGATGGGTGTCGTAGACATTACACGTAGAATCGCAGCACGAGAAGTTTAGGGAAAAAACAAATGGCGCGAAAACAAATAAATATCTAAATTCTGAAAAGAGAATTTTTTTGTTTACTTCTTTAGTATTCCATCAAATAAATCAAAATAATCTAAATGTTTTTTATGTAAACTTAAAATTCTGTCTTTCGACTACAGCCTCCTCTAGAGATCCGTTGTAGACCAGCAACTTCATTCACATCGTCTTCCGGTCGTCTATTCTATCTCCCTTTGCTCTAAGCCAGATACAAATATACAAGGACAAATTACAGGACATCAACGTGCTCAGTTCTCCAAAGGAGCTTAATATTAAAATACTTATAAGTTGAAACTTAAGAACTTAGATTAACATTTACTTGTTGCAAAAATTATTTATAAACATACTTTCTAAATTTGTCAATAATTTTCTTTTTGTATTGATTCAGAGATACATAGATAATAGTTTATGATGGCATTGGTTCAGCTTTCATATGCTTAAAGCCCCGTGCCATGTCATCGTCATCATTATCAGCCTTGGTTTATCCACTGTAGGATATAGACCTTCTCCAACGTCTTCCACCAAATGCGATCCTTAGCTTCTCGCATCCACCCACTCCCGACCGCTCTGATGATGTCGTCGATCCATGTGGAGGGAGGGCGTCCTACATTCCTACGGCCTGTTTGCGCCCTCCAAGAATTTTCTCTTTCATCAGTCGTCACCGACGCCACAGACATGGCCACTGTCATTTCAGCTTGCCGATTTTTAGAGCTACATCGACAACTTTAGTTTTTCGTCGAATTTTTGCAATCAGGATTTTGTTCCTTGGAGAAATGCCAAGCTTAACTAAGTATCACTCAATGTGCCACTTTGGATAGGTGGACCAACCTGGCTGTCAGGCGCCATGTCTCGACGCCGCAAGTGATGGGTAGGTGGGTGCCATATAGTCTCGGTCGGTGGTTCGTGGGCTTTGAAGGTGGAGGCACTCATTGCTCAAAAGCGACCCCGGGGTAAACAACAAGTATGAAGTGGTCTCGTGACCTATTGGTCTAGTGGACTTGTTTTAGACGTAGTGCCGGGAGGTATGTTCGGTAGGAGATCTCTGGCCTCCGGCAACGCACTCGGCATGACCACCGAAGAAGTCTTACCTCGTTCTGGAGGTATCTTTTTAAAGAGTTCTCCTCTGATAACAAAAAAAAGACAACGCTACGAAACATTAAAAAAACATTGGCAAACCCAAAAGTAGATAGGTGCTGTTGTCGGAGGTCAGAGACGATCAGATAGTCATGATAAACACTTCTCTCTCTCTCTTTCTCTTTGGAGTCAGTTTTCTTTATTTATTTTTTCTTGTCCACTTCGATATTATTAACAGTCACTTGGCACTCAGACATTTCTCTTGACATTACATTTTCCACCTAGCTTTAGGTCTGCCTGCGGGTCCTGGGCGGGAAAGCTGCAGCGCCGAGTTGCCAATTTCATTGCATAATATTTATTTAGAAAAAGTCGCTTCTTTATTATCCTTCCATTATCAGTCACATCACTATTGTACGTTTTTATATATAATTAATTTAATATATCAGTCGCGACGAAATCATTCCGTCATGACAGGACCTTCAGCCAATTATCCGATTCCTTTTCTCAAGCTCCATCAGCGCAGCGCACCGCCTACAACTGATGCTTCCTGCCTACGTTAAGGTCTAAAGCTCAGCAGATTTTTTTACCTTCAGCCGTAAACTTATATTTGCTTTGTATAAAAAAGCGAAGTAGGTTTTTACGGTGTCCGAGGATGGACCACACAGGATGTCCGTTATCACGGAGTTTTGCGAATCCATTGTTTTGCAGTCTTCTGATAATTTTGTGTCGTTCTGCAGTGAAGTTCGAATTGGTGC
Source organism: Ornithoptera alexandrae (assembly GCA_029030555.1). Taxonomy (NCBI): domain Eukaryota; kingdom Metazoa; phylum Arthropoda; class Insecta; order Lepidoptera; family Papilionidae; genus Ornithoptera; species Ornithoptera alexandrae. The sequence continues at coordinate 10,052,557 of JARDVY010000034.1, forward strand.
TTAAACTAATGTCGTTCCCTCATCATCATCATCATCATTATTATTATTATCCTCATCGTTATTACGATCTATTGTTTTTCCATTTTAAACATAAGTGTTCACAATTTCTATCGCTATCGTTCTGATGCTACGATCTTCATCAGGTCTGTAGGTCCACGCTGCGTTTATTATTACCTGGTCTTCTTTTTAAATAAACTCTCTGCCTCATCCTCCGTTCTATCTTTGATCCATATAATTTAGTTATTAGCAATTCATTATTGGTTATACCAAAATTTGAGATCCATTATTTATATATAAATTACTTTTGTGTATGTATTTTTAAAACATCATCATATTAACCGTTGGACGTCCACTGCTGGACATAGGTTTCTAGCAATATATTCTATAGAAAACGGTTGAAGATTGTATAAATTGTAACTCTTTTATATATAAAAAACTATGTGTAAATATTATAACTGCGAGGGTGCCTGCCTACTGAATAATTTCTATACAATGGCAACATTATTATAAATGTAAAATATTTCTCATAACTCGTAAAGGTTTGTTTCGTTTTGCTTTTGTAAGGGTCGGCTTTGAACCCAAACGCGTACAGTTGTAATTCGCTCGATGGGCCTAAGCGGCGTCATTGTTCCGCCGTAATATCATTCCGGAGTGATCAATCATTTGTCGGGACGATAATCATGATTTGTGCGTTTGTAAAAACACTGTCGACGCTTTAAGCGACGCTACCGGTCCCGGGTTTGAGGCCGCGTCGTATTTTGAATGCTCGTTTGTGCTTAACTCAATTATTAAGGAGCTCCTATGGCGCAGCGGTTAAATGCTTGCTAAAAGTTTGGTATATACAATTTAATTTAAAGATTCCCTTCTCATTAAATAGATTAATATTTATCCCAATCCATCTTATCATAGATGTCCACAGCTGGGCATAAGTCTTACTTTGGTTAACTATGCACAGTACTACTTAATATTATTTAAAGAGTGCCTTGAGACATAAAATATTCTCTCATTACACTAGTAATTTCATCAGCTACGGCGCCCTGCAAACCGGAACACAGTAATGTGTGCACAGTACTGTCTGTCGGCTGCAGTAGACGCTGCGGCGGTACCTACCTAGACGGTCTCCAGGCAACAGACTTGTATTGACTGTTGTGTGTTGCTTACATTGTTATAATAATTACCATCAGCCAGGAGTTGAAGTAAGTTATTCCGGTGATCATTTATCATGTGATCGGTAATAAATTCAATTATATCACCGTTCACCATCTTCGTATGACTTATTGTATTTATTACCGGGGGAAAATTTAAATCATGTTGTATTGATTGCGGTCCCGGGTTCCGTATACAATGCGGCGTGCTTAGTGTAAGAGTTTTTATTTGGCCGCCCCAATAACGTCTTAATGAGACAGCTTGATGTATCCCCTCGGGGCGAGGGTCGGTTCCGCGCCGCGCTTCATCGAGCTGATGTGATTGTGGAAAAAAAAGCGGACCCTCGAACTTATCCGCCGTAAATCAATAATTCGCTGACATCGGTTATGATTCATACGCCGCCGCCGCCATTGAATACGGCCTGCGCTGGCGCTTCGCCCCCAGCAAAAACTTATCCGACCTCGGCCTTCACTCATTTGATGATGACTTTGGGAGCGACAGTCAGAGAGCTTTAATATCCGATGGAAATGAAATGTTCCACAAGTAATATCTCTATGAATATAGTACTTACTGGTGGTAGGTACCACCGCAATGCCTATTGCAGCCGACAAATAGTGCCGTGCAAATATTACTGGATTCGGGTTTGAAGGATGCTGGAACTAATGTAATTACTGGAGTAACGAAATTCAACATCTATGACTCAGGCGACGAGCGCAATATGGTGCAATATATATCTTCCTACCTCCAACAACAAAAGATCCATCATCAGTGTAAATTCTATGAGGGATAAGAAATATGAGGAGTATCCTCTACGAGATTGTGTCATATTCAGCACCTGCTCCCGCTCTACGTTGAGCTTCGAGAGAAATGGCTGCCAATGGAAGCGGTACATCAGCTCCGAGGTGATGGAAACGTGATCCTTTTTATTTACGTACACACAACCTCGCCGCAGGACACGACAGCCTGCGCGGTACAACATGAATAGAGTTAGGGTGACCAATTCAAAATATTCAGTAGGACAGGGTATATTTACAACTACGCTTAACGTACCACTGCAGCTTCCATATCCGCCGCCGAACAGTTTTGAGCAAATGTTACTTTGGTCCGGTTTACAGGGCGCTGTGGCTAGTGAAGTTATTGTAGTAGCGAGACTAAACATCCTATGCCTGTCGAAGGGTGTAATATAGTGCAGTGTATATCACCCTAACAAGCGCAACGTTATTGTGATCAGGCGTTACCAACCATCAAGTGATTGTCACACTCGTCTCTGCGTGTTGCAAATTAAAACTATTTTCTCTATGATATAATTTTATGTAATACCCTAAATTAAAGTCATGTTGTTATGGATTAAGTTACCAGCAGATGAAGTCGGTATCTCTTCGCTATACCCTGGGCATCGGCTACTGAACCGCGAAAACATGGAGACCAGTTCTATTTACCGCTCCTAGTTCTTCTTGACGAAGAGAACTATTCAAACCCTTAAAGAACATATTAATGATTTAAAGCACCAACGATCTTGAAAGTCTGTTTTCTGTGACCAGGTTTTGCATCATATTAACCACCTCATTAGATTAAACCATAAATATTCTAAGAACAGATTTCGATTAAGGATAATTCGAGAAGTCATTGAAATAAAAAATAAAAACATTCTAATTTCAATAGAGAATATGGTTGGGTACTATCATCAGCTTGGGGTCTCATTATCTATCTGGTCACCAAGCACTTCAAGACAAAGTGAGCTTAGATCGGACTGTTAACAATTATTAGAGTTGTAGGTACTCTGTGATGAGTATGAGGACAGGACATCAATTAGCTTTGTCCTCCAGTGACCATAGCTTCCGCAAAGCAGGCCAACAAGAGACGCAGAGAGAGAAATGAAAAAGAGTAGGTTGCACTAAAAACGTTGTGGTAATAAAATAATAGCATTACACTCTGTTGCAAAACTTACTGCTGGGCTAAGACGTCACTCGAGGATCTCCTTACTGATCGACCCTGCGATGTCCGCATTCAGCAGCTTCTAGGGACCTTTATCTGATCTTCGGTCTATGGTCAATATTGGCGACCTTAGTTTTCTTAGGGATCTTAGGCAGGAACTGTCATGCAGGGAATATATGGGTATAGTTGTATACTTCGTGATAGGCTACTGTCTCGAATATTGGTATTACGAAGATCCAGAGAGATCCAGTTTATGGATACAATTGTATACTCCGTAATGACTTACTGACGCAAGTATTGGCATTATAGAGATCCAGAGAGATTCAGTTGATGGATACAATAGTATACTCCGTAATGACTTGTTGAGCAAAGGCAACGTACAAAAGATGTATGATCCTTATAAGGATTCGCGGTATGACAAACAATAGTGTGATCTAGGGTCTACGGTCGCACCATCTGTCGAGTTGTTTGAAGACTTCTTGTTACAGATTTAAGTTTAATTAAGCTTCCATTAATATAAGAAATGTTTCAATTTAACGTTGTGAATATCAAGAGAAAACTAAATATGATATTTATTGTGACCCTACAGGTCGCGGGGTCGGATCGGTAGCGGAGATGTAGCGATAAGGTATCGTGTCGTGGTAGAGGTCGCCGCTCCTGTATTGGGCCCCCATTGTCTGACGGCTGCTCACTCGCGCCGGATTCCGACGCTCCTTTATTTTACACACCGCAACATGTTCCAATGTTCAAATATAAGACAACACATACAAAAAAATAATAATCTCTAAAGTATTATAATACTAGGAAAGCTGTGATACATCTCCATTGTCGGAGACCGTCCAGGTAGGTACCACCGCAGCACCTATTGCACCTGATAAACAGTACCGTGCGGACATTACTGTGTTCCAGTTTGAAGGGCGTTGTACCTAGTGAAATTACTGATAACAAGCTTACCATCTTATGTCTTAAGCGACAAGTATAATGTAGTGTTGTGTATATCATCCTAACTAGCGTCACGCTCTTATCAGCAGGCACTACAAACATACGAAATACATATATAATAAATGCGAATATAATTATAATAAGAATACAAATTTAGTATTGAGGGTATACAGAAAAAGTACACTATTGTTAAAATATTATCAATGTTTTAGTTAAGTTGAAAACGTTGCCCGCTCATAACTTAATCATAACATATATCTTTGTCAATACAACAGAGATTTATACGAGTAAATATATTACCTAACCGAGATATATTTTTTACGATTTTAAAATCGGTTCGTATCGATACATCGGATAAAAACCGAAACGTTATTGTATGATAAATGAATCGTTTACGGCTGCATTGAAAAATAATTTCATAAAAATCGATATCGCATCGATGGCAAAATAAAATGAGTTAGAATCGTGAATTCCGTTCGTCTGGAGGCGGGGGCTGCAGCAGCAAAAATCGCGCCGCGCGCATGCAACATTTCGCGAGCACCCCGAAAATAAATGATTCGCCTCGGAGCGGGAGTAGGGGTGATCAATCATAAACCTCGTGCCCCGGTGACAGTATCGGCGGGCCCATCGCTGGGCAGCGGCCGCCCGACGAATTGTGTTTCTTGCCCACGGGAGCAACAATTAACTATTGTTTATGGTATCGCGGATCGAGACTCCGCAAATTAGTCGCGACTCGGCTGCAAGGAACCGAGCGACTCTGTGTTGCCGGCTGTACTTACTCACTCGGTTCAGAGTGATCGACTGGGACATTATTGTACGGCCGTATTAACATTCACCTGATTGTAAGTGATAACAATGTCCATAGCAACGTGGCGTTAGTTAGGATGGTGTACACAGCACCACACTGCACTCGCCGTACCCTTTGTGATTACACTAAATACAGCGCGCTTCAAACCGGAACACTAATTCTTGCAGAGTACTGTTTGTCGGCTGCATTAGGAGCTGCGGTAGTACCCACCTAAACCGTCTCCAGCAACAGAGACCTACCACCAATAAAGTTTAGTATGTATACACAGCGTTAAACTTTGGACATGTTTCCGTAGGGTAACACGGAGGTCCTTTATTCGATTCCAGGGCCACATGGGATCTTAGATAGTCGAAGGCTTTTTAGGCTTGGATAGTCGTCGTTAGGTGATATATTACTTCTACTTCTAGACTAGTTTGTTTTACTACCAAAGACTACATCGCCAGTTACCATCAGGTGGAATCGTAGTCAAGCGCTAGTATATACAATTAAAAAAAAATATATAAGAACGTGGGTCAACATCACATCTTTCGAGGACCTTTTTGAAAGAGTCTTGATAAGTTATCAATCAACTTTCAAGCATGAAGAGGCATCATAAGAAGACGGAGGCTTTATTCAGATTCCACCCTCTTAATGTAAATCTACCGTCATAATAATATCGCTGTCTTCCGGCTGTCAACATGGAGGGTTGTAATAATTTGAACTAACACCTTTATTGTAACTTAACCATCTAAGGTTGAGGTTAAGTGTTAACACAGGTTAGTCAAAAAAATATGTTTTATCTATTTCTTACACATATACCGGAAACTATATAGAAATATATATCTAAATAATATTTGTACAGCTTCCGTTTCACACGCAAAACCTAAGGTAACCGGTGGTAGGTTTTGTAGGAAAATGATCAAACATTACTATGTTCTGGTTCGAAGGACGCTGTATATAATGAAATTACTGCGGTAACTAAATATACCTATTATGTCTACCGCGAGGAGTACAATGTTGCCTTGTATATAATTCTAACTGTTGCCGCGTCGTTATGGACAGGTGTATAACTTACCATGGAACTTTCAACTCTGCTTTTACTTGATGGTACCACAGCACTAGCTCCTTCCGACGTATCCGAAGTATCCGATATAAATAATAGGTATACATTCAGTGTGTCACATTAAGCAGTATAATGCTCATAGAAATATTCCGTGAGCGGCGGTTCGCGCAAAACAGTTGTAGTTTTTGTTTACGTCCGACAAATTCCACTGTAGGTCCTATAGAAGATGATTCGGATGCTGTGGCTCCCAAATCATATTTAGCTTTTTGCGCACCAACTAAACGGTGTTTGTTTGTTGTTTTGTCTCGCTCCCGCTCACAGTACACCTGCGATGTAAAGATGAATCAAACGTTTAATCTGTACTTATTCTAATTTGTATGAAAATGGCTACTTTTCTATCTATTTCTAGAATTTTAATAATAGCATAATTGAAATATATTAAATAACCAAAGGAAGTGTAAGAGGCCAGCACAACATCTCACGGGACTCAGGCTAATTTCACCTGCTCGTCCTCCCAACAGGTTCCGGCCTTCCCCCCAACGGGTTCCCGCTCTGTCGTGGCGGAAGGGCTTAGTAACCGTGGACCGACACACGGTGAAGCGAAGTGGAACCCACCCGGCCGGCCCGCGGCCGAGGGCCGGACGACGCGGCCGCTCCAGGTTCGAGCACCGATTGGATAACTGTAGCTCACCGGAGCGGCCGCTTTATGCTGCCCATTCTAGACGGCTGCAAGGACGGTTTCATATTGCCCTCTGCAACCGAGGTGAGATCGCGGAGGGAGTACCCTCGGCGATCAAACGGTGTCGCACTGTGGATGCTGCGGCGTTGGGGCCGCAGGGGAAGAGTAGTGTCGGTATTGCGATGCGCCGCTCTCTCTATCCTCCGCGGCCGTATGACGGGTGGCAGCGAGCCCAAGATCGGATCTGCCGCAGGGAGTCGGGAGAGTTTTCTCTCTTGGCTCCCATGGCCTCTGGCTGACGGGTACGGGAGATCCCGTTGCCCGCACGACTGAAAGAGGCCGAGGACTGGATGGTGCGAAAGCGTTTCCGAAACCTCGCCATGAGGCGACAAGGTGGAACATCGTGGGGGTTTTAGTCGGTGCAAGTCCGACATAACTTGTCCTTGCTCCCGCAATGGTGGGTATGCGCAAGCATTTCCTCCACGTTAAAAAAAAAACCTCACCTGCTCGTAGTGTACTTTGCTAATCAACAAATGAGGCCCTAACTGCCGCCAACCCGCATTGAGCCAGTGTGATGAGAAATGGACCAAATCCCCTATATGAACCTTTACATACGACAGCCCCTTTTGCCAAGCGGTATTAGAGACCATGCTTACTGTATATGAAATCTTTGGGGAAGACCTATGTCCAACAGTGGACATCTATCGGCTGATGATGTGAATGGCCAAATCAACAGAGGAAATGGTTCATAACAGTAATAGTTTTTTCCTATTTGAACGACCGATAGATCATCTAGTTTATTTAAATTCTCCCCACCACAGTAGTCGTCCGCCGAATTTTATATTTAAATTTCTTAATGTTGGAAATTAGGTTCCCCAAGAAAGGGGATTACTATCTTAAAATAGGTGGAGAACACTTTATGGCTGTGTAGAAAACATTTCTGCCCTTTTCCTTCTAAATATTTTCTTGATAATACTACACTACGTTAAATACAAATAAGTCTATCAACATATGCATTGAGAGTAAGAGTTGTATATGCTCTTATTACTTAGTCTTCTTCCATTCATTCTCCCACCAGATGCCGTTTACACAAGTACTTTTCTCTATATTTATTAATACTTCGGATAATATTCAAACTGGTCCCATAAATAATGTTATATTGGATGATTAATGGAGGTAAGTTATTCTGCCAATTGCAGGAGTACTGCGGGTGAAATTCCCATCCCCGGCATATCTGTGCTGCATTTATGATATAATTTTTTGGTGCGTACAAGGGATGAGGCGCCGACAGCGCTATATTAATAAGGACCTTCTTGCACGCCTGCGAGATATAAATATGCCATTATTGGCACTTGCAATCAAATACCCGCCGCGGATATCTCACTAACCCGCGCCGCCAGAAACATAACAAGTCTTAGCAAGTTTCCCATTAATCATATGAAAGTTTATTTTATTACAAACCCTTAGTAAATTTACTAATAATAATATTATAGACGATTGAAGTAATAGTATCAGACCAGTTAAGAGAAATCTCCTGCTGAAACATCGGTAACCTCACTCTATCAGTGAATGGTGAGAATCGATGTACGAAGATGTATGGTAAGTTATTAAGATTATGTTCCAAGTTTTTACTTAGTTAACTTTAGAAACGTTATCATATTATTTTTTAAATAAAATGGTTAAATACCCTAGTTAAATGACAAAGAGGAAACTGTGAAGAGCTAGAAGCTTGAGAGGATGCGCGAATATAAATGTTTGAATACGTATCTTAATGAAGCTTGACCAAGTGGACGAGAAGACGCATTCTCAAAGTTGTCAAAATATTCTGTTGTCGCCATTTTAAAATAACTTCGCACGTCCGTCAACTAAAATATTCCTCTCATCATTCTTTACGGATCTAAATTGGTCTATAAAAGACCTCAAAAAGAGTTTGTAATATGGTCATACCGTCGCTGAGCTGGACCGCTAAAGTATCGAAGGAGGAGATCCTCCAACGTGTAAACAAAAACGCGAACTTCTGCTGACCGTATGAGGAGAGTTCCTTACTTCCACCATTTCTTTGCCACTATGTGTACGAACTGGTCCAGATCACCTAGATGGACAAAGACACAGCTAAAAAGATTTTTGGTCGCAGAAAGGAATAGCCTAACATTACGGAGTGGAACGAGATTGGGAGTGGCGCTCAAAACATGTTAACCTGATGTTAGGATGATATACACTGCACACACAGTGTGCTCATCACTCCGAGACATATACCGATGTCTCATTACCCCAGTATTTACACACGCTACAGCGCAATTCAAACCAGAACATAGTAATGTTTGCACAGTATTGATTGTCGGCTGCGATAGGAGCTACTTTGGTACCTACTTAGAAGATCACCGGCAACAGAGACACCGCCAGTAAAGATAAGGATTGAAGAATATAATCAAAATCGGCCGAGTGACCGACATCCTTGGTTAGTCAGAAAGACGGAGAAAATGGAGATTAATTGAATCACTAATATTATTTATTTTCGTATGAATATGAGTATGGTTGTTAAAATGATTGTAGGCCGCCATTTTGATCGGCAGCAGTAGGACGGCGTTGCGTTGCAATTGTATAATTAAAAGTAAATTAACTCAATACAGTTAATTTCTTAGTATCATATAAATAAATAAACAGCCGATTTAATGATCCCACTGCTGGACCTTTTCTAGGAAAGAGTCAGGACCATTTATCCAGCAATAGCCAAGTACAGATTAATGTATATCACAAATCTACGAAAGCCGAGTTGAATGTATCTGTGTACTATCAAGTTTTTATCGTTTGACTTTTTTTTATAGATTGTAATTATCATTAATATGTGTTCATTAAATTCTAATGACACATTCAAATCACCATTTGCTCATCACCAAAATCAATGTGACGGTGAATACGTCTGGTATTATATTAAATGTTGATTGCCTATTTTTGTTTCAGGTATTAACATTTTAATAGAACATCCCTGTGTTTGCTGTGAGTAGTTATACTTAAGTTATTAAAATCAATATTAATGAATAAATTGGGTATGAGCTTAGTTCTTGATATTCGTTCTCACTGTCTCATTTTTTTCTTCACCGTTCGTTAATATCTCCCTTGTAATAGATTGTAAAGGTCACGGGACAAGATTGCCCTTAACTGGAAATATTCCCTCGTTAGTGTCTTATATAGCAAGCAGAGTGCTATTTTATTTCTAACTTTAAGTTTAATTTTAATTATTTTTATTTAAATATAAGTTTACTAATAGGCTACTTTAATAGTGAAACCACAATCACCTGGAAGCAGCCTTTCATACAAAGGTCCAACACAAAACCAGTGTTACTGTTTTCAATAGTAGCATTTACTGACTTGGAACTCTAGATTTATTGTAATACTTAATTTATATATATATGAGTGAAAGTGTTTCCGTTCAACCTCTTAGGGAGCCCAGGTCAACCTCACCTGCATGCACCTTGCTGAATGACAGACGAGACTCTGACTACTCACCAACCTGCACTGGACCAGCGGCCCAATTTCTCTCAATGAACTCCAACAAAATATGGAGATCTTTTGGGGAGGTCTATCGGCTGATGGCGATGATGATATATAGAGAGAAAATATATTTTTTTCGAGACACAATAGTCAAAAAAAAAAAAGTTTTCTCACTTTCTTTCACAATGCATCTTCTCCGAACGAGACAGCCTCTCCGTCTCCGTCAGCCAACAAACGTCCTCCGCTCCTTGATAACCAAAAATCAAACGGTTAATTCGTAAGAGGCCGGTGCCCTAACTCATTCGGAGGCGTCGTTCCCTCTTTATCAGCGTATCTTTCGGTTTAACAAGCGGTGATTAATGGTCGCCGGGCCCGCTGGCACCGCCGGCCATTTAAATTTACCGTTCGCCATCAACGCATATTTACAACTGGTAAGGTTTTCTTACAAGTTGCATTAAGTTACAGTGCCCTGCAGACACTGTATTGGATTCAATTAGAAGCTGTTTCGCTTGTAGCATTATCAACGAAACCAGACGTATGGATATATCATCATCATCATCATTTTCATCTATTGTCGCTCTTCATGTTATTTAGAAACAATTGTTTAATTACTTGCTAAGAAATTTAGAGATAAAGTTACCAGATGTTGTTTTCACTTTTTATATATCATCATTATTTCAGTGATTTGTTGTCCTTCATGTTATTAAAAAAAAATTCCTTAAAAAATTCACATTCAGTTAAATATGTTGCTTTTTTCTATTTACTGAAGCGACGAGATGAGCGGAACGTTCACTCGATGGTAAGTGTGCCCATAACAACGTGGCGCTAATTAGCATGGTATACACAGCACCACTAGTGCAAGTGGAGTGTAAGGGGTCCAAGTCAACCTCACCAGCTCGTGGCGCACCCTGCTAATTACCAAACGAGGCTTAGGCTCCCACCAACCCGCATTGGGCAAGCATGGTGGGACATGACCCAACTCTCCCCTTATGAACCCCTATAAATGTGGAGATCTTTGAGGGAGGTCTGTCCTGCAAAGGACATCTACCAGTTGATAATAATTATATTGCACCATAGTGCGCTCGTCGTCTGAGACATACGATGTTGAGTATCGTTACCCCAGTAATTACACTAGTTACAAATTCAAACTTCAATCCGGAACACAGTATTGTTTGTTGGCTGCAATAGGCGCTGCAGGCAACAGTGACCTACCACCAGTAAAACTTACCAGTTACTTTTTATATATCACATCTTTATCTCGGCCGTTCGCTGTCCGCTTGACAGAGGTCTCTTGTTTGTAATGATGATGAGCGGGATCGAGAGAGGAAAGAACTCGCTCGGAGACGAATTCGCCGTGGCGTTAGTGAGCGGCGTGACGGCGCACAGGTGAATGGTGTTCCCCTACTTTAATAGGGACTTTGGGGTAGTTGGCAATTAGGATTGGGGTTCTCATCGTCTTCTAAACGACCCTGAGGAGGACGATGGCTGTATGTGGTCTGTAGCCATTGAAGTACCCACGAGGTTGGTAGGGTCTTCATAAAGCAGACCCCGCGATGGGTTATCCCAGCACAGCGTCAGGGAGGCCGTGCTCGTGTTTCGAGCGGAGACACCGTGACCAATCTAAACACCGAAATTGACCACCGAGGGGGTTTTAGTGGGTAAAAATATCTACATAACTCTGACTTTCCCTCAGAAGACAGAGTATCTTTTCGAAGATTTCTCCCCCGAAACCAAAAAATCAAAACGCTTGTTTGTATATTATTAACATATATATTTATTAACTATGGTCTGCGAGATGTCACTGTGTTGAATGTGCACACTATGCTATACCTGCCTGTTGATTGTTTGAAAACTGATATTTGTTCAATATTTAATTGTATATTTTAATTAATTATAGATCATAACTTCTTTTTTCACTTGAATGTTTTTAAGTCCAAACTATGGCCAAAGCTGTGTGCGCCTACAACACGCAAACATATTTAATATTGTACGCTATACCTAGAACGTAATATAGTATACAATATGTTATGCTGTCGGTGTATCAATAAATAAATAAATATTTATGATGATGTGGTGTATGTTTACCACCGGAACAGCAGGATGCAGTTTATAACAATCGTGCACTGGACGTTGCAATTGAAAGACAAATCTAAAACGTCACTAAATCAACGTCGGACATAATTAAGCCGCTAACCCGGGCCAGTAATCGATTGAGTGCAAAACAATCGATTATAATCGAGGAATCGATCATCGTTACCATCGGGACCGGTAGCGCCTTCATTACTATACGGGAGCCGACGGCAAATCAAAGCGCAGACAGACGGACGGACCAGAGGGCACAATCAGATATTTACAAGCAGGGCTCGCCGCACCCGCATCCGCACCCGCTCCCGCCCACCTTCAGCTACCTGCTGACTTATACGAGGAATCGTGCGGTGGTTTCAGGTTCGATGCTTGTTTTAATATTTCGAATGAATTGTTTAAAACCCAATTATAATCGAGTCTTGAATTCGATGTGTTCCACAAACCGCGGTCTTGTGCTGTTTGAATCCAGTGGCTCCTAGCAGTTTTTTTTCACCTCTGTCCATCTAGTGGGGGGTCTGCCAACACTAGTGGGGGCCGGTGCGGGGTAGCCATTCCAGCACCAGAGAAACCCCAACATCCATCGTTTCTACGAACTATGTGTCCCGCCCATTGCTACGTCAGCCTCGCGATACGTAGGCCTATGTTGGTGACTTTGGTTCTTCTGCGGATCTCCTCATTTTTACTCCAAGCATCGCCCTCTTCATCGTACGCTGTGTGACGCTGAGTTTTCTTATGAGGCTCACAATTCGCCACCAAGTTTCAGTAAAATCGTCGAATGTTTGTGATTTACAAAATGGTGAGAAACCGTTAGTACTTACCACAAGGCTGATGGTACATTTGTGACGTTAATTTGAACTATATAACAAACCGCAGTTAATAATATTACAATTGGGAAGGAAAAGAGAAATTACTTAGCACAGTTATCGCTTAACGTGGATGGTTACAAGGGTAGAGGAAGACCGAAGGAAGTGTGGATGGATAATGTGTAAGATGACATGTGTAAGAAGAGGGTGAACTCAGATATGACGGCTGATAGAGGGATATGGAAGAGAGTACATACTATGCGAACCCCACATAGCTGGGAAAAGAGTAGGAGGAAGGAGAGTTATCGGTAAACATTAAGAAACTTACACAAGTTGTTTTCATTTCCGTTTGTTGTGGCACTGGACGGGTTTCCTATTGCTGTTGCGTTAACATTTGATTTTGTTTGTGCATGTGTCAACGGAGGAGTTTAATTGAGCAATGTCAGGAGGGCACGCCGCGATCAATACCGATTCGTGACGCGGCGTCACGATGGCCCGCCGTCGCATAACGTCCCCACTGTATCCCATTTAACAAACTGACCACCGGCCGCATCGCCAACACCATTACCACTCATTATACCCAATTCATCTATGAATATGAGCCACGACTCGATTCCTTAATTTTTTTTCCCCTACAGTCACGACACCAGCTCGGCTATCTTAATGATGCTCTATATTCAACTAAATCGTGTCCGAGAATCGTATGGAATTCGTCGTGTGCCGGCCTTCTGTCTTCTTCGTCTCTTTTGAAATCGAAACGTCTGATAACAATAACACCTCCGCAGGAAACCGAATCACTACCACCGGCAGTAAGATCTACATTCCCTTGATTCCTTGTTAATAAGTGGACGGTGTAATTCTCCACATCTACATTTGGATTGTCGTCATCGTTGAATTGAATTCAATCAGATTGCACTTTCATTTCATCTGTACAAAATTCGAATTAAAAGTACATGTCGGTATCGTTACGTCATTCCGGTTCCCGGGGCTGGTGGAGTTCAGCAGGGGTGATCCGAAGAGTGCTGTCGCCATGTAAGGAAGTCGCGCGCCCAACGCGTGGCAACGCCGTTTCTTCTTCACAAAAGGCTAATTGCAAACGAAAAACTCATTGAACTGGTCGAGGAATTCCACCGGGCTCGGCCACCGCTAAAGTTTCGGCGTACACATGAATATGAATGGGGCCAAAATTGTTTAGATTCCTTCGGTTTTTCAGCTGCGACGTCCGCGAGCGTGGGTGTTCAACCTGGAAATCGCTGATGTTAATTAAAACTCTTATTGACAAATGTTGACCAAGAACGACTTTAGCGACTAATATCAGATTTGGTGGCATATTCATTATAACACTGAGGAAGTCATATTTCACGGTGACAATATACATATATCTTCAGATACGTCTCTGGATGGTCAGGACCAACACATGTGATTAATACGACTTAAGGCGAGAGATGACGGGACTATGGAATGATGAAAGGAACTTAATGAAATTTTTGTTTTAGACTTGAAGAGTAAGTTTAGAAATCTGCACATATAGAAAAGATTACAAGTATTTAACTACCCGCTCCGGCTGGAGCAGCTGTAAAAATATTCTCATCCTCTTATAAAGTATTTCTTGATTGATTTATCATCATCAGCCGATAGGCGTCCACTGCTGGACATAGACCTCCACCAAAGATTCACCCACATCGATCGGGTAGGGATTCATATGAGGGGGTTTGGGCTATTTCCAACCACACTGTCCCAATGTGTGTTGGCGGGAGCCAAAGCTTCGTTTGTTGATTAGCAGGGTGCATCACGAGCGAGTGAAGTTGGCTTGGATGCCGTGAATTGGTGTGCGTGAACCCTTACACCGCTTGATAATAATAATAATATACTTGATTAATTATACATTTGTATTTATTAAATATTAACAAAGTTAATATATTCGTATTAAAAATAATACTTTCCTATCCGATGAAGCTGTAGAAGCCAGAAAAGCTATCAGAACTAGGATTCGGAAAAAGTTGGACCCTACTGAATACCAGTAATGCAAACACTAGTGTTCGCTTTTGAAAGCTCCTGTAGCTAGAATTAGAGTAACCAATTCTAAACTTCGTTTCTTATAATCTAAACTCTAAAGGTGATAAGCGAAGAGCACTACTATATGAACACCATCACCAGCACCACATTACCACTAGGTGAAGGCACTCGCTTCGTTTCATAATAACTTTAATATGACTCGCGACCTTCCTATAAATCCTTAATTTCCTTAAGTTACGATCCCGAACCGTTTTTGTTTATTTATCTATTTATATAAAAAAAAAACATTAACTGTATATAATTCTGGTTAAGTAGATATTGTAAATAGTAGATAGACCATTCATTGGTTTATGTACACAGCTCATAAATATTTATCTCGGACGTTAGCGCAATGTGATACATTGGGAGCGCTGTGAAGGTTAGAGCGCTGTGGTATAAAAAAACCGAAAGCTATCAACACGCCTATAGATAGGCGGGAATATGGCTGTCCGGTGTCTGCCTACTACATTGAGGTATTTCCGAGAGCGGAGCTGCTATTCCGGGCTGTTCTGCGAGCTGATAGGATCGAAAGTCGCGTGCGCGCCGGTGACAGGTTGTGATACCTGCCCGACAGCCGGCCGCCGCACACGTAACTCTGATCAACATTTCTGTCTTACTGCACAGCCGACTTATTCCTGGAGAATGCTAATGCATTCATGTATTTATTTATCTATTAAGTTTATCGATTTATTTATTTTACTCGGCACGGGTGCGCCACAGATTTAGGGTAGGGGCTACTAACCACACCCCATATCCCTGTGCTTGTCTGTACTTAAAGATACTTAAGAATTTATCAATAGTCAAAGCATAGTTGTGTACCTTTTGTATAGCTTGAGATTATTACTTAAATAGCTCTTACTTTCGGGGGAATAGATGACTATAGGGTGAAATGATGATGATGATACATCTTTTTCCCTTTTTATTACAATAATCGTTAATAACTTAATAGTAATTTGATTTTGATCATTACGTCTCCCTCAATCATTGAGACTTCATTCCAATGGTATATGCATCATCATCAGCCGATAGACGTCCACTTCTGGACGTAGGCCTCCCCTAAAGATCTCCACATCGAAAAGATTGCTAGACTTAAGTGGCAATGGGCGTACCGGTAGACGTTGGGAGGCCTCCCACAAGGTGGGCCGACGAGCTGGTGAGAATCTCGAGAACTCACTGGATGCGAGCAACGCGGGACCGATCGATGTTGAGATAAGCATAAGAAGGTTTTATTTATTTATATTTGAGTTAATACTATAAAATATAGAAATTTTGATTGCAGATGCAATAAAAACATACATTGTAGATACATTGACTTTATAAAACACGACTGGTGGTGTCTTCAGGTAATGGAGACGATGCGTTCTCTTGAATGCAAGATTCTGTATCTTTTCTTAGGCGCTAGCGATTTTATGAATTTATGAATTTCTCTTATTGCGCCATTACAGTATCCCTGTGTTCCGGCTGTCGCTATATTATACTAGTTGTTCCTTGCCCGCTTTACTGGGCGTAATATAGATTTGCATTATTCCCGTCCGGTGGCAACCCGCCACCCCCCAGGCCCATTCCTGTGATCGAGCAATCTTTTTTGGGGGTAACATTAAAATCCGTTGTTAGCTGACCTATACTCAGCAAAAGGAAAATTGCTATCAAAAGTCAAGTCTCCAGGCCTTCTAGTTTCAGAAATATCTTCATGAATTTCTACATAGGTGGAAATCTTTTACATGTATACATACTAGCTGTGCCCCGCTGCTGGCTGTAATAAAGCATTATACTTGAAATTTGCCTGAAATATTCCATGAGAGCAACCGAAACTGCGAATGAAATTCTACCAACCGTTGCTATAGCAACCGCATAAATAATCATCATTAACACAACCCTTGCATGTTGCATAAATAATACCAAAACGCAAAATGTTTACAAAACTTTATTAGTAATAAAATGATGAAGGATTTCTGAAATTAAAAAAATAAATAGCCTATAACCATCTGCGATTCATTGCGCGTCGAATGCGCATGTTACCATGTCGCTACGTTCACTAGTTTTCACGTGATTGGCGGACAAATAAAATCCGTTTTTATTTATATATAGATTGATATGACAGGCGGAGTACTTATTGCGGGGACGCTCAACCGTTTGCTCTCAAACCAAATAAAATTAATTTTAAATACTAATTAATCGTTTGCAGTTATTTACATTTAATTTTGTTTGTTTTGAGTAAATACATCGAGTGCACCCCCACCCTGCACGGCCACGGCCGCGGGCGCGTATCGAATATTTTATCAGCAACATATTCGCGTCATGATCGAAACAATTTGTCCCCGTTTTTCGGCGCGCACTCGCGGACGGTTTTGAGAATCGATTTTATTTGCCGGCATGATTTTTACCGATCCCGATGTCTCGTGCATGTTGCCACGCGGGCTTCTTCTGCAGAACAGCCGCCGCGACCATGTTTATGTCCCTGCGAAAGTATTCAGCATTTAGATGTTCGCGATTGTATTGTACAGTAACGTACCCGTTCGTGTTCGGTGCTCTGATTTATTAAACGGAACTACTTATATGGCGGAATGAACTGTTAAATGTCATAGTTACTTAAATAGATCATACGTTAGAGCTATGTTTACTAAAAAATCTTGTTACAATTAGGCTATAATAGGTATTTAATGGATGCAAAGACAGGAACACAATAATTATAGAAGGATCACAATTAGACAAAATGGACTCGCATAATTAACACGCAATAAGAGATTAAGTTATCAAAATTTTTTCTACTAGAATTAGCTTTAAAATGTCCATAACCGTATTCCGGTTTAAATAGTACTATAGTAGGATTACTGGCGGAATGAGAACGACTAACTTGAGCATCTGACACTGGAAACGAACATCCCTCTTGTGTTAATATTTTATATTTGATTAAAACACACGTAAATACATATCGCCAAAATAACAATTACAGGGTCTATACAATGCCTAATTACCTGAAATACATCTTAATTCTTCACAACTTCTATCTCTACTAAGTGATATCTTTTATGATTAGTAATAACCGCTTAGTTTCAAAAATGTATCTCTATTGAATAATTGGTTGTAGTCTCACAAAGTGTGGCGTAACACATCCACCGTTGTGGACTTACCTGGTGCAACTCGGGTCGGCGAGAGCCGAGGTTCGAGCCTGGCGCGACTGGTGCCGATAAAAGTGTCGAACGCGACTAATTTAAAACCGCCGAAGAAACAAAATTCCGGACGCTTCCGCGAGCGTCGCGTAAAAAAGGAGCCATGCAGCGCGCCTCACAACTAGCAAATTAATTATCGGAGCTGACTGCGGTAGCTGATGCGTGCTGGCTGCGGGGTCCGGCAGCGGCGGCGCGGGGGCGCAGGGGGACGCGGCGGCGGGGGCAGGCGGCGACTCGTTAGTCCCCGGAATCTCCGTACGTTGGAGTACGGTAGCGTAGTTTTTTGCGGCGGGCGCGCGACAAGACGAGAATACAAAGGGAACTGCTGGCTGGAGCGCTTCCCTGCCCATTTATGGTTCGGCCCTTAGTCGGGATTCCAACCCGGAACGTGTGCCCACAATAAAACGATTTATATTTATTTATCGGATAAATGAAAGGCGATCGACCGATCGGCGGCGCGGGCGCTGCGTGCGGCGGCGCGCGTACCGCGTACCGCGTACCGCGTACCGCTCGTAATTTTTCGATAATTAAACTCAACAGCATAAAAGCAGCATTATGAAGATATAAATAAATGTTCTTGTGTAAGTTTTGTTAGTGCTGAATATGGGGAAAACTTGCGGCTAGGGTGTACCGGCTGACACTGTAACGTGCGATACGGAAACAACGTCTTCATGATTACTCCCGCCCGCTTCTTTCAGCGGACCAAACAAAACGTTGTGAAGCCCGCATATGCAGCTAACTTATCTGCCGGGCTACAACGTTTTGGAAACATCATCATCAGCCGAGAGACATCCACTGCTGGACATAGGCCTCCCTCAAACATCTCCACGTCCTGTATGACCAATATGCCCTGCCCACTGCTACTTAAATCTAGCAATCTTTTAGGCTATGTTAGTTCTTCTGCGGATATCCACATTTCTGATTCGATCGCGCAGAGTGATTCCGAGCTTAGCCCTCTTCATTGCTCTTTGGGTGACTTTGAGCCTTTTTATAAGACCGATAGCAAGCCACGTCTAAATCAGTTCATAAGTTATTTACACAACAACATTTAATTTCCTTAAAGCTATTATGAATTGTATATAAAACAACTTAACTAGCGATAGGAAATGATTATTATTTCCCAGCAGCTAGATTTGTCTGATTCCTGATAGGCTAAGGTCGTCTCCATAATTTTGTTTCACTTTGATGTTTATTTATAATATATTTTATAGTAACAACATATACTACAGCTTTTAATAAAGTATATGCTTCAATATACACACGCTGTATATGCTGTTGGTGAGAGCGAACGGGACAGGTTTCCCTGGTCTCTCGGGAGCCGCCGCGGCGACATACCTCTTCATTTTATATGGCAAACGGAGCGGGTTATGATCGATAGTGATGGATCCACGATCTATCATAACGATCGTCCACGGTGCCCAGCTTCGATCCATACATCACTGGGCACAGAGGTGTCGACAGCATTTGAACTATCCAACAGTTAAACCTGGCCGTCATACTGCAAATGTATATTAATATTATCATAGAATAGTAACCCGACCTATTTCAAACGTTTGCCAGAAAAAAAGTTTATATTGAAGAAAAAATTGTTTATTATTTTTAAAAGCAAACTATTATAATTAATATCCGGTTGCTTCCGGTCAAAATTTACCGGAAATTATCAAGGGAGTCATAAAGATAAACAGAAAAAAAATCTAATACTTTTCTTTTATTCATATTTTTTTGGTTATTTCTGCCGCCAAACCGTAGTGTACAAAGGTTACTGTGTTCCGGTTTGAAGCGTGTTGTAGCTAGTGTAATTATTGGGGTAACGAGACTCGAGATCTTATATCTCAAGGCGACGAGTACAATGTGGTACTGTGTATAACATGCGGACTTGCGCCACGTTGTTAGGGTCAGGGGTATCACTGAACATCAGGTGAAGGTCCCGCTAGTCTCGTCTTCGTTAAATAAAAAAAATATTGCAAACATATACAAAGCACGATATGTATGGAATATAGTATTATTTATGGTTTTGATAATTTTAATAATGTCTTAACCTAACCTAACTTTACCCTAACCTTTTAACCTTGATTAGTTAGAGAGGCAATTTAAGAAGAGAAGAAGAAGAATGTCTAAACGGTTTTGGGTTTTGAGTTTATTCTGCTGGAGACGTCTCGTCGCCCGGCGCGGTGGTGCAGCAAAAAGCCCCCGCAGCCTCCGAGCGAGACGGGGCCGCACAAAAACGGAATTAGAACCGCAATCAGCTCATCGGCGGCTTAACGAGCTGGTCGTTATTACAATCTTATGGTTTTTTCCCCGTATAATTATTTACAATTATTATTGTCGCCAGCCAATTACCGGCCGCCGGTGGGAGTACTAGAAAATACCCGGCACGTTCCTCGCGTCGCGTATCGTTCCCGGGAACGCGCGGTTCCGGGTTTGCTTCCCCGTAGCACGTGGGAAAATCGCGTGCTATAAATCAGTAGGCAGGCAGCGCTGGAGCCTTTTTGCTCCGGGATTGCGTATAACTTGTAATTTTTTCGCGCGACCATCGCTCGCCGTTTGTTACTCCCTAACGAGTTCTAGTTTGTTTACAATTTATAATTGTTACCCCCTCGCGGCCCTCTCGCTGCCCTCTCGCTGCCCCTCGCTGCCCACTCGTTACCCACTTCGCTCGTTTGTCTTTCATCCAAACACTACGTTTATGAAACTTACTATACTCTTTGTTTATCAAATGAAACGACGAGACGAGTGAGGTAACACCTGATGGTAATCGATACGCCCGTCTAAAACAACGTTGCGCTAGTTAGGGCTATATACGCTGCACCACATTGTGTTCGTCTTGTGATGTAAGATGTTGAGTCTCGTTACTCCAGTAACTACAATAGCTACAATGCACTTCAAACCGGAACACAGTAATTTTGGCACAGTACTGTTTTACAGCAGGAATAGGAGCTGCGGCGGAACCGAGACAGTGTCCGGCAACAGAGACCTACCAATAAGACAATTTTCATATTAACATCATGAATGTTCAAAAGCGATATTTCCGACAACTTCAAACATTTTTATTTCCTTCACTAAATGAAAAAAAAAAACACAAATACACAAACAAGTATTTTTTTTACTCACACAAATTTGGGTGATATCATACAAGTTATTAGTATTACAGATATCCTTTCGTATTATCATCGATCGTAATATATAATCATCAAAAGCTAAACTCATAATTTCTTCTATTAACTTGGATTTTCCTCTCTCATTATGTATTAGAAAGAGGTGGTGCTGGGAAATGGCCCAAAAACCCCCCCATATGTATCCCTACAAACGACAGCCCCATGTACTCGGTAGGTCGCGGGTAGTCGATGGATATGTATAGCGCAGGATCGATCAATGTGAAGATCTCTGAGGGAGGTCTACGTCCAGCAGTGGATGTGTATCGGCAGATGATGACGATTGTAACGCGTCCGATACTAATGTTAGACAAATTAAAAGTGTGTATATGTAAAAGGTGCCATTCAGATCCAAATGCCATCGCGAAGAAGATCAGGCTCTTCTTAATACGATCCATTTAATTTCAACTTATTATACATCGAACCATATTCATATTCATGGCTCATTACTTGCAAATGGACCCGGCCGCAGCTCCCCACCACTACCACCATCCGTCACTGTCCGAGCCTCTTTTTCTATATCACAATTTGCTATTCGTGGATGCATTACACCTGCATTGTGTGTACACGTTGGGGCGACTTCCTAACGTGCACATCGGTGGCCATATTTGTCCCAGCCCCCGTCCCATACATTGTAATGGAAGTGACACCTGTCAAATGTGACACTTGACAGATATTAATCAAAACCACGGGCGCTGTCACAGCGTCCGTCACCGCTCAGCAGCCTGATCTCTTTTTATACGATAACCTTCATAAGCTAGGAGCATGAGAACGGTGTTAGGTGTTACCGTTTCGATTGGTGCAGTCCAGCGTAATAGTTGTTTATTATCTGTGGCGCGCTTTTGGTCCGGACATTGATTTTTGATGGAAGCGATAGCTGTACAGAGGAGTTTAAAAAAAGACACACCACCAATCAAACTTCAGAGGGTATAGCCTGGAAATTTATCCAGGGTCATCCGTCTGACTACACAAAGAGTTTTATTCCCCCTCCGTATGGTAGGTCATGTACCTGCCATACATTTACCATCAGTCTTTTAATATTCAACATTCAACTCATTGTCATCATTCTTTCCATCTTATTTACTATACTCAGTTTTGGTTTCACACTTCGTTTCTACTTCCATCCTGCATCCTAATTTCTTCTTCCATACCTCTCGCGAGTGAGGACAGCCGCCGTATGCTTATTCATTTCTCATGGAAAGGAACCTGAATAACATGAATAACATTCCATTTTCATCTCTTTTGACGTTATCAGTATTTCCTGTTCTTATTTCTTATCTTTAGTTTATTTTATTTATTACTGTTAACTGTTTTAACTGTTATTACTTTACAAAATCTCAAAAATATTTGGCGACTTTCGTCTTCACTCACCAGAGAGGCAATGACTTCCCTATTTATCCTATTTTCCAGCTCCATTTCACAATCTACTCGTTCTCTCCCGTACGCAAAGAGACTGCATCAAACACATGGAACTTAGTGCTATCGTAGCGTTCCTTTCAGTCAAGTAATATTCAGTTCCGATTTGAATTGACTACATATTGAAAGGCAGTCCTCAGTAGTGGTTACAGTATATATATGATTAAACTGTAGTTTTCAATCCAAGCCAATCTCACCCGCTCGTGGTGCACCCTGCTAATCGACAAACGAGGACCTGGCTTCCATCAACACGCATTGGGCCAGTGTGGTGAAAAATGGCCCAAAACCTCCCATATGAATCCCTACACTATCATGTGGGGATCTTTGAGGGAGGCATGTGTTCAGCAGTGGACGTTTATCGGCTAATGATGATGATGCTTTGGTAGTAATTTTTTGAAAACTATATATATATATATATATATAGGTTTAAAATACAGCAAGGGAGCAGAAAAAAAGGTGGAGATGTATGTTCACAAAAAGATATGTACTGGAATTGGGTGAGGAAGACGAGAGACCGAGACCAATGGAGATAGGGGGGACCAACGGCGCAGAGGAGATTTCATGGACAAAATTTTAATAACTCTTAATATGTAGTAATTTAAATTGTAATTATTTATATAGGTTTATTCTTCATATGTTAATCTATTGTTCGTGTACATTATAAGCGAGCTGGGCCCAGGTCGGAATGGACCCTCGATTTGCATTTATATGAACTTTCAGTTCGTTACTTCTGTATGCAAATAAAGCCAATGGACGCGTCGCGGTTAACGATATCAATTATTCCATTGATATTCATTTAAACTGTACAAATATTCGCCAGGGTTTCAAATGGTGTCAATCGATGGTGAAGGATACTCATCCAGAATAATCAGGCTCTTATTTATTTTACAACATGAGGATTGTTACTTACAGATCCGTCTCAATGCTATCAGTAATACTGTATCAGAATAATTCCTTAACTAATAAAGGGACCATGGTTACTGTGACAATGAAGATTTTTTTTTATTTAACTGATGGTAAGTTTCCTATAACAACGCAGTGCTAATTAGGTATAGTCTGCTCTTTATCCCAGTAATTTCTTCAGCTACAGATCCCTTTAATCAGGAACAGGGATTGTCGGCTGCAACAGCAGTAATACCTGCATAGACAGTCTTCGACTACAGAGACCTACCACCAACAATATAATCACTCCTCCACTCCATCAAGGGCTTGCCGTTGGCTTAATTAAGTGCATTACCGTACATCGGGCGGTCAGCTCGCTCCGTCGGCTGCAACCATGACTCAATTTAAAGCTGAAGCGGTAATGCATATCGTAATCTAGTTACCAGTTAAACGGGCAGTAAAATTGTGTTTACTGCGAATCGTATCGTTTGCTATCTATATATAAGAGATTTCCACCTATGTAGAGATTGATTACGATATCTCTGGAACCATGAGGTCTGGAGACTTGATATTTGGTATGAATATTCCTTTTGCCGAGTGTAAGGCAGCAAAAAAAGTATTTTATGAAATCTTACTCCCAAAGGGAGTTGCGGGGGTGTTACGGCCAGGAAAGCAGGCAGGGAACAGTTAGTAGTTATATAAATCCGGTTTAACATTATTAATAATTTTATTGTCTCCCTGGTGCAGAGGCGAAGTCCTTTGTAACACGGATGCCGCTTCGATTCCCGGCCATAACAATGTGGAATTTTTTTATACAACGAAGCGACCAAATTAGCAGGATGTTGTGATAGTAAGACGCCACACTACTTTTTACTGGTAGTAGGTCTCTGTTGCCGGATACCGTCTAGGTCCACCGCAGCTGCTATTTCCGCCAAAAACAGTGTGTAAAAACCGGATTTAAATGCGCTTTAGCTAGATACATTACCGGAGTAATGAGACTTAACATTCAATGTATCAAGGCGACAGGCATATTGTGGTGCAGTATATATCATCCTCCTCCTTCTTCTCATCCACGTCTCACTCGCTCGGCGCTTTAACTCATCAGATGTCTTGTGCTGTAATTTCACTACCCATAACGCACCTCACCGGATTACAGTAATGTTTGCACACTACTGTCTGAGGTTAGAAATAGGAGCAGCGGTCGTACATATACAGTCTTCGGCAAGAGCTGTCTACCACTCTCAAGTTACATTGTTACCGGTATGGTGATATCATTAGAGTCCAGCATGCTCGGTTCTGGTAACTTTATCATCATCCGTGCCGATGACGGATGGCTGCTGAGTCGGAGCCGCGGTGGATGTCCGATATCCGCTGTGGTGTCCGATAGGGCGGCTCGTGAGCGCGCGGCTGGCCCGCGGCGCTCTCACCCCGCCCGCACCCTCCGCTCGCGCCCTTAAATCAAACCGCACTCCGCCGATACACTGTCTGCTGTCACGACTCCGATTTTATGCCGTTAAGCGAATTTATTTATATTTTATTCTATCCATACATAAATACAATAACCCCAAACCAACCCAATAATAAATGAAAAGTCAAAACACTGTCTATCAGGGGCCGACTACACGGCGCCGTGTGACATCACGCGCACATAAATACACAGTATGTATACATAGTAATTTATATCAAAAGGGATGTGAGAGAGTTATGTAATAATATCATCCGATACATAACTGCGAATATTTCTATGTAAATATATATTTTTTTCATAATACATCATCATCATCCGATAGACGTCCACAGCTGGACATAGGCCTCCCTCAAAGATATCCATATCGATTGGTCCTGCGCTGCCCGCATCGTCCAGCTTTAGAAGCCATCGTTTATAGGGGTTCATACGGAGGGGATGTGGGCCTTTTGCAATCCACGCTGGCCCAAGTGGGTTAGTGGAGTGAGAGCCTCATTTGTTGATTAGTAGAGTGCACCACGAACAGGTAAGGTTGGTTTGGGTCCCGAGAGTTGTTGTGCGGAACACCTTACACCCCTTTCATTTTATAATATAACAGTAATTTAGTTTTATTAAAACATAGTGAAGAATACAGGCGCCTTCAAACCCTAGGAACTCATTCAGTCGCCTTCTACGGCAGCCAGGATTAGCTTTAATGTTATTCTTAATAGTCTGAGACTACAGGCTAGTAATACCCCTAAAGCAAGTATGTGAAGGCTTTTTCCTCACGTAAAACATCGCGGCGGATAAAATTCGTAACGAGGTAACCCGTCAAAGACCCAAGGTTACCGGTGTGGTCTTCCGAGTGTACAAACTGAAATGGCAATGGCTTCGTCACGTCTGTCGGAGAAGTGACCATCGTTGGAGCAAACGTATTCTGGAGTGGAGACCACGGTTAGACAAACGTAGCACGGGACCCCCACTGGCCTGATAGAGGGAACTGGGCTGGCAGTAACTGGACGAATATCTGGCTAAATGGTGTTACTTAGGAGAGGCTTTATGTCCAGTAGAGGACTGCTGGGGACTGTTGATGATGAAAATAACTCGCTAGCAGAATTGTAAAAGAGTTACGTCCAAAGCCATCAGTGTCGAGAGGCCAAAGGTGGTGTAATAAAAAAAAGTTACCATTATAAAGGTCTGCACACACACTGTAGCGATTGATGCGCCTGCGGCTGCTCAGATGTATACTTTGCGCACTGTTCGCAACACGATAACGCGCCGACAGTCATGGCAGCGCTTGCAGGCGGTCCCCGCCAAAGCGATAAACGTCCCAGGATCGGGAGCCCTGCGGCGGCACTCCGCAGCACTCTCCCACGGAGGTAAGTAACCGTCTTGAAACTAAACAAACGGCCGATCTAGCAGAAATATCACTAACAGTAATCCTGCCTGTGTTTTGTGGGATATATCACAAGAAACCTGTGTCCAGCTGTGGACATCCATAGGTTGAGATGATGATGATGAAACCTGCCCAATATGAATTGACTGTTAGGATATTTAACATAAGGTCATGTTGTGATCAATTACATAAAACCTCATCACTTCTTTACTAGATACAGGTCCTCATCAACCAAATCACAGTGGAGTATATACACTACAGACGTTTATAATATCTTTACGAAATTTTGAGTGTTTACGTCTAATAGTTTCAGAGATCTCGTGATGTGCAAATGAAGTTACGTAGCGCGAGTTAGGATGGTACACTGCACCGATTAACGTTCCTGAGATATAAGATGTTGAGCCTCGTTACACCAGTAGTTCCACTGGCTACAGCACCCTTTAAACCGGAACATCGTAATGTTTGCACAATACTATTTGTCGGTACATAGACGGTCTCCTGCCAAATAATAAAACCAACACCATTATCTTTTATATATATATAAAAGATAAAATAAGTAATATATATATATATTATCTTTTGCTTAAATGTATTATAAACGCCATTTTTGTCTCATCATCGTCATCATCTCAACTGATGGATGTCCACTGTTGGACTTAGGTATTGTGATATTTTTTACAAAGCGGGGTCCTAGACCGATGATCTGGTGAGAATCGCGGACCGATCTATGTAGAGATCTTCAGAGGAGGCCTATGTTCAGCAGTGGACGTCTACCAGCTGATGATGGTAGATCCTGTGTTGATTGAACCTAGTGGTTCTCAGAGATACTTTATTTGCACCTACATTATTATTACTTGATATCATAGTCGTTTTAATATTGTACTATATTAAAAATATCTAAACGAGAAAATAAATTATATAATATATATATATATATAAACAGCTACATACCACACCGCGTTCAAGTGTGAACTATCTATCTGGGGCGCGGGAGTATCCGATTGCCCTAACCTAACTTTTCGTTCGTTCACCGGAAAATCGGTGCCTTCATACATACACTGCTTCTCATCTACTTATCCACCCACAGCTCTGTGAAGTGCGGGAACGAATCGTGCGGTGCGCCCGTTCGAATCCATGTCTCATATATATATGTATAGAAGATATCCACAGATCCATTGGCTCATCACGAGCTCTCCGAAACTATTACATGTAAACACTCGTAATTTGGTGTAGATATTGCTTCCTCCGTTTAGAGATCAGCTAAGAATGGATTTTAATTTTTTTTTTTATTTTTTTTGTCCCCACTGTTGGGGCACAAGTCTACCATTAATATGACGGCGATCATATTGAGGGTAGGGCTTCCTAACGTTGATTCTTTGAAATGGAATTTAAAAGTAGCTTCTTTTTTTAATTATTTAATTATTTGTTAAAAAAAATAACTGTTGCCTGTTGTCGGGTAGATATTAAATGAATGTGTATGAAAGCTCGTTGTATCGCCAGCAACGAACTGCCCCGGGCGGCACGGCGCGCCGTTCGCTGTCCGTGCTCTTTGCCACTGCCTGATGTTTGCTCGGAATCCAACTGGTCACGCACACCCTTACTTTTTTGTTTCGTTTTGCGTGGGGGAAATATCTCCGCATGTTTACCCTCACGGGGGCACACACAGGTTATACCGACTAAGACCAACCGTTGACCCTGCCAGAGCCGGCTGCACCGCGTAGACCCATTTCTGAGGAGAGAACACCTTTATCCCTCACTGTCTTATTCGGAACCCTTCCTAATCTACTACTACTCGCTGAGTCACTGTCATTAAAATTAACAAAAACATGACACAGCACGTTAACCTGCTCCCACTAACGCGCTCCAAGCTCCGATAATAGAAACCTGAAGATTAACTATATGCAAAACAATTATTTTGATGGACAGTTGTCCACCACCACCAGCCATCACCGCAGCGTCTATTTTCGCCGACAAACAATGCTGTGGTAACATTACTGTGTTCCAGTTCAAAAGGTGTAACTAATGAAATTACTAGGGTAATGTGAGATAACATCTTAAGGCGATTAGCGCCACGTTGTGTGCAGGTATCACTTCCAATCGCGTGGACGTCTCGCTCGGCTACTCGGTCCTCATATTTTCCCCTTCACTTTGATATCTCCAGAGGCCGTTGGAACTGCTATACTTCCTAATAATTTTAATGGTGGTAATTGAATGTGTTATCCCCAAAAGTTACTTACACCGCCAGTAACAACCACAAGGGAAGAAAGTCGTAGTGCATTTCAAGTGCAACGTTTTACCACGCGCTACCATTTTGTGGAGTCAGTTGTCGCCAGCGGTATTTCTAAACCAGTATGTCAAGGAGGCCTTCAAGAGCGCCTATTATTTCTGTAAAGGTCGACAATTTGGCGGCAATCACTCTGGTGTTGCGACTGTCCCTGGGCGTCAGTGATCACTTCCCACCAGGTGAATTGTTCCCTCGTTTGCTCACTCTTTCTATAAAAAAAGACTAACCTGTAAGTGATGGTGACAAAGCTGCTCTCTCACAATCCCTTCAAAAAGCAATGATGCACAGGAGCGAAAGAACTTATCAAAGAATTGCCTTCCAGGATATATCGAGATATTGTCTCTGTAAACAGAGTGACTTGATTCGTTGTCCGGGCCCCGCATGGATGGGGTGCCCACGAATCGATTACCCCCGCCCTTTCAGTCAGTTGATGGCGCTTCGTTTAACTTCAGCCTGTTACAGTAAACTAAGTTCATCTACAAACGAAAACAATATTTTTCAAAACGATTCTCTTGCTAAAGTTCCGCTGTTGACCCTCGACTCTGCAAGGGGGTTGATACTATTTCATAGTATCCAAACTTATTTGTACTAGCGGTAGGTGAATGTTACTGGAGACCGTTATCATTACGGTGCCTTTTTGATATCATCATCAGCCGACAGACGTCCACTGCTGGACATAGGCCTCCCCCAAAGATCTTCACATCGATCGGTTCTGCGCTGCACGCATCCTTCACCAGATCGTTGGACCAGCTAATGTGGGGCCTATCAACACTGTGTCATATTATTTCATATTAATAGTAATATGATTATTATTAGTAATCGCATTACTATGATCCCTTCTATGGGATTCCTGCTGCAGTATAATTTATCTCAAGGTAATGTGGCGCATGAACCGGCAAGCGTTAGGCGTCATTTCTTCATCAGCCGATAGACGTCCACTCTATAGACATAGTACTCCTCCAAAGACCTGCACGTTTTTAAGGGTTCACATGGGAGGATTTGGACTATTTCTCAATACGCTGGCCCAATGCGAGTTGGTGGGAGCCAGTGCCTCGTTTGTTGATTAGCAGAGTGCACCACGAGCAGGTGAGGTTGGCTTGGGTTCTATGAGTTCTTGTTCCAGACCTCTTAAACCCCTTGACATCATTTAGTTTCAGTCCTGTAGTCTCGGGCTAGTAAGAATACGACTAAGATAAGTCCTGCCTGTCGTAGAAGATAACTAAAAAGGGCTAGAAGTTTCGCGGGTCTTGAGGGTGGGGGCCCTTATCGCTCAACAAGCGAACCTGTGTGGGATAGCGTATGGCTCAGCGATGGTGCCTAGGAGGGTTTGGTATCTAGAGGCCCGTTGGAGAAAGGTTAACACAAGGTGTAGAGGGGCACCGGTGCGTTCTGTAAGAGATCCCGGAGCCTCTCCGAATGCACTGAGGCAGAGCAACGAGGGGGTTTTAATGAGTAAAAATCTCATATAATTCTGACTTCTTCACAGAAGTACAGTATCTTTCGAAGATTTCCCTCTTGAAAGAAAAAAGTAGTTGTTTTAATTTATATAATGAATACTAACTATGAATAAAAAAAAGATAGTTCAGTCATTTTTAACTTTTTAAATAGCTTCTAACGTGTGTGTGTATGTGTGTGTGTGTGTATATGTTACATAACACTTTTTGGTTTTCTTTTGTAAAAGTAATTGTTATATAAAATAAATAAATATTCTTGATTCTGTGGAAGGTGTCTGCAGACCGTACGCTAATCCGGGGAAATCAGCATGTCAAAGTGTCAAGCGAACAAATAGAATCACGAATTACTCAAGTATTTGTCTAAGGCAGGTGAAGTGGACGTGGTTGGGACGGGGAGGGTGAGGGGATTGGGGAAATGGTAAATAAAGCCCACGGACAATACACGGAGGCGAGCTTGGCCCACCATTAGTGGGGATTACGCGGAGCATATTAAACGGCTGGCCTGGCGCTTTCATCTCGCCGGCCATTGTGCGCCGCGCGGAGACTTCCGCGACCAGCGCCGGCCCGCCACAAACTGACATAACTCACCAATTCTACGCAATAAACGAATAAAATGCGATTATATCTGGTGGTAGATCTCTGTCCTGCTTGAGACTGTCTGGGTAGGTACGGCAGACGAACGAGACGTTCACCAGATGGTAAACGATACGCCTACACATAACCGTGCACTACATTGTGCTCGTCGCCTTGAGACTTAATCTCGATACCTCAGTAATTACACTAGCCTCAACACCTCTCAAACCGGAACACAGTACTGTCATAGGAGCTGCCTACCCAGACGGTCTGCGACAACGAAGACCTACGACCAGATAAATTAATTTATTTATATATATTTGTATAACAGAATTGGTTGATAATCTGTTGCAAGAGACATTCTGGGTGAGCATCTAAAATATTTATATTACTAGACAGTAGTGAGCAAACATTACTGTATTTCGCTGTGAGAGATGCTGTAGCTATTGAAGTTACTTGAGTAACGAGACAACATTTTATGGTTAGGACAAACGGCATTTTGTTATGGGAAGGACGATGACAGCGGGGTTACTATCAGATGAATATCCTGCTCTTCTCTTTTCTCTCTTTTCTTGTCGAATAACAAATGTTTTAGAGAAAAAAAATTTAATTATTTTACTGAATCAAATCAAAGAGCGTTGGCCCGTTTTTTTTTGTTTCAACGTATCCCGTGTCACAAAGGGATCCGTGTAGGCGGCCGTCAGGGCCGACCCTCGCAAAACAGCGACCTCCCAACGGAAATACATACAGCCTTTAAATATTAATTTCACGCTACAAATTTCATAGAGACGCTGGACCTCCCGTTTCCTTTGAAATGAACTGTAGTTTGATACTCTTCATTCACTCTTCGTCCCTCTGTATTTACTTTGCATATTTCTGTTTGTCTACCTGTTGTTTTCTTTCGGTGACATTTTATGTTAGTGATACTTTTTTTTTCAATTACTTCTCTTTGTCATATTAAATGTTTGATTTTTCATTTAATTTGTTATTAATAATTCTTTGGGGCGGTTTTTTTTAAATAATTGAAAACCGCAATAAATAGAAAGTAATTTTTAATTTAATCTTACCTTCTCCATGATGATTTTTTGTGTATAGTTGAATACTAACAAAATCATTATAGTTACTAGTAATTCTGATCAGATTGAACTCTTCCACTTCCTCTGTCTGTTCAAGTCTGATGGTTAGCTAACTTTGAAAATTACTAGTTTTTTCGAAAAGAACTGTCGGGTTTTTGCGGAAGGAGGATAATTCTCTTGACGAATATGCTAGTCCTGGCGAGAAGTGGTCACCATTTTCGCTTATGAGCACACCTTATGATTATTATCTTGTTTATCATGATATAGTATGAGCCGACGTATTTTAGTAGAGACCGTAAGTTCGTTTAGATAATTAGTAAGTAAGATTACTGACAAAATGTTTGTATAGTAGTTAGACAGTTTCGCCGCGCGGCCGCTCCGGTTTCGGAGCCAGTACCAAAGCGGAGCATATCCTGTTATAATGTTATTAAGATCAGAAATTACGACACCTTATTGTTCTCTAATCGGTATCGGCGCAGAGGCCGGTGGGGGCCCGCGGGTCTGATGTATGACAAACTTTGTTAAGGCCTCCGGCCGGCCCGCCACCGGAGGCTGCATTGTCCGCCGCCACTCGTAATCTCATTACGGCGATTGTTTCTGTACCAACTGCTCCGTTTAAATGTTTCTCTATTCATACGACTCTGCACTTCGTTACTCATCTGGCTTCACCTGGGAGCAGAAATGATGCCTTTAAAATTTTATTACTCTTCCTTTGCTGTTTTTATATACGTTGTTTAACACATCCACTTAACATCAGTTGGGTTCGTGGTCAAGCGCTCGCGCTAACCTTATCTATTTAAAAACTATTAAAATTTAGGTCGTATTTCAAATCAATCCACTTGAAGTTTTTTTTTTTTTGGGAGAGCATTTAATCCATCATCGATATATCAGCTTCATTAAACTCAAAGTTGAGTTATAATTTGCTTTACAATATGACAAATAATAAAGAAATAACTTAAAATTTTCCTATGTTATACCTAAATTAGACTCGGACTAAGTTTAAGCTTGTGTAAACATTTTTAACTAAAAAAAAATATAAAGAAAGCTATTTTGTAAAAAAAAAAATTAATAATATTGTTATCATTAATCCTTAGAGGAAACAATCCAAAGCACCGAATGAAACGTGTGGCGGAAGTATATAAAATAAATAAAATCCTGTCAATATAGATTTCCCAAATATTTTCGCCCCACGCAAATTAATAAAAAAAATAAAAAAAAAAAATTGCATTTCCTGTAACGAGGTCATGATAAATAAACACTTCCAAGTGCTAACTTATTTTTAATTAGTGTACCTGTGGCTGCAACTGTAGTCGAAAATTTCGCACTACCCTAACTGCATATATTAAGTACATCGTTGAAAATTTCTGAGAGGCTTCACTTAATCCCGACAAATATGTGAGGGGTGTGATGACTTTAACGAGTGTATAAATTACCGAATTATACAATTCATCATAATCATCAACCCATAGACGTCCACTGCTTGACATAGGCCTTCCCCAAAGATCTCCACATCGATTGGTCCCAAAATCACCTAAAGGCCAATGGAGGGGACTATGCTCGCAGTGTCTCTGCGCGATCGAATCGGAAATGTAGAGACCCAAGGGATTGCTAGACTTAAGTTGCAGTGAGCACGCCAGGGCGCATTGCTCGAAGGACCAATGGCGGATGGGACAGTAGGGTCCTCGAGTGGCGCCCGAGTACCGGTAGACGTAGCGTTGGGAGGCCTCCCACAAGGCGGACCGACGAGCTGGTGAAAGTCGCAGGAACCCTCTGGATGCGAGCAACGCGGGAGCAATCGATGTGAATTATACAATTAATTTATTTTATTTTTAAATATATTTAAAAAGATCTTTCTAAAATATATATACTGAATAGTGATAAAAAATTTATTTTATTCACACGACCTCGCGTAACTTATCCCACAGCTCGACGACCGAGTTGAACGAGATGAGATTAAAATAAGCCTGTTGGTAATTGGCACCCTCGCCACCCACCATCTCGCGTTTAAAATTCAAGTGTCACGTCAATTCCACCCGCTGCTCGCCGGGATTCGAACCGGGGACTGTCAATGGGCGGGTGTCAGCGTTATCTTGATATCCCCGCGCTATCAATGAACGCCCGCCGTCCGGCAAGCGCGCCGCTCCTCCACATCCATGGACCGACCACGGAAAGAAGAGTCATCGATTTAACCCTGCTATTTGTTGCAACAATCAGTCTCAAACAGTTTAACGATGAAATGATGATTAGAAAATGAAATATTAATGATAAATTCATAAACACATCAAGTATTAAAAATCTGTTTCAATTTAGACTTGACAGTAGTTGGGACCTAGTTTAAGTTTTATAGACTAACAATTGACTAAAGTTTTACTTATTACTTACGAAGCGAAAATTAATGAAGAGTGCTCAATCTGAATGCTCTCATGTCTTGAAAGCCGGAAACTGGTATAATCTACAAAAAAAAAATACTTATAATTGATTCAACTGTTAGACACACGTTCGTGGTAAACTTGCAGTACACTTCTTTGTACTTTGGAGGTTAAAAAGGCACCCATAACCTGGATTACTTATACACAGCGCGTGTATGGTTGGTGTATGGAGATCGCGAGACACAAACAAACACACAAACACGCGCGGGACATTAGCACGATTGACAGGAACAAGGGGCTTGTTACGGCCGCGGGGAGATTCGTATCGTACACTGTTGGGCTACTGTTTTCGTATCTCTTTCACGCAGCTCCATCTCCAACTGGAAGCGACAGGGAACAACAATTTCAATCGATAGCATCAGCTCATCCTATCGATGCCCACTGCTGGACATAAGGCACGCCAAATTAACGTAATCACTGTAGTCGCTACAATTAGGCGAGTGTATTGTGATTGTGACGGTCACGGAAATAACTTTTGCTTATTGTCTTCAAGTTTCCCCTTCAGCTGCTTCCACGTGACGGGAGTAGAGAGAAGGGAACATTCAAACCCGTACTCTACACAGAGTAAGATATCTGAATGCTTCGTTTATAATTATATAAAGAAATTGGAGTGCTAATGTCAGTAAGGTATCGCTTAATGCTTGCGTGTACCTTTTATATTCTTCCAAAAGTGGGGTGTTTATAAAATGTTATAGTAATCTCCAAGGGTAAAGCATCCATCTAAAGAACAAGTGCCCACACGTGGGTCTCATTTAACAGTTTTCGTTATTAAGGCATTGATTGGAATAGGTTAAAGCAGTGTTTCTCATACTTTTCTAAGCCATGCCTCACTTTAGCAATTTTCAAAGCTGCATGTCCAACTTATTAATTTCAAAACATATTTTTTTTTAATTAATATAAGTAAAAAGTTTTATAAAAAAATACTCTGAAATTATAACTATTTCAAAGAAAAAATTTATATTAATAATACAATTTAAAACAGAAATTCGAATAAAAAAAAACTATTTATAATTAATTGATTAAATTATAGCGAAGGGGTTAAGTCGTGTCGGTCGATTTTCAAATTGTCTCCCTGTGGGGTGTACGCCCCACGTTGGGAAACACTGGGTTAAAGGAAAAGTGGTAGTAACCTGACGAGATCATGCCTCTTTTAGAACTGGCTATGTCTACTAGTGGGGTGTATACAAACTGTTACAACAGTCCCTGAGTAAGAACATTTAGGGAACAAGGAATGCCCACTAGTGGGCATCAGTTATAGTTTCCGTTAGTTAGATTCTTTTTTTTTATAATTCGTCCTGCGTCTAGTGGATTAAGGCATTTTTTACTTTTCGTTTACCATCAATTTGCTTATTTACATTGTCTAACCCATTCTCATCTTTCATTCTCTCTTTTCTATCATACTCTACTCGTCTCCTCACACTTCATTTCTTTTAACGTACTGCCTCCCATTTTCTTCTTTCATACTTCTCCCGAGTGAAGACAGTCGCCTTTTCGTGAAAGGGAATCTGAAATTCATAAAAGTTCATCCCTTTTTTGATTTTTTTATTTCCTTCTTCTCCGTCCTTTATAATTTTACTTCAACATTTTCTTTCTTATTTCCAATTTTCACTTGCTTCCCAACCGTTAGTAGATTCAGGAGTTGGCGGCCGGAGGTGTCTCATCCAGTGCAGCGCGCCGGCGGGCAGGCCCTGGTGTAAATGGGTGCATAATAAGCGGCCATTCAAAATCAACCAGATGCATTCCGCCCGATATAATAGGAATTCCCGGCCATACACATGTTTTGTGAGTGCCCGGTACCTCCGGACGTTTGTATGGGGCGCGGAATAATGATCTACAGCGTGCCGGCTTCGATCCCGAGCACCGACGACGGTTCTTTATTTTCTCAGATAACACCCGCGTTTGCGTGATTGAAAGTTAACAAAACACAACGTTTTGTTTGGACTGTTTGGTCGAGGCGTTATTATGTTCACATTGTGTCTTTATAGGATTATAGGCTCTGTACCCATGTATCAAAATTTCCAAACGTAATTGTGAGGAGGTACTTCCTGTCCCTCTAACGGCGATTGAACCCCACTTCTCTCCTCTTTAATTCACATTTTGTACCAGTGATCATTTGTAGATAAACTTTTGTACTCTTTTGTCATCTCAGCCGACAGACGTCCACTACTGGGTATAGACCTCCCCAAAGATCTCCATATCATTTGTTGTAGTTAATTGAGGGAAATTGGACCATAACCCAGCGCGCTGGCCCAGTCCGGATTAGTGGGTGGTCAGAGCCTCGTCTGTTGACTTGGGCTCAGTAAGATCTTGATCGGAACCCCTTACACCCCTTGTACTCTTTACTAAAACTTTATTATATATACATATATATTGTATTTTACATCATTAAGTCTTCACCTGAGAGCTTTCATTCATCTTTCATTTACAAGTTAAAGGTTTACTTTACCATACATTTTTATTTTTCTACCCTAAATGTTACTTAAACACAATTTTTTTTATATAAAAGGTAAAAGCGATAAACTCTTCGAAATACCACCATTGCACTAATTTGTTGGCGATAACGTTAGCAGTGCCACCGTGGGGTCCAACTGGTTCAGGACTGGTACGAACCGGTACTAATCAGCCGCTAATAATTCCTATGTAATATCAAACAATACCGGCCGGGTTCCGTAGGAGCGTAATTTAGTTTAATGAAACCGATTTCAAAATCATTAGCAACCGGACAAAGGCTACATCTGACTCATTAGGCTACATATATATCAGCGAATGAGTCCAGCCTTGCGCAATGCTACGGCTGGAAAGTGAACAATAATACTGGTGGCATCCTAAAATGGTGTGCGTTGCCTAGTTACTGTGTTACAGTAAACGGGGTTTACTTGACGCAATTCTCTATCAATTTGCATTTGCTTGTTACTTGCTTCCTTGGAATTAATAATTCATCTAAGTTCGTGCACTTTCTTTGGAGACAGTGTTTAAGTCTCATCCCAGCTACTCGTTTCAATAACCTTCGAACTGACACAGTAATGTTTGCATACTAGGGAGGTCTGTTTAGCGACGAGAGAAATCTTTAAAAAGATAGCCTGCTTCTGTTTGGAAGTCGGAATTAAGTAGGGTTTATACCCGCTGAAAGCCTCAGTGGTCATCCCCAGTTGTGAGGATGCTTGCATCTTCTACGGGTCTCATACTTACGTCGTAGTGAAGAAAAACACAAGTCCATCTCTTGTTGATCGTCGATCCTGAACTTGCTAAATGTTAAAGCCTGTTAACAAGACGATCCTTTTAGTCGCCTTTTACGACAGATATGGTATGCTTTAGTTCTATCCTTAATATTTTTTTCTACGAAACCACGAGACGAGCAGGACGTTTACCTGATGGTATGTGATACATTGTGGCATGTGACAATAGTATACACTCCACCATATTGCTTTCGTCGCCTTGAGACATAAGTTTCGTTACCTCAGTAATTATACTAGCTACAGTAATGTTTGGCGGTAGTGGTAGGCGCGGTGGTGATACATACCTAGACGCTATCCAGCATCAGGAACCTACCAGTAAACAGCCTGAGAGTATAGAGCAGAAGCAACAGTACGAGAGAGTACTACGTCCGGAGCAATACCGCGCGGCTTATGAGTGATGTATAGGTTAAGGCCGGCGGCGCAGATCGCGACGTCGCGCCGGCCCGTTGCGTGTGGACGGCGGGCGCGGCTGCTGCGCGCACCGTACGACCGCCTTATCAGATGCGCGGCGGAGCGCCGAATGCGGTAAACGGTAGTTACTTAGCAGCGATCGTTATTATTGGGTGCGACGGTGAACAAAGGTGACCCCCATGCTCGCATAGTGTGGACGTGCTTCTCATGCGGCACCGGACACACCTTGTGACTCTCCAAACAGGTGCTCTGGTCTCTCGACAGAGATCCTATAACGATGCAACAGTCGATTCAGGTAATTTGTCCTTTATAAAGCAACAATGCAGTAGCCTTGACATCTTCAGTGATAGAACCATTAGAGTGAAATGGAGAGAGAGAGATTCGATTGTAATTTTTTGAGGAAGCGACAAACCTATCGAAATGTGGCGCTAGTTAGGATAATTACAGCACACGACACTGTGCTGGTCGTCTTGAGACATATGTATGTGTCGTTACCTCGGTCATTTCACTGGTTTCAGCGGCCTTCAAACCGGAAAACAGTAAAGTTTGGCGGTGGGAATAGGAGCTACCGTGATACTTAGACGCTAATTACTAAATATTACATATTTTCTAATAATAGATGGTATACTAATAGTCAGCACGATTTTTTTTTATTTCAATCCAATCTTTGTTTTTTTTATTCAATTAACCAACGAGACGAGCTGGTGGGTTACTTGATGGTAAATTACCTGCACCACATTGCGCTCGTCACCTGAGACATAATATGTTGGGTCTCTTTACCACAGTAATTAAGCTAGCTACAGCGCCCTTCGATCCGGAATACGAAAATGTCTTGTTTGTTTGCTGTAATACACGCTGCGGTGGTACCTTCCTAAACAGCCCCCGGCAACAGTGACCTATCACCAATAAATCGGTCGTGTTCTTCTTTATTTCCTTCTTACTCTCTTCTTTTCACACATACAAATTTCCTTTTTCTTTTGTGATGAGTATCATGTAAACCAATTGTTGGAGTATCCACACTATCCCACCCCGTCGTCCGATGGTATCAGCCGCTGCTGCGGTGCGCTGGGAATCATCCTTTGTGGGCATTTATTAACATTCGCACAGCGATCCGGCGATACTGGCTAATTATCCTGATGATGTACCGCATTCGAGAGAAACTCCCTGCTCCCCACTCTCCCGCCACCGGCTTTACAACGGTACCGAGGACAGCCTCAAAACTGTCGAATAATTATATACCGCCGCAGTCAATAATGTAGAATTCCTCGTTTTTTTATAAATCTCCTTCTCTCTATAAGGGTTTATTACCAAACCTATTCTCCCCTTCAATTGATTCTAGAAAAGAACTGTGATACAATCAAGTTAACATTTTTTCATCTTTCATCATTATCATGAGCTCATAAACGTCCACTGCTGGACATAGGCCTCCCCCAAAGATCTCTACATATAGTCGGCATGACATCCAGTATTGCCTGGTACTAGAGGCCGTCCTTTGTAGGGATTCATATGGGGGATTTGGGCCATTTCCCATCACGCTGGCCCAATGCGGACTGGCGGGAGCTGTACTCGTGTGTTGATTAGCAGGGTGCACGATGAGCAGGTGGGTTGGCTTGGGTCCCGTGAGTTGTTGTACGAGACATTTCTTAAAGCTAAGTTACTTCCGGAACTGCTCTGGATGTTAAATGACGGCATACATACAATTTAAATGTTTCCTCTAGAACAGAATATCGATTGTAATTACTGGTGATCGGTCTTCGTTGCTGGAGACAGTCTAGTTAGATACGACTGCAGCCTCTATTTCTATCGCCAAGCAGTAATGTGCTAACTTATCATCAGGTGAACGTCCTGTTCGTCTCGTTGCTTAATTGATAAAAAAAGCTACGAACATAAAGGATGCAGTGTATATCATACTAACTAGCTCCATTTTTTTATACAATGCGATGGTAAGTGATACGCCAGACGCCATGACGTCAGGATGGTATACATACTACCATATTGTGCTTTTCGCCTTGAGACTTGAGTTGAGTCTCCTTATTCAACTTGTCTCAAGTAATTTCACTAGCTACAGCGCCTTTCAAACCAGAACACAGTAATATTTGTACACTAATGTTTGTTGGCTACAATAGGCATTATACCTACTTAGATAGATAGATAGTCTCCGGTAACAGACATCCGTTTTTTCTTTGGTTTCGTGGGGAAATCTTGGAAAGATCTTCTTCTGGGGGTAAGTCAGAGTTATGAGAGATTCTTACTCACTAAAGCCTCTTCGGTGATCTGCATTAGTGCATTCGGAGAGGCTCCGGCATCTCTTATAGAACGCACCGGTGTCCTTCTACACTTTGTGCTGAGGAGGAGCCTAACCCTCCTAGGCACCATCACTGAGCTATACGCTGTCCCACGCAGGTTCGCCCTCACCTCACCCCCAAGACCCGCGAAACTCATAGACCGCTTTAGTCGCCTTCTACGATAGGCAGGGCTTACCTTAGTCCTATACTTACTAGCCCGAGACTACAGGGCTGGCGGCGCTCTTTGGTAGCTACCAACTTAGACCTACCACAGTCTATATTGTTATCGACGAATTATAGAAGATTAATATTATCAATTCAGTGGGTCCCGCGATTCTCACCAGATCGTTGGTCCATCTTACT
This sequence comes from Ornithoptera alexandrae, assembly GCA_029030555.1. NCBI lineage: Eukaryota > Metazoa > Arthropoda > Insecta > Lepidoptera > Papilionidae > Ornithoptera > Ornithoptera alexandrae. The sequence goes on from JARDVY010000034.1 coordinate 10,093,115, forward strand.
GCCTCTTCGAGTAATGCGCCCTCTCTACTGCCACTTAAGTCTAGCAATCTTTTGAGCTATGTCGGTGACCTTAGTTCTTCTGCGGATCTCCACATTTATGATTCGATCGCGCAGAGAAATACTGGATGTGAGCAACGCGACACTGATCGATGTGAAGATCTTTGAGGGATGTCTATGTCCAGCAGTGGACGTCTAGCGATGATGATAAATATCAATTAATTAAATTAATTCTTATCGAAAATATTTTGCAACACATCCCTACACGTGTACTACAGTAGTAATGTAATGGGATATTAGAGTTATCGACAGTTTCTCTTGTAAGCCGGGGATATCGGTCAGATAGAGTGCGCTCGGCCGGAAGCGGTAGTACGGTTCCGGTTACGGAGTTATCGATGTATGAACTGGAATGGGCGATTGGAAGTCTTCCAGTGTGCGGCCACAGACTAAAATTGGTTTGCGGTATACGTACCTAACTTTTATTTTGCTAAATTGAAATTTTAGTGATGTACTATATATTTAAAATTTATTATCGATGTTCTATATGACAGATAGAGGCTTATTTAAATGGCAATATTCCTGACACATTATTCGAAGGACTCTCGGCTGATAACGATAAATATGGTCGTCTAACAGCAGTAGTAGGTTTTGATTACTGATGTTAGGACTCCGTTGCTGGAGACCGTATAAGTACCACTGCAGCGCCTCTTTCTGCCGCCAAACAGTAGTGTGGAAACGTTATGTTGAAGAGATGGAAAGTGCTATAGGGGGAGAGATAAAGGGGGTGTAATTGAATATATACATAGATAAATATACATCTCGATTTAAGACGCGCACATTGCGCTTCGGATGGCGGCAATGACTATGAGGTCATCGGAGGAGTTATATACCAGCTGTTCCCCGCCCACTTTGTTCGTTGTAACACCCCTGCAATTCCCTTTGGGGAAGGAATTTCGTAAAACAAATTTTAACTGATATCTATACAGCGGAAGCAATATCTCTACCTAATTTTGAGTGTTAACTTTAATTGTTTTGGAGATCTCGTGATGAGACAATGAATCTTTAGACTTTTCCTTTATATAGATATATGTACTCAATTCAACAGGAAAGTAAAGGATCATATCCGGTAGTCTTTATTCCTATTAATACATTTAATATATATCCTTTACGATCATTCCATTTTAGTAAATGTGAGCATAAAATAGGGGTGTAAGGCGTCCCACACGTCAACTCACGGGACCCAAGCCATCCTCACCTGCTCGCGGTGCACCCTGTTAATCATCAAACGAGGCTCTGGCTACCACCAACCCGCCTTGGGCCTGAGTGGTGGGAAATGGCCCAAATTCTCATATGAAATCCTACAAACAACGGCCTTTAGTGCTGGGCGGTACCGGAGGCTATGCTGACCGTGGACTGATCGATATGATCTTTGGGGGAGGCCTATGTCCGGCAGTGGACGTCTATCTGCTGATGATGATGATGAGTATAAAATGTGGACTTAGTAAACAAGATATATTATTAACACGAAAATATAACTAGACGGAAGTACGATAGAGGATGTTGTGTGGAAGTTTGTGTGGCTCACTGTCTTTTTCGTTTTCTTCTTGGTCTTCTCCTCATCTTCACTTTTAGGTAATAAATTCTGTAACAATAGAAGCACAGGCAAGCGTAACCGTGACAACAGCTAGTATGTGATAAACCCGTATGTAACTACTCCATCTTTTATCAGGACGAACCGGCCTCGTCGGGCGACAGCGGGGATGAAAGCGGAAGCGAACCAGAGTCCCCATGCGAGAAGAAGACTCACCAACAGGACTGGGGTTGCAGCGATAACGTCGAACGCAGCAGCAGGTACAGACTAAAATATGAAACATTAGAGATCGATCTTCTTGACTTGACTATTGGTGTGATGCTGCAAGAAACTTGACATCAAACTATTGTTATTTCGTATGACAGGGAAATTTCTAAAGATCAGTTACCGTCGACGTCGACGTCCACCCAAGAACCGGAGAGCAGTAAGCCGTGCCAACCGTCGCTGCCTAAGGTCTTGCCGAACATCAACCTGCCTGGCGGAGCGATGCTGTACCACTCGGGCGTGCTGGCGGGTGTCGGTCTGGACGGCCTCGGCACCAACCTCGGCCTTGGCAACTTAGCAATGGGCTACCCTCACAGTTTTATCTTAGGTCTCGCCAATCAGGGGCAAGATGGCGGTAAGTTTTTCTTTTAAGAGCTGTTTCTCCTTTTAAATGTATTCTTTTTATATTTAAATGTGTGATACATTTTAGCGTCATCATCAGCTCAGCCCCAGTTCATCACTATCCCGCTTTCGATGGCGATGGCAGCTGCTGGTAGTTCCACCACCAACGGGTGTCCCCCCTCAGCGTCTAGTGACGACAGCAGCGAGCTTCAGGACCTAAGCACCGGTGACAGGAAGTGACCTTCGTTTGAAGATTAAAGGTATTACTGATATGTTTCTATAATCTCACACTGGGGTAACCTACGAAGCCAACCTCATCTGATCGTGGTGCACCCTGCTAATAAATAACTGAAGCTCTGGCTTCCACCAACCCGCATGGGGCCAGCGTGGTGAGAAAAGGTCTCATATAAATTCCTACCCGATCGATGTGGGAATCTTTAGGGGAGGTCTATGTCCAGCAGCAGATGTCTACCGCCTGATGATGATGGTGTGATCTATGGTGGTAAAGCGCCTAGTAACAACCTATTCCCCTTTTCTTGAACACACCCGCGTATTTGTATGGGAACTCCAACGCCTGCAAGTTGTTCCAGTCCTTCGCTGTTTTCACCATGAACGAGGAGCTGAACCTCTTTGTTCGCAAACCGGGGATGTGACCAAGATAACGATAGTGACTCGCCGAGGGTCTGGTCGTCTGGTGGTGATAAGGGGTTGTATTTAACTATTATTATTTCTTGTTTCAGATGCAATTCAGAGTAACGAAGTATTATTTAATGTTTGAGGCGTTTAACTATTTCCTTCATTTCATTTAACTACCAAAGTGCGGATATACATGAAAGATATATATGTATAGCTCTATATAATATATATTATAGCTTTATATATATATACATGTACAAATATATAGCTACATATACTTAATTAAATATGTGGCAATGAATTATATTTATTTAGTACTAAATTAATTCTCGTATTCCAAAACGCTTGCCGATTTTTTCCTTTTTTTTTTAAATTGTAAGAATCAAGTCAAAGGAAACGTGAAACAGAGTGAAAATGTTTACACAACGTTATTTATTATACTTACTTAAGTATTCGTGTAAGTATGTTTTGTATGGGAATAAATAACATAGAGTATTTTTATACCAAAACTACTCTTAACACTTACGTTTAATGTTTGGTGATAAATTTGTCACACGTTTTGTTACAAGGTGCACACTATTGTTACACTGCTCGTGTTACAAAATATAATCTCTTCATCATTATCATAAAATACAGTGTTCGACTTCTTGTATTGATCAACTTCCTGCTGCTCATATAAAGTCTATTTGAAGAGACAATATCCCACTCCTTTCGTCTTCTGGTCCAGCTGTGGATGTTGGCTGTTAATGATGATGATGATGATTATAACAAACGTTAATTTCACTGTGACTTCCTTCAATATATTTTGTATGTTACGTTGGGGTTGTAACTTATTCTTTATTATTATCGTTATCGCATATACCTTTTAACTTAAAATCTCACACAGCAATTAAGAAATGTCATCTCCGGAGGTTAGTTACTAACTTAACTGTTGCCGCATGAGAAGAACTTAGTTTTGTTATAATATAGTTTGTAAATGGTCTAAGAACATATATGTATATATATTTATTGATACTTAAAAACCTTAAGGGTCGGTTCTCTAATATTGTTTCGAAGAGCTTCCGATTTAAGATCGGAAAGGATCTAATAAAAAAAATATCCAAATACTTTATATTCATATATATATATATATATAATATTCATATATTTAACATTGTTATATTTACAAAAGGACCCCTAATAATAATATTTATGCATTTATATCAGTTTTCATCACGTTAGTACAATAATACTGCAGCACAGTAAAGTTTTCGTTCCTGATGTAATCTCCGATGCTGCGTTAAGTTGTTTACCTTACTGCTGTCTGTATAACGGTGTATCGATTTGTTTTTCTTACTATAACGATTAATGTTCCTTTTTTTTGTCTTTTAATAATAAAAATAAATAAATAAATTGTGTTAGTGTTTCATTGCTGTTGTTCAACGAGGAGTTTCCGGCTGGCAGAGAGTAGGTGGAAGTTGTTAAATGTAGGACGTAATAATATCTTAGTAAAAATAGGTACTTTCACTAATTTATATATATATATATGTATATATTTATATACATATATGTATATATCATCACCATTATCATCGACAGCCGATAGACTTCCAGTGCTGTACATCCAAGATCTCCACGTTTTAGAGGTTCGTATGGGGGATTTGGGCCATTGCCAATTTGAGCCCAATGCGGGTTGGTGGGAGTCAGAGCCTCGTTTGTTGATTAGGAGGCTGCACCACGAGCTGGTGAGGTTAGCTTAGATCCCGTGAGTTGTTTTGCGGTATATATATATATATACATATGTATATAGTGATGGCATTTCTGTTGCCGGAGCTCATCTGATATAAAGATGAGTACCATAAAATAGTGATAACAATCTTACTTTATCGACGTCATCACCGTCATCATCATCAGCCAATAAACGTCCACTGCTGGATATTAGCTTCCCCAAACGATTCCCACAACGATGGGGAGGGATTCATATGGGCGAAGATTTGGGCAATTCCCCACTACGCTAGTCCAATACGGGTTGGCGAGTACCGACAACTTATCTATGGCTAGAGAGACCTAAAGTAATTGACTAGAATTTTCGTACGTAATTTGTACGAGCTATTCTCCGTAACACCCCTCCCACCTCCCCCTCCAACACCCTTTGGGGAAAGAATTTCCTAAAATCCATTCTTATCTGACCTCTAAATGGCACATGCAATATTTCTACCAAATTTTAAGTGTTTACGTCTAATACTTTCAAATTCGATGAATCTATGACGTCGAGTATACACACACACATATATATATATATATATATAACATAATGTAAATGCGTTTTGTTTGTTCGCCAATCACGTGAAAACTAGTGAATATGTCGCCATGGGAACACGAGCATTCGATGCGTAATCATTTGTATATCGTTACAGGATATTTATTTTTCAATTTCACAGTTCCTTCATCATTTTATTACTAATTAACTTTTATAAACACTTTCATTTGGCATCATTTATGCGGTTGCTATAGTAACGGTTGCTATAGAAAGTCATTTGCGGCTGCGGTTGCTCTGATGGAATATTTCAGAGAAATTTCCTGTCTAATTTTATATTACGGCCAACAGAGCAGTCGGGGGACAGCTAGTACATTATATATATAGGGGTTCATTTGAGGGGGACTGCTGGAAGGTCTCCCACAAGGTGGATGACGAGCTGGTGAGAATCGCGGGCACCCACTGTATGTGAGCAACACGGGGCCGATCGATATCGACGTCTTTGGGGTAGGCCTATGTCCAGCAGTGGACGTCTATCGGCTAATGTTGATGATTTTTATTTTTAAAACTTGTTAGGTCAAAAAAAAAACAAACATTTCTAAGAAACACTCAAAAGATGATATCAATAAATAGTGTAATTACATCCGTTATCCCCTCCCCTTTAACTCTCCAGTTATTGGAAAAAGGGGTTAATTCACTCCAGTAACTAAAGCCAATCATGCAAGAATTATACAGTTCCAAGTCGTTAACATCCAAAGACCACTTAACGTTCCCACTGCTGGAACTAATGGCTTTTTAAATTCAGGACATCATCGTCATCAGCCGTTCGGCGGCCGCTGCTGGACATAGGCCACCCTCACAGATTACTATCTGATAGAGATTCATATGAGGAGATTTGAACCGGTCCCACCACGCTTGTTCAATGTAGACTGGCGGGAGCTAGCGCTTCGTTTGTTGATTAATAGGATGCACCACGAGGAGGTGAGGTTGGGTTAGACCCCGTGAACTTTTGTGCGGGAACCCTTACACCCCTCACACAAATTTACGTATTGGAAGCTAATAGTGATAAGTATGAGTTTCCCCACGACATTTCTCGCCACCGGCAGCACAACCCCAGTGGGTATAGAACCCCAACGTCTTCGACTCCTATCACGCTTAATTCCACCACATTCACCACTAAACTATAAGCGCTTCACAATATTTCGCTTTATTGAATATTTTATGTATTATACAAATATTCGATTTGGATTTAATATTTTCGCTTTAAGGGTGGTAGCAGTGTGTTCCGGTTTGAAGTGCGTTGGAGCTAGTTAAGTTACTGCAGTAACGGGACTTGATATCCTATGTTTTAAGGAGACGAGTACAATGTGGTATAGTATACATTATCCTAAGTATCGACATGAGTTGCTGTATCACTTACGTTCAAGTGAAGTTCTTGCTTATCTCCTCGCTGTATCGTAACTTAAAAGGTCTGTAAATTCTGGATTTTTTGGTACTCTCTATGTGTATACATTTAACGAGGTCTCTTGTCAGTTAAAGACTCTCCATCTACTCCTGCAACATCCCCTTGATTTTTTTATACGACATTATGCTCAATTTGTACTACATTTAGCAAATAGACCTTTTCTTGATCTTTTTTCCTTTTTCTTTTCTTCCACGATATTCTTTATGAAGTCTTCGTATTATAAGTCCTAACATAGAAGAAAGATCTGTGAAGCTTCCAAAACATTTAAGAGGAGTCTCCGCAGAGAACTTTTTTTTCTGTCCACGAATTGTTCGAAGAGTCTCTTGCTCGTTTCTAAAAAATTAAAATTTTTAAGTAGCGTACTTAATTTAGAAGGTACAATGTAGTCTTTTGAACGCCATTCAGCACTGAATACCAGCCCCACCCTCGGTGTTGTTGGTGGTAAAAAGCGACGGCCTGAACCTGGAGTCGCGCTGCGAACGCTGTTTGGCATATGATCTCATGATATGCCCGATATTTAATGTATTGCTGGCACCCATTGGCTGCCTCTCGACCAATGCGCTCTGTTGATTAATAATGGTGCTGGACGGAGACGAAGAATCCGTGGAGTCGTGTTGAACTTGGAAATAATTGAAAAAAAAAAAATATTAAGTATTCACAATTCATTCCTATCGAATATTAACATTAACGAGAAACCAGTAAAGAGTAAATTCGGGAATAAGAAATTCGACAGTGAACTAAAGTTGTCGACGTAGCTCTCAAAATCTGCAAGCTGAAGTGGCAGGGGACCTACCATGTCTGTCGTGTCAATAACGGCTGATGGGGGAGGAAAGTGCAAAGGAAGAGTGGAGGCTGCGTACAGGTCGCATAAGTGTAGGACGCCTTCCCTCCAGAAGGACCGACGACATCATCAGAGCGATCGGATGTGAGTGTATGCGAGAAGCTGAGGATCGCATTTGGTGGAAGGCATTGGGATCTGACTATATTAAGCAGTGGATAAACAAAGGCTGACAATGATGATGATGTTGAATATGTAAATTTATCTATGGGAGCAAATTCTGTACTGCTGTTTACCAAAAAAAAGTTGAATTTTACTTAACACGAAAGCATGTCTTAAAGATAGAAGTTTTTTTTGGGTTAGTGATGATTTTCTTTATACCACTAAGCAGCAAGTGGTAACTTAAGATCCGTCGTAAGTGGTACCTCTTATAACGTGGCGCTGGTCAGTACGTTTATATAGGTACATCACTCCATCGCTCCACGCTGGTTGAATATTCTTTTCGACACCACGTTTCCTTTCCTTAAGCTTCATCATCATCATCAACTGATAGACGTCCACTGCTGGCATCCTCTAAAGATCTTCACATTGATTCGTCTACAGTCAGTATAGCCCCTGATATAGGTAGGCACTAGGGGCCGTCGTTTGTAGAGGTTCATATAGGGAGACTTGAGCCGTTTCCCACCACGCTGGCTCAATTCGGGATGGTTGGAGTCAGAGCCTCATTTGTTCGGAGTTCAGAGCCTCGTCGTTAGCAGGGTGCACCAGGAGTAGGTGAGGCTTATTTTTTTTGTTTTACGTGTGGGAAATGCCTGCGCATACCCGTCCTCGCGGGGACAAGGATATTATATCGGACTTGCACCGACTAAAACTAGCAGGATGTTCCTCCTCGTCGCTTTATGGCAGGGTCACGGGAACGCTTTTGCACACATCCTCGATCCTGCTACCGCCAGCTGCACAGTGCAGCCCACCTAGGGAGGGAGGGAAGAATCCCTCCTTTCCATCTCTGTAGGGGCACGCCGCAACACACAGCGCGCCCCCTTCTGTCGGAGAAGGAGCAGGTGAGGTTGGCTTGGATCCGGTTAGATCTTGCGCAGAACCTCTTAAATCCCAAGTTTATGCTTAAGTTTATTTATATATAATAAAAGCTTTTGACTGTCTCAACTGAAAATGATTAATTAAAAAACACATTGGACATGTTATGACAAGGGTGTGACAAAGGAATTATTTCACCTGGTGCAAGAAACTCCACAATTTTTCAAATCTAACACCTTTAGATATTTAATGGATACTTTTAATGGTAACGGTAGGTCTCTGTTGCCGGAAACCTTCTAGGTACCACAGCAGCTCCTATTGCAGACGACAAATAGTAGTGTGCAAATATTACTATATTCTGCTTTGAAGGACTTTGAATCTAGTGAAATTACTGGAGGTAGCGATTCAAAATGTTATGTCCAATGGTGACAAGCACAATGCGGTGCATTGTATACCATCCTAATTAGCGCCACGTTACTTATCATCGCTTCCTTGAATAAAAAACACAGTAGTGGGCAAACATTACTGTGTTCGGGTTTAAATGGAGTTGTAACTAGTGAAATTACTGAGGTAATGAGATTTAACATGTTATGTCTCAATCCGATGAGCACAAACCCATGCTGTGTATATCTTAACTAGCGCCACGTCATGGCAGGCGTATAACTTACCATCAGGTGTAACGTATCGCTCGTCTTGTCGCTTTATTAAATAAAAAAATGCAGAGGTATAAAAATTAAAAATAAAATTAATCGGGATCGATTCCAATCATTTATTAGTCTATTTTACGTTCTCAAAGGTGGGCAATGCATGGCAAACGGCGCTGCGGCCGGGCCGTCACGCGCAGGCGCACAGACGCGCACAAAAACACATAAACAACCTTCCCACCCGACATTTCATCGAATACCGAGCGGCAAATGATCCGCGAACACACGCGCAAAAACACAACCGATGCACTGGACACAAAGTACGCATGCGCACTACGCGTCAACCAGCTCTACCTGCGTACGAGCTGTCTATTGTATCGACTTCCCAAACGACCAACTCTAGGCATGCGACCCGACTTCCTTTACCTTTAATTTTACAAAAAATAACTGGTAGTTGATCTGTGTAGCCAGAGACCTAGAGACAGGAAAGAGAAAGACCGGTCGCAGAAACAAGCTAAGGCTAGGCAACATCAAGAGCGCCGCGCAGCTGATCCACGTGGTGCTCAGAAGAAAGGGATTCGCAAAACTGCTGTCCAATCTTTACCAGTTGAAGGAGCACTAGGGTAGACTTGACAGATTATGTCTTACAAACGACAGCATTTTTGATGCTGTGCAAACAAAATAATTAACGTGAGATGGATATCAAGGGGGTGTAAGGGGTCTCGCATAACAACTCATGGGATCCAAGCCAACGTCAACTGCTCATGGTGCTCACAAGTAATCAACAAAAGAGGTCTTTGCTACCACCAATCCGCATTGTTCCAGTGTGAGGAGAAATGGTCCAAAGCCGTCCATATGAACTCCAATATGACAAGTTTATCATCATCATCATCAGCCGATAGACCTAGATATCGATCGGTCACGCGTCACATTCAGAGGGTTCCCGCGACTTTTACCAGCTAGGCGGTCCACCTTGTGGGAGCCTCTCAATACTACGTCTATCGGAACGCGGCTGCCACTCGAGGACCTTACTGCCCCATCGGCCGTCGGTCCTTCGAGCAATGTATTCAGCCCACTATCACTTAAGTCTAGTAATCTTTTGTATCTACTCAACTCTAAGTTATACTCCGCACCAAATTGAACGAAGGTCTTAAATATCATCGCCCTATTAATTTATCCACCGTCAATAGCTCGGACGGTGACCGTCCGACGGCGCGTCTGCCATTTATGCGACGATAAAGCAAAAACGTTTAAGTATCGCGACCCGATCGTATCGTAAACGCGTCCGAGGAAAAACAATCGCTTCAAAAACTGCATCGCTTCTATATCGCCAACATTTATACGTAAAGTGAATTAAGTGTATCCGATATAAGCTTAAGTAATTTAAGTTGCGCGGGAACACGTGGTAGATACTCCTGTTCAATAAAAATTATCAAGATGATATGATAATCTTTGCGGGAAGCCTACGGGAGGAAGATGATGATGATATACCCTACTCCACTCGACATTGCGGTCGTCGCTTCTTTTTTATTCTACGAAGCTACAAGAAGTGCTGGGTGTTCCGCTTAACATCTTACGGAGACCAAGTCAACTTAACCTGCATACAGTGCACCCTACTGAATAGACCTAAGATCAAAAGAGGTTCTGACCACCCACCGATTCGTACTAGGCCAGTGTGGTGGGCTAAGGCCCAATTCCCCTCAATCAAAAACAAACAATATGGAGATCTTTGGGTGAAGCCTATGCTCAGCAGTGGACGTCTGTCGGCTGATCATGATGATGACAGGACAAGCTGGACGTTCACCTGATGTTAACCACTTACCAGAGACCGTCTAGGTAGGTACCACCACAGCGCCTATATAGGGTGGCGCAAAAATAACCTTATAAAAAGTACCTTATTACCTGTGTTATAAACTATATAACTATGATTCGGTTTGAAGGGCCCTGTAGCTAATGAAATTACAAGAATAATGTTCGGTGTATTAGTTACCATCAAGTGAATATCCTGGTCGTCTCGTAGCATCGTAGTATAAAAAAAATCCTTTCGCCCATAACAACGTGGCGCTAGTAAGGTTGTTATATAAAGCCCCCCATTGCGCTCGTCACGTTGGGACATAAGATGTTGAGCCTCATTATCCTGGTAATTTCACTAGCTACAGCGCCCTTCAAATCGGAACACAGTAATGTTTGCACAGTATTATTTGGAGGCAGAAATAGGCACTGCGGTGGTACCTACCTATGCAGTCTCCAGCGACAGAGACCTACCACCTATATATGTGTGCATATTTCACGTTAGACTAGTAGCGATGATGATGGAGCTTGATCACCTTCCACATTCATTAATTACCAACAGCCTGTGGCAGTTCACCGCTGAACAATAGGCGTCTCCCAAGGAATGCCACTTAGCCCGATCTTTGGCTGTACGTCTCCAGCAGCTGTCGGCCAACTTGCGCAGGTCGTCGTTCTATCTGGTCAATGGGCATCTCTACTCTAGGACACTGCGAGTACTAGGAGTAGACAGGTTGACCTACTTCATCAATGTGTAATGTATGCAAGAGCCTAGCCCGCTCTGGATAGGCCAGCAGATGTGATATACTTATTAGCACGCTGTGCCCTTTGTTAGGAATGTATATATTCAGTCCACCGTTGGAGCCAGGGCGCGCGCGGGCTCAAGTGCTCGCATAACGGGATGGGTGCGCGCCGCCTTTGCAAATGTCACCGCGGCGCAGTGGAGATCGGCGATAGCCCGGTACGGAGCCCGGTTCTAACCCGACAGACGGCGCGGTGTCGGTTATGAGTGATGGCGGTGCTCGAACTGGCAGCCTCCACATCCATCTCCATTGTCTACAGACGATACTCTTATATAACGAGCCCATACACAAACATAAGGCATGTCGGCTCCTGTCAGTACAGCGATTTCCACCTACGTAGACACTCATCACGACATCTCTGCAACCATGACGCCTGGAGACTTGATATTTGATAGGAATATTCTTCCTGCCGAGTATACGGCAGCTAAAAACGGATTGGACAAAATGTTACCCCCAAAGGTGTTCATAACGAGACGGGGCTCGAGGGGCGGTGAATTGTCACCAGACGGGAACATTTCTGACAATTTTCAACCCTAAACTTCAAATCTAATTTTATATCACGGCCAGCTAAGAGGGCGGGGAATAGCTAGTAATACATCCGTTAGGAGGTTTTATGGACTACCCTTTCAATTGGTTTTACTTATTAAAAAAAAATCAATATTGGTACGGAGGGGTGTAAGAAGTGCCACACAATTAACAGAACCCAAGCCATCCTCACCTCTTCACGGTGCACCTTGCTAATCAACAAACGTGGCTCTGGCTCCCGCCAACCCTCACTGTGCCATCATGATGGGAACTGGCCCAAATCCCTTCATATGAACTCTTACAAATGACGACCCCTGGTGCGGGCAGGTCGCAGGAAGCCGCAGGATGCGGACACCGCAGGGTTGATCGCTGTGGGGATCTTTGGGGGAACCATATGTCCAGCAGTGGACTTCTATCGGCTGATGATGATGATTAGTAAGGACGCCGAGCCCGTAAGATTATTATTATGTGATGAGTAAGACATTCCCCTGGTAACCAAGTGATACAATTGCCCATAACAACGTGGCGCTATCAAGGGTGAAATATTCAGCACGTTGTGATCGTCGCCTTGTGACATAGGATGTTAAGTTTCGGTATCCCAATAATTTCACTAGCTACAGCGCCTTTCAAACCGGAGCACATTACTGTTTGTCGGCTGAAGTGTGGACTCGGCTGGTAACTACACAGTCTCCAGCAACAGAGACCTGCTGCCACTGATCTCAATAACTTAATTATGTAGTTCTTTAATTTTTCTTTTTAATTTATGATTATTAATATTAGGGCTAGAACTCTCCAGTCATCAATCTACCCTTCAGCTTGTAAAGGATGACTAAAAGAAGAACACAGGAGAGAAAAAGAGCAATATCCTTTATGATATTTACTGGATGTGGTTGGTTCTACAGATAGCTATTGGTGAAGATATGTTCAGCAGTGGACATCATCAGATTGAAATGGTGTAGATGTACCACTTCATGAACTAATTGTTGTAACGGTTAAAGTAATTCCATTTAGTCCTTTCATAAGTAATAAACAGTTGACCACTGACCAGCAACAAGGATAACTTGATGGATAACGCACGCAAACATTCCTAAGTCTCACCGTGAAATATCTAAAATACCTAGAACACTGTGGGAAATACTTAGGACTTACCTGCCGCTAGGGTCACCTTCGTAATATAAACTTTATGGACAGCATTTATTTGTAGATTTTCTGTGTAATTTAGTTTATTTTTTTGGTTTCGGGGGGGAAATCTTCGAAAAGATACTCTGCCTGGAGGGAAGTCAGAGTTATATGGAAATTTTCCCCCACTAAAACCCCCCGGTAGTTACCTTCAGCGTTTGGAGAAGTCACGGGATCTCCGCTCGGAACACATCTGCGCCCTGGCTAACGCTGCGCTAGGATATCCCGTCCCAGAGACTGCCAGCCTTGTGAGTACTACTTCAATGACCGGTGACCAAGTCCAGGCATTGTCCTCCTCAGGGTCGGTTAGAAAGCCATGAGAACTCCCATCCTGACCGCTAACTACCCCAAAGGCCCTGTTAAGGTAGGGAAATACCCTTCACCGGTGTGACGTGTGACGCGCAGTAGCGCCACGTCCACTTCTTCTCCGAGCAGGATCTGTTCGCTCTCGACCCCGCTAATTTAGTTTAATTAATCTATCAGGACGTCGAACGTAATTGCGAGTATTCGATATATGATGAACTCACCGCCAACCTCCCCCGGTGGGAGAGACACCTTAAGAAGAAGAATATAACTACAAACAACACCACACGATCCGGATTGTACAAAAGCATACTTAGGTTTAAAGACATTTATTCTCATAAGGCCTATGTCCAGCAGTGGGCGACTATCGGCTGATGATGATGATTCTTATAAGAAATTTTTACATATTTCTCATGAAACAGGCCTTACGCTTCCAAAGATATCGTGAGGAGGATAGGTGGAAATCTCTTACACATATATATATAAATATTACACCTGGCTTAGTCTCCGACACCTGATGCGAGGGTATAAAGCTTAAGCCTATTTCTGAAACTATTAACCCTCACTGTGCTCTAAAACTGTACACCCTCATATAAGATAGTCTTTTTTTCCATAATCTGTTCTTGACTTAAACAGCCCTAGATATTCTTCTTCTTATCAGCGGGATAACTCCCACTGCTGAACATGAGCATCTTTCAAGGATCCTCATTGAGCATGACTTGAGCCTTAGCCCCACTACACTGGCCCAGTGCGGATTAGTGGGTGGTCAGGGCCTGCCCTGTTGTTTAGGGAGATGCACCGCGTGCAGGTGAGATTGACTTGGGTTCCGTAAGCCGTTGGGAGGAACCCTTTACAGCCTGTATTATCTTGTTTTACAATGACTGTGAATAGTTTTTTCAAAACGCATGTGCTATACCTTATGTAACTGAAATAGGTGAAACAGTTTAGCTTTCTTTTAAAACTGGACCATCATCATCAGTCGATAGATGTCCACTGCTGGACATAGGCCACCCCCAGCGTTTATATATCTCCACAAAAACTTTATTTTCTATACTATTATAAACATCTATAGATATAAACTTAATAATGTTAATATTAATAATATATATAAACAAAGAAAAAAAAAACGCAGTAATTAACTGTCAACCTACATTTAACTTACCTTCACTTAATTGGGTAAAGAGGATTGTATGTTTACGTATGGGGACGCATAAAATACTTAATTATATATATCATAGCGCAGTTTCCTTATAAGACCATTTCGTAATTTACATGTACTTTGATTACTAATCCAAATGTTAATTATCCTTTACTTTTTAATCTGTGCTAAATACTTTATTACTGTATACTTAAAAGTAAACTTAAGTGAAACTCATCTGATTTTCTGTTGATACTAGGTATTATACCAGCTTATAATTATCTGGCACTGGTTAGGATGATATACACAGCACCACATTATATTTTTCACTTTATTGGGAGAACTAAGATATTATTATATATGTTAGTTATCTTAGTATGATGTACAATTCAAAACAGTCGGATCCAACTTGCAATATCGCCGACGGTACTTTGCTTTAGTTAAAACTTACTTATCACTTGAACACACTTCAACGCTATCTCACCAAAGAAACGAACGATTCGTCGCTAACTTTGACTTAGTTCGAGCGCTACGTAAATACGAAACTTGGTGATAAGTTACCTGGGAACTTGGAGCGTCTTGCAACTTACTAATAAAAGATCCATTGTTCAACAATTTCCGTATAAAATTGCTTTAAGTTATACAAGTTAGTTGTGTGGCAAGTTTAAACTTGAAACCGAACAAGTTATAATAAGTAGCTAGTTTAGCGTAAAAAAAAATATAAACATAACAGTTGAATTGAAATATGGCGTTGAAAATTTTGTTCCTGGTTACAAAGTGAGTATTATCGGAGTGACAGGTATGAGGTATCAGGTATCAGGTATTTGTTCAGGTGTTTAATGGTATCACGTAGCGCTTTGAAGTTTTCCAGTTAAGGCGGTGGTGGTAAGAAAAGCCCGCGATCAGCGATTCCGGAGCCGCGCGCATCAATATTTCGCGGGCGGCGCGCTCTATGGGCGCATTATTTTAATAACGCAAACCATAATTGGGTTCGCGCGTCAAATTATTGTACGGTGACCATGGCTTCCGGGCAGACGCTACACGGTTGTATTGTAACTACCATCACGGGATCGCGGGCGCCATGCATCTGTACCGTCTCGCAAGAGGAAAGGCGGAATACGATTAAGTGGCGACAGCCGCCAACCTCCGCTAATCAGACAGACACCTTTAAAATCATCATCATTATCAGCCGATAGAGGTACACTGCTGGACATAGTACTCCCCCAAAGATCTCCTCATCGATCGATCCTGCGTTGCTCGCATCCAGCTGCTTCCAACAACCTTCACTAGATCGTCGGACCTGGTAGGGGGCCGGCCAACACTTCGTTTACCGGTACGCGGTCGCCATTCGGAGACCTTACTGCCCCATCGGCTGTCAGTCCTTCGAGCGATGTATCCTGCCCATTGCCAGTTGAGGCTGTCAGTCTTTTGGACTATGTCAAACATTAAAAATATCACCAAAAAACGTTAAGTGAACACTGAATTTTTTTTACTCGACAAGGTGACGGTATCAGTAAAACGTTCACCTGGTGGTGAGTAATACGCCACTCCATATCAAAACGTGATCGCAGACTCGAACGTAGACCTTGTCATGAAATATCTCCATGTTCAGATGCGACTGACGCTGTAGTCAAACGATAAACGTGGTTCCGAAGTTTCTGCGATAGTTCACGTTCAATAACTACTATGTAATTTCTCATCAACTTAATATCCTGCTGCCTTGGATCTGACAAAAGCTTAAGTGGAATTTGAAATTATTAATTATTACTTAAGATTGAGATGAAATTAAATATTTGGTTAGATGCGAATGATATTGAAATTTTTGGGAAAAGTGGTGCGGGCCATCGCCGCTGCCAAGTTCGAGTCGAGAAAAATGTCCGTTTCCCAATCGAATCACTGACAGCGTCATATTAAGTAACTTATCGTGTACCAGTTAAATAGTTTACTAATAGATATAGTCAAACTGGTCCATAAATAGATTGATATGTTGCCATTCAGTGCGCTTGCACGTTACCCGTAATTACATCCACTTTTTAAATCACCACCCCCATTGGTTTCGACGACAGATCCCTTCCACCTATTCACTGTCTTATTTTTAGATTGATCATTTTCTAATCAGTGAGAAATTGTTATAAGTAAGCTATTTTATACATCCTCCTTACTGTATCAGATTATTAAAGCCTTTATTCTCTTTTCTCCACATCAGATTCTCCTTTTCATGAGAGAAAGATCCGACTCTCAGCAATGAGAATATGATTTGTTCATATAGTTTTATATACTTAAATAAACTATTAATAAAAAAAAGGAAAAAGTCATGGTTGAGGAATATCAGCTAATGGATTGGCATATCTGTGGCGTCCGAATCGTTCCGCCGAACCAGAGCCAGAAAGGACTGTACTGTGCTGATCGCTAACCTTCATTAGTTGGAGAGGCGCTTTAAGAAGAGCAACATATAAACTGTTAATAAGTTTTTGTTAACAGGACCCTTCAGGAAGATGCAGAGGTATCTCCTATCTATCCTGTAAGGCTACTTAGAAGAACTCCACATTGGAGCTCCCTTGCATGAGAAACAAAATTCCCAATGCAGTAGCAATGGATTGGAAAAGAAGGAGACGTTCTAACATGGAAAAAAAATTGCTCATATATACTACCAAGTAGGATATGCTGCAGTCAATAATACAGACGAGAGTCCAAGAAGAAGATGAATATTTTAACTGTAGTATCTACAGTAATTAATAAAGGCCACGTTCGACACAGTGGCTCAAAATAATAGCCACTGTCTCCAAGATTTGATTAGTCATGATAGTCACCAAGTTTCTTTTGGAAATTTCATCCAAAGAAGACGAAGACGATAACATGATACATTTATAACTGCTAGATATACCATCATCATGAGCCAATAGACGTTGACTGCTGGACATAAGTCTCACCCAAAGATCTCCATATGAAGTCAGCGTGGCCTCCGGTACCGCCGGGTACTAGGGGCTGTTGTACGTAGGGGTTCACATGGGGGATTTAGGCCATTTCCCACCATCCTGGTCCAATGCGGGTTGGCGGGAGCGAGAGCCACGTTCGTTGATTACCAGGGTGCACCGCGAGCAGGTGAGGTTGGCTTGGGTCCCGTAAGTTGTTGTATGACACCCCTTACACCCTTGGACAAATATTACCCAAAAATGTCTCATTTAAAAGTAAATCTAAATGAAAGAAGAGTTTATTCTGAAATATACACAACCTGAGTAGAGAAGTGAGTCGAGTTAGCTAACTAAAAACTAACTGACAGACTGTTGACTAACAAACAGTAAGGTAACCGTGAGGGTGTTTTATTTAACTTGAACTTGTGCTTACACCGCAGTGTACTGAACACTAAGGTAACGCAAATCAAACTTTTACTTAGTACTCTCTTAAAAGATACATACTTTCTCAAAGGATACATCGTTTTAATATTATTCATAAGGGAAAATCAGGTTAGTGTTAGACGAAGAAATTATTTATTTTTTATTAGCGAAGCGATAAAACAATCAGAACTTGTACCAGATCTGTGATGTGTGTGATGACCTTTAAACTGGAACACAGTAATGTTTGGACAGTACTGTTTCTGTTGAGACAGAAAGGACTGTATCACGCTGATCGCCAACCTCCACTAGTTGTGGAGGCACATTACGAAGAGGGAGACTGTTTATCGGCGGAAGTAGGAGTTACGGTTCCGGCAACAGAGACCTACCACTAGTAAAGAAAATAATTTAAAATTTATTTTTTAAGTGGTGAAATGAGTCCATATTTCACGGGATGGAAAGTGACCACTAGCGCTCGAGGACAGCCGTAGCACCTGGAGTAGTCGGGGCTGGGTTAACGATCTTTAAAAAAATAGGCAATTTTTTTGACACACCCCCAAGTCGTCATCAGCCGATAGACGTCCACAGCTGGACATAGGATGAATTTGGGGCATTTCCCACCACGCTGGCCTAAAGCGGGTTGATGGGAGCCAAGGCCAGGTTTGTTGATTAGCAGGGTGCAGCACGAGCAGGTGATGGCTTGGATCCCGTGAGTTGTTGTTCGGGACCCCTTACACCTTCATGTCGTATTTGTTCGAAAACAACAATAATCTCTTTGACCTGCTTATCGTGCCAATGTATATATCTCATCGTATCTTCATGTTTGTAGACATCTGATGATGGAAGTAAAAAGATGCTTAGAAACGATACAAATCAGTTACTGACAAAACCTTTTCAGCTCCTGTACAGTGGCCGGCTCTTTCCCAGTTATACTGTTTAAAAATTATTCTAGAATATGTTATCCTTTAAGTTCTAAAGATATCCTTTTTATAGGATAGCTTAAAGGAGACTTTCCGTAGCGCATATTGTGCTATATCCACCGTATTGAAGTAATTAGTATGGGCGGCAGCGGGCCCGCCTAAACAGTCGCGTCCGCTCCGCTTATGGCCGTGTTCATTGTCCCAAGCACCAATTGCCCATTGGTTGGCCCGAAGGCCGATTTTCAAAGTACCTACACACATAATAGGTCCTCTTTGTATTGATTATCTGTGCGTTCATTATCTACATTGCGCGGTGGATGATGTACGGGTCCTAGCTGATGCCTGTAACATGTTCAGTCTTCGGTGTAAACAAAAGGTAAATAAAGCTGTAATTTTTACTGGTGGTAGTGTCTCTGTTGCCGGAGACCGTCCAGGTAGGTACCACCGAAGCTCCTATTGCAGCGGACATCAGTGTGCAAACATTACTGTGTTCCAGTTTGAAGGTCGTTGTAGCTAATGAAATAATTGGAATAAAAAGAATTATATGTCTCAACGACGAGCGCAAATTGATGCTGTGTATATCATCCTAATTAGCGCTTCGTTGTTACAAACCGGACGTTCACCTGATGGTAAGTGATACGCTTGCTCAAAGGCTTTACGATGTCACACATACCACGACAATGTCTCGTTACCCCGGTAATTTTAATTGGTACAACGCCCTTAAAACCGGAAAACAGTAATGTTTGTACAGTATTGTTTGTCGGCTGCAATAGGAGCTGCTGTGGTATCTACTTAGACGTCTCCGGCAACCACCAGTATAAATCTGTTGGCAGACCAAAGACGTCATAGCTCCGTAACTGGTGTAGATTTCTATATTTGCTTAACAGTAAATTACAGAGAGATGATGAGGTAATTTTGTGTCGTCCGAGGGTTGCATGAGTATCGCGGAGTAACGTTTACCAGAACCATTTCTATCGGACGCGTACAGGTACAGCGGGGATGGCCGGCCGTGCGTACATCATTCCGCTACGGCGCTCGTAATCAAGGAATCGATCGGCAGCTTAATAAGGACGGGACAGGATCGCGTCGGGGAGAGACCGGGGGGCTGGGGAGGGAGTTGTAGGGGGCGAAAAAAACGTTAAAATTACGAGATGGACCGATCGTGTTACGGCGCCCGACAAAAACTCAGCCGTACGAGACCCGTTGTTGCCCGCTCGTGTGAAACCGCCTTCCTACCGACGACATCACCGCCAGGACTTATCCCGAGGGAACAGCCACGTCTGAACCACATCAGGCATTATTTTATAAAATATCAATATATTCATTCATAAAATCCTTTCACCAGCACCGCTTGGTTTAGTTCAAATAGCGCTGTTCTTATTGAAATTGCTAAATAAATAAGTATAACAAATAATTTCAACAGCATCTACTATTCAGCGATCTTCTTCATTTTTACTATTATTAAATATCCGCCTTCGTTATCCATATCATATGTTTTATTATCAGTCAGACAAATCGCGTCGTGTCCGTGTCGTAGATGTGAAAGGGCCCCACCAGTTGTAAGATAGCCAGCAGTCGTGATCTGCAGGCATACAGGGCGTAGCTCTGTCTCCCCTTGACAACGCAGCGGACACACTACGTCATTTTTAAACACAACAAAATAATAATAAATATATAAAAACCAATACTTTTAAATATTTCAACTATTGTTATATTTAAACAATATTCTAGTAAAACAATATTTAGTTAAACATTACTATGATAACAAAGTATATTTTTATATAAAGTAATAGTCGTTACTAAATGAGATAAACGTTTTGATATATGTTTCTAGTCTCTTCCATCGATCCTCGCCTTCTAGAAGATGAAATAAATCCTGTTCAAGAAATAGAATAGAACTGCTCTATCACCTCTGATTCAAAGACAACTCGCAACTATTCCATAGCAGCGTTACAATGGAGTATTCTGTATGTAACAATAACAGTTGTGGTATTGATCAATATTAAATAATTAACTGATAATATATTTCAAAAGATCATTGGCTCCTGCACCAACCAGATAGATCGATCAGATTAAAGTCTCATTGTCCTCTGAATTTTTACACGGTCGTAAGAGATGCGCTGGACCACAACCGGAGGAAGATCATCTGCTCCAGACAGCAGTACTGACCATGATCCTCGGACATAAGGGAACGGCCCTGGAGAGAGATTACCTTTTAATAAAAACATAACTTGAAGAAAACTTTGCAAGGGCTACTTATGCTATTTTCCTCAACAGCGTAGAAACTTAAAACTGGCTTGTGAATGCTTGTGTTTAATGAAAAATTTAATTAGACGAAACTTTATTAATGTTGATGAGGGGGAAACCTGGGGAGCATCTCGACATGTTCTGTAAATAATAGCTTTTCTGGAAATGCGACATTCGCCTCGTAATTGTCTAATAGGGTGGATAAATTGGCTTGACTTTCCTCGCGAGGGTCGGCCCGAGTCCGTGTGGTGCGGACCGTTGTTATGTTGTTATATGGAATATTACAAATTCCTTTGCGATTTTTTGATGTTGGAAAAATGCGTGCGTGCGGTGCGACGCGCACACGTAGCTTATGATATTCAGCGTACGCGCGCGCGGCAAAAAGCGGACGCCGCCATTTTGGACGCGCGCGCGCGCACTCTCCGGTTATTACGGGAAATCTTATGTTAATTACAATTATATACTCGTACAGCGCGCCGTAGCGCGGCAGCGGCCGGGTCCCGGGGGCCGCGGGAATACCGGCCTTATCCCGCGCTCGGAGCGGCGCCGCGCGGTGGGCGCGAGCGCGATGCGCGTGCGCACTGCGCGGGCCGGCGTCGCGGCCACCGTCACATACGACGCGCCGGCAAAAACCAATATCCTATACAATTTTAATGCATTCGTCGGAATTTACGGGAGATTCCTACGGGGCGGCTCGGGGGTAAAAAAAACATGTACGGCGCGCACTGTGGAGCGATTTTTGATTCCACTTGCATCTATTTGTACCGGCAGCGCCGCGATGGGTGGAGACTAGAGCGGCGGCCCCTCGCGCTGCGCCCGCGCTCAACATTTATGTAAACACCGGCCGCCGCTGCAGCGACAAAAACTTCGCGTACATGTTTTAAGACGCGAACAGCTAAACTATTTTTATTTGAAAATAACAAACATGTCGGGCAGGCGGGCCTCCGGGCGGGCCAGGCGGGCCGGGCGGGCCGGGCGGGCCTGCCTCGCCTCATTACAAAGTATTATTAATGTATTTGAAAGTACAATTATTATGAAACAGTACCGTTAACTTGTACGCTGCGAAGTTATTTATTATCTTTATTATATATGAAAAAAAAAACAAATTCTTAACCAACAGCAGAGAAAAAGTTCAACTGTTGTTGAGCTACACGATCGCTTCCACAACAATGTAACTTTAGTAAGACGTATGATAGTTATTCCACTCACCTCAGTACTCCAACTAGCTACAGCTTCTTTCAATCCTTAATATTGTAATGTGTGAGCTACCAGTCTCCGGCGATACAACTACCGCTCCTATGCACTAAGTATTACTAGTCGTAGATCTCTATTGCTAGAGACCGTCTAGATAGGTATCAGTGCAGTGCCTATTTCCGCCGCCAATCAGATGTGAGCAAACGTTACTGTGTTCCAGATAGAAAGGCGCTTTAGCTAGTATAATTACTGGAGAAACGAAACACAACATCTTATGTCTCAAAGCCACGAGGGTAAAGTGATGCAGTGTATACCATCCTAACTAGCGCTACGCTGAACATCTCGCTCGTCTCTTCGCTTCGTTGACATAAAAAAAAACAACTTTTGCCGTAAGAAGCGTTAAGTCAATATTCCTATTGAAGATCTTAAGCAGATCATTATGTCTTTTTTAATAGAGAAAAGCCTCAGTTTAATGATGGTGAGGATGGTGGAGAGTACAGGCTCAATATCTTACACTGTCAGCCGTCAAGATCAGATTGAAAATAGGGTAGTTGGACACGCGGACCGATCGATGTGGAGATTTTTGGGGAAGGCTTACCAAGAATGGTTATCCATACTTCACCAGATGCAGGCTCGATATCGAACCAGGTCCCTCGAGGCTTTGCGTTGCTGTACGTTCCATATAGCAGACATTTGGTGAGAGTTAGTCCGTGGAAGCGGCACAGCTGACCAGGCGTCACACGTCCCGCCCGATAAGGAGCTGCTATCAGCTTACTTTACTTTCCTCGCACATCCGGCGGATAGGGACCGTTGGACGCGACGGTTTAGGCCTAACGCGAGCGCGGTCACGCGACGCCATTCACATCAGCTCCACCCCGATATCGCACCCTCGCAATGGGCTCACGGCTTACTTAAATTAAACTTACATATATATATATATATATATATATATATATATGTGTATATAAATATAATCTCACTAAGGCAAAGGAGAAAGATTAGAGTGTTCTAATACACTGAGAGGAGGGTTAAATAGTTGGATATTAATGTAAGTGGAGTAGAAGAGGGTAGTATAAGAATAAATACATAGACATGTAAACAATTAATAATTCAAATATAACCTCAAAATTCCAGATTTCGCTGTAAATTTAAATAGCCTAGTCTAGAATCGTGGGATAAAAAAGACTCTGAATTACGAATAAGTTACAATAGGAAATTGGAGATTTATCCCTGAACAGATTCCCGGCTTGTGGCGGTGGAGCTCAGTGGCGTGGCTTGGACGTAGTTAAGCTAAGAGGAACCTTCTGGCTGGCTCGTAACCTGGGTCGACCTGAAATGGCCGCTCTATATGGACTCCACAAGCTCACAGCTGTGATGGAGTCGCAGAAGGACAGGGGTGGCGTGGGGTGACGGTATTGCGGTTCGCCGCTCACCCTGCTGTCTCTGATTAAACGATTCCACACCACTGATGTGACCAATAAAACTGGGAGAGCAGAACTTTCCAATGATGATAACTGATGCATCTACTCAGAATAATGAAGTGCTGGTTGGGATATTTACACTGCTTGCCAACGAAAATTTGTGCTGCAGTGATACTTAATCAACAAAGAGACCTAACACTTGCCACTAGGGTATACGCAGCTGGTGAAAATTACCATCATTGATAGTACGGTAAATATTGCACATAACTGTTGTCGAAAGGACATGCAGATGGTAGAACCGGATGTGAGCTGTTGCATACGAATACGGATGTGGTACAAAATATTCATTTAACATTTCAATGTCATACGCTTTATTCTGATCCCGTTTGACAGTGACGTGTGCGGAAACCAAATGCGGCGGCAATGTATTTATTGTAGCTTCCGGCGCGCGCAGGAAGGAGGTGGACAGTTACTTTCGCGCCAATTGCATAACAATCGCCATCTTGCGGAAGGATGCGCTTCTAAAATGGCGCGCTGACCCCAATCCGTTCTGAATTTTTACTCGCCTTGACATTCCTGCACTAACACCAGGTTGTTTTATCTAAAACCTTGATTTAAGGCGTTTTCTTCCTCTCAACCCTCAGTGTGCTGAGAATTAGAGGAAGGGTAAATAAATAAAAATAATCAACATGAAAAAATATTATAGAGTGAATTAAGAAAAGATAAATATAAATACAGAAGTAGTATATTAAAAACTGGAACATAAAGGAGGAAGAATAATACCAAGCGGTGCACAAGATTCATCATCAGTAAGGTTTTAAGAAGAAGCCTTGATTGATAGCAGGGTTCGTAAAGCGGTCGTACTCGTCACCAGCCCACACTGGGCCAACGTAGTAAACCAGTCCCAATAGTGGGAACAAAAAATGTATTAACATATCATAGATTCAGCTATTCCGAAAAACTGTATGAAAACTTTTCGTGAAAATACATGATTTTTTTTTAAAATAACTTATTACATGTACTCGTATATCCGAGGAGGTGAACTTAAATCTATAGGATCTGATGATAGTATCATTTTATATGATAAGGTTGACCCTGGAGGACAAAATTCCCGGAAAATGAGCATCTGGTAGACAGCGCAGGAAATGATTTGACGATATAAAGGACTGGACCGGGTGAATACCATCAGTTAAAAAGAACAGCTGAGGATCGAACTGGTTTCCTCAATCTGATCGCCAAACTTCAATTTGAAGAAGGCATCTAATTATGATGATGATCATTTTATATTAAACTAGCTGTCCCTCGCCCGTCACACCCCTGCAATTTTGGGGGTAACATTTTGTAGTCTGTTCTTAGCTGCTCTATACTCGGCAAACGGAATGTTCCTACCAAAATCTCAAGTCTCCAGGTCTCATGGATCCAGAGATATCGTGATGAGTCTGTACATAGGTGAATACCTGTTATATGTAGATTAGAATCCCATAATGCTTTTTAAAAGAAACCCTTAGAAAGTGAGACAAAAACTTCATTTAAGATAATAAAACAACAAAGTAATATTTATTTTAGTGTTAAAGTTGGTAGTGTGCAAATATTACTGTTATCCAGTTTAATTAAGCAGTAAACAAATCGATGAGAGGAAGTGCTACAAATATTAACTAGTGTAACCTAGTTTCAGATTTGTCTAAATTGATATAACTGATAGGAGGATTGTCTAAACAGCAGGTAAAGATCATTTTCATCACCATTGATGTCTAGAGCTGAATATGGCAATAACAAGAATATGGCATCCGGGATGGTGCTGCAGCTCACGCCGGACTTGGCGATAGTGGTTTGCTTAACCAGAGTGTGCTTACGGCGGTAAAGTAAGCTGGTGTTTTTCCTCGCAACCAAGAGGAGGATGACGGTAGGAGTGGGAGATGAAGATCTTTTTGGTATGAATAAGATAATTTTTTTTATATCTCGTTACAACAATCATCATCTAACGAGATCAAATCGCAACCGCTTCCGGCGTTCTCTTGTTGTAATTGAATTGCGATAAGTTAAAGTTGCAGTGTACAGAAGCGATTAACCGCAAGACACTTTCGCTCGCGACGGCTCCAGTCATCAGAGCAAGGAAACCCCGCCTCGGGAGACACCACGTGCATCTCCTTAACAGCGCCAGAGAGCCATAATTTTGGATCCAATCCATAACGAACTGGCAATACCTTACCCCACTTGGGGCATACTTATTTAGACGCGCCGATCTCGGAAAGGCCGCCGACCTTAATTGGTGCGCTAAAGATGCTCTTTTATGTGTAGCTGGTGTTTTCATTTGGACCGCCCCCTCCCCACCGCCCATCCCCCGCCCTGCACCCGAAATGGTAATGGTCAACGGTGACCGTTACCCGACGCCCGATCGGGCTCTGTTTACCTTCCCTTTTGAGATGCACCCGTCAATATTGGTATGGTAATGCGCGGATGCGAGTACTCCGAAGCGAGTTTTTTTTTCACATACGTACAACTGTATTGTTACGTATTCGGATCTTTTATCTCAGCGAGATCTGTGACAAAAAATCGATATTTTTTTATGGAAATATAATAATACAACTTTTGTCGGAGATATTTAAATTTATGACCACAACAATCATTAGGATAGGAAGTTTTGACGAATGCTCGAAACTGGACGGAGGAAGTCTACAATGGGATAAACATTGAAAGACTTCTAGATGAAACTGTAAATACACTGAAATCTATTATTTATATAATAACTATATATAACCCTTGATTTACTCTATATATAACCCTTCGCTACTTTGTAAAAACTACAGTAGAAAATGACTACAAAGTAATAAAAGTTATAGCGACATTGTCATGGATAAATCATGGATTCAATGAAAGAGAAGACAGCTTTTAAATATCCTAAAATAAATGTAAGTACATCATCATCAGCCGACAGACGTCCACTGCCGGACATAGGCCTGCCCAAAGATCTCCACATACAGTCAGCACGGTCTCCAGTACCGACGGGCACTAGGGGCTGTCGTATGTAGAGGTTCATATGGGGGATTTGGGCCATTACCCACCACGCTGACCCAATTAATTAATTAGAAATTGTTACCCACCATATGAACTATAACCGTATCCTCCGTAACCAGAGGGTACTGCATGGACCACGGCCAGTAGACAAGCGACCTGGAATTATAAGCAATACTATATATATCTTTGATATCCTTCGGTCTTTGGTCTCCCCCAAAGATTCCCACGTCGGTCGGTCCCGCGTCGCTCGCATGCAGTAGGTTCCCGCGATTTTCACCAGATCGTCGGTCCACCTTGTGGGAGGCCTCCCAACCCTTAGTAGTAGTACCCCCTACTTTGTGATAAGAATAGATTTGTCATCCTGTAAGGAACTACTTCAGGTACATAGAGGTCAACAATTTCTTTTCTCGTTCTGTTTAAAACTCCTGTAATCGTCCGGAT
This sequence comes from Ornithoptera alexandrae, assembly GCA_029030555.1. Classification (NCBI taxonomy): domain Eukaryota; kingdom Metazoa; phylum Arthropoda; class Insecta; order Lepidoptera; family Papilionidae; genus Ornithoptera; species Ornithoptera alexandrae. The sequence goes on from JARDVY010000034.1 coordinate 10,120,409, forward strand.
GCGCCCGCGCAGAGGTTACGTAACAGACGAAGACACCACAAGTGACGCAACGGCGGCCAGTTAACACGGCTTCTGTCAATTGAATGTTAGTTTGGTGACCAATTCGCATCACCAAATACGTACCGCGAGCACACAATCAGTTGGTGCCCGATAAGGCAGCCGGCTTTTGGTGACCACCGTCTAATCAGTTCGCAGCTAATTTGGCCTCACGTATATGGGAAATTTTCAATGTCACCTCTCGTACCAGCCACTGGCGTGTTTACCAACACTGTGACGTCACTCACCGCAGTAGGTTTTTTTTCCAACAAACACCACTTCCGGTTGATCATTACGATACCATTCTGATACATTTAAACTTTATCTTCGGCTAACCCTTGGTAGCAATTTCGTATGGTTTTATATAATAAAGAAGCAATGGTCATCATCATCACCACCAAAGAGACGTCCACTGCTGGACATTGGCCTCCCCAAAATTTCTCCACATACCGTCAGCACGGCCTCCGGTACCGCTGGGTACTAGAGACTTTCGTATGTATGGATTCATATGGGTGAATTAGGGCCATTGCCCACAACGCTGGCCCAATGCGGGTTGGCGGCAGCCAGAGTCTCGTTTGTTGATTAGCAGGGTGCACCACGGTCAGGTGAGGTTGGCTTGGGTCTCGTGAGTTTTTGTGTGGGATACCTTACACCCCTAGTAATAAATATACCAAAGCAATTTCCATTATACCACCAACTCTAGTTAAAAGCATTACAAGAGGTACGTCCAGCAGACAACGCCCAACGTCGAGATGATGAGGATGATGATGACCAATTTGCTAGTGTCGTTGCTCTTCAAGTAAATGAATAGTCATTTTAATGATTTTATTCATTTGGGTGAATACATCACTATTAATAAAACTAAATTTCATGGATTCTAATGGCTTAATTAGTTCATTACCAGGATGTTTGGAGTACTCTGGAGTACCAAGTTGATCCTGATAGCATCCTCATCACAAATTATTTATAACTCATTAATTACTGTATACAGTACGATCTATATAATGAGCTCATAGTATTTTGAAGTCTTCTAGTGATGTGCTTGCTGATCGATAAATAATGACGCCCCGAGCTGATGGTAATACCCAACCTTCTTCTCTATTGAAATTAGGATGCTTTTAAATTTCAATAACCTCGCCAATTATCCTTGGTATGAATCGACGTTTCCAAAAATTAGATTTGTGGTAGGTCTCTGTTGCAGGAGATGGTCTTGGTACCACCGCAACTCCTCATTCTGCCAACAAACAGTAATATGTTAAGGGTGTTCCAATTTGAATGGCGTTGTAGCTAGTAAAAATTAATGAGGTAACGAGGCATAATGCGTCTAAGGCATCGAGCATAATGTGGTGAAGTGAATATCATCAGAACTAGCACCATGTAGTTTTGGGCGTATATAGTTACCGGGATGTAAGGGTTCCCGCACAACAATTCACGGAATCCAAGCCAACCTCACCTGCTCGTGGTGCACGCTGCTAACCAACAAACGAGGCTCTGGATCCCACCAACCCGCATTGAGCCTGCGTGGTGGGAAATGGCCCTAATCTCCCCATATGAATCCCTACCGCATTGTGTGGGAATCTTTCAGGGAGGCCTATGTACATCAGTCGACGTCTATCGGCTGATGATGATGCATCACTTATTAATAGGTGAACGTCTCGTTATCTCATCACTTCGTAGAATAATAGTAATTGAAATGCAAATATTATTCACCCTTTTCATCATCAGCCTATATATGTCCACTGCTGGATATATATAGGCATATATATATATCCTCCCCCACATATCCCCACATCGATCGGTCCTGTGCCGCCTCCATCGAAGTTCTGGGGGAGATTTGGGCCATTTGCCACCACGCTGGCCTTATGCCGGTTGGTTAGAGCCAGAGCCTCGTTAGTTGATTAGCAGGGTACACCACGAGCAGGTGTGGTTGTCTTGGGTCCCGTCCCCTTACACCCCTATTCATCAGCTACATTATGTCCCAGTACATAGCTAAAAAATTTGGATGCTGTGTTAGCATACTAATTAGCGCTCCATTATTTTGAGTGTAGCTCACCAGCTAGACAGTTACCTCTACTCGAGGTCCAGTGCCATAAACATCACCATCCGACATTTCGATTAGGAAACCAGCATCCATAACGTTATGTATATTAGTTGCGTGCAGTACCAGCGGCCGCTGAACCGCCGCCAACCCATTTTCGGCGTTTTACGACTTGAGCTCGACTTGGAAAATTAGCCATTTTTAGGGAAACTAGATCTCAGTGTAACGGTGTTACCGCCATTACTGGGGTAACTGTGCGTGTGACTAATTTGTCCAATTTGAATTTGTAATAAATTCTCCATACCCTCGCGGATTCGTTTCGACGTTGGGCCGTTACATGGTGACTCATGAATGTACTAATTTTGGACTGGTCTATGCCGGCTCGGGGATGACCGTTGCAGCATTTCATTAGATCGGTTGCAATTGTTTTCTGAACTGAACTAACACCCTTTCTATCGACGAGGATGATCACAGAAAAGTTTAGAACAGAGGTTCTCAGAGTTTTTTCTCATAGATCACTTTCTACCATATTCACGAAACTCGATAAAAAATTTGGAGATTAAGGGGCCCAAGCCAACTTCAGCTGCTCGTGGTGCACTATGCTAATCAACAAAGGTGATTCTGGCTCTCACCAACCCGTAGTTGGTCAGCGCAGTGGGAAATGGCCCAAATCCCCCCAAAAAAACTCCTAAAAACGACGGCTTCTAGTGCTCGATGGTGCGGGCAGCACAGGACTGATCGACTTGAGGATATTTGAGAGAGGCCTATGTTCAGCAGTGCACGTCTATCGGCTGACGATGGTGATGACGATGAAATGCTATGTTATTTACTTAATTTTATGTATCATCAGCAAAGGTAAACTTCATGGATATGCCATCTTTTGTTCTACCATGGGAAAAGCAGAGTTCTCATAAGATATATAAATAAATGTACATATATAAACTATTATCTATTACCCACCCCCTTTGCTGGCTATAACACCACTGCAACTTTTTTTGGGGTAGGAATTTTATAAAATCCATTCTAAGTTGGTCTCTAAGCAGCAGAAACTCTCGAATAAATTTTGATTAATCACGTCTAATAGTTTCGGAGATCTCGTGATTAGTAATTAAATCTCTGGATGTCTCCTATATATATAGACTAGCTGTTCTTGGCATGCTTTGCTGTTCGTAACAACCCCTCGACTCCATTCCGGGAAGGACTTCCGTTAAACTTGTCCTTAGATCACACAAATTCAGCACAAGGAATATTTCTATTTAATTTCAAATCCCCAGGTCTTGTTTACGTCTAGTTTCTGAGATCTCGTGATGAGCCAATGAATCTCTGGATATATAGTATATATACATGATATAAAAATTAATATATGTGTATATACTTAAAATTACTTCGACGATGACTCATTGGATCCCAAGGAAAGTTCCGTATTTTCATCTTAACCATCCTGAATTCAAGAGGAAACGATTACAGAGAAAAATAGATTGTATAAAGAAGGGTGGCAGGTTTTCATTATGATGTATGTGTATAAACTTTGTTTGTTTGTTTGTTTGTTTGTTTGTTCGTATAAATAAATAAAGTGCGAACTTAAAGAAAGCGAACCGTTCGGAATAGGCGCGCGTAGGCCGAGCGCGGCCACGCAGTTTCCTTTAAAAGGAGGCTTTTAGGGTCTCCGTTCGATGACGAAAGCAACGGGTCAGCGGCCGATTAACGGATATCCTTTCAGGCCAATAAAATACGTATATGGAGGCGCGGGAAATAAATACTCAATAAAATAAAAAAAAGTTATTCATTTGAAATCAACTTTGTTAGTGACAAAGTTGTTGAACTTTGTCTTTGACGGTAAACATCGCAGAACTCATTGCCTAAGATAAAGTAATACTTTTTGACAATATAAAATATAAGTTTCAAATGTATTAAAACTAGCAAAATCATTATTTCCTACTGCTCTACCTATTGAGAAAGCTAACTTAGAAATTGAATATATATCCTATCCAACAATAAATGTATTATTAAAACCACACAACGGTTACTATAGCTATTAATACTGCTTCCTGTTTTCCAATCAATTCTATATAAGTAAACATGCTTTTACATAAGTAATTAAACGACAAAAGCAAAAGCAAGAAACCATAATAATAATAAGTTACCCGGTGAATTGAATTACTACGTTAACTACGGACTAACCTACACCCTTACCTAACACCCTCAGTGTCACGTGATTTAAAGTGACAAAGATCACGACGACGATGAAACGTAATCATTCAAAATTTCGCTATAAATTAACAGCCGGAAACAATAACGGTATGGCGGTAGGTATACAATATGAAGATGGTAGTAAACCAAGCGACTTTAAAAGAACCCTCCCAACATCACAACATTCCAACAGGACTTTAGACTTAAACAAGAAGCCTAGATTACAGGCAAGCTAATATCCTCTAAGTTTCTAAAGCGGTTAATATGAAAGTGTTTGTTTACATACAAAACCTACTCCCAAGTTTGCTGGTAAACATTTGTTAACTACGGCCTGGCTTCTGTAGTCTGTAGCAAGCGATACACACCAGCATAATAAATATTATTATCCTGTATGTGATTATTTTACATCCTTTTTTATTTATCATCATTTCAATTTGTAATAATTACGGTATATCAAAAATTCAGAGCAGGCCAGCTCGGGCTGTCCACATTGAATATGTATGATGATTGAGTTTGTTATAGTATAATTTTATGATCAAGAAGGCTTCTTTAGAATTCAAAATTACTTGTATTATTGTTTTAAATTACTTACTTTATTCATACAATTTTAATTCGTTTTTATTAGGCAAATGTTTTAACAACACCGGTAACTACGAATACATCGCAAGTGTTACAGGAGAGGGGAGACATTTGTTACTTACTGTTATTATTAGAATTGTAAAACTAATATAGTTATACCGTTTTGAGATTCCCTGTGAAAGTAGTTGTTTAACAATAAATAAATAAATAAATAATATAGGTACATAATTCTATTCCTCATAAGCATTAAATCATCTCTTTGTTCAATTAATTATTTTTTTGTTCTGAAAATTTCGGAGATGTAGCAACTTGTAATTAAATTTTTACCTGTGCACTTGCTGTACTTCATCCCTCAAACATACATATACACACACCATACATACCACACAAACACCCAAAAATGGGTGCAAGCACGCATGTTCAAATAAAATTAATTAAATACTATTTTATATGTACGTCTGGAAGTGAGTGTTGTTAATTGCGACACAGTTATTTAATTAACCACTGCAGTTAGCAACATATACATGTATTTTGTTCCGTAAATGTTTGTGTTTTTATTTAAATAATTAAAAAAAATTAAAAAGCAATGTTATAAACAATTTTATCGATCAGAAAATATACTAACAAATAGGCAACCAATATATTTGCTCAAGTATCTTGAAAGTTTAAGCAGTGATCTACGACAATAATATTATGTAGGATTGTTGCCCCTAATCTCGATGAAGCCGATTGTATTAAAAAAAAAAAATTTTTTTTTTTATCCAATATAATAATTTACATTTAAAATTTATTTTGGTAATTTAATTTGTTGTACTTCTAGTGTCATCTGTTGGCATAATTCTAACAATTTTGGTTTTATCAATAAATCATTCCCTTGGTGTAACTTGAATTAATATATAAAAATGTCGGTAGATGGTACTGAAAACAAAATCTTTGCCTCTTTTGAGTTTTATAATTTTAAAACAAATGTTCCTGTAAAAAGAAAACGCAAATCTTCATCCTCAAGCATGTCTTACATCAGTATCTAATCTCTAAATGGAGTGCCTACAAATTCAAGAAAATATAAAAAACAGTTTCGCAGTTGAGCCTTAACTCAACGAATAAGCATTACACTTATTTTTGTGTCGATGGAAATCTTCAGGAATCCCAGCAAACTTGGCACCAAACCTCCAGAGACCTTAAAAAAGCTAAAAACAATGCTGTGAATGTGATCACAGCTGGGTAATAATACTCCACGTATACACGATACAGAGGAGAAAATGGAATTATCTGGTGAAAGTAAAATAGATTATAAATAAGACTTTCGGTCCATCGGGTCGTGACCGAGTTTTGAATTTGGACTTTTCGTTAATAATTCTATACCTGACATTCAACTTCTGTAACAACCGAAGCTACAATCATTTTAAAATCATTCTAGATTACAATTTACACAATCTAGTATACTGAATCTAGTATAGCATAGTATTAATATAGTCGGAGCTTACATTTGCCGGTTTTTTTTTAATTCGAGCAATCTGATCTAAACCCGGACTATATATATCACTGACAAGATAGTTAAAATAATTTATTATAACAGGTCCACTTCTATGTCAAACCCGTCTGTTACCAAAAGTTTGTTCAGGGTCCACAATTGGTGGAGTTTGAAAATAGGTTTTCCTATCCGCCAAGCTAATTGCAACATCCGTCCTATAAATCTGGCGCCAAAATAGTATTGCTCTGTTCTACTTAATTAGAGAGTTAATGTTCTATACCTTAACTCTCTCCGTTCTTATTTTAAGTAAACAGGATGTAAAATTAAAGTCAAAAGTTTGCCTGATTTTGTTAGAAAAAGATGTGTTATGTTTCCTCTAAAACTTCATTTTCATTTAACTAAGAAATGCAAACATGGAACTTTTTTATGTCAGCAAATATTTAAATATTACGGATTGCTATTAATTTTTTACAGGGACTTTAAAAATATTTATTTAAGCATTTTGAAATATTCCTTTAATGGTTTGTTATTAACTGTGATTCATTTTAATTAAATGCCTTACAGACATTAAATTTTTCGCGGAAATATATATTTTAAAGGAAACTTTATATTCCAACTATGACTGTTTTTTTCCACGTACCGCGTTATAACTCCACTTGAAGCGATAACATGCTATTTTATCACAAATAACATATTAAAATTATTAAAATCGATTCAATAGTACTGACATGCATTCAATAACCAGTATAATTTGACACGGACGAATGGTTAAAAAACTTTTATCGAGACGATTAAAGGGTGATCCGAGGGTGGGACAAGGATCCGAATAGTTTGGTGGGGTGGGTTAATTCAAAACTGTCGGAGCGATAGGGTGGTTGTCTATGCATTATTTAGGGGGGCAATCAATGGTAGGTGTCGGTTGATGATAGGTATCCAAACTTGGGGAGGTGTTTCTAAAGCTATGGAGTAGTTATGAACTTATTTAAATATCAACACAAACATTTATTTATTTAAACTTATATTACATTTCTATTATCTCATTATATCCCAAATCCAAGACGCCCTCTTTGTAATAGTTTCTTAAATTATATTTACATAGACTTTCTATTGTTGTACATTAGTACATTATCGCATGTTACGTGAAATCACAAACGGACTTTTTTTTATTGTATAGATCAACGCTTGACTAGTATTCCACCTGATTGTAAGAATCGCTATAGCCTTTGGTGGTAAGGCGCCCTGGGGTAGTAAAAGTCTTAGTTTCGATGTATTCATAATCTATATGACGTATTGTCAATGGGTAGGCTAAGTATTGTTTGTGAGCAGCATCAGCGGTCATTCGGGACAAAAATTCCAATTTATCGAACTGAAAGGGATAACTTTGCGCCAACTCCGCCGGCGAAGCCTCATTCATTCGCCCCAAATACAAAGTTACTAAGCGATGCTACAGTTCTTCATTCATATCTGCCTATTATTTGTAAATTTGTGAATAATAGTATAACATTGTAAATCTGTTGCGGAAAAAGCCACTATGGATGACCACTAAGTGGTTTTTATGGTCAAAGATCCCACACAACTCTCAATTCCTCCGCAAAGCGATGTTTTCCTTATCTGGGCTAATTCCTATACAAGCTTATTAATATTCATCATCGTCAGCCGATAGACGTCCACTGCTGGATATAGCTAGGATATATATAGGATATAGCTTCCTAAAGATTCCAACGTCGATAGAGTAGGTATTCATATGGAGGTGTTTAGATCATTTCCCACAACGCTGGCCCAATGCGGATTGATGGGAACTAGAGCCACGTTTCTTGATTAGCAGAGTGCACCACGAGCAGTTGAGGTTGCATTGGATCCTGTGACTTGCTGTGCGGGAACCCTTACGAGTGTAAGGAGTCTTAATAGTATTAGAATAAGTTAAATGTTGCTTTATGTTGTTCTCTTTTAGTGTACATTAAAATTGATCAGAGAATTTACTGGTGGTAAGTCTCTGTTGCCGGAGACCGTATAGATAGGTACCACTGCAGCTCCTATTGCAGCTGACAAATAGTTCAGTGCAAACATTGCTGTATTCTGATTTGAAAGGCGTTGTAGCTAGTGAAATTACTGGTGCAACGAGACTTAACATCATATGTCTCAAAGCGACGAGGACAATGTGATGCAGTGTACATCATCAAAACTAGGGTCGCGTTGCTATGGCGTATCGCTTACCATCAGGTGAAATTCCCGCTCGCCTCGTCCCTTCGTTGAATAAAAAAAAGACTATGTTCAAATATATTAGAAAGAATAAAACTTCGACTCTATTCTGTTGTTCAGTTGTGTTGGCCTTTGGCTTGTAGTGCGCCTGTAATGTCTGTACATCCATTGTTAGTCCTGAACATGTGCGGTTTAGTAGTTCTTGATACTTTATATCGTAACAGATTTTTTGATAAAGTGATATGATGTACAGAAGAATTGAAGCGATGTTATTATCGTCTTAGACGTATTAATTTTATATATCGCTCCCGCTGTACATCACACAAATACAAGGATTTAAATTCTTAAGTATGTATCCAGCCTCTTGTTCTCGCTGGATCCTTCTTGATAAATAATAACGTTTATACACCACCACATTGCATTCAAGACCCAAGTTTCCCCATCATGTCATTATGTAGTTTTTTCAAGGTACACGAGCTTTAAACCTTTTCCTCGTTTCGCTCTGAAATAATAAAATCGCTATCTTTTTCCCATTTTTCTTCCTTCTTTAAATTGTTAAGACTAGCGCTTGACCACTATCCCACCTGACGGTAAGCAGCTATGTACACTTTGGTGGTAAAGCGCACTAGTCTAGAAATAGTCTATTCACTTTTCTCCTAAAGATTCCCACAGATTGAAGCCAACTTTGCATACTATTACTGACTGTTCTCTGTTCTACTGTTGCTTTTAGATTATCTCAACGTTTTTAGTAGAGTACAGAAACTAAACCTCTACCGCGTATCTTTTTCACATCCCCGGGGAGAATTCCGGTGATGTGAAAAGGATACTTCGACTTCGCCGAACCGATGTAGGCAGGCTTGAAGTATATACGTGTTAAATATCAAAACTGTTTCATCGCGCTACAAACCATCACCGCCGGCTGAAAGAGAGCGTGGGCAGGTGAAAATAAAACCTATATTAATCAAATCGGATAGTATGGTGGGCGACGCGCCGCGGGTCGCACGCGCTGACCTCGTCGTACCACCACCACCACCACCACCCGGACAGCGACGTCGCAGCCAATTCGTTCTACCAGTGCCTACAATATTATTAAAAACTTCGTAAGGATACCATATATGTTTACTGGTGGTAGCTCCCTGATCCAATCAGTTCTAGTCTCTCAGGGTAGTAAGTTAAACCCTGTCTATCGTTAAAGACGAACGACTATTATAATCTTTAGACTTAGGTTTTAGGGTTGTGACCTACATAGCATGGAGGTCAACAAACACGGAGTAGCATAGTGTCTGTAAATATTTCTCTAGGACGTGTTAAATACGTTAAGAAGGACCATCAAGGTGTTTCAGAAGGTTCTCAAAGTTTTTATATCAGATATCAATATATCAGATCCGCAAGCCAATAGTTTACTAGTTGTACCGCGATGTAGTATATTACTATTGTAATGTCTTGGTAATTATTCTGCCATCGTTTTGTAGAAGTAGAGTCGTAGAATAGTATAAACAACATATACATATAAACAAGTTACTCAATATCCGGCTGAAAGTTCCCACAGTAGATTAATACAATTGCTGGAAAATCAATTTGTAGTCAAGGTGGACCTTGCATCGAATGTTCACACAGGCACACAGTGCATGTTGCTTTATTTTCATGTACGGATATTCTAAATCCTTTTATAATTGAACTATCATCATCAGCCGATAGACGTCCGCTGCTGGACATAGCCGCCTCCCCCTCCAAAGATCTCCACTTCGATAGGTCCTGCGCTGGGGATTTCGACCATTTCCCACCACGCTGACTCAATACAGTTTCGTTGTAGCCAGAGCCTCGTTTGTTGATTAGCAGGATGCACCACGAGCAGGTGAGGCTTGGCTCCCGTGAGTTGTTGTGCGGTTGTATCATAAAAACATTAGCAAAATTTGATTGATACAAACGTTTTTTTGTTTGAGAGAAAGTTTCTTGTGAGTGAAGGAAAGAGAAAAGCTAGAGGAAGCAGTGGAAGACGATGTCAATGATGAAATGATCCTAATTTTTTCTTTTACTTGATACGATTCGGGTATGTTTTAATTGTTTAAAAATGTCATATAAATAAGCTACCGCTAAGCCAATTGTGCTTAGTCTACAGATCATCATAGTAATATTGGAATTTGAAAAAGTATAATCCATAAAGATAAAAAAAAAATGTTTTGTGGATTATTTGAGACAAGTAGAAAGTTTATATATGAAATTTGGTGATTATCACAGATTTTTTATATATGTTTCAATATAATAAGCGTGTACAAGTGCAGTGCTGATGCAAAGTAACAACATAACGTTAGTAGAGCTGTTTACACTGCACCATACTGTACTGATCGTCGTCTAGTAGCATACGGTCTGCTAATATCACTTGTTACAGCGCCCTTCAAACCGGAACGAAGTGACGTTCTCACACTACTGTTTTATACGAGAAATAGTTGCTTCAGTACTATTAGCCTAACATATCTAAAAATATATAGTATTAACATATTTCATATAAGTGTCAATAGGAAGCGATTTACTTTGTTTTGTATATTATTAGATATTTCTATGTGTTTATTAAAACATTTAGTACATAGTTTAGAAATGTCGATTATATATACGGATATAATATTTTTTCCTTTATTTATACGAAGGGTAAAAATCCGTTAAACAAATTAAAAATATCCCGCGCACAAAGTTCGCCGGCGTCGTCAGGGATCCTTCCTCTCGTAAACAAGGGAAACGAGATGGATTGCCAGCAATATTTCCTGATTAGTCCACCCCGGTTCTGATTCCCGTGTTTCTACACGGGAAAAAAAAACATATCCGCTATCATCTCATTTAGTCGCAAACATTTTTACAGCTTTTTCTTTTTATAGTTGTTTAATGTGATTGTAGATATACTTCATTAGGATTATTAACAGACGAACGTTTCCCTTTATTGCTCCTCCTTTTCTAACAAATTTATTTTTCTGCTCCGTCTGCGTTATCAAAGAAATTATCTTTTTTTCATTTTTCATTCCTGTCTTATTTTCATTATTTTCTTGTCTTACACACAGTGTACAAATAGCTTAGTAAAAAAAAACATTTTAGAACAAAGTCTATTCCTTTAAAACCATGAGTCGTGCCTTCCATGTGAGTTCACGCCCTTCTTCATAACAAAACAGAAAACCAAACAAAAAACTTAGTTTATTTCATAGTAGACAGGTATGAAATAGGTATTTGTTATATTTAGGTCGTACCAGACGGTGGCGCGTTCAATAAACTATAAGCACTAGGATACATTAGGCTTATAACTTTCAATGAATATCTTTATTTTATATCACAATTTATTTTACTGTTCATTATTTTACATTTTCACATTATTTGAAAGTAGCTGTAGCATAATTATAATTTTGCTCAATAGAAATAATTCAGGGACGGTTGTCAAATTTTAGGTGTTTATAACGTTATCTAGTGATGTCAAGGAATAATAATGAAACAAAGAAGTGAATAATAACGTGAATTTGAATATATCCATTTGAAATCAAGTTATTCATTCCACTTTTTTCGATTTGATGAATATTTAACGATTGAACAAATGATGAGATATTCAAACAGTTTATAACGCCTGACAGAAACAAATAGCAATTAGTCTATAACATATATTTGTCTGCACGAAAAATAAAGGTTTTCGTTTTACTAATATTACCACAAATAAATATAAATAAGTGTTAATTTTTTATAAATATGTAAACGTCTTAGTCAAATAGAGTGAACAGTGTTAGATATATTAAAAACAATCAGTGGTAAACATTTAAAATGGGATGCGGATCATCGGGTCAGGTTATAGCAAATCAGGATACCGCAAGCGAGGGACCGAAAGGCAGTAACGGAAAACTTATAGGCAATGGTCACCATGACGACGACCTACCGACCGTCGTTTTGCCTGAAACACCGGTCAAACCACGTAAGTGCTCTCACATTAAATAATTTATATGTCCTCTTTACGACTAATATCAAGACTTTGTGATGTGATGTTCATTTGATCGTAAACAACTCTAGCTTTACTTTTTTAATTTTTCAGTAAAACAGCAGTTGTTACTATCTGGCACTTAAATAATATGTCATTTACTGTAAAATTGATTATTGATGAATGTTTAAGAAAGACTGTAAGATTTATTACATTTCATTATGAAACTATAACGCAAACCAGCGAGATGGTTAATTATGTTTTCTCTTATTAGTTACTGGTAATTTTTCACAGCTGTAGCTTACGAGATTCCAATAGATGAGTTTAAAGGCAATCGTGGGGGAACAACCACTCCTCCTCCGCACGTGCAGAGGCTGCTGCAACCGCCGAACGCAGACATTAGCCTGCCTCATATAGAGGAGAAGCTGGCCGAAGCTGAACAGAGGAGACAAACAGTAATATAACCTTTTTTTAATTTGGTTGCTGTTTTCGCACTCACATTTAATTGAATACCTTTCATAACTCCACAGATCCTGCAACAACGGGCTACCTCTGCGCAAAAACGTGTACAAAAGACGCTGAAGTCATTTTTTGATGCGAGCAACATCGGACCTAATCAGGTATTTATCAAGATAATATTTTTTTTTATAACTGATAATATAAACAATATGATCACTTGTTGATATATTACGGATTCTATTAATGCAATGCGATACTATTTCCATTAAGATTGTCATCAATTTTACGTCTCCAAGTTTTGGTCTACGGTCTTCATGTGGTCATAGACTCACCTATAGAAGGACTATTTCTAATTTCGTTGTGACCAACGTACCATCGTCGAACCTGTGACTACCTTACCGCCATTTACCAACTGATCATGCAGAATTATGATATTTTTATTTCCTTTACTTGTACTAAGCAATATTATAAACTTGTCTATTTTTATGGTTTGCAGAATGCTGAAGGCTACAAACACGGCTCCAACACGCTCACTCTCCCGCCGGAACCGGGGCTCAACGAAGATAAGAACATATGATCGCGATATTAATAACCCCAGAATATTTATATTTATAAAAATAATATGATTATTAAGTATAAAAAATTTTAAAACCTGTTATTCATACTTTTGTCGCAGATTTCACCATGGACTATGAAATTAACCAACTATGAACAGGTTCTACGCTTTCATTGTTTTATATACGACCACGCATAACTGAGTGATTCGATTTTGAATGTTTTTTGTGAGACTAAAGCATTATTAACTTGTTCCAATTAAAATAAGTAAATACCCTGTGTGATCATGCACCCCTATGAAAACTTAATTCATTTCATATGTTCACAAATATATGTTCGTATCTTTAAATAATTGTTATCAAATCGATTTAATGCTAATATAAAAGTGATTTGTATAAAACATAATAATATTGTAATTAATAAACATACTAATATAACTATGAGCTTTAATAATTGCAAACGTCCATGTTTAAATGTCAAGGAGGCGTGGGTTGGATCCTCTTTGAGCTGGAACTTCCGGTGAAAGGAAACAGTGCAAAGAGACGGAACATGTAGTACTGACATCCACCACGCACTTGAGTAACGTGGTGGATAGATGATCTTAACCGTCATTTAGAAATAACGAGACCAGCGAGACGTCTACCAGATGGTAAATGATACGTGGCGTCAGTTAGGATATACACACCGCATTGTATTCGCCATGATAACCTCGTTACCCCAGTAATTACGCTACCTACAAATCCAGAAGAAAGAAAGAATCAAGTAATGTTCGTACCCTACCGTTTGTCAGAAAAAAACGGATCTGGGCTGGTACCCACCTAGGCAGTCTCCTAGGGACCTACCACCAAAGATATAAAAAAACATATTTATTATGTTGAAAGATTTATACAGAAGGAACTAGGATTTATTTACTTAACATGTTGAAAGAGTTCTAGTTACTGGTAACTGGGCGGACAGTAAAAAGATTTGAAGGTGCACGTAATCTTCGAGCAGCGCTACGCCGGGGCCCCGCAGACATGTAATGAATTTTAAATCCAGCTTCCAAAACAATTTACTACTCTCCATTTATTTCCCACAGGGTGTCACTTCGACTGGGGTTGCTTTTTAATTATACTGAAGAACGTATCCTCTCTTTCATTTGATAAAAGGCACGACCAGAGTACTGCGAAGATAAGTGAAGACCTTGCTCCAGACTTTTATTGATATAACACATACTACATCGCCTCCAAACTGCGAACAAATTAATTGTGCTATAAGATAAATTTGGGATGTGAATGATGAAGTGATGACCACGATCACTCTATCAAAAGTGATAACGACGAAAAAAAGTATAAGATACATCACCAATGACAACTTTTAATTTCCAACCCGCATTGGACTAGCGTGGTGGGAATTAGCCCAAATCAGCCTATAAAGGTCATTATCATCCGATAGACGGGGACGGGGACGGGGGACGCCTATGTCCTGCTGGACATAGGCGTCCCCCAAAAATATCGACATTTATAGAGGATCATAAGAAGGGATTTGGGCCATTTCGGATTGACGGGCGCCAGAGCCTCGTTTGTTGATTAGTAGGGTGCACCACGAGCTGGCGAGGTTGGCTTGGATCCCGTGAATTTTTAAGCGGGACTCCTTAAATTTAAGATGTACAAGTGTCTCGTATAATTTTTTTTTAATTACTGTTAATAATAATTCACTAATGTCTTAGCTTTTTTGGAGAACTTGCAAAAGAATAAATAATCATCGTCCCTTTGATGAATAACAGGTTCTCCAACTTCGCTTTATAGGTCTATTAAAAGAGTTGCATATTTAAAATGTCACCTCGAAATTTAGATGTACTGGAATATTCTAAAGTAGGAGCTGACTTTAAGTCCTTAATACCACTATAAAAGCTATAAAAAGATGAAAAGGAAATTTAGCGAATGAAAACTGAAAATATACACAGAAGCCGTCGCTAAAGAGTTCGTTTGCGGAGCAATCTCTCTGTGCGAGATGTCTCGGGATGAAAGTGTCGGCGTACACTCTCTGTAGTCTGAGTCTAGAATCTCTTTTCAGTGTGTTAAAGATATTCTAGAAATAATTTTCACGCAAGTTGGTATAAAATTAATTAATATAATCATAGATTTATACTTTTTAGGTTACACATGACTATAGAGGTGTACCAGGCTTAACCATCAATTAAAAAGGAGCTGATAAGAGTAATCTTAATCTGATCGCTAAACCTCAGATTAAACGAGGCATTACATGATAGGCTAATATAGGCATCCTCAAATCAATGGTGATTGACATAATCATCAAGTTCTGTAAATGGATTGGCAAGAGCAGTACGTTGGTTGTAGTCGTAGGAAAATCTCCTACCATTTTCCAGAAGTACTTCTTTCAGGGACGGCAAGTAGAAAGTAGAGAAGTCACACGGGCACTCTCATCTATAATATCTCCCACACAACTAGTGGTGGATACATAACTAATAAAAATCTTTCGTTTGATATATATATATATATATATATATATATATAGGGTGGCGCAAAAGTAATCCTCCTACCAGAAAATGCTATAAATTTTGCCTTGATGTAAAAAAATTAAAAGACCAAATAAAAATAATCTACCAGAAGAATCAAAGTTTTTCATATTTTTTTTTTAAATTACAGTCAAATAACATCGGAAGGTTACTTTTGCGCCACCCTATATATATATGTCTTATTGTACTATATACTCGTACATATTACTGCTGCTCTCGAAGCCTTTGAGCGCCGGAAACGGCGAAACAATAGTTAATTCCTCTGAGGACTCAAATGGATTGATTCTAATCGATCCCATTGCAACATAACTACCGTTCCTCCGAGGATATCTCTCGGTTCAATGATCGCAACGGAGCTACATAAAATAATAGGAAGCAGTAAGAGTAGAAGGTTCAGGCTCTAGTCAATGAGCAACTATAGGCCAGCAGTCTTAGGCTAGAAATAATAAGATTAAGTTAAGCTCAACTTGTGGTACGTCACTAATGACGACCACGCAAGAGTCGAGGGTCTCTAGCGTGGCCGTCCTTATCGAAACATGAAGGTGTCGAAGATTGGTGTCGCGAGGAGATCTAATTAAGATTCTTCTGAGGTGAAGACAGCGTTATGTGTAATTTTTATCTACTGGTACTCCCTGGATGGTCTCTTTTAGTGCATTAGAAGAAGCTCCGGGATCTCCTGTGGAACGTACCGGTGCTTCTCTACACTTTGACGTAGCACGTCTCAAGGAAAGGACAAACCCTTAGGGTCTCACTTTCAAAGCTCGTATACTCTTTTAGTCGTCTTGTACGATATCCAGGTTTTACTTTAGTCCTATTCTTATCAGAGTAAGACCACAGGGCTGATATTATTGTTACTACAATCACATTGACGGGGCGTTTGATATATCATCAGTTGAACTTCTTCGTCGTCTGATTATTATTTAAACTATAGGATTTGTTGTATTATCATCATTTCAACCGGTGGACATCCACAGCTGAACATAGTTCTCCTGTAATCCTGACCACAAAGCACGGATTTGGTACCTCTTCTACCACCGGACGTACAGACACACCACAGTCATTCATCCTAAGAGATCCTTTTTTGAAAGATCCTTTTGAGCTTTTGAGATCCCACATATTAGAAAGAAGCGTTTTGCTTTGACCTCCTTAATGCGAACAGCGAAGGATTGGAACAGACTGCCGCCGTCAGTATTTCCGTCCAGGTATGACGTGGAATCTTCAAGAGACAAGTGAATGGGCTACTTCTAGACTAGTGCTTTTTACCACCAAAGACTACATTGGTGCTTACTATCAGGTGCGATCGGATCAAGCGCTAGACTATACAAAAAAAACGGTCTTTCGCTCTTTGAATCCAGTGGCCCCCAACGATTCTTTTTATGTCTTCTGTCCAATGTCCATCTGTTCTAGGATCTATGTGCCAAGCCCATTTTCACTTCAGCCTCGCGACTCGTAGGACTATATCGCTGACCGTGGTACTTCTGCGGATCTTTTCATTTTTTATTTGATCACGCAGAGATACTCTAAAACATCGCCTTCCTCGTCACCCGCTGTGTGAGTGTTGTTTGTATCATCATCAGCTGACAAACGTCCACTGCTGGACATAGATCTTTTTTTTGGTAGTTTTTTGTACACGACACAGGTAATAATAATAATTCTCAGGTTTTAATGTACGTAATAACTATTCAGGCCTCCCGCGTTGCCGGTTGCTTGTTGAACTGTAATCGCGGTTAGCGGTGCGTGCACCACCAGCGTTACTAATTCTACGATTAATTAATTACTGCAATAAAACTCCTGTCTCTTTCCAGAATTTAGCTAATAAACTTCATTAATACATATATAAAAATACAAAGTACACACAAAGATACACATATACATATTTACTACATCTATAACAAACAAACAAAGATGTAAGACAAGGTTTCAATGAAGAGGGATGATAACTTTGTTACCTTATATAGGTGTCCCGTGGCAGATTTAGGATTTCTTAATTAAATTAAAGGATGTTATTATTTTAGAATATACATATATTTGTCATAAAAAGAAAAACGAGACATGCGGATTTTATTTTTTGAAGATCACTCCGTCCAAATGTTTTCCATCGCGACGTACAGACTCGCGGAATCTTTCGAGAGTATTCTGAGTGTATCTCGCGAAGGAGGCTCATGGTGGCTCTTGCTGTGTGAGGCGTGGCGCCATCTTGTTGAAACCACGTGTGAGAGCTGTTCGATGGATGTTCTCTTAGTTTCGGTATAAAATACTCATTAAGTATACGGCGATAGACATCACCATCAATAGTTACGGTTGCTCCATAAGAATTTTTACATAAAAACGGTCCAATTATTCCATTGACAGAAAGAGACACCAGTCCACTGCGACATCGTGACTGACCAATCCGCACAAATGCCGCGTCAAACTGTAACCCCTCCCCGGCCCCCCGCGCAACCGTTAGAAAAATATTCGAATTTCAAATCCTAAATCTGCCACGAGACACCCTATATTAAATATTTTTCTTTTAATTTTTATTTATTAGTCTAATTAAAAGAAAAGTCCAATTGATCTTGCAGACTTGGAGTCTTGGTCTTGGTCTTGCTTTCTCGCAAATTTTACATGAGCAAGCTGAGGATCGAGTTGGTTTTCCCAATCTGATCGCCGAACTTCAGTTTAAAGAAGGCACCTAATGATGATGATGATAAAGACCAAGACCAAGACTGAAACCAAAACAGATCTACTATTCAAGGTCAAGAGTAAATGAGCAAGACTAAACAGAAAAATAAAAGTTCCGTTGAAATGATGATTTAAACCATTTATCATTACTTAAATATATGTTTTTCTTCTATAAACAAAATATTTAGCTTATTATAAGACTGAATATGCAAGATTAAGATCAAGACCAAACAGACAAGATCAATACCGATGCTAAGATTGTCCAAGTCTTGGTCTTGTTCTTGCTGTGTTCATCACATCCTAGGTCATCACGGTCCGGCGAAGTGCCGAGCAAACTAATGGCATTTCCGTTCTGGATGGCGGGGCTTATCCTTTCTACCGTGTAGTTACCGGGTCGAGGGTCTCTGGTGACTTCTATTAGTTTTTGGGCAATATCTCCAAAAAGTTTAAGAGCATCTGGAACCCATGAGACGGGGTCCTACCGCAAACGGTTCAAAATATATATAATAATGAATAACTAAATATATATATAACATATCAAAAACTGACACCTACTATTAAAATGAGTAATTTTTAACATTTACCGATAAAGAAGGTTTCTATCAGGTCTTTGCATCATTGTCGACATCACAGTGGTCCATCTTCAGCTCCTCTTCCCAAGGCTGTCCTTATTGTAATATAGTTTTTGGTTTGATACAATCGCGAGACTTATAACAGTTAACATGATTACCCTAAGTATTTAAAGTTAAATAACTGCAGTTCGATGTATAGCTTAATAAATATGTATGTACTTATCCGAAGCCGTCCCTGAATCTATTGCGCAGTTACCTAACGGTTCAATTAAAACAATTATCAAATTTTCATACACAATTTGCGTAATGCTAATAATAAATCTAACATCGATTCCTATCGTTATTAATTAACGATTAATCGAATATTTCGCCGAGAACCGCTGAATAATTAGCTCGCGCCACGGACTGCTGGAGCAAAGCAGCTCCTCAACAGGATTACCAGTCGATATGTTAATTAACGCGCTGTGCCTATGGAGATCATGATGAACGTTTTCCTCCTGTAATTGATGTGGAAAGTGCATCCTTGATGTCATCATCAAGTACCTCGGCGCCTTATGCAATTATTTATGTACCCTGAAACCATTTTTAGTTAAACAAGCATGTAATACTATGACGGTCCGAAAGCAGCTCGATGCGGTTCAGCGTGGCTTCGCGCAGAAAATTGCGCGAACTCACCGAACCGCGTCGTTGCACTCGGCCCTAGTACTTGCCGGGCTGCTTCCTCTGGACCTTCGGGTCTAAGAAGCGGCCACTTTATTTGAGGTAAAGCGCGGACACTCCCGGGAAATGCTGGGTGACCGAGAGCTGGAGGTCCAGTCAGCCACTTGAGACTACCACACCCGTCTGAACAGGTTGGTGTGGAGTTCTCCTGCTTGGGGGAAAGTGCGGAGGAGGTCCAACTTGCCACCTCGACTGCCGATTCGGCCATTTACACCGACGGCAGCCGCATCGACGACAAGGGTGGTGCGGCGTTCAGCGTAATGCGGAACGCCGCAGAGGTTACCACGAAGAAACTCAAGTTGGGCAACTTCTGCACAGTATACCAGGCAGAGCTGCTGGCACTAGCAGAAGCGACGGGGTACGCGGCCTGCGGGTCGACGCAGTCATGCGCCGTACTCAGCGACTCGAGGTCCGCCCTTGAAACTGTCGCAAGATCTGACACCCTCCACCCTCTGGCGCTTCGTGTGAAAGAGAATATTACGAAAGCGCGGGCAAAAGGGATGAATGTGAGGTTATTTTGAGTGAAGGCGCACGTGGGGATGGAGGGAAATGAAAAGGCGGATCAACTGGCCAAGGAAGCGGCCCTGAAGAGTAAAAGAAGACTGGAGTACGAGGATTGCCCCGTTTCCTTCGTCAAGCGTCAGCTCAGGCTGAAGATGCTTGACGAATGGAACAGGAGGTACGTGCAAGGTACGACGGCTTCGACAACGAGGATTTTCTTCCCAGACGTCGTGTCAGCTTACCGGACCCTTCGCCGATTGGAGCTCGACACGGTCCTGGTCCAGATGCTCACTGGGCACGGGGATTCTCCGAGTACCTTCACAGGGTCAAGCTCCAGGAGAGTCCCGCGTGCCTCTGTGACCCAGCTGTGGGCCAGACCGTGGTGCACATCCTCACCTCCTGTCCCTTATTTGGAAGGGAAAGGTATGAGTGTGAAGTGGAGATTGGGAAGAAGATAGAAGCTGGAGCCATCGCCTCTCTTATGGGTGAAGACGGAAGTCGTGCCATAGTTCTGGAGTACTGTAGGGGAGCTATTACTAAGATAATAAATAAAAATAAAATGTAACAAAACAAATAATAATAATGATAATGTAATATATGTAAATAAATAAAAGTAGTAGAAATTAAATGTAAGGAAATAGATAGGCTAAGTTAAATTAAGGAAAACACTAAAGAAGAAAGAAGAGAAGAAGAACAGAATGGAAAAGATGCTACAGTGTATGATTGTTACAGGTTCTCCCCCCCCCCCACCAGAAATAACAAGACGCAGTCTCCACTTCAATCGGAGGATGCATGGAAGAAGGAAATAGGATGGAGAATGTAAGGAGAAAAATTGAATGGTATGACAGATAAGTAAAGGATGGAAGAAACAAAGTATGAAAGAGGAGAATGAGAAATAGAAAGGTAATAAAATGATGTTAAGTGAAAAGGTAAATAAAGGCCCTGACCCAAAATACGCAGGGGGAATGATTTTTTTAAAGAAAAAAAATAATATGACAGTATCCGCAAAGTGGACTGATTCGGTGGCTCGACTCCTGAACACCATTGAATAAGATTTCTATTTTTTTTTTTTAATTTTAACTTTTTTAATCGCAGTTAAACATATTCTTTAAAATAAAGCATTGACCAAGTATATTATGGTGTCGAGATGCGAGGAAAGTTTGCTGGTGATGGTGAAATGTCGGACACGAACCGTTCCACCTATTTAGAAGATTAAACAACCTAAATACCGGAAACCATTTTATTACTTTATTTATTACAAACCCAACAAAATGGTGTTATATTCATAAAAATATTTACATTGAATTATGTTACCGAAAAGTTATTTGCGCCCACGGGATCTCTGTTAATATCGGAGGCGGTGCTGCAGAGCATTTCGAGGCTCTCTGGGGGATCGTAACTTGCAGACCAGGGTTCGTGATTGCGACGGAAGCCTGTACCTATAATAAACGGAAGGGTTTCTCGTTCGCTCATCGCATTGAAATACACAAATCCATGGCTTCCGTTATAACTAAAATATATTAATGGAGGGGAACTTTAGGGAGATAAGTATTTATTGTACGATGAGACGGGTGAGACGATCAGTTGATGGTAAGTAATACGCCCATAATAACGTGGTACTATTTAGGTTGACATAGACAGCACCACATTGTGCTCGTAGCATTGAGATATAAGACGTCTCGTTACCTGAGTAATTTCATTAACTACAACGCCCTTCAATAGGAGCTGTGATAGCAAGATGGTGTCCGGCAATAGAGATCTACCACCAATTCATGTATATTAATAAAAAACCCGGCATAGGCTTCAAACCTACATCCCTCCATAATAGTGATGATCAATACCAATTGATCCAGCTAATCACTTGATTTATACGAAAATGTGAATCCGAAATAAAAAAAAAACTGAGCAAGGACACTGAATACAGCAACAGTTGCATCAGCCGTCCGGCGGCCGCAGGATATCGGCTCCAGCCTATATATATCCGGTCAGAACCAACACCCGGTACAGTTCGTCTGAAGATACGCCAGCAACATGTTCACCTACATCACAGTAAGTAGCTACCATTTATTTGTTTCTTAATGTTTTATCTCATAAAGAAAATATACACAAACATCAGACGCCTATACCGCGTGTGTATAAAATGCTGATGGCTGGTGATAGGTCTCCGTTGCTGGAGGCCGTCTAGGTAGATACCACCGCAGAGGCAGGCAGGCAGCCGACAAGCAGTAGTGTGCAAACATTACTGTGTTACAACTTGAAAGTCGCTGCAGCTAATGGGTAACGGGACTCAATATCTTATGTCTCAACACGACGAGCACAATGTGGTGCAGACTCCCCAACTAGTAACACGTTGTTTCGCGCAGGCGCCTCATTCACCATCAGGCGAAAGTCCCGGTCGTCACGTCTCTGCGTCGAGATCTGTTGCTAGAATCCATCTAGGTACCTAGGCAGCCTATTTCTGCCGCCGAACATTATTGTTCAATTACAAGAGCCGAACAAAAACTAATGTTTATCGAGTGTTTGTATTAACATCTTAACTAGCGCCACGTTGTTATGAGTGAGCTGATCACTTGTCATCGGGTGAACAGCCCGCTCGTTTCGTTGTTTCATTGGATAAAAGAAACCGTCTAATTACCACCGCAACCCTTATTCCCGCCGCCAAACTACCGTGTAGGCATTACTGTGTACCCTGAAGGGTGTTGTAGATAATGAAATTACCGGGGTAACAGGAGTTAATAGTGTTAATACGGTAGATATTTATTATATTCAAGCTACGCGCCCTCTTTATACTATTTGAGCAGTGTTCACGCTGATAGCCGGCCAAAGGCCCGATCGCTACTGTAGTAAAATATTATTAACCTATAGTGTTACCAGCCTATAATCATTTGATTAACTTGTTGTTTAATAAGTAATTGATTAAATTAATTAACAATAAATTTACTAAATAAAAATTAATTCAAACAATTTGCTAACATAAGTATCGTTGAAACAATTTTCATAACAATCGGCCGCATCGGCTGAAATCGTTAAGTAAAGACTTCCGGTGGTATGCAATATTGTTCAGTTCACGTGCTCCGTATCCTCGATGTGCAAGTAATGTTGTTACTTATAAACAATGTTACCACAAAATTGATTAAAGAATTAATTAAGACAATGTTAAGTTTCCATTAGTTCTTGTTAAGTTTATTTACTAGTTTTTATTTGTGTTCAAGGAAAATCTTCAAAGGATGATCTGCTTCTTAAGGAAAGTCAGATTTATCCACTAAAATTCCTAGTAGGAAGAAAGGACCATATATATCATAATAGCTGTTCCGCTTTATTGGACGTAACACTCTCGCAACTCCGTTTGGGGAAGAATTTCGTGAAATGCATTCTTAGCTGAACCTCTACATGGCACAAGCAATGTCTCTACCAAATTTTGGGTATTTACATCTAACAGTTTCCGAGACCTGGTGATCAGTCAATGAATATCTGGATATCGCCTATATATCATATGTATACGAGCCCGGTTAATAACGAAAGTGGGGCCCACATTAAAAACCCCCGAACCCATACACTCAGTTGCCTTCCACAACAGACAGGGCTGGAGACTTCATGACTAAGATTACTAGTATGCTTACTACATATATACTTAATCTATTTACTTTGACATGTATTCATATCATTGATATATATATATATATATTATATCGTATTGCTCGTAATTCCAGGTCGCTTGTCTACTGGCCGTGGTCCATGCAGTACCCTCTGGTTACGGAGGATACGGTTATAGTTCATATGGTGGGTAACAATTTCTAATTAATTAATTGGGTCAGCGTGGTGGAGAATCGCCCAAATCCCCCCATATGAACCTCTACATACGACAGTCCCTAGTGCTCGTCGGTACTGGAGACCGTGCTGACTATATGTGGAGATCTTTGGGAAGGCCTATGTCCGGCAGTGGACGTCTATCAGCTGACGATGATGATGAATATTTTTGACAACCTCCACGCGGTAGACTTGCAACCTCTCGAACATCGAAGACATTATAGAGGGGTACATGATCTACCCGTGACAGAGAGAAACTGGTCTATGTTTAACCGTACAAATCTTTGCGCTCGTGATGATATTTAAGTTGACTTTTACCTGAAAATGTATCACGGCTTCATCCTGGTACTCAATTAAATTACTGAGCTATGATGACAAGCGATGGTGATATCTTAACATTAAATCTCAACATACTTTTGTTAAAAAAAAAAAATTCTTTTGTGTTCTTATAAATTATACCTGTGTACCTTTCTAAATCTTTGAACTACAATAACGCTATTAATTTATTTTCTTCATCAGGACTAGGAGCGCC
This sequence comes from Ornithoptera alexandrae, assembly GCA_029030555.1. Lineage (NCBI taxonomy): Eukaryota > Metazoa > Arthropoda > Insecta > Lepidoptera > Papilionidae > Ornithoptera > Ornithoptera alexandrae. The sequence goes on from JARDVY010000034.1 coordinate 10,145,193, forward strand.
TCTCGTCAATGCCCCAATCTACTCAGCGCCAGCGATCTCAACCGCCACACTGATCAAAGCCCCCGCCATTCCTATAATTAAAGCCATCTCGACGCCGATAATTTCCGCCCCCATAGCACCCATAATCACCGCTCCTATTCTCAAAACAGTCTCTGCTCCGATCATTTCACCTGGACTCAGCTCGATCGGACTTAACCGTGTCAGCCTCTTCGGCGGGGGTTACGGACTCGATAGCTTGGGACTTGGTGGTAAACTCGGAGGATACGGTTGGGGAAAAATTTAAACCGTGACCATGGAATTATTCAGACGAAGTAACTACTCAAAAGTAATCCTCCTCCAGTCCCCACTGATTGGTCCACGCACTCAATAAAGCATTCACAAGAATATTTCGCTGTTTTTGTTTTCTTTATCAATGCCCGTGTCTATGCCGAAGAGAAGAAAAGTATACGCCAAGGCTGAAGAGAAGAGAAAGGAGGTATAGGAGCAGCATATACAGAAACATTATTGATATAATAAGTTTGTTTGAGCCAACTTAGAGTTATTGGGGCTTGAATACATGCAATATACAGTTCCTCAGATATTAGGTTTCGCACAAACTCTCTTCACACAAAGGCAGCACCAGCGGAAGTTATTCAAGTTGTGAAGTTGTTGGCGGTTCGCACTTGCTTTAAATTAATAATAGCCTGTCTGAACCAGGCAGCTGCATCGCGTCGTAGTTATTTAAACTTGCGTAAGTGCTGGATTCATCTCTAGTCCAGAAGGCATATTTAAACCATGTACAAAATTACGAAATTTAGTTCGCTAATCAATGACAGTAAGGATTCTTCAGCTTCAAATTGGAGGAGCTACTTCTCATTTTACTATGTTCTTGAATTTTTCCTTAAAGAATAAGTACAGCGTCAGCTCTGTCTTTAAAACATTTTGTGTCATATTTTTTGCAAACTAATGATCTTATTAATTATTAAAGAATACAAACAGAACAGGGGTGTAAGGCATCCCGCACAACAACCCACTGGACACACGCCAACCCACCTGCTCGTGGTGCACCCTGCTAATCAACAAACGAGGCTCTGGCTCTCGCCAACACGCATTGCGCCACCGTGGTGGGAAATGGCCCAAACCTATCCATATAAACCTTTACAAACGACGACCCCTAGTGCCTAGCGATACGAGCAGCCCAGGACCTATCGATATGGGGATCTTTTGAGGAGGTCTATGTCTAGCAGTGGACGTCTTTTATCGGCTGAAGATGATGATGATGATGATAATGATAATGATGACAAATTGGATATATATTAAAATATGTATCTGTCTGCATGTAACCGTATCACTCAAAACAACTGAATAGGTATTTTTGAACTCTGGCACAGTAGTAGACATATAAAACCCTTATCCCAACCTCAATGTAGACTGAGAGGGAACGCAGTCTCAAATCTTCATTTTTGTACGATTATCATCAGCCGACAAATGTCCACTGCTAAATATATGCCTCCCCCGGAGATCTCCACATCGATTGATCCTGCGCTTCCCGCACCCTTCATCAAATCGTTGGACCACCTGGTAAGGAGCCTGCTGACACTACGAGTTCCGGTACGCGGTCGCCATTCACAGATCTTGGTGCCCCATCGGCTGTCAGTCCTTCGAGCGATGTGTCGTGCCTATTGCCACTTGAGGCTAGCAATCTTTTGGACTACCGGCGTAATTAGTTCTCCAGTTTAATTCGTGCGTGTTGCCAGTGACCACTTATGGCACCGAATCGTGGCCGCTTACAGTGGTCCTGGTGAAAAACTTCAATAAAGTATAAAATTAGATAATTACTAAACTTTACATGGACTAGACTTCAGAAAAACTTTTATCATACAATCTCCGGCAAAGGAAATTCAAAGATGTATTAAAATATAGGGGTGAAAGGGGTCTTGCACAACAACTCACTGGACCCAAGCCAACTTCACCTGCTCGTGGTGCACCCAACTAAACATCTAACGAAGCTCTGATTCTCGCCAACCCGCATTGGGTCAGCGTGGTGGGAAATGGCCCAAATACCCATATGAACTCGTACATACGACAATCTTTATTGCCCGCGGTGCCAGAGGCCATGCTGTCTGTATACGGAGATCTTTTGGGAGGCCTATGTCCACAAGTGGACGTCTATCGGCTGATGATAATGTTTAAAAACAAGGTTTATTGAAGGTTTCCAGTATAAGAGGGATAGCGAGCTGTAAAGGGTAGTGAGAAAACAATTTGTAAGTTTGAAAGGTTTTAACTGAACCAATCAGCACTAATTGATTTCGTGGGGTTAAATTAAAAACACCACCACCGCGATCGCGTTGACGAGACCAGCAGGACGTTCACTTGATGGTGAATGATACTGGCTCTTGTTGAGATGATGTACTGCAGCAGATTGTGCTAGATGTCTTGAGACATCCAAGAATATGAATCACTATAATATTTCAATAATTGCCACTTTGTCTTCTATAGTCCAATCCGGGAACTCGCAATTTGGGTCCACGTCACCCGGTTTCGTGTATTGCATCATCAGCATCATTTTCATAGTTCCAGCTAGTGTTGTCTACTACTGTTGATGTTTTTATTCAAGTAAGCGACGAGACGACCGCGACGATCACCTGATGGTAAGTACACATCACAAAGACACTAGTTGCGATGACACTACTGTACCACATTGTGCTCGTCGCCTGAGATGTAAGTTGTTCAGTTTCGCTAACCCAGTATTTTACTAGCTACAGCGTCCTTTAAACAAGAACACAGAATACCTTGCAAACTACCTAACAAGACAGTCTCGGGCAACAGAGACTTATCACCAGTTGAAGTGTGTCCAAAGGTCAGTGCAGACGTAGAGACACGACTTATTTTTCGTGGACAAAAAACTAGATCTTTCCATCTCTTTTTCTTGATGATTAATCAATTCTTTCTTTCCTTCTCTTTACCTACCAGGTCGGCTACCTTGCTCTCACTATGACTGTCTTCGCCATTCACCTCTGATTGCAGGTAACTTTATGCACGATCAATAACAGCGGAATGGAGGAAGTTATGTCGTAAAGATCGCGATCAATTTAGTTTATCGCTTCCCAGTCAGAAGTTCGCTTGGGGAGCAGTTCAGCGCTTTATATTGCTTTCTCTATATTCGATTCGAAGTTAACTGCTGCAGTTAGATTAAAGGTGTTCGGGAGCAGAATATCTAAATTGACGAACTTAATAACAACTTAAGTAAACTCGAGTGTAATCAAACACATTTGTTATTTATAACTTAATAATACTTATTAAATACATCTTAATTTTTTAAAAACACTGGCTTTGGTACATCTTCATCATCAAGCGATAGACATCCACTGCTGGACATGGATCCACCCTAAAGATCTCCACGTTTGTAGGAATTTAATTTGGGAGATTTGGGTCATTTCCTATCACGCTGGCCCAATGCGGGTTGGTGGAAGTTGGTATATACATTCTACTTTAAATACTAAATTGTCTAGACATAGAAAAGACAAAACTTAAATTTTAGATATGTAACACTAAAAAAAATTATATGATTTTAATATGGCGATAAAAAAAATCTGGATGTTATTGATTAGCTTTAGATTCTGGCCAGGATATTCTTATGCATATAGTCGCCTTGGGACGTAAGCTGTTGAGTCTCGTTACTGAGCCTTTCAACTCGAAATACTGTATAAGTAACCGTCTTCTGGGGATGTTCAACCTAGCTTAAAGTTCTAAACTTCGAAACTGGAATATGGAGAAGCAATGCCATATTGTTACCATCAAATCAGCAGTGTTTCTCCACTTTCATGTTACCCATCCGATTGCTCCTATTCAAATGAACACAACTCCGCGAAACTACGTCCTATTTATAAAAATTTTTTCAGGTAAATACTAGAGGGCTAAACCCTAAAAAAATTATTATTATTACAAATACTCGATAAACATTAATTTTTGATCAGCTCTTGTAATTGCACAGTAATGTTTGTAGGCAGAGAGGTTGTTAATTAACAGTACGCGAAACCACTACACCAGCCGCGCTGGCTGGCTACTCCCTGCTGAATTTAATCTTATTATTGCATCGTAACCTCGTTTAAATACTAAATATTTACGAACCTTATATAGGTTAACACAACCTCCATTTTATAAGGACATCATCATCATCGTTATCATCATCATCAGCCGATAGACGTCCACTGCTGGACATAGGCCTCTCCAAATGATCTCCACATTGGTCGATCCCGCGTTGCTCGCATCCAATGGGTTCCTGAGATTCTCACCAGGTCATCGATCCACCTTATAGAAGGCCTCCGAACACTAGGTCTACCGTTACAATACCTAATACAAATTACTGGTGCCAGGATTATCAATCTTCAGTCTATAACCTATTTATAACGTAGGAAAGATCCACCAAGACAACCACAGCTGTCACTGTGCCAGAGTTGGTGCCAACTCACACCAACCCGCATTGGGCCAGCTTGGTAGGAAATTGCGTATATTAATCCCTACTAACAACGGCCCCTAGTTCCCGGCGGTACGGAAGGCCGCGCTGACTGTCGCTGTGGAGCTCTTTAGGGAAACCCTACGCCCAGCAGTTACCGTCTATCGACTAATGATGATGATGAAGTAATGTTACCGTCAAGCAATAATGGAGAGAAGCAAAGTTATCACAGCACACACAAACACAAATCAGTAATTTCAATTTTATCTTCTCCGTATGTGGACTCCACAGTGCCCATACTTTGGTCGATAGAGGAACCCAAAATTATGTCCTTGCTCTTTTATATTACAGACACGTAGACATACGGAACCTTATTGTATTTGTTTATTAGTAAATTATGTAGAAGATAGATAGATAAATAGATTATTGCTATAATCACTCACATAAATAAAAAAAAAATATTAATTATTAAAAATTCAAATATATCAAATATTTCCATTGCGTGTGTACTGCAGTACCGTTAAAGGCCAAGGCTCGGTGCATATGCCCTCATCGGGACATTTTCAGCCTTCACCAAGAATGATGAGTCTGCAGGACAAATATACAATACGCTGAAACGATGATGATGAAATCACATCAACATGAACCAGTCCTAACATTTTCCTAAAATTTGAAAACCATTTAAGAACGTCTAAATCAAACGCGCCAAGAACAATGATCATTAAAAAAGTCTGACTTTTATTTGACTTTAATCAAGTATAACAGAGCCGAGGAATTTAATTAGAAACTTGGAGATCAGCCGACGTCTGGCGTGCGAGGGAAAGAGGAGGAAGGTTAAAGGAGTCGACGAAATTAAGTAGCGGTTTGAGCATTTACTTAGAACATTTTAATCTTAGCCAACCATAAGAAGTAAGATGGTTCATAAAGAATATTTGATGGTATGCGAACATCTACTACACTGATGGACATGTGAGCTGCAATACTGGTGGCATGGCTAGGTGGCTTTGCAGCTAGGTATCACCAATTGTATAAAATACCTGCTAAATTGTCAGACAAGTTCCGCACAATTTCATAGGCGTTGACTCTTCTTCTAAGTCTGTATCATTCTTGACTGAGTGGTCGTGATCATCATTTCAGATGTTAGTCGCAAGCTTAACAACACGTTACCGTTCTTCTCTGATGGCCGCCTTCCTAGTGCATTGATATAGTGACAGCGATGATGAGCCATAATTAAATGTTTATTAGCCATAATTAATCCTGATCTGGCAGCATCATCTCAATTCGATTGGGAATTGTCTTTATCTCTGATGATTAACGTTACGAGTGATGTACGGAATAGTACTTCGCTATGTTTTAATGTGGAACCGAGACGTGGCCCCTTATGGTGGGCCTTATTAAAAGGCTGAAAGTCACCCAAAGAGCAATGGAGAAGGATATGTTCAGAATTTCTATGTCTATATCTATCAGCTCATAATGATGATGAAGCAGTACCGTATCATATATCTATACCATTGAAATACACAGAACATAAGCAGCGAAGACTAAAGTAATCACGTATGTTTTAATGATTTAAAAAAAAATAACTAAGAAATCATAACTACTAGTTAAAATTGGGGTGTAAAGGGTTCCGTCCAACATCTTACGGAGCTTGAGTAACCTCACCTGCACGCGGTGCACCCTGCTGGATAACAGATGAGACTATGACCATCCACTAACCCGCACTGGACCAACATGGTAGGCTAAGGCACAATTTCTTTCAATGAACTCTAACCAGGAAGTCTTTGGGAAGGTCTATGTCCAGCAATGGACATCTATCCGCTGATGATGACAATGATGAGTAGTTAAAATTTAACTACCTCCGTGTCACTACCAGCGACTTATCTTGCTACAGCAACATTGGTGTTGCATATCCTGTCAGCATTCTGCTCGTCTACGTAGAGACCCATCACGATATCTCTGAAGTTATAAGGCTTGAAAACTTGAAATTTCGGAGAATATGCTGAGTATATGTAAGCTAAGGACGAATTCAACGAAATTCCTTCACCGAATGGAGTTGAAGGGATGTTACGAACGGCAAACCAGGCACGGAACAGCTAGTCTGTACATATAGGAGATATCTAGAGATTCATTGACTGTTCACGAGATCTCCGAAACTAAAACACTTAAAATTTGGTAAAGATAATGCTTCTGCCGTTTAAAGGTCAACTAAGAATAGATTTTTCAAAATTTCTTTCCCGAAGGGAGTTGGGGGGGGGGGTTAATATTTAATATGCGTGGTTGTTAAATAAAAGTATATCGTGAGTTTTAATTGCGAACGATAAAAACACTCGCGTGAGAGACAAAGGCGTGGGATGATTGTGAGCAGCATCCGACAGTAAACTTTCTAACACGATTTACATGCAAATAGACGAGGTGATTGCATTCATGAAAATTTTAATTAATCATATAATTAAAATAAAAATTCGACTGCCTCTACAGCGTAGAGGATATCCGCTGGCTTTGTAGCTTAAAGATTCTTAGTTCGATTATGGAGTCGTAAGTTGAGAGATCAGGGATAGGGTTACTCAGAATTTTATTTAGCTGCAACCCTCACATTGTAAATCTGCCGCTATAGCACCATCCCTATGTTCCCACTGTGCACGTGTGAGTCGGAGTACTCTGCACCAAGTGACCACGCTGTACTATTTTCGACTCCAATGACACCTTCCTCGATTGAAACGTATTGATGATAGATCTCAGTTGCCGGAGATCGTACACTTAGATACGACGGCAGCTTCTATTTCTGCTGCAGAACAGTAATGTGTTCCGGTTTGAAGGGTGCTGTAGCTAATGAAATAATGACTTACCATCTTGTCTCTTTGCGACGAATACAATTCAGTGCTATCATCCTAACTAGCAGTTACGATCACGGAAACATCTCGAACGCGAACCTATCGCGAAAATATAGAAACTACATTGATCCACATACCTATCATTAAAAAGCCTTAAAGCCGGATACTACAGTAATATTTAACCTGTATTTTCTTATTGCTATGTTTTCTATCCAATGTTCTACTGATCTTGTAAACCGCTTCCTTTTCTTCTCGTGTAGCTTATTTACTTCTTCTCCAGCAGGTTGCCTGGAAGAGATTACTTTCCCAGAATAAATGAATATAAATTTTCTATTTTTCGATTAATTAATTATTTTTATTTGGTGTACAATATAAACAGTTATTTACATTATAAAAGTATATCCGATACACAAATGTTACAGTTGCTTGACACAGCAGCCGGCATCGCCGCCACGTGCACCCTCCGCCGCCCCAGTCGCACCCCCGTGTGCCGCGTATTGTTAACTTGTTAACAGAAGCCGTTACTTTGCACTCGGCGCGGCCTGAACCAAGTGTGCAGCTGAAGTCTCATTAGCATGTGTCAACGCCAGAACGCTTCAGACAGCGAACGAGTAACAATTTCGTAATTTTGTAATTTTGTACGACGTTAATTGAAATTCTGAAGTAGTCTGGTAATTTTCCCGAACGCTTTGTGTACCTACCCCGCCCCGCGATATTTTTAATTTAATCTATAGGATATTGAAAATAATTCACTAGAACAGTTTCCAACAAAGGCGTCCCTTATCGAAAGTAATTTGTACATAATTTATATATATATATATATATATCTATACAATATATATTTCATCATCAAAACTTAATAACTAAATAACTAAAAATAATAAAACAATGTTTAAATAGAATAAATATAACTTTAACTTAAGTAACTTAAATTCTTCTCCGAGGCGTCGGTTGGAATGCATAAAGTTAGAACTATTGAATAAAATAGTGTTGCTTGGCGCGCGGGTGTCACTCCTCTCTTCTCAGTTTGCTCCACCTCACGGTGTTTCACGTGAATATTGCAAGCAGTTGTTTAAGCGGAAGCTTTGTCCGCACATCTGGCTTGGAGTTCACAAATATAGACCAATGCGGAAGCCATGTTTCTTTCCTTGCTTACTCAAGTTTAATATTTCCGGTGATTTTTTTGCTTATAGAAAAGTCTCAATTTCGTCGTATTTTTTTTATACTACGCTTTAAAGACATGAGCAGTACAAACATGTGATGGTAATTGATACGCTCATAAAAATGTGGTGTCACTGAATATTTACACTACACCACATGGGAGTAATGGCTTCAAGATATAAGATGTTAAGTTCCAAGTCACTATTAAGGCTCTACAAATAGTTTAAAACAACACGTTCATATTATTTTATTTAATTTGAGTTAATTCTTTTACATAAACAGAATATACATCATCATCATCAGCCGATAGACGTCCACTGCTGGACAGAGGCCAGATCACAGAGTATACATACTTTAAAGTATTTCGTTGCTTTTTAAAAAATTACCTGGTGGTAGGTCTCTGTTGTCGGAGACCGTCTAGGTAGGTACCACTGCAACGACTATTTTACCACCTGACAGTAGTAACCAAATATTACTGTACCTATTACAGCGGACAAACGGTACTGTGTAAACATTACTGTGTTTCGGTTTGAAGGGCGCTGTAGCTAGTGTCATTACTGGGGTAACGAGATTTAACATCTTATGTCCCAGGTGACGAGCGCAATGTGGTGCTGTGTATACGGACCTAACTATCAACAGATGAACGTCCCGCTCGTCTCGTCGCCTGATTGAATAAAATTTCACATCATCCAGCACCACCGTAGATAAGTTGAAACGCCGACTGCAGTGTCGACATTTATCACCACTTTCCTCTCCAACATTTCTTACTTAACCTAGATTCTGGAAGTTTTCGTGAACTTGTTGGAAATTCGGATTTACTACTCGCCCGCTCGCCTTCTTTGTGCTGAACTTCCGACTACCAATATATCGAACGGTCTTACTTCCTTCCGTATTGTTCAGATTGTTCCTAATATCTTACAACTTACTTTCCTCAACTTTTTAAGTAACGTACCTTATGTGATGATGATGTGTACCTCGTCCTTCATTACACCAATACACTCTATATCCAGAGATTCGTTGACTCATCACGAGATCTCCGAAACTATTAGACGTAAACACTCAAAACTTGGTAGAGGTATTGCTTCTGCCATTTAGAGGTCAGAAAGAAGAAGAGGAATGAATTTTTGTTTTCAAATGTTTATGCTATTTATGCTAAACATATAATTGATGTAAATATTCCCTGACTAATTGAGCATATGCTTTCTTCGTCTTATTATCTGATCATCATCATCATCATTTGATAATTCGTTATCAGCCTACAGACGTACACTGCTGGACTTAGGCCTCCCCCAACGATCTCTACATCGATCGATCCTCCGTTGCGCACGGCCATCGGTCCCGCCGGGCACTTAGGGCCGTCTTCGTTGGAGTTCATGGAGGGGAATTGGGCTATAACCCACCACGCTGGCCGAGCGGGTTGGTCGGTGGTTGGGAGCCACATCTGTTATTTAACAGGGTACACCGTGTGCAGGTGAGCTTGATTTGGGCTCCGTAAGATATTAGGCGGAAACACTTACAGCCCCTGATTACCTGATAATACCACTCAATTATTACTGGATACCAACATGACTGCTTTCAAATCGAACCGGGAAACCCGATGTTATAAGACAAAGGTATAGCCTCTGTGCCACGGAGGCAGTTAAAATTGTTAAAGATCTTTTCTTTCTGTATATATCACGGTATTAAGAGGGGAAACTGGAGTCAGTGCGTTGGTTAATAGCAGATAATCTACTAGCATAACATGTTTTAGCAATCCTAAGAGAATACAGTTGCGAACACAAGTGTTATAATTTTTAACTATTGGCAGCATAACTAATTTTAAATTATCATCATCATCATCAACCTATAGACTTCCAATGCAGGACAGACTACTCAAATATATCCCTTTACACTAATCAGCTCTACACTTACCACATCCCACATGTAACGGCTGTTTATACTACCAGTTAAAAAAAACCTTAAATAGTTTACTGTATGATGCGTTAGTCATGAAAAGATGGAAGTTCTTCAAATGAGACGTAATTATCATCCATAACAGTGACAGATATCTATTTCTGGAGACCAAGTAGGCAACGTCTATGGTTGCCGCCAAGATGTAGTGTGCAAACGTTACTGTTGTCTGGTTAGAAGCACTGCAGGTATTAGAGTAACGAAACAAACGAAAATGATGGCTCACTTTGTAAGCAGATCGTACGCGCTATACGTCACGCAAAAGTGCGGGTTCGATTTCCACTCAGTTTAATGCTTCTGGTGAAGAAAATCATCGTGAAGAAACCAGTGTATTCCGAGAACAACAGCTTCCAATGATATCATGTCTACCAATACTCACATTGCCAGCGTGATAAATAAATGCCCGGAGCACTCTTCTTCACTGAATCCCAGCAGTGAAAATATTAAGCGGGCTGTTGCTATCCAATTATTTTCTCAATTCTATTTTAAAATGTAACATTAATTAAAAATCAATTTCTATTAACACTTCTCACAGTGACTGTACTTGGTTGAGACGTTGCCGAGTATAATTTCTCTATAATCGAATCGAGCAACTTGAACGATCGGACACTTGGGATGATTTAAGCTATAAGTTATTTCAATTTATCAATCAAAGTGATCAGTCGACAGACGTCCACAGCTGGACATAGGCCTCCCCAAAGATCTCCACATTGATCTAGTGGCTTCCTGCAACCTTACGGTCAGCATGACCTTCGATACTGTCGGGCACTAGGAGCCGTAGCTTGTAGGAGTTCATATGGGAGGATTGGGGTCATTTCCCATCACGATGCCCTAATGCGAGTTGGTGGGGCTACTTAGCAAAGTATAATTTATTTACCTATACATTAGTTAACAAAATTTGTAATTTTTTAAATGTATACATCACCACGTGACTACGATCCTCCCCGATGTATATGACGACGAAGCGCACTCGTCCAGGAAAAGCCTTTTCGTTGTCTTCTTACACTCTGACCTGAATCTTAAGTGAATAAAGTTTATTTATCAACAATTGTTTTATATACATCAATTTCATCGTTGAACGGAGGACCCTGGTTCGATTCCGAGGACATATTTATTAGGGTTTGATTCATAGCAACTTAACATGGTACAGTATTGCAGATAATAGTGCATTATGATAGATAGTATCGTTCAGAACCAATTGATAATCTTGTTAATGAACATAAAGAAGTCTGGTGGTAGGTCTCTGTTGCCAAAGATCGTCTAAGTAGGCACCACCGCAGCTTCTGTTGCAGCCGACAAATAGTACTGTGCAAGCATTACCGGGTTCCGGTTTGAAGGTCACAGTAGCTGTAATTACAGGTGTAACGAGATTTAACATCCTATGTTTCAAGGCGACGAACGCAATGTGGTGCAATGTATAACATCCTAACCAGCGCCGTGATGTTACGAGCAGGTATCACTTACCATCAGGCGATCGTCCCGCTCGTCGCGTTGTTTCGTTGAATAAAAAAAACATGTACTTGTTAACTGTAACTTGTGACTGCCATAAACGAAGAAACGCTTTCAGTAAATTCTATAGATTTTACGGCGATTATTTATTTATTTATTATCCTAATGTTTCAAGGGTGTTCAGCAGTCACGACGGCAGGACCGAGCAGATGGATATAGTCTAGTCACCTTCCATGATATTAGTTCGTTTGTATTTCAGTTACTTGAGCAACAATTGTTGTTTTACGACGCGGAGCCCACGGAACTGGTTCAATCCAGTCCGTCCGCGCCGCGTCCAACGTACGAATAATAAATATTGTTTAGTTAAATTTTTATTGTCTTTGGTTATACAAAAACATGGATTAATATTTCAAAATAACTTACAAAAAACACATTTATTTATTTCATAAACACGTTGCGAAATACTAAAATTGTACATTGATAATAATAAAATTATATTTACTTTAACCTTTCAACGACCAGTCGTAACGCTTTGGCACTCCGCGACACTCGATCGGCGGTGTCGGCGGGGTCGGCGGGGTCGGCGGGGTCGGAGGTCTGACACAACATCACTCAATAAAACGTTACACAACTGCAGATAAGTAGAACTTTTAAATACATCATGTAAATATTGAATTTCTATATAAACGCACAGTTAATTGATAATGATAAGTGGATTCGAACCCGAGACCGCGGCAACCCCGACTCCGTTAACAGTTAACTTACTCGGACTCGGTTAACATTACATATTTTGGTTATATGTTACAACCGGAAGTTACATTTACGCGACACTACTACCCACACCTAGACAATGACCACTTCATAACTTTAACTGGTTACATATATACACGTTATGTGTTACAATAAAATATTAGTGAGATCTTTAAAGTTCAAGTAACTAATGTAATTAACATCTTACTAATAAAATATATAAACAGACCAACTGTAGTTAGGACTTAGATAATAATATCTAGGTTATAAATGTATTTATAAAACATTAAAAACGAAGTGGTGACCGTCAGTTCTACTGTTACACGAAGGATCTTCATTCCCATACAAAACCACAAAACGCCGTTTACGTCATACATTTTATTTAACTTTATTATTAATATTATTAACTCTACATATACGAGATCGTGTTTATTATATACTTCAGTTCATTTTTATTACAATCATTATTATTTTATGACTCTTTAAAATTGATATCTAAAACATTTCTTTACATCTAACAACCGATTAGTAGAAACCTCAAATATTATTGAGCATTGGGTTCTGTGTGAACTTTTTTGTATTATTTAATCGTTTTATTTTACATAAAGACACGAGGTATTAGTAACATTTTATTATATTACGTACACAATATCAGATATATCGATAAAAAACGTTTTTACAACGAAAGAAGCTTGATTAATTATCATATGGATGAAATATTGCAAAAGATTATCTGCGACTTCTATAGTAGTCCGCAGATGATGTATATGTTGTTTATATCTTTTTTTATGGTCATCATCATTTCAGGCTACTGTCATCAACCGATGAACGTCTGCCCAACTCTAAAAAAAATTTACGTATACATAATTTTTTGATATACAGAAGTTTTGTGCTTTAAAATAGAAACTTAGTCCGTATATAAATATCGTTGGAAGAAAAATATTTGAGGTTACTACTGGAGTAATGAAATTTGGAAATTTGCGAGTAATGTTTCCAAATATATGATTAAATACCATTGAAAGTAATATAATAATACTGACTGCGAGTAAATATATTAGAAGATATTACAAAAGATTTCCATACATTTGGCACTTGTTTAAGCAATTTAAATTAGTACTAAGGTTTTATTTCACAGCAATTTAAAAAGCGTTTGGTATAGACTTGTGATTGTTTATAAGAGTTATCTGTGGACCATGAGATAGATAAGTTAGTTTCTTTAAACTAACTTAAAAATAAATAGGAAAATCTGTAATTCTTTTTATTTTGTTCTTATTAAAGTATTGGGGGGTGTATACTGGAATAATAACAGACTTTTGTCTGTCTGAAAATAGTCCATCTCTTGCAGGCTTCAGATAAGAATATTATTAGTTGGACTTTGTACGTTATTGAGAAAAATACATAATGATCGATTGAACGGTAATTAATACTATTCTTTGGCGTTACCGGTAATAAAACCTTTATAATAAATATCCTATTAAAATAAATTAAACAATCCACCGCTATCAGATACCGCTAGGTAATATAAACTATTGTGACCTAAGAATCCATTGCACCACTATTAACATTATCTTAAAAATTGTAAAGCATTTGTACTGTTTATTTGCATTAAATAGATCCATTTATTATAATTATTATGTAAACCGAGGTTTCTACCGAAGAAGAAGCGTGATTTAAATATATAGGGATATGTTAGGAAATAAACTAAAAACCAAATATTTGATCTACAAATACTGAAGCTATATGCCTTTGCAAAATATGATTATTTCCTCAATCCAATAAGTATGTAAGAAACTACCCTACATACAGCTACAGATAAACTCATACTAGACCAAATCTACAACGAACGAAATTAATCACGAATAGATCTAATTAACTGTGCGCATTGACGATAACATTAGAAAGTACAATGATTTACACCAAAATATTACAAATACACAAACTGCGCAATGTCATTTACTCTGAATACAGTTATTTGCGCAAAATTACAACCCTTAAAAAATACAAAGATTTTGCCAAAAAAAGTAAAACGACAGATTGGAAAATTACATTCAATCATTCCGCCATGCTCGTTAGCTTTAACCCCTTGCTTTGCTTCTTTTGGTGTTATCTCTTAACGAAATTCGGTGACCATCAAGACAACCCTAACCTTCAAAATAGCTGCTCGAAATAAAAAAAAAACTGTAGCTTCTTTGAAACAATTTCACCACGATGGTGAAGTAAAATTGTAGTGTTAGTTGGAACTCAAGATAATACTCATATGTATCGTTGATGAAATCATTTCAGTTGCCACAAACCTCTTCAGACCGTAAAATGGTTGCCATTACTGGTTTAGGGCAAATATTAGCTACGGTGGTACCTTCGTAGTATCTTAAGCAACAGATGATACCAAATATAACAGAAGAAGAAGTGAATATCGTGATCTTTATTATCAGCCTTTGTTTATCCTCTGCTGGATATGGGCCTTCGCTAATTTCTTCCACCAATCGCGATCCTCAGCTTCTCGCATCCACCGGAATATCGTCAATATGCTGTAAACGTTTTCCTGGTGGTAGGTCTCTGTTGCTATAGACCGTCTGGGTAGGTACCATCGCAGCCGACAAACAGTACTATACAAACATTACTCTTTTCTGTTTTGAAGGGCGCTGTAGCTGATGTAATTACTGGGGTAAGGAGACTCAACATCTTAGTGTGTACCATGCTAACTAGCGCCACGTTGTTGTGGGCTGGCGTATCACTTACCACAAAGTGAACGTCCCGCTTATCTCGTCGCTTCTTTAAATATAAAAAAAAACTGTTTTTCTCTTATGGCCGACCATCAGTACTCTAGTTGCATCTAGAATATAATTTAACATAATTTCTAGTGACAACAAGCAAGTGAATGGTAAAGAGTATTCCCCCAAAGTATTAATGCTCTAATGTTTATACCCGAAACAGCAATGCTGTTAATGGTTTATTATTACTTGAAGTAACTTATGCGTTTTTTTTTGCAGCCCCGATATAGCCTCCTTGTCGAAGAAGAAGAAGAAGAAGTCCCTGATAGGCAATACAGTTGTTTCCTACAATACAGTGTTATTTGTAATAATTTTGGTTTTAAACAATTCGGTTGAACTCGCATTCATAAATAATATCAAATGAACTAAAAACAAGTTTTATATACGGCTAAGTGTAAGTATTAGGGTTATTTAATATTTAATTATGAGAAAAGTTCCCAAAGATGAATATAATGGAAACTGTGATTGGGAGGCAGTTATGTCGCAAACAGCCCTGTAGTCTCGAGCTATTAAGGATAGGACTAAGGTATACCCTGCCTGTCGTAAAAGGTGAATAAAAGGATTCTTGGGTTCGTGAGCCTTGAGGGTGGGGGCCCTCAGAGCTTAATAAGCGAGCTTTAGTAGGATGGCAAATTCATGGTCTTGTATTTGCCGTAGCATAGCGAGGGTGCTAAGGAGGGCTTTGTCCTTCCGTGGAATGTTTAGCCAGACTGCAGGGGAGCACCTCTGCGTACCGTAGGAGATCCCGGAGCCCTTTCTAATGCACTAACGGAGACCACCGAGGGGGTTAGAGTGGATAGAAACTCCACATAAAGTCTTCTCCTCAGAAGCAGGTTATCTTTTAAGATTTTCCAAGCGATAAATAAAAAATTATGTAAAAAGCATCGTCTTTCGGTTACACTATTTCTTGTATTAACATTAATACATCTACACAGTTATATTTAAACTTCCAACAGCTGATACAAAGTAAAGGAAACTGGATTAATGAAGCTTTTGAATGGATAAGGTAACGAAAGTTAATAATGCGCAATCCACCATAAATGGTGAAGTTCCACGAGCCTAGGAATATAATGAAGGTTTACATATTGTTACAATAGTTCTATGACCTCTACACGTGTATTAATAAAGAGGTTAATAAAACCTCTTCAATAACAAAGGGAAGTACGTGCGGCACACAGACCGGATGTGTGCGTGCACGTCACAAATATATTATATAAACTTTACACATACACGTTACTTGTATATATATATATAGTAATACATTTAAATACCACCCTATTAGTAATACAATGTCGATACAAATGTATTCTTACCAAATTAAACATTTTTAATGTAATATTTACAATATTTTCAAACTTTTAAAATACGTTTAGAAAGAGCTGTACTCAACAAGTGTTATTACGGTTGCCGTTTATTTATTAATATAAACAAATTTATACATTGTATAATATCAAAAAAACAATTCGAACGTGTATTTATATATATATATATATATGTGTTATAGTATCTGTTTGTTCAGTCAGCTCTTCTGAAAGGAGGCTTTATTACACGTATATTTAGAATCAAATTTTAATATATTTATATATTAGATACTGGTTTGTGTGTACTAATTTATATCTTAGAGATGGTGTTTGCATGTAACAACGCTTTCCGTATCAGACAAATAATAAAAAAAACCATTATCTATGATAAATAACAATTAGTATGTAGTAGTACAAAAGGGAATCACATCTAGATATTTTGTAATCGTTGTATGATTGTAAATATTAATGTATTAAATTCTATCTATATAAAATTATATAAGAGAAGTAGGTCACGATACACAAGTGAAAATGTTAATGTCTTTACACAAGTACACCTATGTAGTGTGTACATTCACATTCACATTCACATTCCGCAGTCGGTTTACATGTAAAAATCTCGCGAAACAATTGTTCAGTTGTTGCCTAAAACTTCTACAAATACAGAGAACATTTAAGACAGTACACGTAGAAATGGAAATACAAGGCTCAGAGTTCTCTCTTTAAAGACAAGTTGTACTTAAAATTATATAATTTAATATTTAAAGTTAGTCCTACTCTCGCGACGCGTCAGCTCAACTAACCATTGGTCTCTGGACATGTACACCGCGCCACCTCTGTCACCAGCTAATTGATATTCAACTGAGAAATATCATTTGAAAGTTTACACACCTAAACGATCGATTAGATTACAAAAAAGTATTAGAGAAATGAAAGAGTTTATTCGTATATTAATAAAAAAAAAACACAGCTGAATTCAATACTGTGGACTTCCAAAAAGTAAGGAGTATCGTTATGATGAGTTTTCGTTAAAATTCATGGAAAACAACTCAACGCTCTAAATTCGACGACATTAATCCTAAAAGCTCACACTTTATCAGAACATCGGAAAGACTAGAGAAAATACTTATTAATTTAAAATACTAGATAGTACGCGATATTTCATACATCGCCACCGTCATCTTTAATCTACATCCTTATCCGTACTCCGACTTTAGAAATTACGTTTCCGTTTCGCTTGTCTGGTGTTGGAACGGAAGATTGTTTAATTAAATGAAGATAAAAAAAACATCATTGATTGTTATAAAATGTTAGAAAACTAGAAATAATAGATTCTACCGATGGACGGGACAAGTAACTCACTAACTGAAATCCGTACGTTCAAACTTCCGGTGGTGAAATAAGAATTATACATAAACCTTATGAACACGGAAACTGAAGTTAAGTGTAGCTGTAAGTACACTTAAAATAAAGGGTATTTTAGTTAATCTTGGTTATTAAACCATCTATTACCATGTTAGTATATAAATTTAATAATAAGGGTTGTTTATAAAGTTAATAGCAACGGGGAATATTAATTACGACGATAAATTGAGGATAGAAGTGAACCACTTTCACAAAGTTATAAAGAGTCAATCGCAGATTCGTTCCCTCGAAACTTTCCCCGAATATTAAATAAAAATAAAACACCCCATTATACTTTGATGTACCAAAACAGGGCAATTATATTTTGGTACAAAAAGTATAACTTAACCATTAAACAAAAAAATTAATAATCCTTCAATGATGCTTGACGATTTCAAGTCAGTTATACACGCCTCTGGTCATGGCCTCGCGGTTCCTGTTGTGCCATTTACACGTTAAGATCCTTACGTAGGTCCTCCTGAAGGTCGCGTTGCACAGAGCGTAGCATACCGGGTTGATGGTGGAGTTGATGTAACACAGTGCATAGAAGAAAGACCAGAGTTCATCCGGAATACACTTGGTGCACGCCGTGAGAGGTTTCAGCAGAACGAGAATGTTGTAAGGCGTCCAGGTTATGATGAACGATAGCAGTATAGCGGATAGAGTTTTAGCCGCTTTCGTCTCCTGCTTCTTCTCCTGTGTTTTCTTCTTCTTCGGCTGCTTTGACGTTATCCCTTTACCGGCCAGCTGTTTAGGAATTATCTTAGCGTTCAGTGGTATCCTGACGTCTTGTAAGTGGGAGGTTCTTCTTGTTAAATTGGCGTGGCCGGAGGGGTGCAGATTCAGTTCCGAGTCGCCTCTCGCTGGTGGCCTGTAGTGGCTCCTGGCGTTAGGAGGTGATTCTTCTGTTATCATCTTGATGCTCGGCCTGTCCGTGTCCGCATCAGGTAGTCTAATGAGGATCGTGTACACGGAATCGGCCGATGCCGATTTCGGTGCTGGTGAGGTAGTGGTGTTGATTCGTGTGTTGGGCGGGAGGGAGCGACTGTCCCTAGCTGCTGGTATGGGTGGGCCGGGGTTTTCATAGTTCCTTCGGAGGGGTGAGGTGCCCCCGTCGCCGCCGGACGAGCCGCCGGAGCCCCCGCGCGCCGCGTATGGGTCTCTGATGACGTTGAGTGACGTGCACCTGCAAAGGAACTTATGTTTATAAAGGACTAACAGTTAACCGAAACTTTATCTTCAGTTCAACCATCCTGAATTAATGATTATACTCAATCTTATATAGACAGCTAGTGATTTCTATGATTTCCTAAATTTCTTTATAGAGTATACGTATCTCATGAATTTATCCTGACTTGCTTACTTTTGAAAAAGCATAAAATTGATGGCCACAATCTTTTGAGATGAGGAGCACAGATCACGCAACTTACTGTCATATACAATAGAATTTCTAGTGTTTATACAGACGCCTCAGATATAATAATTATACATAAAGTTTTTTTATATATATACGTTAAAATTAAGGAGCAGTTGTTACTCTATTATTATGCTTTCCAAATGATTCTTTTTTTTGTGATGTCTGCTATAACGAATTAACCTTACGAATCCAGCAGCCGGCAATGTTCTTATTATTCGTTTTGTTTAATGTTGACTCACCTGGAGACAGTACTTTGCAGGGGCGTTTCCACGGAGACGGGGGTAGCGTACCCGGGGTCCGAAGGCTCCTCCTCCGGCTCCGTGTCCTCCAAGTCCTCCCGTCCGGAGTGCCACCACGCGATGCACCACGCCTGGATCGCGATCCAGCCGCGCTTGGTTCTCCGCGAACTCGAAATCTAAGGTAACAATCATAAAGTACATTAACTTGGGTGTCATTTTCAGATGAAGATCTCAATATCCTTTACGATAAATTGTCTTGATCTTTTTAAACTTAGCCACACTGCCTGTTGTTCACTGGTCTTCATGATGGTATTAACATATAACCTGTTCCTATAATATTTATGTACTACTTACTACAATAATAATATTAGTGGAATTTCTAGAACCATTAAAGTAGTTCCAATCTCTGCTTGCAGTTATATTTTATATTATATGATGTTAAAGGAATACGATTAAAATGTGTTCGCTGCAGACGCCCTCCGGCTGATGATGATGATGATGATGTGCTCGCTCAAATTGTTGTGGCTCTCTGTTGTGGCTAAAGGAACGTTGTGTAAGAAAGCTTCAGACGCTTATGCTTTATGTGTAAACATCTGTAACATGCACTGGTATGTGCAAAGACTCTTTTTTTGTTTCTGGGGGAAAATCTTTGAAAGATGCCTTTCCTCCGAGGAGGAGTCAGGGTTATGTGAGATTCTTACTCATTGAAACCCTTTCGGTAGTCTGCATCAGTGCATTCGGAGAAGCCCCAAGATCTCTCATAGAACGCACCGGTGCCCCTCTACACTTTGTATTACACGTTTTTGAGGAGGAGTCAAAACTTCCTAGGCACCATCGCTGAGCCATACGCTGTCCCACACAAGTTCGCTTGTGAAGCGATAAGGGCCCCCACCCTGAAGGCCCGCGAAACTCCTATACCCTTTTAGTCGCCTTCTACGACAGGCAGAGCTTACCTAACCCTTATTCTTACTAGCCCGAGACTACAGGGCTGATGTGTAAAGACCTATTCGATCTGGTAGTAGTACTGGTGATAAGTCTTTATTACCGGAGACGGTCTGGACAAGCACCACCGCAAATCCTATTTCTGTCGCCAGATAATAGTGTGGAAACATTACCGTGTTCCAGATTGAAGGGAGTTGTAGCTAGTGATATTACTGGAGTAACGAGACTTAACATCCTATGTCTCAAGGCGATGAGCTCAACATGCCATGGCGGGCATGTCACTTACCATCAGGTGAATACATCACTCATCACTATCGTCGCTTCAATTAATAAAAAAAAATAATACATTATACTTCTTCAATTTATCGGATGATGATGATGATGATGATGATGATGATGATATTTCTTCATATGATTGTGTCCTATTTAACTTCACAAAGGGGTGTAAGGGGTTCCGCCCTACATCGTACGGAGCCCAAGTCAACCTCACCACGCGGTACACCCTGCTGAATAACAGACGAGGCTCTGACCACCCACCAACCCGCACTGAGCTAATGTGGTGGGTCACAGCTCAATTCCTCTCAATGAACTCCAACACACCATGTGGAGATCTTTATGGAAGGCCTATGTCCAGCAGTGAAAATTTATCGGCTGATAATAATGATGAACATAGTAATGATTAATTATGACGTCAGTTTGACAAGATAAGCATAATAGCAAAACCCAGCGAAAAAACCATCTCATCATGCAATGAGGCACCTTCATCTTGCAGCATTGGCGGCTGTGTGTGAACAGTTCCTAGTCCAGAGATCATGTAATAACACATCTGGATGTTCGCCAAATGAAATTCTCTAAACAAATTCAGTTCACAAGCAGATTTCCAATAAAGGAACTGCTATTTGGCAGCCACGGACACTACCAAAATAACCATTAACTTCTTTAATGTTTAATTTTGGGTTTGGTGATGGTAAGGATTTCATGTGGTGGTACTTCTCTCTTGTTGGTGACTGTCTATGCAAGAATCCTCATAATGCATCCTGCCATCAGGTTGGTAACAGACATTACTTTGTTCAGCAGTATAATAAAAATGTGACCACATGTTCCTGTATATTTGCCATTTAGTGGTGGTAGCTCTCTGGCGACGGAACCCTTCCATTAGTGCTGCTAAACAGTAGTGTGCAAAGATTACCGTGTTCCAGTTTGACGAGCGTTGTAGCTAGTGAATAGCGGGTAATGAGACATTTCACGTCTTAAGACGACGAACACAATATGGTGCTGTGTATATCATTCTCACTAGCGCCACGTTATGTGCGAGCGTATCACTTACCATCAGGTGAACGTCTCGCTAGTCTCATTTCGTCGAATGAAAAAAAAATATAAGAAAAGTGAGACAAGTTCTTAGCCTTTTCTGTGAATTTCTGTTGAAGTTTTGAGTAAGTTTTAATATTTTTTTTATTCTATGAAACGAGACGAGCAGGACGTTTACCTGATGGTAAGTGATACGCTCGCCAATAACAATGTAACGCTAGTTAGGATGGTATACATTGCACCAGCAACTGGATGCGACTAGCGCAAAATCGATCGATATGGAGATCTTTGGGAAAGGCCTATGTCCAGCAGTGGACGATTATCGGCTTATGATGAACACTGCTCCAAATTGCGCTCTCTTTCTCTCTATATATATAATTATAATATAGTAGCTAATGCTCTCCAATAACCCAATACGGTTTCCAGCATTAAGAATATCACCAACACGAAACTAATGATTAAAGGTAATGCATCCATCATACTATAACTCTTCAGGTTACCGATAAGGATGCTCAGCATTGAGGTACCAAATTAAAGAGAGAGAATGCATCTATAAAACTTACAGTAGGAACCAGGGTACCACACAAATATATAATGTTGACCAATATAGTAAGGCAAGAAATAATGGCAACACTTTATATGGAGACATTGAAAACTGTAAACAATATTGTTTTCGATTTAACCGCTGAAGAAATCCAATGTATACCACTTGTGTAATTCGGAAGGAAAGCGGAAAGTAAACAGATCGACTGCACAGCTTCTCTCCGAATTAAAATTTTCAATAAAACTAATTTGTTACCTTATTACAATGCGGATAAAGTTCACAATTTCGCGAAGTGTTTATACCTTGTGAGTCCTATCAATTTGGCAAGCATCCAATAGATGTTGTTAGCGGTCAGTGTGGCTGTTGAAGAGTCGGCGCTGCACACTGCAGCCTTTCTAACCATAAACAAAAAATATATATGAAATTCATCCATCTATTGCCTAAACTGAGTTTGTATAATCAGCCGACTATAAGAATGAAGGTATGTTTATAAAAAATCTAAATATACTATTTATCATTCTTGTAATTTTGGAGAAAAGCTATAAGATCATCATAAACTATCTTCGTTCTCCTCTTTGCTCGTTCACTCCTAGCAGTCACCATGCATCGTCTCATAGATTGGTGAAGGCATTGCGGGATTTATCACTGGTTAGGGTAGATCCATTCGTTAAGAGAAAATTTCGTAGATTAAATTCCAGGTGCGCCAATCTCATGAGTCTCATATCCGTCTTTAGATGTCCATCTCAGTTCAATGGGAAATTTAATACAGAAAGTTGGAACGAGAGTAAAGTGCGCTGAATTTAATGAATTTGTTATAATAGACTTGTTTTATCACCAGACGAAATCAATGTGAATGTATAAACATCTTGGCCAGTTCTAGTCGTTATAACATTTACTATTTTTTTCTAGATACGAGACGAGCTAACGTTTCACCCGATGGGATATGTAGACGTGGTCAATAACAATGTAGCGTCAGGATGGTATACAATAAATTCTGTTGCGCTCGCGGCTTTGAGATTTATTAAGTCTGTCTTCTCAGATATTTAACTAACAACAAGGTGCGAAATAAAGTAATAAATGTATCTTTATTAAATAAACTCGGTGAAAGTAATCAAGGTTTAATTTGTTCCGACTCGATCTCTGCTAAACCGTAGGGAAATTCCGTTTGAAGTGGGGACCATGAAATCCGAAGCAAATCCAGTTAAAGCGATGCGAAGAAAAGTTCTCCCTGTGTCGACATCGGCGCCATGCTGCGAGGAGTTTTCCACGAGAAAATATTAAGTTGTTTCGCAAATATTTATAGGCCCTACTTTAGCCGCTTTCGAAAGGGAACGTAACAAATTTAAATTCTTTTAAAAGATGGAAAAACTGTTGCAATTTCTTTTAGATGTAAACGATAAAACTCCAGAGCAAATCTTTTTAAAATTTCTGCGCCATGGATGTTATTTTGGCTTTATTTTTTTTTTAAATCGACAAGGTCAACGCTTGTCTGAGATCCCACTTGATGTTAAATGGTGATCAGGTTTGTGGTAATAAGGCGTTGGTTCCTTGAAGACACCCGCGTACTATTTGTACTCGTACGAGAACACTCGCCGACAAGTTGTTCCACTCTTTTGCTATCCTCATGAATAAAATCCAATATTACTGTGTTTGAATTTAAGATAAGAACATCAAATTCAGGAACACTGGCCATGTACCATCACATAGTTGCTGAGGGTCAGCCCGACACGCACGACTCATCCACCACCGACATCGACACACACGACACCACGTCTAAACCTAAAAACAACACTCACGGATTCACCACAT
The DNA here is from genome assembly GCA_029030555.1 of Ornithoptera alexandrae. NCBI lineage: Eukaryota > Metazoa > Arthropoda > Insecta > Lepidoptera > Papilionidae > Ornithoptera > Ornithoptera alexandrae. The sequence goes on from JARDVY010000034.1 coordinate 10,169,504, forward strand.
TACGGACGCGCCGCTTCCGCCGCTGGTGGATGCGCCCGTCAGACTCGCACACCGCATACACCAGTCACACCCGCCTGCCCGGACGGTCCTCAACGCCCTTGGCACGCGACACAAGCGAAGGTGATCAGAGGACGGACCCGAGCTCTCCTCCAATGACCCGTTAGTCCTCGCCGCCATCCGACGCGCACTAGGCGCGACTTAGTTTAAGATTCCATATGTATACTTATCTATGTATGTAAGTTTGCACCCTCTTATCTGTCCCCATGTATCACTATTTATCTCTTCAACTCTAATATATATATAAATATTTAGGATTGTTTGTTTATGTTTCAGTTTTTTATATTTTTATTTTCTTTTCTTTTTCTTTTATATTTAGCTCGCGGGTCTGGTGTCCGCCCTGAGCGGCGCAATCTTCAACATATAGAAAAAAAACCATGCACTGTGTTATCATAAAACATCGTATGAAATTGTACATAAGTTTTACTTTATTTTACTTGAAAAAAGGAGAATTTTAATATGCAAAGTACGTGTACGACTTCGTGAACGAAAAACTCTTGTCCCTATTATCGTGTGCTAAGTGTTTTAGATTCTAATCTACGGTCTATAGTTTCTAAAATCGTTACAAAAATAGATGCTTTGGAGCAACGGAGCTAGTTATTTTTTTTTCTTTATAAACCATGTTAAAAATGAGGTCAAGTGAATATGTGCGAGGGCCGGGAATATAAAGTTTTGCCCTTCAAGTTGTAATGGATAAAATATTACATCATATCCGGACCTCTTACAACGCGTGCTTTGTATTTATTTGAAAGGCAAAAATATAGTGTTCTGATGGTACGGTCGATGATGATGACGATGATTAAGAAATTTATTGTTATAACTTTGTATTCGACGCGATAACACCTTAGTATCAACCATAGACAAAAACAAACTAAAATTAAAATAGAGAAATATTTATAAACTTAAGAATGATTATATGGATATGTTCTCTGGTTTCCACCAACCCGCATTGGGCCAGTGTGGTGAGAAAAGGCCCAAATCCCTCCAATATAAACCGCTACAGACGACGACCCCTAGTTCCTGGCGGTTTTGCGGACAGCACAGAATCTATCGATGTGGAGATCTTTGGGCGAGGCTTATGTCCAGCAGTGGACATTTAGCGGCTGATGATGATGTTCTTTCTTCTGATGATAAAATAATTTATATATATACTGTATATTTATATATTTTATTAAACAAAACTTAAGATAAACATATAAATAAATACATAAACAAATGCAAGCTTGGCTTTACTATGGTTCGTACCCAACCACAAAACTAGACCTTATATAAGATGACATATGTGTTTTTTTAATCAGAATCCGTATCATTTCAATTATGGATCCATTTCAATTATTTTCGTAGTGTTAATGAATAAATATACAGCAACAAATCAACGTTTGGACGGTCAAGCAAATGTAATATTTTATTTGTAATCTATAGCATTCATGAAAAATACTCGTACCAACGTTAATGAATAGAATCCTATTAATATTTTTTCGTAAATGTTCAAAATCTGGCTTTTCATTTACCGAAGCACTTGCGAAATAAATTGAAATGAATGAAAAACCCGCGCACACACACTCGTTAACACCCACCCTTTCTATTGCGTTCAAGTGTAAATTAAAATTAAGTAAATCTCGAAATATGTTTTACTCGAATTGTACCAAATGTAAAGCGGGGATGGAATTCACTTAACACTTCAATATGTGTGAGACAATATTAAATGAACATATGATAAAAAAAACAGAGACCAAATTGCCAGGGTTTTTCATCTTACTCTTTTTTCTTCTAATACTCTACTGTTCAATCCGCACACGTACTTCTATACACATATACACACACATATATATATATATGCACACAGCGAAATCAAAAACCACTGAACTATACAACACATATACATACAGACAAACCCACCAACCCGAATTGGGCCAGCGTGGTGAGAAATGGCCCAAAGCCCTCTATATGAATCGCTACAAACGACGGCACCTAGGACATTCAGTCATGTTGTGATGATTCTCTACATAGGTGGGATCTCTTAGATATATATATACATTTATATATATGTACAGATAAATGAAGTATTAAATATAAAAAGCGAGGAATCCATTCGTTGTAAACTGAATTAGAACTGTACAAGGGAAAGTTGAGTGAGGAAACTTTCCTCGCTTCAGAATTACGTAGCGATTCAACGCTGCGTTTTCAGTTCTTTTTTTTTATTTGATAACGGAAGTGAAAGTAATAATTCACTTTACCTACTTATTAACATGTTTATTACTTTCCTGTGATAGAAAAATATTAATGTTGCAAGTTAAAACGCAGCTAAAAGGTCAACTCGGTTTAGATAGATTCCCACCTACATAGAGACATCACAATATCTCTGCAACCGTAAGACCTATTCGTAAAGTTTGATGGGAATATTCCTTTTAACCAAGTATAGATCGGCTAACCACGGATATTATAAAATGTTACCCTCAAAGGCAGTTGTGGGGGCGTTACGAGCGGCAAAGCGAGCGGGGAACAGCTATTGTGTATATATGTATATAGGAGATATCTGAAGATTAATTAAATCTCCGAAAGTATTAGACGCAATCACTCAATATTTCGTAGAGATATTGCTTCTGCCGTTTAGAGGTCAGCTAAGAATGGATTTTACCAAACTCCTACCTCAAAGGGAGATGCGGCTTGTTACAGCCAGCAAAGCGGGCTGTTACAGGCAGCTAGTACTCATAATAATTTTAATGTTTATATATTGCGTGATGATTTTTAATCTATGTTGTTCTTACTTCTTGATTTACAGTCTCATGTCAAAGTTGAATAATTTTAAGATAGAGTTGCACTCTCATCCGCAGAGGTTATTCGCTTGCTTTGTATCTCGGAAGACTGTTTTGGATACCAAGGTCATGTGATAAAGTTTAGTTGGGGTTTTCTTGAGGATGTCTGGTTGACTGCCACCATAAAATTGCAAATCTACCGCCATAACATCATTGCTGTGCTGTGCTTCTTATCGGGTCACAGTCAAAGTAAACGAGGACTCTTTAATTTGTACTTATCCTTTAAGGGTAAAATCATTTCAACGTATGACAAGGAGATACACTAGTATGAGATACATCTCTGTTACATGTACCAGAACAAAAATCGTTATAAAGAGGTAGACGATCTTTAGATAGAAAGCATATTAACTAACCAATATTGACAGCAAATGTTAAAGACAAACTTTTCATGTTATTGATAAAGATAACAAAAAAAGATAAAAGATAAATTATTGCATTATTTTACATGTCTTCGACACTCGAAGCCCCTCGTTCCTGAACTAGGAATATAACCTATATCTTAGGAAACAGCGCTTTCTTCCAGTTTCATCATTACGTAAATGCAATCTTTTAAAAATATATAAATTATAATATGTACAATATATATATATGTGGATTATGTATATATATTATATGTACATAATTTTTAAAACACTCCTAACACTAGGAAAGAGGCGATATTAACAAAATTTAAACAATTATTGCAATTACGTCCATTACCTCCAGTCACACATTAACCTGAGTTGACCTTTTAACTGCGATTCAACCAAGCAACATCGATATTTATCTATCATACGAAAGTAATAAACAGGTTAATAAATAGGTAAAGTGAATGTTATTTTCATTTCCGTTTTCAAACAACAAAAAAAAAAAAGAACTGAAAACGCAGCGTTGAATCGCTACCTAATTGTGAAGCGGGGACGCTTTCCTCACTTAACTTTCCCTTGTACAGTTCTAATTCAGTTTACTACGAATAGATTCGTCACTTTTTTATATTTACTACTTCATTTATATATATGTATATATATAAGAGATTTCCACCTATGTAGAAATTCATCAAATTTTTCGAAAACCATGAGGCCTAGAGACTTGAAATTTAGTAGGAAATATACTTTTTACCGAGTGTAGGTCAGCTAAGAACGGATTTTGCTAAATGTTTTTCTTATTATTACTATTCAACGAAGCAATGAGACGAGGTGGACGTTCACCTGATGGTACGTAACCCGCCTGACCATAACAACGTGACGCTAGTTAGGATAATATACACAGCACCGCAAATGCGTTGCGGGAGCCATCCTGACGGTCTTCGATGCCTGGATGCAACGACGCGGAGGAAGTCTCACCTACAGACTTACACAGATATTTACTGGGCACGGGCTTTTCCGCGATTGTTTGTGTAAGATTGGAAGAAGTGACGGCGAATTGCTGTCACTGTGGAGGAAGAGAGCAGGATTCCGCATCGCACACCCTCCGGTCGGCTCGGCATAGGAACCGGAGCGGCGAATCCTGATAAATCGGATCGGACGGAACCTCTCCTTGCCAGCAATCGTGTCGGCGATGCTGGGAGGACACATTGCATGGAGGACCATAGCCTCCTTTTGTGAAATTATAATAGTACAAAAGGAGGCTGCCGAGCGGGATCGAGAAAGGATAAATCCCGCTCAGAGACGAAGCCGTCGTGGCGCTACCACGCGTCAACACGTCGCACCGGTGAATGTTGTTCCCCCACCGTGATAAGGCCTTCAGAGACGTTGGCGATCAGGATAGGGGTTCTCATCACCTTCTAAAGACCTTGAAGAGGACATTGACTGGACGTGGTCTACGGTCATTGAAGTAGTACTCACGAGGCCGGTAGGGTCTGCATAAAGCAGGCCCCGCGACGTGCTATTCCAGCATAGCGTTAGCGAGGCCGCGCTTGTGTTTGTTCCGAGCGGAAACCCCGTGACCTCTCCAAACGCCGCTGACCACCGGGCGGTTTTGGTGTGTAAAAATCTCCACATAACTCTGACTTCCCTCCAGAATGCAGAGTATCTTTTCGAAGATTTTCTATCCAAAACGAAAAATTAATAAATATATACACAGCACCATATTGTGCTCGTCACACACGTTAAGGCATAATACCCCATCTCGTTACCCCGACAATTTCACTAGCTACAACGCTCTTCAAACCGGAACTCCGGTGCTCTGGTGGTATCTACGTACACGGCCTCCAGCAACAGAAACCTACCACCAGTAAAATATATATCTATACAACTTCAAACTTTAAATATTAATCTGCTTAATAATAATTACTAAAAAAATATTTTTTTAGATTATTCTAGTGTCGAATATAGGAACACTATAATAGCTTTAATTACACGACATTGCTAAAGTTACCTGATGATCCCGCCAGCGAGAGTCGTGGAGGGCCCCGCGCACGTGGTACACCGAGTCCGCATCACCAGACTCGGAGCGCGCCCTCGCATCCACTTCACGGGTCTCGTCGCTGCAAGTACATTCTCAGTTAAAAAAAGTTATATTAAGCTCATACAATACGTTAATTATACCAGGTGGAGCTCCTTGTTAAAGTTCAACACCCACCCAAACTTGATGGCAGAAAAAGGGGATGTTTTGGTATAAAAAAAATAAATAAATAAATCTACTTTCAACATAAAACAGACTTCACAGGTAGATGATAGTCATGTTTATATATGCACCACGCTTGTTTTCGTTTACCTAAGCATTCTGATAACTGAAGAAGTATTATTACCAGTAATCAGTAATATATCCGTATAAAACTATTTGTTAATAATATTATATGATGTGTGTTTAGTGTATATTACCAGGGGTGTTAGGGGTACCGTATAACAACTCAAGGGACCCAAGCCAATCTCATTTGTTCGTGGTGCACTCTGCTAATCCACAAACGTCGCTCTGGATCCCACCAATTTGGATTGGGGCAGCGTGGTGAGAAAAGGCCTAAATCCCATCAAAATAAATTTCTACAAGCTACTGTTAATGCTGTTAAAGTCAGAATTCGTCGAAACCCCATTAGAAAGCAAAGCATATAATCTTATCGTGAACAATGAAGATTCCCCCTAGGATGCTGTCGCGTATTATAAAACAAGACCGGAAGCTCGGTGCTTATGGCAGATATACAGGACATACCCTAAATCGATCTTTACAATTAAAGAGAGTGGATCGATCAAAACGCCTTCTGTCGCGATACGCAGGTGAAAGGTACAGAACTCTCCTCTTTACTGATGAAAAATTTTCACGATTGGAGAAGATTATAATAAGCAAAATGATAAAGTCTACGCTCACAGTTCTATAGAAGCTGATCAAGTGGACGAAAAGGTACAACGTGGTTATGGTCATCATCCTGCGTCAGTGATGATGGGGCGTTTTATCAAGGAGTCACAAAACTACATCTTTGTGAAAAAAAACTTCAGCCAATGTGTATCAAGATACCGTCTTGGATCATGTTGTGAAACCTGAACAATACACTTTTTAAAAATATACCGTGGACTTTTCAACATGACTCCACCTAGTCACAAGGCACGAACTACCCAAACCTGGCTAGAAACCAACATTCCGGACTTTATAAGAGCTGCAACCTGCCCCTCATCTAGCCCAGACCTCAACCCTTTAGACTTCAAATTATGATCAGTTTAATACGACATGGCCTGCTGCGGCTCTAAACGACACGGTGACATTGAATCTTAAAAAATATTTGGAGTAAGCAGTGGCGGTGATGGAAATTTCCCTTGGGGACAGTGCGTAAATCCATAGATTGGTGATACGTGGCCAAACAGATTGAAGGCCTGTGTAAAAGCCAAAGGTGGCCATTTCGAATAGAATATTTTTTTTATTTTTTGCTGAAACTAATAAAAATGTAAAGTATACATTTTAATAATATTACATTATTTCAATAGCTCGCTGGCCTAATGGTTAGAGCGTGCGGGCTTCATTGCGAAGGTCGCGGGTTCGTATCTCGGCGTGTGCCGGTGACTTTAATGTTTAAGTTGTGTACATTTGTGAACTTTGGTAACAGTGCGGATGGACGTTACTTCATTAACAAAAAAACAATGCATTTTCATTTGTTACAGAACTTATGGCCGGACTAGGTACACTTATATTACACCTCTTAATAAAATTACGAATGAAAATATTTTTGACATAAAAAGCTCCCAACGAAGAATTTTCGCAATCTGTTTGAATAACTGGTAAACTATTTTCATTTCGCACAGCGGCGCCACCCCATCCTAACGTAGCCCCAAATACCTGCGCAATAGAAATGTAAATTGCTCAGACATTCCGTCAGCGGAGACCTGACGGCATCCTCGGCTAAGACACCTTCACGAAATTCGAGGACATGAACGAACGATTATGACTCCTCCGTGCAAGTTACTCAGTTTATTTTTGATTGAAATCTGTATGTAAAGACCAGAATATCGAGCTTTATTGTTACCTAACAAAGACCAAAGCAACCTTCGTTATATCGGCTTACTGATAAAGGCCGAATAAAATATCTATGGCTAAAACCTGCAAATTTCTCGGATACGAACCAAGAGTCGAGAGTACGTCTGAATTGATGACGAGGGTTACCGTCGATAATGGCAGCAAGAAGTTACGTAAGGATGTGTTTAAAAGTATTAGGGAACAGTAGATCAGTAGCCGAAATCCAGCTACACAAACCGTTAAATCCTGTACATAAGTGCTTAGTGGCTCTATTTTTCTTTCTGTTCTGGCGAAAACACAGTAGTTTGTGGGTATTGTTGGTTTTTTTTCTCATTTTTAAAACGTAGAGATATTTTAAAGACGCTTCAGGTCCATTATGAATAGCAACCAAAAATAAGACGCTTTACTTATAATCCTCCGGAGGTTTCCAGTGAGCTGACCTAAATTGAGTAATCCTATGATTTTGTCGCGTTGGATAAACTTAAATAATGCTTAAAATTTTTTTTGTTATTAAATTACTTTATACGTGAAATGAAAATAAAATATTACCATAAATATAGCACGATCTTATGAATACCCGTATCTCATATCGCCAGACAAAGCAGTTTCCTTTCTGCGTATACACTTAATACAATCGAAGCGCAACACAATGACAGATGTCGTTCCCTTTCACGCGGCCGTCGCGGACGTGATGCCGTCTCCCTCGCTGACACGTCCTTCCGGAGTGTACAGCGGCGTAGGCAGCTGATCCAATCGACAGTTGCTGTCACGTCGCAACCACGCGCATTGAGAAGGGAACAAACGTCGCCGGCACAACAGCTAGCGATAATATTCACACGACCAGTGAAATGTACAGTGGTGATACAATATTTACTGTGACGGGACCTGAATACAGTCCTCATGCGTGACATTTTAGTGGTTATCATCTGAAAAGCTTGCCCCAAGGCACTATGTTCTGACTTTCATTTGCGACGGGCGTTTTCCTTTATCGTTCAATGTAACATTTAGAAGTCATGACGTAAACATTTCTTTTCATTCGTATGAATTATTTCAAACATAGTAGTACAATAGAGGAAGAGAGGCTACAAATTCAGACCATTTTTTTTAAAAAAAACCGTTAGAGAATTTCGCTAAGACGCGAATTTTCTTACTCGCATAATGTGAAGTGATACATCCACACATCAAAAGCGACGTCTAGCTTCATATAAAAAAAATTCAACGACAAACGCGACCAATCTTGCGAAACCGCAAAACATGGAAGAGGTAAACAAGATTTTTATTATGATAACACCGTAACATTTTAGACGTGAACTATCTGTTAACATATCAAGATCTCAATTCCCGCAGAAACATTACATTTGTAAAGTTAACATTAGCCCCGTCGTCTCAGGCTATTAAGAATAGGACTAAGGTAAACCCTGACTGTCTTAGAAGACAAAGAACTTTCAAATTCGTGGGCTTTGAAAGTAATCTTCACTGCCTACTAAGCAAGCCCGATGAGAACGAGAAAGACGAGGTGGTCTTGATCATGTGGTAGCCGTGCTGAGGGTGTATTAAGGCACGGCTGCATTCCGCAGTAGATACCGTAGCCCCGTGTAACGCACTGAAGATGACCACTGATAAGGTTGTAGTGAATACAAATCCCCCAGAATCAAGATATCTTTTAGGAGATACCCCCTCCTGACAACATGGAAAAAAAGTTGACTTTATTCCGTATTATCGTTTCACCCACTCACCGGAAGCCGATCGTACGGTAAACATATATTATTTCCATACCTTCCAGCGAATGGAATTTCCTGTTTGCAGCATTAAATTTGCATCGGAGCTTATCCATATTACAAAACTTCTTTCATATATTTGGTGAGTACAGTACGTATCACATTTATACTAATCACAAAACAGAATTGTAACAATTATTATTAAACAATTTTCGCTTATTTAATAATTAATAAAAAAACAAATACTTTTTACTATGTTGTTTTTACTTTTGTACACGAGCAATGTTTAATACTTTATTACATTTACCATATTACTCTGTTTGCTCCATAATGGACCGTTCAATAGAAATTCCAACTTAATAAAATTAAAAAAAAAATATTTCATTCATATTTATGTTTTATGTTTGATAAGTTTCATAATTCTTGAAGCCTGATGAATACGAGGGTTACGACAGTTAGAAGTACTGTTGTTACTACCGGTAGAATTCATATGGGAAGATTTATTGTCATCGTTTCGAAAAGACGTTATAGTTTATTACTAAATTTATAAGAAAAATTAGATTTGACAACTCATATATTAAACAAAATAATAATAATAATAACATCACATAAACTTCATCCTGAGCACTGCAACTATTAAAACCAGAGGTCTCCAGCTCGTTTGTGAGATCACAAAAATATGTTTTTTAAAAACCTCTCTTGTCAATTTGTTGCCATAACCCTCTCTTCCATCATACACTGAAAGCCTGAATGTCGTTGACGAGCACTCATCACCACCTACCGCCTCGATATCAATATCCTATGATATTAAGTTCAAATGGTACTCCATTATATAAATAAAATAAAAGTGCAATCTAAGTTATTCATCATCGTCAGCCGATAGACGTCCACTGCTGGACATAGGCCTACCCCAAAGATCCCTAGATCGATCAGTCCTGCGTTGCCCACATCGCCTGGCACTCAAAGCCGTTGATTTAAGGGGTTCATATGAAAGGATTTGGGCCGTGTCCCACCACACTGGCCCAATGCGGATTGGTGGGAATCTAAGTGATTATTTGAGCTAAATCAACAAGATAAAAATCTAGAGTATATTGAATAAGTACAAATAGATATAAATTCCAAGTATTTGCAGTCAGCATTTCTCAATCTTCATTGCGGTGAACATTGCCATTTGTCCACATTTCCGAACGCCAAGTCACCAGCGACATTGACAAATGTCTTCAGCGATCTTTGTTGAATGGCTGATACTATATATTTTTTTTATTCTCTTTTATATACATTTAGTTAAGTAAAACATTGAAAGAAATGCGGTCTCTGCATATACGGTCTAACGTAGGTCTAGACCTATATGCCTCTTTTTGGACACTGCCGAGATTTAGTATGGACACATTGTTGTGTTCCAGTTTGAAGGGCGCTGAGGCTAATGAAATTATTCTGATAATGAGAGTTAACATCTTGTAGCACAAGTTATGGAACGGCTTATCGCTTAGATTAGTGGGCAAACTTTATAGTTCCCCATTCAAACAAAGCTGTAACTAACTACATTAATTAAATATACAACGTACAATGTTAAGACTATAAACGTAATGTGTTTTTGTGTAACCATCCTAAGTAACAACATAATTTTATGTTCAAGAGTAAAATCTATAATTAGATTAAACCGATGATGACGTACCCTCGCTTCGGTCGGGCGTTAACGAACCGGAAGCGTTTAAATCGAAATTCGGTGAATTCCCGCTTAAAAATAAACGTATAAAACATGCCTCAAGTGGACCGATAAAATAAAATCCTCTTAAGGAGGGCGTAAGAGCACTCCGCTCTCGCTTCGAGGGCCTGTTGAGGGCTTTAAAGACGTTCGGGCGGCGGCAACTACGAAATCGTTACACATCCACCGCGCAGTATAACGGCAAGGCTTCACCAATGTATTCGATATTCCCTCAACACATTTTTTTTTATCCCACTTGGGTGGCAAACAGGCTTGTGACCCACCTGATGGGGAACTGTAACCGCAGCACAACCTGTAAAGCCAACACCAGAGGTATCACTGGCCGTGTTGCCGATCCTGCAGCCAAACCTTTTCACGCCTTTTTTGAAGAACTTCATATTGTAGCTCCTAGGGAAAACCTCGACAGGTAACTCGTTCCACAATCTGAGTGTTCTCGAGAGAAAACATCTCTGGATGAGGACCGTACGTGTCCACTGCGGTTCAAGGGTATGAGGATCAATTCCCTGCCGACGGCGAGTATTGCGATGATGAAATGTGGCCGTGGGCATCATGTCGAACAGTTTATCAGAACACATCCCGTTATAGAGGCGGTAGAACACATACAGGAAGGCAAAATCTCTCCTAAAACCAAGAAGTTCAATGCCGTCCGCTAGCAAAGGATCATCGATAATTCTGACAGCTCTGATTTGTACCCAGTCAAAAGATCCTAGCTGCCATCTAGGTGCTCTCGCTCAAAGATCACAGCAATACTCCATGTGAGGCCGGATTTGCGCTTTATATAGCAACAACCTTCGCCCCGCAGGAAAGTACTGCTTTGCCCTGTTAATTACAACAAGGTTTTTAGATACATATATAATAATTTAATGTTAAACATTGATAATTTATTTGTTTATGCTTTTATCTATGAAAGAAAGAGAAAACTAACCGGACGTTAATTTAATCCACGTTAGAGACGTGCAAAGAGATTTCGGGTAGAGTACGTAAACCTCACCGTAAATCTCTCTCCTTATCTATACTTAAAAATAAACTTACTAATTTAGCAACTTAATCAATTTAACAAACCGTCAAAGCATAATTATATACCTTTTGCATAACTTCTGCGTCGTAAATAAGGGTGTGTATACCGTTACTTACAGCTTAGAGACATGGCACATGACCATAGAGCTGGTCTACCGATTCAAAATGGCACAGCGAGCGATGGAGAGAGCTACGCTTGGCATTTCTCTAAGGGACAAAATCCGGAACAAAGAAATTCGACGGAGGACCAAAGTTGTCGAAGTAGATCTCAAAATCTGCAAACTGAAGTGGCAGTGGCGGCCGATGGGGGAGGGAAGTCTTGGAGTGAAGTCCGCGTACAGGTGGCAGAGGTGTTGTACGCTCCTCCTCTGTATGGACCGACGACATCATGAGAGCGGTCCGAAGTGGGTGGATGCGAGAATCTGGGGATCGCATTTTATGGAAGACACTGCAGAAGACCTATATCTAGCAGTGAAAAACAAAGGCTGATAATGACGATGATGATGTATATAACTGGAAAGATTATTACTTAGATATGTTTAGGGAGCCAGGGTAGCATTGCTTGTCTGTACGGAGCGCGCACCCTTGCTGGCTATTGACCACGTACAATATGAGTTCTGATAACGTTTGTTCCTTTTTAAAAGGTCAAAAATTAAATCAGCCGCAGCACACTTTAGACAAGATCATAGTAAATATTTACGTTGCTACGTCATCATTATTAGGTGCCCTCTTCAGACTGAAGTTTGGCGATCAGATACAAGCACATTACGATTTGTCCCTTGATTCAAAATTCGTTTTTTGAATTGAACGAATAGCAATAGAGAAAACTGAATCACACTCCAGCTTCAGATATCTGGAGAAAGCTTTGCATGTTGCTTATTTACATCAGATTTCATGCATATTGGAACAGGGATATTTAGATGCGTCTAGAAATCCATTGAAATAGATCGAATGTTCGTTTTTTTATGTCATACGTCTAATTTGGCAGCTAACACTGCGTTAGAGTATATAACCAGGAGTTGATTATTTTAACAGTTCCATCTAAGGATCAGGTAATAGGGACGGGAGATAAAGGAAGGACATTGAAGAAGGTGACCGAGCTGCATTATACGAGTTAGGTATTATCCTTTCAAACACTAGCCTTTATGAGAAATTTACTTACTCGAATGCTTCTACTTTTTAAAATAATACAACTTTGCCAACGATTCATTGTCATTACCATCCGATAGACACATTGCTGGATATAGACCTCCCTCCAAAATCTCCACATCAATCAGTCTTGCACCGCATCCAGAGGTTTCTGGCAACCTTCACCAGACCATAGGTCCACTAACTGTCTCATCAGCCGTTAGTACTTCTTGTAATGTGTCCTGTCCATTACTAATAACTCTAGCAATCCTTTGGGCTATCTCGGTGACCTTAGTTCTATGGATCTTCTTATATCGGATTCAATAGCGCAGAGGAAGTTCGAACATAGTTATCTTCATTTCCCTTTGGGTGATTTTGTGCTTGGGACAAATAGACCAGCTTCATAAATCCAACTTCTAGAAGGATGTTAATCTACCAAACCAGTTGGTTGGACAAGGATTAGGAGACTTCGTAGCATCTTCTCGTCTAAACTACTGCAGAGTCTGAAGACAAAGGTCCCTCATTCGTGATGACGTAAATAACTGAGACTACTCTTTTGGAATGGCCAAACGTCGTGAAAATCAGCACAATGATTGCTGGACACTTTACCACTGGCCCACAGCCGTGAACAGCAGTGAACTTTGTATAGATGACAAATTACAACTGTGGACTCCCCGATAGTTTTATTAAGGCGAAATGTCCTTTGGTCCTGGATCAGTTGCAGGGCAGGGTTGTCTAACATCGGGAGCCAAAGAAATATTACATTACTTAATCTATATAAAACGTTTGGAAGGAGATTTTTTTTATTACTGGTAGCAGGTCTCTGTTGCCGGAGATCGCGTAGGTGAGTACCACCGCAGCGCCAAATTCTCCTACCAAACAGTAGTGTGCAAACATTACTGTGTTCCGGTTTGAAGAGCGCTGTAGCTAATGCAATTACTGAGGTAACGAAACTCAACATATTCATCAACATCTGAGACGAAGAGTGCAGTATGATGTTGTACATACTAGCTTAACGCCACGTTGTTATAGTCAGGCGTATCACTTACCATCAGGTGAAGGTGCCGCACATCTCGTAGCTTAATAACATAAAAAAAAATTATATTCTGGTATGAAAATTTAAATGTCCGACAATTATTAACTGTCTAATAGTCTATAGTTTCATTGAGAAAGCTGTGTGCAGTTGTTGCTAGAAAAAATGTCGGCCAACCCTGCTTCAAGAAATAGTTCCAACCCCTCGTTTGAGTTGACTTTGATAGATGCAAACCTCGCTCGCCGGGTAAATAAAGCTTTTTTAAAAAAAAAAATTCCTCACAGCTTCAAAACATGATTTTTTTGTCCGTTTCATCTGAACACTCAAGTCACATAATTCCCTGTACATTTTTTTTTGGAGTTAAAAAATCCTTCTGAAAGCCTTGTCTCGTCGTGAACAAACTGATTTGGATTGATTGGATTGCAGCTGATTTTAGGCTTTTATAAATTAAAAATATAGTTTTTTTTTTTATTTTAAGGCTACCATCTTTATTGCGTGAAAAAAGCAGAAGAATATCTGTCAACAAAAAAATTCTATAGACAAAAAATATTGATACCACATAAAGTTCTTTTTTTAATATTATGTGTCCTGGGAACGCGACAAGCTTATCGGCAATTTATTTATTTATTTATTCATGAACACTGAAATCACAGTGAATATGAAACATAAGTATTAAGGCACTACTTGTTCCAATATATATATATATATTAGATAATTTCCTCCAATAGGCCTATGATTAAAACATTTTATAATTGCTACAGTATATTTGGTGCAGGCAAATAATCGCGGTCTGCCATTCTAGGACCTTATGACTGTGTAAACTTTAGAGGACGACGAGTCTTTAACCTGATCGGTCCATCTGGTCGATGCCCGAACCAATGATCTCTTCTCACAATATTCTCACTCAACTAATATTTCCGGCTTATTAAAATATAATGAGTCTATTGTTATAATGACGAAGAAACCTGAAGTGCAGAGCAGCAACGACATCTGACATCCCCCATGTACTGAATCATAAATTACTATCAGATACCCTGAGATGTTTGTCGGTTAAAAATCAAGTATTTCGCTTTTATTTCACTTGGTGCGTAAAATCCGAATTCCACTTCCACATTCCCAAGTCTCATTTCCGTCCTCGTAAAGTTCCTTTTCGCGTTGCACCAATAAAATACTCTATAGCCTTTAGCCTGAAAGCTGTTAAAATTTTTACCGCCAGCGCTACGAAACGCTTGGCTACACGGATGGCCCATTCAATAAATCCTCCTCCGCCGCCCCTACCCCCATTGGCCCATTCACTCACCCGGGTGAGCTTTCAGTGCGAACGACTTTAAGCGCTCTTCACACAGGCCGCGACCCGGACACGCTCGCTATACTCTAAATACCAAATCAACAAGTAGTAACAAGTAATATTAAATATATTACTTACAAATCATATACCGGATGTGAGACATTTTTTTTTACATTAAGCCTCAAGAAGAGCAAAGTACCAGATATGCGTTTTTTTTAAGTGACGATGATACACAACCTCACACGGAACTCGTAGCCTTAAAGCATAAGACGTTAAGTAATTTCACTAGCAACAACGCCTTATAAACCGGAACACAGTAAAGTCTGAACACTACGATTTGGCAGCAGAATTAGGAGCTGCAGTGGTACTAGCCTAGATGATCTCCGATAAACAGAGACCTACCACCAGCAAACTTGTAATCAGAGTTAGTTCTTGATGCGCCTTTCTATGAGAAGAGGTGATAAGAAACTTGTGAGGTTTGTTTCTTTACAACATATATCATTTTGAAGATGATCTACAATATGATAATTTTAAATCAATTAATTGATAAATTATACGAAAATTTTATAATTTGCTATACAAACGATTACGTAGTACACACAGGATGCTGTTAAATAAGATACCTGTAACGTTAGCTTCGACATCACAACGTTCCTGTGAATACGGCTCCATTAGAGACTTGAAGATTCAGATCCCGACGAATAGCAGCTAATGCAGCCATTTATATTACACAAGGTGTTCCAGGCGAAGCCTTCAAGGTATATGTACCTCCGTAACATATGCTGTCACTTACTCTACATTAAACATGGAGACATAATCTTGTCTTAAACGATAAAAAAAAATTGTCAAAGGAATATTACACAATCATTCAAACATTAAGTAATTATCTATACTAGTAGATAGTAATTAAAAAAATTATGATATAGTAAAATATACTACAAGAAAAATAAATTACATTGTCAGTACAAAAGTAAAGTTTATTTGTGATAGGTCTTTGTTGCCGGAAACCGTCTAGGAAAGTATCGCCGCAGCGCCTATTGCAGCCGACAAATAGCATTGAGCAAACTTTGCTGTGTTCCGGTTTGAAAGGCGTTGTTGCTAATGAAATTATTAAGGCAATGAAACTTAACGTGTTTAGTCTGAAAGCAACGAGCACTATGGAAAGCAGTGGCGTCATATCGCTCAATATGTTGAATAAAACAAAGGCAAAGGCTGTCTCTTTCATGTCACCTTTGAATGATATTAGTTTTAGAAGGTATGGTAGTAAGTTGAGCTGATGAAGATCCTAAGGAATCTGCCGCAATTATAAACGAGTGCGAAATCAATCTTTCCATGTACCAAAACTAAGAAGTTACATTTAAAGTAATAACGAAACTAAATAGTTGTGCATTGATTCTTCTTCTTCTTATGGTCAGTTTACCATATTTCGCCTGGTCTATTACGAGGAGGAACAGTTGGGCGGCACTCGCGACTCCGGTTCACTCCCTGGTGTTATGTCGTCATGACTTCTTCATACAACCAACACTCTTTTTTGTCAATAGATATTATTACATAATACAATCGAATCATCAAAATTGCTGAAGGGGTGAAATTTGTTTTTCATCATCAGTTTTCCTTTTTGTATGACCACATTTAACTTTTGGCACAGTGGTTCTTTATAGTCGATTGTTTTTTGTTGGAAATATTATTTACCAGAGACCTTTAGGAGAGGCCTATGTCCAGCAGTGGATATCTAGCGGCTGGTCATGATGATGTAGGCAAAAACCACTGCATATTAGTGCACAAAATGACTGTGATCCAGTTAGAAGGCCGCTGTAACTAGTGAAATTACTGGGTTAATGAGATTTTATATGTTACGTCTCAAAGCGACGAGTACAATGTGATTACCAGTAAACATGTTAACTAGCTCCACATTGCTGCGAGGTGAACGTCTCACTCAAGTCGTCGCTTAGTTAACATTGTGATAAATAATTTCAACCCCTATGGACACGATTTCCTAGGAACAAATCAATTTGTTCAAGCATTGAATGTATATTATGTTCAGTTTCCATTTACTACAGATTTACATTGTCTCAAAGTATCATTGTCTTCCGTGTCGCGTCTCAAGTAGCAATTCCAACGGCAATATAACAAACAAGCAACGCGTTTATTGCAAAGTACATAACATAAACCATGAACCCCTTGTTCCCGTCGCAGAGGAGCGCGAAACACATTTGCAGGGTTGAGCGAAATTATTTATATAACAACCCTCGAAAGATGTAAGGCATTTGCTCATTGCCAGGTATAAAAACCACGATACGAATATTAACAAACGTCGTATGGAAAGTATTTATGTTATGCTGGTACTGGTAATTTTTTTTATATTACCTGATCAGATACCATTCTCATTGTCTAACTATAGAAAATTATGCTTTGGTAATCATATGTGACCGGCCTCTTGACCAATCTCGTGAAACTAAGTTAAAGTATTACTCTAGTAGTAAATGATGACGTTCATCTGATGGTGAATACGCCCATCCATAACAATGGCGCTAATTATGATGATATAAACAGGTCCACTTTGTACTCATAGCCTTGAAATAATGGGTGAAAGGTGTAAAAGATCTGGGGGGGGCTAAAATATTGCTCGTATCCTATCTATCTACGTATGGAACAACCCATACAAAAACAATGCTTGTGGAGTTAATCATTTATTAAAAATTTATCAAAAAATTCTCGATTTTCTTAAAAAAAAAATTGGATAATTTTATTTCTTACTCATGTCTACACAAATTTTAATGTAAAAATTATTGTTTAATCATTGTTTTAACAAATTAATATAATAATCATCACTTAGAGACTAAAAATTTTTTAAATTAGGTTCTTTGAAAGTCGTGACTGTAAAAAATATGGCGCCATGTAGGCGGAGCGACACCGCGGCCCGCAAGGGTCTCTCCAGTTTGATATTTCATAGTACTTAGTTTTATTACAACTTTTTCTTTCTAAATTTTAGAAACTTTATGTACTTTTCTTATACCCTGTCGGATAGGTATTGGAATCAGGTACTTATTTATGTGCTTTATACGTTTTTTTTATCAATAAAATTTTTCCAAGAACACGAGAATTTTTTGAAAAATATTTAAAAAATTAATAACTCTAGAAGCATTGTTTTTGGGTGGGGTGTTTCATACATAGATAGATAGGATACGAGCTATACTTTAGCCCCTCCAGATATTTTACACCTATTACCTTTTACCCTGTATAATATTGTCTCGCTACCTCAGTAATTTCTGATTTCTCTGATGATGGTAAGCGCTTGAAAGTCATATTGACTTTTACAGCGCATCTGATACTGGGCTTATGGACCCGGAGCCACAGCCTCAGTAATATCACTAGCTACAGCGCCCTTTAAATCGGAACAAAGTAATGTTTGTACACTACTTTTTGTCAGCAGAAATAAGAGCTGATGTGTTACATAGACAATTTCCGGCAACAGAAACCTACCGCCAGTAAATATTCTAATGTTGATTAAAAAACTTTGATCTTCTCTTTGATTAACTAATGATCGCTCATTAGTTAAAATTTGACGTTATTTAAATAAATTTTTTGGTTATCAATAATCTCAATTTAATCTTAAACTCCTACTATTAACCACAACTTCAACAAAGAGACGAAGAAATGAAAAGTGTTAACCGATAATAATAATACCTAATTCTTTCTAAAGCTGCATCTAAAAAATGGAAATTTAGAACAAGACTGTACCGAATTGGGGCACAACTGTACGCACATGTACAACAGGAAGTACGATCACATCACATCGATCACTGGGATCGTATCCGGTATTAACGTCGCTTAAAGTGCTACCGCGTCTGCTCCATTAACCTATTAAGCACTCCCTCACTTGAAATAAAAACTCCTAAAAAAAAGGAAAAGAAAAAAAAATTAATACTCAATTGAAATATTATCTTTAACAGCTATTAGAAAAAAAAATTTATTGCATTAAACTGTTTTATTTTGAATTACAGTCATGAATAATATCGACCGAGTCACTCTTCAAAAAGATCGAGATCGAAATCAGTACAAGATGGCAGCCACAAGAAATACTGGTGGTAGATCTCTGTCTCTTTTTTTTTTAATTGTTCTCTTTGCGTGTTGTGGGTCAGGGCCTTTGCTTTTCTGATTCACTTATCATCAAATAACTTACATCTAATTTCCTAACTATCATCCTTCATTCTTTCCATCTTTCGTTCTCTACTTATCTTTCACGCACTTCTTTTCTCTATCGTTCTACATTCTATTCCTTCTATCATTCCTTGTCTCTACCTAAAATGGAGACCGTCTCTTTCTTATATTTCTGGAGGAGGGGGGGTAGGAGACTAAAAATAATGATTCCCTGTAGCATCATTTTTTTTATTCTTTCTTCATTTCTTTTTGTTTTATTTCTTAGTGGGTAGGTCTCTGTCACCAGAGACCGTTCAGCTAGCTACCACCGCAGCGTCAATTGCAATCAACAAACAGTACTGTCCAAACATTACTGTGTTCCGGATTGAAAGGAGTTGTAACTAGTCAAATTACTAAAGTAATGATACTAAACATCCTACTGTTTAAAGCGAAGAGCGAAACGTGGTGCAGTGTATACTATCCTAACTAGCGCCATGTGGGCTGGCGTATCACTTACCACCAGCTGAATGTCCCGCTCGTCTCCACGCTAAAGTCAAAACATCTCCCCCCCTTAGTATTTTAATGGCGGCCATTTTGTATTACACAAAGCTTCAAGAACTTTACGAATATGTTTTAAATAAAACTTTTTTTCTGTTACTATTAGCGCTTAGTCAGAGGAAAACATCTTTTGCTGGAACAAAAAGGTTTTTCTCCGTGCTCCGAATGAGACGACGTTTTCGGAAAATGTCCGCTAGAAAGTATTTTTTTTTAATAAGTGTCAAAACAAAATGTCGGAAGGCTATTAATCATTTGGAGTTATACATTTTAGGACATTTTTTTAAGCATGACCTTAAGTATTAGATTATTGACGTTGCTCGGAAGTGTCTTCTTTTGCTTTGTTAAGTTAATGATTACAATTTTTTCTATTCATTGAAACCGTGCAATAAGAAGCAGCGCCAGTAAGTATGATTGACATTCTACCATTTTGTCCTCGTCACAGAGACATAAGATATTCTGTGATTTCACTAGCTGGAACCACCTTCATACCAGGAGCTAGTCATATTTGCACACTAGTATTTTACAGCGGGAATAGGAGCTGCGCTGGTACCTAATCGATGTCCAGCAACAGAGACCTACTGTGGATGTTGTACCATTTGTTTTTTTTTTTTAATTTTATTTTGTTTAAGTTTATTAAAAACTTGTTGAAAGTCAAAATGACTAACAGAAATCTAATTCTAAAATAATCTTGGAACTGGACCAAAGGAATGTGGATTTTCTAAGTTAAGAAGTTATCGTGTTATTTGGGAGACTGTAATGGATACGACTTATTGACTGTGATTAGTACGAATTTTACCCATAAACGAAGTATTCACGTAATGCTAACTTAAATTGCACTTATTACGAGATGTAACTGGATCCTAGTTATATGATAGCCACAATGAGATGCATCAGAAATGAGCACTGCGATTGTATCGATTTGAGGAAACAAGAAGAAATAATATAAGGCGAAAGTAAGTTTAATAAATTCAAAGTGCCATCGCCGGCACTTCATAATTCTATTAAAATTTATTTGTAGATTGCACTCAGTTCTAACATTTTTTAACAGTAACAAGTGACCTGAAAACGATTTAACCGCTTCAATAATAAGAAGAAGCATCCCCCGCCACTCCAATGAAAAATCGTTTAGTTAAAGCTAATAAAAATTCCGCCGCTTCAACCTTCGCTCACGTCGGTCTGGTCGATCTCATTCGCTCCTCCTCACCACTCTCCTTCCCCTTTCTACACAAAACACCCCCTTCGCCTTCAGTGAAGTTTCCAAGGCTAAGTAAAAGACATTGCTAAAAAATACGACTCGGAACAGTTAAGTTGACGAGCGCGAGCTTATGCAAGCTTTCCATCCATGGCGCTTTCCCGTGCGCCTCAATTGAACAATGGAGTAAATTGTTCTTGTTAATATAATATAACTATGTAGTAGTAAATTCATGAGATGAAGAAACGCAGTAGCCACAGCGACAACGATTGAGGCCATTGATTCAATAATTATCAACGCTGGTCATGCGAATATTGTCTTGATACATGTTGAACGAAGCTCCGATAGTGATATATACTATTGGCTAATACTCGATATTATGTTAAAGAAGACAATGAGAAGCATTAAAGAAGTAAAGAATCCTGGCGCTGGTTACATACAAGAATAGCGTAGCTTTTCTCTGGCGGTTGGTCGACCAGAACAATGCTGTGCTGTGTCATGTTGACGAGAGTAACCTCGTTATAGGAAGGCGTATCGCTTACCATCAGCTGAACATCTCTTTCGTTATAGATAAAAAAATGAAATGCAATGTGAACATCTACACTAATGCATCATTGTTATTTACAAACATATTTTTTTTTTTCATTCAATGAAGAGAAAGGACGGGCCATAAATTTACCTGATGGTAAGTTACAATGATATACGACATTATGCTCATCGCAAAGACAAAAGACACGTTACGTCAGTAATTTCACTAGCTACAGCGTCCTTCAAACCGGAACAGAGAATGTTTTCACAACACTATTTGTTGGATGCAATAAAGTTAAACTTACACTTAATTGATAAATGTCTTGTGTAACTTATCTCTTAGTTTTATAACAAAGGGTAACTTTGTTAATATCTGTATTTAAATTATTTTTTCTGTTCTTTAATACTCTCTCTGCAATCTTGTTTAACGTCCTTTAAAGTATCTTTATCAGGATAAAGGTTTTTTATTAATTTATTCAATTTGGTTTACATTACAGCATCAAAAGATAACTTAATACCTCCGTAAGATTCTCTTCGTCTACTCTGGGAGGCAGGGGTAATATTGAAGAAATAATAAATAATAATTCAAGGGTTAAAAATGAAGTAACAACTATATAAATACGTTCACTGCTGGACATAGACCTCCCCCAAAGATCTCTACATCGATCGGTTCTGCTCTGCCCGCATCCAGCGGCTTCACACGACCTTACAGTCAGCAAGGTCTCCGGTACCGCCAGGATCTAGAAGCTTTCGTTTTTGTAGGGGATTTAGGCCATTTCCCACCACGCTGGCTCAACGCGGGATGGTGAGAGCCAGAGCTTCATTTGTCGGATAGTAGGGTGCACCACGAGCAAGTGAGGTTGTCTTGGATCCCGTGAGTTGTTACGCAGAACCCCTGACACATATAATTACATAAGTAAATTAATTAATAGAACAAGGTTCTTATTTCTATGTACAAACATTTATTAACGAATCGCCGAGGAAGTATCCAGCGGTAAATAAACAATGTTTACTGTTATCTTGGAGGCTAGCCAGTAAGCGAGTAACGTACTCCGTATGTTTGCTTGTAGTATCAAGTTACCGCTTTGTATGAACACTGGTTTGCTTACCGCACTCTGTCTAACATTTTACAATGAAATATTTGTATCATAATGTCTATTCTATGTAGTCTCATGTGCCTTAGTGTGGCTGATGAAGCCAAACTGACACAGTCCAATGCGCAGGATATATTGCGGTGCACAAACGTACGCGCAAACGCATGTGCAAACACTCATCCTTACTCTTCTGACCCCAGTGCAACGGAAAACCGATACAACCGGAAAGGAGTTCGGATGTTGTATCTTTTTTTTTATCGCAGGGAAAATCTTAAAACATACCTTGCTTGTGGAGTGAAGACAAGGTTATGTGGGGCTTCTACCCACTAAAATCCTCTCGGTGGTCTCTCTCAGTGCATTAGAAGGGGCTCCGGTATCACCTACGGACCGCACCGGTTCCCCCCTACACTCTGGCTAAAACATCCCACTGAAGGACAAAGCCCTACTTAGCACCCACGCTCTGCTACGGCAAATACAAAACCACTATTCATTTGCCATCCTTCTAAGGCTCGCTTATTGACCTTCGAGGGCCCCCATCTTCAAGACTCACGAACCCAATGACCCTTTTAGTCGCCTTGTACGACAAGCAGGGAATACCGTAATCCTATTCTTAGTAGCACGAGACTACAAGGCTGTCGGATGTTGTATCTAGTCGAAGATAACTATACGCCTTTTATCATCGCCCTAAGTTATCAACGTTGCTTTGCTACCCGCCAAGCACGCCATTTCCACTGCAAATCTGCGATTGGTTACCGATTCTGTCGGTATAGAATTGTTAGCATTTACCGGATGGAACCGTTATTAGACCTTACTGTCGAAGCGGTAAGATCCCTCTTAACCGAGCTGACGCGGTTTACCGGGGTGTGGCCGCTGCATGCACTACAGCTTCTTGGAGCTACTGGTGAGAGATTGTGGAATGCCAAAATTGAAGAACACCGCATTGGACCAGCTGTGGGGTTTTCAGGTATAAAATAAGCTTTTCACTGCACCCGAAATGTCTATTCTATACATTTTAGATGGAAGTGTAGTATAGGATCTTAAATTAATGCCATAATCACATTAACGGCGATCGCTTTTCAACTCAGTCACGCATTAAATCGATCACATCCAAACGGAACTGTCTGATAGAGTAGGTACATACAAAAGCTTTCAGAACGGCGAAGATGAACCGTTAAATCTTGCTTCAAACAGGTGCGAACAACAGCAGACAGGGGGGTTGTAGGAGAGCGAGTATCGCAGACGTTCAAACGACACGCGGTAATTGCGAAACAAATACTGTACCCCCTCCCCTACACGGTACCTGTGTAGAGAGGAGGGCTGCGCTAACTTTATATTAAAGTAAATTTCGCCAGTAAAAATACAGTTCAATTTATATGGAAATTAGTTTCCTCATATCTTTAAGCACTATTGTATAAGCTAACGTTTTCAATTTAATATATTAGGGGGGAAAAAATCGCTGAGAGCCACTGGATTCAAACAGCGCAAGAGCCTGGTTTGTGGAACACATTACAAGAGACGTCCATCGGTTTAAATGATGATGATGATGTTATGGAATACGCGTGAATTGTTCGAAATTTCTTTATTCGACGAAACGACGACACTAGCTGAACGTTCACCTGATGATGATGACAGACCTGATGACCGTGGCGTAGATTAGAATGATATACAAAGCACCGAATCATGCTCGTCACCTTGAGACTTCAGATGTTGTCTAATTACCCCAGTAAATTAACTAGTTGCATCGCCATTCAAACCAGGACACAGTAATGTTTTCACAGAAATAAGAACTGCAGTACCAGCTACTGAGACGGTTTCCGGCAACAGAAACTCATCACCATTTAACAGTTATGGACAGGGAAAATCAATGAAGATATGAAAACCCGGAGAGGATTCAACGTCATCTAATATAATTCCACTGACAAAAATATTTCTTCCTCAAAAATCTCTACACAAAAAAAAAATAGAAAAAGAAAACGAATAGAACTATCGAATTTTCTAGTACATTACTGGGAGTTTGGTAAGAACAACTCTTGGGAGTTCTCGAATGATTTACCATTGCCGTCGTATAGAAGTCATTTAGGAGTCACTTCAGCATCAGGGCGGTGAGGGTAAAAACTGCCATTACTGCACCCAGACAGGAAATGGGCGGCTCCGGGCCTATTAACGTCTGTTAAATCAACAGCTTACGATTTCGGTAGCGAAACCTAACAACCGAATAACTTAAGTTAATACATCTGCTTTCGATTTGCATGGTAATCCATTCTCTTACCTATTGTTTAACTTGAATTTAGAATAAAAAAACAAATAGGTTATTTATATTAAATATACGAATAATTGATTTTTATTAAACATGGTATAAAGTGATGCTGAAAATATAACTCTACAAAGAACGACGCGATTACCCACTGAAAATAATTCAGTGTATAATTGGTATGATTTTGTATAATTAATCAGTAATCGCTCACCTCGAATTGGATCTCTTGGAGGAGTCGTGCTTCTTCCCGCCCTGGAGGTTCGGCAGGTCCTTCTGCCTCTTCTTCGTCTCCCTCCAGATCTTGTAATACAATATACACATGACCGTCACGGGCACGTAGAACGCCGCGATGGCGGTGCCGAACGTGATGAACTGATTGGTCTCTATGAACTGAATGTAACACTCGTGAGGCGGTACTTTCCTCTCGCCGTCTATGTACGGCCACGCGTAAATCCAGGGGGGCCACAGCAGCAGGCTGAAGCCCCACGCACCGCCTATCATCACTTTCGCGCGGCGTGTAGTCCTCTTCGCCCGGTAGGTGAGCGGGCGGGTCACACTGAAGTATCTGTCGAAACTTATGATTAGCAAGTTCAGCACGGACGCGTTCGACGCGAGGTAGTCCAGCGCCAGCCAGGTGTCGCACACGTGCGGCCCGAGCGGCCAGTACCCGTATATGGTGAACATGGTGAACAGCGGCATCGATATCAGACCGACCGCGAAGTCGGCCACCGCCAGAGAGAACAGGAAATAGTTGCTAATGGTCTGCAGCTGTTTGTCGATCTTGATGCTGATCATCACCATCGAGTTGCCGACGACGGTGAGAACGGAGAGGACGCTACCGATGATCGCGATGACGATCGTCTGTGCCAGGCTGTAGGGGCTGGCTGGGAGGTCAGAGTCGAACGCCAGGTCTGTGAGGTTAGCTGTTAAGTTGGAGTCGTTGAGCATGACGTCAACTCGGCGAGCCGCCCTCGGCCCCCGCTCCGCCCGCGGCCCCCGCACCACCGCCCCGGCTTGTGCGCCGACCGAGAGCCCACCCGCCTGCGGACAACCATGTCACGGCTTAAACATCAACCCATTTACTAACACTCACACTTTACTATATTAAAGAGTAAAATACACATAATCATCATCATCATCATCATCAACCGATAGAGGTCCACTGCTGGATGTAGGCCTCCCCCAAAAATCTGCAGTCAGCATCGCCGAGCATTAGGACTCGTCGTCTGTATCATCGCTCATAGGAGAGGGGATTTTACGCTATTTCTCACCGCGCTGGCCCAATGCAGGTTGGTGGGAGCCAAAGCCTCTTTTATTGATTATCAGGGTGCATCACAAGCAGTTGAAGTTGGCTTGGGTCCTGTGAGTTGTGCGAGACCCCTTACACCCTTCGAGTGAGTGAGAGTAAAACACACATATAGATTATTCTACAAAAAAATAAGATGAAGACTTGTTGATAACATTGCGTTGCATTGCTAACTAAAGATTTTTAAATTACGCTGGACTTCCGAATCTTATGTACTTAATGTAAGTTTGTTATACTATTTTTATCCGGCTTTCAGGTCTTAGTCGACATCAAAATTTTGTTATTGGCGAACTGATAACTCTTTCTAAATGGGTTGACGAACAAAATGCAAGATTTGTCTATATATATTGCATTAATCGTTTTAGCGACATATGTTATAACTAGCTGTTCCCCGCCCGCATTGCTGGATGTAACATCCCCGCAATCCGTTCGGGGGTAACATTTCGTACAATCCGTTCGTAGCTGACCTCTAAATAACAGAACCGCATATAATCACCTCCTGTCCCATATATAGGAGAGATCGTGTAGAGTGCGTGATAGAACTGGGATGGCAAACGAGGAAATTATTGCCTCTCCGATGAGTGAAAGCGAAGGTCGTCGAATATTTCTGAAATTCTGCAGGATAATTATAGTAGAAACAGTACAAAACAATCAAAATGAAAGTATAAAAAATTGTGGAAATAGAATAACTATAGTCAAATAAATGAAATAAATATCGCTTATTAATATACCGAAAATAGGAAGAAAAGACAGAGACAAGTAAAAATATAAAATGCTGCAGAAGATAACCTTTATGTTTTTCAGGTCCATTTCAGAAAAATGTAATGGAAAGCGACGGTCTTCATTTGCGAGAGGTACGGAAGGAACAAATGGAATATAGAATGAAAGTAGAAAAGATGTGTAGGAAGAACAGAGTATGAAAGACAAGATAGGAAGAAAGATGAGAATGAAATAAATTAAATATTAAGAACTAATGGTATATGAAAAGTAAATAAAGGCCCTGACCCAAAACAGCAAGGGGGAACAAATAAAAAAAAACAAAAGCGATATCTTTATCAAATTTTGAGTGTTTACGTTTTAATAGTTTCGAAGATCTCGTGATGAGTGAATGTAGCTCTAGATATCTTCTATATATAAGTAAAGTTGAGTGACTGGCACGCAAATGGATTAATGAAATACCATATAACATTTTACTAAGCTGTATTTTGATCAGAAAATTCTTTACCCCGCAATATTTTCTCTTGAAGACACTGTCCTGTGTCATTAATTAGTGTGTAAGCGCTGCAGCTTCATTAAAATACAATTTGTAGTAGCGCTGCAAGTGTCCATTAGAATCGTCGAATGGAGGCCGTGGCTTTATTAGATCCTGAATTTGCCACAAAGCAATGCGACGAAAATGGAACCTTAAAGTCGAAATCACAAGGTTTAGATTCATTATAGTCCGATGACGACTGTCTCAGCGCGAGAGGCTGAGACCGGAACAATATTTGTTCATTAAATTGAACGCAGTCCGTCTGTCCGTAAACACACGGCCCGTGGACAGGTGTACCCAATGTAAATGTGTTTTTGGGAATGCAAACGTTCAAATTCAATTTACGAAAATTGATTGTTGTTCAACGCAACACCATCTTTACAGTTCCCCAGAGCTTGCATTTTAGTTTCGTTCCTATTTAAATGCAAATGGAGGACCTGTCATTTATTTTGCATGACGACATCCAATGCTTCTATAGAATAAAAACTGCGATCAACGAATGTAAAATATATCGATCTTACCATTATAGTAATCATTTTTAATAAGCAGATAAATCATTTTGTACATGATGATGATGATGATAACGCATCCAGCGTTATCATCATCATCATCAGCGGCTAGACGTCCACTTTTGGATATAGGCCTCCCCAAAGATCCCCATATCGATCGTTCCTACGCTGCCCGCATCGCCAAGCACTAGGCGCCGTCTTTTATAGGGATTCATATGGCCTAGTCCAATGCGGGTTGGTAGGATCCAGGGCCTCGTCTGTTGATTAGCAGGGTGCACCACGAGCAGGTGAGGTTAGCTTAAGTCCCGTGATTTGTTGTGGGACTCAAATGTGTGTTTCTTATATGGATGCGTATTTTAAAGAAAAGAAATACGTATGTTACTTTTCCATCATTTGTTTAAACAAATTGATAGTTTCACGATACTCAAATATAAATAAATCTAAACATATAAGACACATCAAGAGATTTATTGACTAATCACGAGATTTTCGAAACTATTAGATATAAACAAACAAAATTTCTTAGAGATATTACTTCCCCTTTTTAGATGTCAACTAAGAACGGATTTTACAGAATTCCTTTCCCAAAGGGAGTTGCGAAAGTGTTACGGCCACCAGAGCAAAGCGAACAGGGACTAGTATATATAAATATAAGAACTCGTAGTAATACCCTGGCTACGAGTTTACCGTAGCGCTGGGCTACGGTGCTCAGCGTCTTAAGAGGGATATAAATATGAAACGCACGTGCGGATCCGGAACACGGCAGTATGTCACATATTAACGGGGCTCCTTATTCGTATTTTCTTAGCTCAGCGTTAAGTGCTTTTCGCTCCAACTTCCCCTTCTTAATAAACATCGCACAATAAGTAAACTCTCATAAATAAAGAATTATATTGTAAATGAAAAAATCATTTTTTTTTAAGTGAAACTGCTTTTGGATCAGTATTAGTGATTTTATGAAACGAAACAATCAAATATGAAATAATATATAAGATTTAGGCTGCAAAAGAACAAGATAAGACATATTTTTATAGTTTCCTGATTCTTCGTCTCCTTTTTATGCTATATAGAGAAAGGAAGTCGTTAAAGACTACTATATAATTTAACTCTTCACTCTTCAGTTTTTTCCTATTTTCATCAATGTGAAACGTCAATCATCCGCTCTCTCTTTCTGTTTAATATCTATACATTAGATTCATCTCATTATCTTATAAATTAACCAGAATACAAACACACGCGATTCTTCATTTAATTTCCTACTTTTCTATCGCAAAATCTAAACTAGAGTGAAGGATACTAGAGTCAGTGTAATTACTTGACTGTTTAGATCTGATTCCTCAATATGACTAGCGAAGTATATCAGCCCCGAATAGCTTCACTATTAATTTATTCGTGTATGACAATGAAGCTGCTCAACATATGTATACAATATCAATTAATAACCATAGTTTGCGGCCGCTAAGGTATTTAATCGATGATTATATATCCCCTGCGGTACGAGTAATAAGCGGTTTAATTAATACAATATGGATAATTTTGTTTACAGCAACTCGTGATAATGACAATTATTGTTCATAGAGAGGATTTCAGAAACTGTACGCCCGCCATATCAATACAGCAGTATACTAAACCAACACTTAAAATTTAAATACGTAGGTTGATTATCACCAGATAGATAGAGTACCGAATCTCATCATCACAATAATGCTACTAATTGTAGTAGTATACAAACTAAAAAGATAATCTTTGAACATCGCGTCAACTAAAATGTTATTTTACACAGCTTATATTGAGATTATATTTTATTAGCAAAATTAACGTATTATTCATCATCATCATCATCACCCGATAGAGTATATACTTTCTCCAATCATTTCTACTCTACTCAATTCTACACTGCAGATACTGCCTACGTACAGGTAATATGAAAATTAAAAAATGTTCAATAAAAAAAAGAAGAAACTTATAAATATAATTTTCAAGGGTTCCCACATCTGCAACTTGGGAAAGTAGGTAAATTAACATCAGCCCTGTATTCTCGGGCTAGTAAGAATAGGACTAAGTTAAACCCTGTCTGTCGTAGAAGAAGATTAAAAGGAGCTAGGAGTTTCGTTGGCGTTGAGGGTGGGAGCCCTTATCGCTAAATAAGCGAACGTGAGTGAGACAACGTACGGCTCAGCGATGGTGCCTAGGAGAGTTAGGCTCCTCCTCAGAGACGTGTAACACAAAGTGTCGAGGTGCACCGGTGCATTCTGTAAGAGATCCCGGAGTCTATCCGAATGCACTAATGCGGAGCACCGAGGGGGTTTTAGTTAGTAAGAATTTCACAGAACCCTAACTTTGTCCCAGAAGCAGGATATCTTCCGAAGATTTCCTCTCTCCCCCAGAAACCAAAAAAAAAATGTAAATTATTATGATTTCTTATATTTACGTGAATACATTAAATAAAACAAAATTTTACAGATTTTTGTCGGGTTCATTTTATAATTTTATTTATATAATTATTCTTTCGTTTCCATCGTGTTTCAGCAGCCATGGTCATGGAATACCTATAATAATTTAAATATATCCTATATTATCTGTCTGATCTACGCAGAATGAGCTCACTGTGTCGTGAAGTCTTCTAGTGGTGTTTTGTTTTTGATTTAATATAACGAATATCACCGGAAAACTTCTTCATTAATAAGTTAAATTAAAGCTATATTAGAATGTGCTATGCGCAAATCAGTTTGTTTTTTTATTTATATATATATTACTAAACGAAAACTTTATTTATTATAATAGCATGAAAAAGAAATCTTTTGATGAAGTCGATAGAAACGGAAATAAATATTAAGGTAACGAAGCGTTTCCACAGCTGCGGGATGTAGAAGTCGCATTTCAGCGCGCCTGACAAGTTACGCGAATTCGTTTAATGTAGCGTGCTACGTGAGCTACGCCTGGTCTACGCCGTCGCTACGTAGTGGCGCTGCAATTCACCGGCGTAGCTCTACTGACGAAGCTCCCATATGAGAAAAGGAACATTTCTTTAGTTCAATACAAAAGCATTTTTCGCAGATTTGATCCTTTTATAAGTTTTTTTTTATTTAAAACATAATCTCAAGAGGAGATAAAAGCTCTGCCCTTATTTTTTTTTATTCGCTGAGTGAGACGAGATTATGGATAAGCGAGACGTTTTCCTGATGGTAAACGATGCGCCTGCCCATAACAACGTGCCGCTAGTTAGGGTGAAATACACTGTACCATATTGGGTTCGTTGCCTTGAGATATAAGATGTAAAATCTTGTCATCCGACTAATTTTATTAACTACAAGACCTTTCAAATCGGAACACAGTAATACAATAAACTGCTGTAGTACCTGATCTAGGTCTATGGAATTAGAAACCTACCACGAGTAAACATTTTACAAGTATACATGTAAATTAAATTCAAGTCCTTCATCATTATCATCATGTCAACCGTTGGAGATCCACTGCGGGACATAAATCTCTTGTAATGCTTCCACAAAACTGTTTTGCCTTAAATATTTAAATATATACAAAACGCTTAGTGAAACCCATGGCTATTAATATTTATTATAAACTTTATATATACAAAATACATCCCCTCTTTTTAATTATCTTCTTTAATGAAGGAGACAATAGTCTAACTTTGTGCTCATTTTCCGCTAACGGGAACTCTATCTCGGAAGGAAAATTTGTTTTCCGCCGAAAATCAGCGAAAAATTCTTTGTGGCACCATAACCAATTAAGTCCTGCTGACATTCTTGTGAAGGTTTTGTATAATATCCATTATAAAATTAATCCAATCGATATTTTTTTATGTACAACCAAGTTAGGAGTAGTACAACAATTCAACATTAATAAACTGAAAAAGGTAATTTTATTTAAGTATTTTTTTATTCAACGAAGCGACGAGAAGAGCGGAACGTTCACCTGAATATAAGTGATACGGTCGCCTATAACAACGTGGCACTAGTTAGGATGATGTACAAAGCATCACATTGCGCTTGTCGCTTTGAGACTCGTTTCCCCAGTAATGACACTACCTACAGCTCCCTTAACACCGGAACACAATAATGTTTGTATAGTACTGTTTGTCGGCTGCAATAGAAGCTGAGGTGGTACCGATCCAGACAGTATGCGGTAACAGAGACTTGCCACCAGGAAAGCTTTTAAAAGAAAAGCTTCAATAGTGGTGAAGTTCTTCCGCCTAAAATAGTAGTCATGTGTATTACTTCTGCATTAAAGCTATGCTTCTATGGTAACGGATTGACAATGAGGGTGGTAGCTATCCACCATCCAAACTAAAATTAAATAAGTCATAGTTTTTCACGGCAGTAGACCATTTGTGTTGCTGGAGTCGATTTACGTCCCTCATGTTATAAAGCAAGCGATCACCCACTGTCCCAGGGAAGTCACTGAGTTAAAACCATTATTTTTAATTCGTAAAAATTGTCCCTGCCATCTTCAGCAACCTTCAGAATGAAGAGAGCAAAGAATGATGTATTTCCGTGATAAAGTATGCATTTAAAAAGTGTAAAGCATTGAACTATGCAACTGTGTCAAGGTCTTCCGTTGTGGAGCGGTGTGGGTGTTCTGCGTCGTGAGTTATACACAATTGTGTTACTTTCTACATATTCAAACATCATCAGTTCACCACGGACAGACAAATTCATAGCCCATGCATTGTTCTCACTACTGGGACTGAGCATTTTGATTTAAAGAGAGTATCAAGGCTTTGTGTCAACCATGTCAGAGCACGTTATTCTCGAACGGGACGAATTCATCGCAGGATCGAACCGTGAGCTTTACACGCTTGCAAGTACAGTAAATCATCATCATCATCATCAGCCGATAGTACAGTTAATGTTTGTAAATATTAATAGCGATTGATTTAAAACCGCGAACGAGTTGATGTTCACCAGGGCCGTCAATTTGTCTATTTTACATTCAACAAGAAGCGAGACGTTCAACTGATGGTAATAGATACATATGCCCAGGATAACGTGGCGCTAGTTAGGATGATACACACTACATCACAGTGTGCTCATCGCAGATTTTAAATCACGTTATACCAATAATTTGACTACCCCTAGCGCCCCTCTCACCGTACAGAACAGAGTAATGTTTGATTAATGCTCGGCGACAGAAATAGGAGCTGCAGTGGTACTTAAATGGTCTCTGGCAACAGAAACCTACCAACAGTAAAAGTGACCACTATATCGAATTGAGTTGAAATCAAACGTTAACATATATATTAATATATATATATATATATATATATATATACATTAGTTGTTCCTCACAACTCCCAGAGAGGAAGGAATTTCGTAAAAACCCTTTTTAACTAACTTCTAAACGAAGGAAGCAATATCTCTGCCAAATGTTGAGTGTTTGTGTCTAATAGCTTCGGAGATCTTGTGATGAGTCAATGAATCTCTGGATATCTCCTATATATTCACACACTATGATATCTTCCGTTACAAGTTCTTGAAGAAAAAATCATTTCGCCACTATAAATTTAAACTTTCTTTTATCACGGAGGAAATGTTCTTAAAAGATATCTTGCTTCTGAGGGGAAGATAAGGTTAAGTGGGGCCTCTACCCACTAAAACCCCCTCGGTGGTCTTCGTCAGTGTATTAGGATAGGCTCCAGGATCTCCTACGGAACGCACGGGTGCCCCCTGCAGTCTGGTTAAAATTTGCCATGGAATGGCAAAGCTCTCCTTAGCAACCACGCAGTGCTACGGCAAATACTAGACCAAAGGCTCGCTTATTTAGCGCTAAGGGCCCCCACCATCAAAGCCCACAAACCCGAGGACTCTTTTAGTCGCCTTCTACGACAGGCAGAGCTTACCTCAGTCCTATTCTTAATAGCCCGAGACCACAGGGCTGCTGTAAATCTGAACTCAGATCCCGTTTTCATCTTATTAGTTGGTACTGGGGCGTAATTTATTAGCCGCGGTTATTACGGAGCGGTATTTACGTGGCCCTGGCCCGTTGCCAGCCGGACTGTGATGCTGGCCGGACCGTGGCCAGATTTCGATTGCTTAGGACCGGATGCTCCATATAATACCGACACTAATCCAATGACAAAGTATTGTTATTATCATAATGCATAATCAATAAAAAACTACTGGCAGGTGTCTGCTGCCGGAGACCGTCTAGGTACCACCGCAGCTCCTACTGCAGTTGACAAACAGTACTCTGCGAACATCACTGTAGTCCCATTTGAAGGGGGTTGTAGTTAGTGAAATTATTGCGGTAACGACACTTAATATGTTATATCTCTGCGACGAGCACTATGTGGTCTAACTAGCACCACGTTATTATGGGCAGGCGTACCATTTTCATCGCCTTGAGACATAAGGTGTTGACCCACGTAACTACAATGATTTAACTAGTTACAGCGTCTTCTAAACCGGAACACAGTAATTTTTGTCGGTTGCACTTACCCAGATGGTCTCAGGCGACAGGGATCTACGACCGTCGTTTACAGTTCATTAAGTACTAGCTTTCTATTTCAACTATTTAACATATTTTTTTTATTTGATTAAATTACCCTTACTTACGGCGCAGAGACATGGCATGTGACCATAAGGCTGATCCACCGATTCAAAGTGGCACAGCGAGCGATGGAGAGAGCTAGGCTTGGCATTTCTCTAAGGGACAAAATCCGGAACGAAGAAATTCGACGGAGAATTGTAGCTGTCGACGTAGCTCTCAAAAGCAAGTGGCAGTAGACCTGCCAAGTCTGTTGTGTCAGTGATGGCCGATGGAGGAGGAAAGTCTTGGAGTGGAGGCCGCGTACAGGTCGCCGAAGTGTAGGACGCCCTCTCTCCAGATGGACGGACGACATCATCACAGCGATCGGAAGTGGGTGGATGCGAGAAGCTGAGGATCGGATTTGATAGAAAACATTGGAGAAAGCCTATATCCAACAGTGGATAAACAAAGTCTGATAACGTTAATGATGACGATGTTTAAATTAACATAAATATAAAAATGTATACGAAAAAGCTTCACCATCGTACTTCCGCTCATTTTCACATTGAACTTGCGGCCAGTCGAAGCGGCTTTAAGTTAAAATGCCAAGAGCCATTAAGTGAAAGGTATGATGCAGAGACTCCAAATGAACTGAAAATGGTCCATTCAAAACGAGTTTTTTTTTTCTCGTGAATAATTTACAAAACAGAATACACTGTTACTAGTTTAATTAAACCTTCCGGCCAAGCACGGAAGTGATACACTTAGCAGCAAACAAAGTACCAGAATAGTTTTTAAATAAATTTCGTGTTCTCTTATTAAGTTATTGTATTCATATGTCCTTTTTAGTTAATGAAGAGCAACGCAAGGACAAGACCAATTACTGGTAGTAGGTCTCTGTTATCGTCTAGGTAGATAACATTACCATGTTCTGATTTGAATATCCCCGTAGCTGGTGAAATTACTGGAGTAATGAGACTTAACATCTCATCTCCCAAGACGATAAGTGCAATATAGTCCAGTGGATAATATCCTAACTAGAGCTAAGTTGTTATTGGCAAGCGTATCACCATCAGATGAATGTCTTACTCGTCTCCTCGCTTTGTAGAATAAAAAAAAAAACTTTTAACGTATAATTTCTTACATTGCAAGTTTGAACTCTCTATCCATTTATTTTTAACGAAACCTTGTCTTACATTAACCTTATACTTAGGAATCCTACAACTATTATATTAGTACCTCTTTAGTTATAACTATTATATAACAATGGAAGGTAAAATCTGATTTAACAGGCTTCAGAGGACATTCTCTTCATGCCGGTTTATGGAGATTTTACATATAAATATGTATAAAATAAGATAAAGAGAAAGCAATGAAAACATCAACAGATGTAATATCTCTTGACCCTGTCCATGTTTGAGAGGTGTTGCTTGAAGTTATCTTCAGGACAGGACCCGTAACTCGCAGTTGCTGTAATCAGTGGAGTGTATGGCGGCATTAGCCTGTAGCTAATGTCAGATCGTAAAGCTACCGGAGTTAACTACACGGGTCGCCGGGCTATTTATGCCCACGAGTCGATTAACGGGCTAACTTAAAATTAGATCCGTTATGGGTTAAACATTTTCGAATTATATATTTTATTAGCTATAGCATCATTTAAACCCGATCCTATGTGCTCGTATCTTAACATAGGATATATAGGTATAAAAAAATTATGTTAATATGTTGAATTATTACTATATCTTTCTTATAGGGAAATCCTTAAGTAACATTGTGTACATAAAGAGGTTTATTTATATTAATTGTTTCGACTTGTTGAGTCCTTTGATATAATCTATAACATTACTATAATATTTGAAGCTAGTACTTATATTATTAATGTATACATTTGCAGAGGAAAGTATAACGAAAAAACACAAATAATCGCAGATGATACTACAAAGCACTCTTCTCCAATTAACCTTTTGGGTTGTGAAGAGAAGCAAAACAATTAACTAGAGAAACTCTATCAATGATAATTATAGTTAAACCATTTCAATGTTAACTTTCATATTTCATACAAATCTATAAATTTTACATCAATACAATATGGTATGACGATCTTAACCGAAGTGTAGAAGCTGGTTGAAACAAATCGTAACAAAGTGCAGGTCATTCCGCAACACTTCGTAATACGTGACGCCACGTCGGCACTTCGACGCGATAGCAGTGTTGCTAGCATCTGTCCCACGATAGAATTTTTCATATTATTATAACCATAAGATAATTGTAAAATACATCAGATGTGGAAACTGACATAATACTATTTAATTGATTGTTGTCTTAACAAATACGACATTAAGTCTCATTACCCCAATAATCACTGTCACTATCGATTGCTGTCCACAGCTGGGCATACATCTCTCGTGACGTATATCGGTTTGCAAAACATGTAATACTAATACACAAACATTTTCATTTATTACTTTCGTATAAAGTAATATAAGAGTACTGGTTTTAATGGCCGTTAAGGAGCATTTTCTTCACGCAAAGTTATGAATGTTTAGTGAACTTCATTATAAAAAAAATCTTTCAACTTTATTAAATTAAAAAAAAATAAAAGCATAATAGTATAGCGCTTTGAACTTGATAATTAATTAAATAATAAAAGAAGATCATATATAAATGGATAGTGACGAGAATTAATATAGCACACTCTTAGTGAAATGTACCCTTAACGTTGCAGAGCTTCAATACGGCGCGGCGTTATATTAATATACGCGAATCAGCGATCGAATGCACTTTGCGGCTCTTAATGCACTGCTCATTTCAAACTCCATTAAAGCCTTTTAAAGTAGCGCCAGCTTAAACTTATATCATATACGCAATAAACATCTGTATAGTATTATAGCAAGTATGGTTTAAAAACTTAAACCCATTTAGTTGTTTACATTTTTCTTCCAGAGTATTGCAAAACTGTTGATCTAATTTACACGCAACTTTCAGTTAAGTCTTAACGAAAGTAACAAGAATTAATATAAATAAAAAAAAATATATTTTATTAAAAGTTAAGCAAATAAATTACTTGCAAAAGTATAAAAAAATTCCAATTTAGTTGTAGCAGTTTGACTGGAAGTACTCGCTTATGTCAGTACAACTACATTTTCTATCGGTATTACAATACATAAACAATAGCATTAGAATTCAATAACGCCGTTGCATATAACTAAAATTTAAAAACAAATATATACATAAGAATATTTTTTTTAATAACTTTTAACAATTTTCACAACTTGATCATGATCAACGCACGCGGAACTTGTATCCATGATAAATAAAATAGAAGTAAAACTAGAAGACAAAAAGAGATTATATAAAAATATCATGGAAGAAGTCTAAGAATATCGTTCAATCAATCATCAGCCTATAGACGTCCACTGCTGGACATAGGCTTCCCCTAAAGAACTCCACATCGATCGGTCCTGCGTTGCCCGCATCGAGAATATCGTTCAGAAGTATGTACTCAAATATTCCTTTTTAAATATTTACCTCATCATCATCAGCCGATAGACGTCAACAGCTGCACATAGGGCTCTCCCAAGTCTCCACGTTTATAGGGGCTCATTTAGGGAATTTGGGCCATTTCCCAGCACGCTGGCCCAATGCGGGTTGTTGGACCCAGAGCCTTGTTTGTTCATTAGCAGGGTGCACCACTAGCAGATGAAGTTGGCTTGGATCCCGTGAGTTGTTGTATGGGACCCCTTACACACCACTATTTACCTGTTCGTAATTTTTCTTACAATCTGTTCATGCACAGAAAAAAAAATTTACTTATGTATTTAATGTTACTTAAGGGAAACCTGTAATTAGCATTAATATTTTATATTTCTAGTATAAGTTAGTGATTAACGCAGTTAATTATATAATACAATAAAAAAACATTACAATATCCACAGTAACGCAACGTACTCTTGGAACAACCATTTTTTTTTAATTATATCTGTTGAAGACGATATCATGATTCACATGGGTCAACTCTGGTATCGTGATCTATATACTATAAATGTAGGATGGACATTTGAAGTGATGTTATCGCCCCTTGTACACTGTCTCATGCAAAGTGACCACTCCGGAGACGGTCGCATTACGTATGCTGACGGCCATGCCGGTTCGCATACAGACTGCTGCTGCGCATCTATTATTCACGATTCATCCAACAAAACGTTCTCCGTTACTGACACCATATTTTCTAATTAACTCTAAATGTCCCGAAGTATATACTGAGAAATTATAACCTTGCATTGATAAGGATTGGCAACAAAGAATTTTTAACTTGCCAAACCTTTTGAAAATCCTGTGAAAATGCCTTACCCTGTTGTATTGTACGTTTCATTGAAGGACCAAATATTAATAAGATAAATACTTCTGTTATTAATTACCCATTTAAAAAGAATCATTATCATTAAAAATAAGTTGTGTGCCTCATGATATAATATAAATTTAGTAATAATAAAAATTTGGACTCCATTACTTGTAAGTCCAAAACAAAATAATAATTTTATATATATATATGTATATATATTTATATATATATAGTTTTCAGCTATAGGACCGCTGTTTGCTATATGGCTGTAATGATCTGGTGTACAATAAAGAATGCATAAACAGCTTCCTCATTGCTCTCACTGTTGAAACTCAGGCCTTGCCTCACATGGAACGAGAATCAAAGACATTTATTTATAGACACCGTTGCCTAAGTGCGATTGCACTTAATATGTCTAATAAAGTTGTAGTTCTTGGAATAAGGCGGAGTCTCCGTGGTGTTTTCCTACGCCGGAAAATGAGGCTCAATGGGGATAGAACTCGGGCCTATATAAAAATATTACTAACATTATAATACAATAAATTTTGCTTGTTTATTTTGTATAAACGTTATTAAGATGAAATATCAAAGTGAACGTGCAAAGTATTCCACTTTCGTAGTCTTTAAAATATAACTGATTTTTTTTTTGTCCCGAACTGTAGCTGGCTACAGCAGTCCGTTCACAGTGAATTAACAAACAAGATGAAA
This sequence comes from Ornithoptera alexandrae, assembly GCA_029030555.1. NCBI lineage: Eukaryota > Metazoa > Arthropoda > Insecta > Lepidoptera > Papilionidae > Ornithoptera > Ornithoptera alexandrae. Next base: position 10,209,078 of record JARDVY010000034.1, read on the forward strand.
CCCGCCGCTCGCTCTAATTTTCGTTTGCCGACCGCAAATAAACATTTCAAGTGCCTTTCTTAACGCAACGCTGAAAAGTAATATTAGATGTAGAAGGGACATGTCATTTTGAGTTCATAATTAACAACGTATACCCTAATCATTTATTCTAAAGTAAATTAATTAAAAAACCCACTGCATTTTAAAATTAGACACGAATCTATATAACAAATATTTGCTATTAAAAAGTAATAGGCGTTTTTATTAAATACATATTGTTATTAATATAAAGTAGGCGATTTACCTTCAACTACAATTGTTGTTATATTATTAAATACCCTTCTGATAAAGACTAATATAAAGATTAATATTAAATTTTAAATAACCTGTATTTATTGAAAAAAAAAAACACTATCGAATAAAGTTTGATCTCAATGCCCACGATCATGGAATTGTATAAGATGTTTTATTTAAGGAGCGAAGGCACGATAGAGGAACTGTATCTCGAAAATCGCTTGAAGGGCGAACTCCGCGTCGAAATTCGTTTAGACAAATCGAATTATGTGAGAGAAGGCTCGCAATGATATCTTCGTAAATAGTTTCCTACGAGCGACGTGCAGACAATCTTTTGTGAAAGCCGACTTAGTTTATATTCAAACAGTTTTTATTTATTTATTTAACTAAACTGATTTCGTTTTTATTTGCCGAAGCTATGAAACATCGTATCGTTCACCTGAAAGTAAGTTGTACGCCTGCCCATAATGTTGTCTTAAAATGATATGCACAGCACTACAATATACTCGACACCTTGAAACGCTAAGATGTTAAGTGTCGTTATCTCAGCAATATCAATAGCTACAGCGCTCTTCAAACCGAAACATAGTAAGATCTAACCTCCATGAGTTTAGTAGTAACTTCAAACCAATGACATATCCAGACAATTTAGCCTTTTTACTTTTTGTGACTGCTATAGAAAACGACCTAGATGTGAAGAAAAGAAATAAACCTAAGTTTCTACCCTTAAACCGAACAACCTCTTAACAAATAGTCCAACCAAAATTTGAGCATGTCAAAATATTTTTTTTTTACACGAGCAGGAACGCGTTTAACATGAAACCGAATTTTTAGACCGAACCGGAACTTAATTGCAGGCTCAAGGGAACTTTACACTTAGAGCAAAGCGCTAGGGAAAAAGTTTTTTTTAACATTAAAAAAAATTCTAATTGCTTTTTCCGGTTTCTTTTCCTAGTTCTATTCTAATTGCTTTTCCTAGGGCTTAATTAAACCCTGGGAAATTGTATATAACCTGCTTACAATTGTCAGCTGAAAACATCTGATGAACTCGAAACGTTTGAAATGATTTTTTTTATAGAAAGAATATCTTTAAATGTCTTTTTTTATATTTAAGGAAGCGACGTCCACCTGATGGCAACTGTGACGCCCGCCCATAACAACATGACGCTAGTTAAGATCATATACACAGCACCACATTGTGCTCGTCGCCTTTAGACCTAACATGTTAGGTCTCTTTACCCCGGTTAATACCTCAAACCGGAATACAACAATGGGGAGCGTTGAGGGAATTGTGTCTGACAACATACTGCTCCGTTCAAATTGGCTATTTTAATTTTGAATATCGTTTAATAGTACTTTTTACATCATATTTTATACCAGAACACTATAGTTAATTAGTGCAAGGGTTATCTTGGAGTGAAAGTCAAGAATTGTGAAGGAAACAGTGAAGTTATTGTGCCTGATCAACTATCTATTTTTGTGTCTACCCTCCGGAGTCGGATAGAATTTGGTATTGTATACAATACAACAAACATATGCCTTTAATGTGTTTATGTGTGATTGAGAATTTAGGAAAATTTATGAAAAAAAAATATTGGCGTAGAAAAGAAATAATTATCATAATATAAATACCAGCGCCATCTATTAACGGCTTTTGGAACCAACGATTAAAAATAAATAATTGCTTTTTTTGTGTTACAACAATGGCTAATAAATGTGCTCACTGTGGAAAGTTTTCCTCACAGACTGATGGAGCAAAGTGTTGTAAATGTTCCATTATTTATCATCGCCAGTGTGTCAATAATATTGGCTAATAGCCCAGAATCAAAAATTTGTGTTAAATGGATTTGTAAAATATGCAAAAATAAGGCTACTAAGACCACAGACTTAATTACTGGTCAGCAAAGTAAGGACGACTTGTAGAATGTACAGGCAACCGTAGCAGCTAACGTCGATTGTCGTACAGAGGGGGTTCTCGCGCAGGAGATAAAGCTACTCCGTACGGAATTACGTACCCTGTCCACAGAAATGGTTTGTTTCCGTCAGGGAATTACAAAACTAAACTCCACGATGACGGTTTTAGCACAAGATAAGACGGTGTTGAAGATCGTCTTGGCCGTCTAGAACAACAATCGCTGGAAGGACTAAGACCTTCACTAAATAGTGAGTTATCAGATACGATTTCTCAACTAAAACGTGACATAAGTAACAGAGATCAAGTCGCTCTTTTAAATGATCTCGAGTTGATTGGAATACCAGAACAGAATAGAGAAATCCAATCCACGTTTTAAATAAGTTGGAAGAGCACAAGAGTGTTGCTGAGCAAACGGGTGCGCGCCACCGACGCGATGGCATCAAGCTAGTGAGCTCGCGCCGCGCACCCTCCGCGACCAGCTGCTGCGAACCGTGCGCGTGCGCCGCGCTGCAGACACTACTGGCGTTAACATCGTTGCAAAAACAACACAATTCTATGTTAACGAGCGTCTAACGTTTCTCAACAAGCAATTATTTCACAAAGCACGACAGGAAGCCAAACGATACACCTGGCGCTACGTATGGACCAGGAATGGTTTCATATATCTAGAACATGGTAAAAATTGTTTCTATAGGCTTAAATTACTTTATGACATAAGGTAATATATCACCGTCATTCATCACAGTCATTGGTCCTTGTTTATTGCCACATTCAAAGAGACTAATACAACGGGTGCAGCATGCGTGCGCTCGTTTTGGTTACTCCGGTCCACCGCGTCCTCATATCTAGATATTTATACAAAAAACTTAAGTGGATGCATGACCAGAAGACTTCATATAACACAAGAGCTGCTATTAATATGCTCGTAGTACCTTCACATTGTTCGGCTGCCTTCCGCGGCAGCTTTAAGTATAACGCCACGAAGTGTTGGAACAATCTCCCTCCTCACTTAAGAGACTTAAAGACAGTTAATAACTTTAAGGCTGGATATAAAATAGAGCAAAAAGAAAATCTGTAATCTAACTGTCCTCAGGGTGAGTTCCAGCACTTTCCGCTAGCGTTGGTTTTGTGTGCTCTACGTTTGTTTTCATGTGTTGTTTATTATATGCGTAAAAAAAATGAGGTATCTGTCCTTTGTATTGCTTTGTTTTCCTTTTGGTGTTATCTCGTGCATTCAACACTGTACTAAGTTAGGGTAGTGTGTACGGGCACAATCAAATCGCTGCGCTGAAAATCAGTTTTATGGGTGTATGCCCATGCATACCCACATGTAGACTGAGCGTAGTCCATGTTTGTCCAGTTACATTGTACGTAAATTATTTTATACGTATGAAAAAAAGAAATGAGGTTCTGGAAAAATAAAATATTTCTTTCTTTCTAATGTTTGCATAGTACTGATTGTCGGCTGCAACAGGCGTTGCGGTGGTACCTACCTAGAGGGTTACCAACAAGAGACCTACCACCAGAAAAATTACATATGTAGGGAATAATATTATACCATTGGCCTTTAGCGAACAATGAGCGACGGCTGATGATGATGATGATGATGATAATGCAATTTTTGCAATCGCTAACACGTAGTTGTTAGCAAGGTATACAACCCCGGCGACCGTTCAGCCGCAACCTCACCCGATGTGACCCACTTCCGGCATACGCGTCTACCGGTAAGATTACGTTACGATTATTCAATAATCGATCGATTCAATTAAAATCGATTCCGAGTGAAGTGAATCCACCAGGAAAGAGAACAAAGCGAAAACCGGATCATCACTATCACCTGACAGAGGTCCATTGCTGGACATAGGCCTCCTCCAAAGATCGCCACATCGATTGATCTTGCGTTGCCCTCATCCAGTTGCTGCCCGCAACCTTCACCAAATCGTCGGACCAATTACTGGGGTAATGAGACTCAACATCTTGTTTCAGGCGAAGAGCACAATGAAATGTATATAAACCATCTTAACTACCGCTAACGTTGTTATAGGCAGGCGTATCACTTCTCAAAAAAGTAATTTCACTATCTACAACATCCTTCAACCGGATCACAGTAATGTCTACTCGGTTCTGTTTGTCGTTTCCATAGTTTTTTTCTTTACGTGGGAGAAATGCCTTAATTCCCTCTCTCTGTCTTTGCCCTCGCGAGGGCAGCATTAGGAGGATTATGTCGGACTTACACTGACTAAAACCCCCACGATTACGTATGCTGACGGTGTTCACCTACGATGTTCGACCTTCGTCGCTTTACGGCGGGGCCACGGTAACGCTTTCGCCCACCTCCGCCACTCTCCCAGCGGCGGCTGCACCATGCAGCCCTCAGGAAGGAAAACCCTCTCTTTTCATCTATATAAAAACGCGCCGGAACATAAAATGCGCCCTGCTCTCGGCCTCTTATCGTCACCAGGGCAACGGATCCCACCGAATTCGTAACTCGAAGGCCGTGGAAGCCAAGAGAGAGAATTCTCCCGACTCTCAGCGGTGGATCTGGCCTTGACTTTTGACGCCAACTGTTGTTCAGTCGCGGAGGATATGGAGAGCGGCGAAACGCAACAGCCGTCGTACCTACCTGGACGGTCCTATGATAATATGATTTTATTACATTCCTAGAAATACTTAAACATGAACCATGATTACCTGGAGACGGTCCTCACAAGTATTTCCCTTTGCAATAAGATTTAATACAAATAAATGTATTTAATTTGCATATATATTTAATTTAATTTAACTACTGAAATAAGTATATATACATAAAATTTGCATTTAATTAACTTTACTTTAAATAACGCGGAATAAATTAAACTTAACGTTAACTAAATATTTTTCATTTCTAAATAACCTGAGTTCAATACTGTTCTCCTTTGGCCAGCCTGTTACCCTTGGCTCCTACTTTAGGAAGTGTCTCCTTTACATTGACCTACTGCCTTCAGCTGTTAGGGGTTGAAGTTACAACGAATCTCGACTATGAGCAGTTCATCGAGTCCAAAATTAGGGTAACTGCCAGGAAAGTGGGGGGTCCTTGCAAAAGTGTAATAATACTCCTCACCTGGGCCAGCTTTTGATTTTAAATAAAGCGCTGGTCCGGTCGCGTGTGGAGTACTGTTGCCATAATTGAGCAGATGCTGCCGAAGCTCTGCGAAAGCCACTATCCTCGGTGAAGAGGCGGGCTAAATGGCCTGTTGGTGATCAAGAACTTGTCACCACTAAGTTTAGCAGTATTAAACACAGGTGGCGCGTGGCCAGGCCAGGATATATTTTGGAGAGGGTGCGATGGAATTACGCGATATAATTTTCTAATCCCCGTTTCACTGCCGGATGATCAGACGCATGGCGATTAACCATACTTATATCGTAGTCATGCCCAGTTTGGTAACCAAGAGAGTCAGTTCCTCATTCTTTATAAGAACAGCAAAAGAGTGGAAGAAGTGGCCCGCGTCTGTTTTCCCGTGCAAATAAGACTTGGGTGAATAAACTGTGACAAGGTTAGTGCGTCTTACCGCCACAGATCACATCACCACTTATCAGGTGAGATCGTGGTCAAGCGCTGATTTTGTCAATTTTAAAAAAAATTTCTACTTTCAGTTTAGTAGATGGTAAGAACAAGTGTCATAAGAAATATCATTGCCCCAGTTATTACGCTAGCCATAGCGCCCTTCAAACCGGAAGTGATGTTTGTCACACCGGTGTTTTGCGGTACAAATAGACACTGCGGTGTAAAATAAGTAATAATTGAAGTTTAATATATGGGGTGCTATTAAATATTCTCTTTATATCATGATATTGTGGTGATATCAATGCAAAAAATCACATAGATATATTTATGTCTATGTGGCCCAAGTTCATGTTCTAAAAATAAAGTTTCCAACAATATTTTTTTTTCATCATCATCAGCCGATAGACATCCGCTGCTGGACATAGACCTCCTTCAAAGATCTCTCCACATTTGTACTGGTTCATATGAAGGGATTTGGGACCATCTTCCATCAATGCGGGTTGGTGGAAGCCGGAGCCTCATTAGTTGATTAGCAGGGTGCACCACGACCTGATGAGGTTGGCTTGAGTCCCGTGAGTTGATGTGCGGGACCCCTTACACCCCTACGGGACCTATTTTTTTATATAAATTAAATTGAAGAGCCAGTTTGTTACGTACTCCTAATGTATCGACTCCTTCACGTGGCCCCGGAAACTGTACACCAGGGCCCTTAGATAAACCGGCTCCCACGGGATTGGAAGAAACACACAGAAGATCTAATATCCAACATCGATTTCATTCGATAATTTTTAGTGGTAGGTAGGTCTCCAAGAGATCGTCTAGGTAGGTACCATGGCAGCTCCTATTGCAGCCGATGAATAGTACTGGTGCTGTAGCTGGTGTAATTACCGGGGTAATGAGACTCAACATCCTATGTCTCAAACGACGAGCACAATGTGGTGCAGTATATATCATCTTAGGGCGTAGAAATTACCATCAGGTGAACATCCGACTCGTCTCGTCGATTAATTAAACAAAAAAAGCATTACTGTGGTATAATATATAGTAGGACTATACAAATGTTGCTGTGTAATTACTGTAGTAACGAAACTCGACATCTTATATCCTAGGTAACGAGCGCACCCCCTAACAGGTTATCACCTTGTCGTGGCGAAGGGCCTCAGTAGCCGTGGCTGGGTCGCCCACGGTGAAGCGAACAGGAACCTCCCCGGCCGGCCTGAGGCCGCCGCTCCAGGTTAGAGCTCCTATTAAAGTGAGCTCACCTCGGATGCGTGCCGGTGGGCTGCAGGGGCGGCTTTATACTGCCCTTTGCAACCGAGGTAGAGTCGCGGAGGGAGAGGAGTGTTGGTATTGCGATACGCCGCTCTCCGATACTCTCCGCGACTAAGCGGTTCTGCACCGCTGATGCGGCGGCGGTGGGGTCGCGGGGATAGAGGAGTGTCGGTATTGCGTTTCGCCGCTCTTCCTATCCTCCGCGGCCGTATAACGGGTGGTGGCGGAACCCAAGATCGCATCCGCCGCAGAGAGTCGGGAGAATTTTCTCCCTTGGCCCCCCCGTCATGGCCTATGGATGACGGATTCTGGAGAATCTGTTTCCCAAGTGACTGACTGAGAGGCCGAGAGGAGGGCGCGGTGTTCCGGCTTGCCCTTGCAGAGATGAAAAGGAAGAGTTCTTCCCTCTCTCTCCTAATTGCTGCATTGTGCAGCTGGCCCTAGCAGGGTCGCGAATGTGTGCAAGAGCGATCCCGTGACCCTGCCATAAAGCGACGAGGTGGAACATCGTGGGAGTTTTAGTCGGTGCAAATCCGACATAACCTGTCCTTGCTCCTGCGAGAGCAGGTATACGCAGGTATTTCCCCCACGTAAAACAAAAAACAAAAAAAAGGTAACGAGCACAATATGGTGCAGTGTATAGGATATTACTGCACCACATTATCATATCGCAGCATCGATCGATGTGGAGATCTTTGGGGGAGGCGTATGTCCAGCAGTGGACGTTTGTCAGCTGATAACGATGCTGACAATAATTATAATATCATAACCAGCCTAAGGAGCACCACGGTGTCAAGGGCAGACGTATCATTAACCATCAATTAAACGGTTCCGCCCGATTCTTTGCTTAATTTAATAAAAAAAATGTAGATTTTAAACCTTTTAATTTACAATAAGTTATCTTAATTAATTTAAATTAAATTGTATTAAATAATTTTTTTTTTTTTGTACTTCCGCCAGTATAGTAACTATTTTGTATATTCAAAACAACTACTTATTTTGATATGAATATTTACACGAAGTTTATGCCATAAAAACTTTAATCTATTTTGTTTTTATGTGTGCGATAAGTAAAAACGTAATTAGGATTCCCCAAAAAAAGACTAAATCGCGTAAAATTATAAACATTAATATTCTATATAAAACGCCAGGTTTTTTTTGCTAAATTCAACTATTACAGTATATCTATATAAGTAATATATAACATTGAAACATGTTGAAATTTTCATAGAGATCAGCGTTTTCAAATGTTCTTCAACTGACGACTGATCAGTACTATTTAAACAATTCCGAAGTTTAACTAAACAGAAAGCCCTAGTTAACCATAACCTGAACTTCAGACATCTAGGAAACCTTATTTAATCAATTAAACGACGAGACGAGCGCGACGTTCACCTGATAGTAAGTGATACGTCTGCCAATAACAACGTCGCACTAGTTTGGATGATATACTGCATTATATTGCGCTCGTCGCTGAAACATGTTAAGTCTTGTTACCCCAGTAATTGCACTCGCTACAACGCCCTTCAAAAATACTATCGTAAATGTTATTAGTCAATAGTCATCATCTAATAATCATTAGTACTAATTTAAATTAACTGATCGTTTCAAATCACAAACGGTAATACAACACGAAGAAGGTTCATCCCACACTGAATTTGATGCTCCGGTGAGGAAAATAATTGTGTTAAAACTGACACCTTCCAAGAACACAGCTTTTGGACATTGAAGCGTTCCCCAACCCACACTTAGCCAGTTCAGTAGATACATGGCCTTCACCTTGAGAGAGAAAGGCTTGATACACCACCAATGGGAACGTAAAGTTGCTATTAACAATTTATGTTATTAAATTATAACATATTAAAGAAATATATTGTTTCACAAGAGACCATGTCCAGTAGTGGACGTCCATGGGTTGAAATGATGATGATTGTTTTACATTTTGCATGTCGAAGTCTATCGCCATTTTATTGGTACTAAAACACTATTTGTTTCTTTTCATCTTAGACAGTCTTGATAAAGAGAAAACAGACACTAATTAATGCTCACAAAAATTTAATTTACAATGTAAATATGTTCAGTTAAATATATCGTGTACACAATAGATAAACTAAAATTATCCATTTGCTAATATCAAGTTAATTATTACCACGTCAATGGGGACAACAATACAAAACTATATAGCACAATATTCTTGATGATGCATCCATCAGTCACCGGCCGGACGCCGTCCGAAACACTTATCGCTTATTCATATCAAAGATAACAGTTTGTTAGTGATTTTTTCGCACAATAACAACAGGTATATAAGTTAATCAAAATTTACAAAAACTCGAAATTAAAAGTTATTACTTTAGAAGTATACTAAAAATATTATTGCTGTAAAGGTCGTGTGCATTGAATCGTTTAAGTTTTTAAATGTATTATATATCCGTATACAAAATACTAAAAATATAATTTGTGAATTGCTTTTTTCAGAAGGAAATCTATCGACGCTTTGAAATGGTTCAAGTAAAAGTCAGAGAAGGACTGTTGGAAGGGGAAAAGAAAGAAAATGAACTAGGTGGGCAATTCTACAGCTTCAAAGGTATTCCATACGCTGAGCCGCCAATCGGCGATCTACGATTTAAGGTGTGTTTATTTTAGTATTAAAAAATATGTTATGGTAACCTTTATATTCCCGTCAAAATGAAGTATTGGGAAAATCTTCCATGAAACCTTATGAGAAACCTCATCGTGACACTCTAATTGTCGTTGGTTAAAAATAAAAGGAACTCTGTCAAACATAATGCAGGGATTTACTTAATTACGCTCGTCCTGTTATAAATTGACGGATTACTTCGATCCATTATCTAGATTAGCTACGGCGCTCCTCAAACCATGACAAACACGGTGGAAATGAACACCAAGTAATAAATACCTTATTATTAAACAATACTCTCATATGATGAATTCAAATTCATTGCTACAATCTTTTAAAATATAACTTATAAAAAAAATATATTCTCGGCCTACTAATTTCAGCCACCTCAACCAAAATCACCTTGGACTGGTGTCCGTAATGCCATGAAATTTGGTTCAGTTGCCTACCACGTCGATATACATACATGGAAATCAGACCCCATCGGTTCTGAAGACTGTTTGTATTTAAACGTATACACACCGGATATGAACCCGTCGCAGCCTTTACCAGTAATGTTTTACGTACATGGCGGTGGGCTGCTAAGTGGAAGTGGTAACGATGACATGTATGGTCCTGAATTCTTAGTAAGGCACGGAGTTATCCTCGTGACAATGAACTACAGATTGGAAGTACTCGGTTTCCTCTGCCTAGACACCGCAGATATTCCAGGCAATGCTGGATTGAAAGATCAGGTCGCAGCAATGAAATGGGTTAAAGATAACATCGCTTACTTCGGCGGCGATCCCGAGAACATTACGATTTTCGGACACAGTGCTGGAGCCGCATGCATTTCCTGCCATTTGATATCACCAATGACCAAAGGTCTATTTAAACGAGCTATAGTCAAAAGTGGTTCGTTCAGTAGTCCTTGGGGCGTGATGTTTAAACCGCGAGAAAGAGCACTAGCGCTTGCGAGAAGTTTAGGATGCAATTCCGAAGACGATAAAGAACTTTACGAGTTCTTTAAATCACAGCCAAAAGAATCACTCGTTAGCCTTCAATTGCCGATTTCATTTGATGAGAAAGCATATCCTTTATTTGATATAAATTTCGGAATAGTGGACGAAAAGCAATTTGGCAACAATGAAAGATATATTTATGGAGATGTTACAGAAATGCTCCGTAAGGATATACACGAGGGCGTTGAACTTGTAATGGGCTATGTTGAAGACGAAGGCCTCATCACTATGAGGTCAGGTATAACATTTAAAAATCTTTGTGGTCTAGCTAATCAATTTTGTGAATTTTTCGTTCCAAAAGCCATAGCACGTAATTGCACACTAGAACAGAAATTTGAGGTCGGAAGGAGGATAAAACAATTTTATTTTAATAAGGAAAAGATCACAATGAATAATTTGACCAAAATGATAAATTTTTACTCTATGAATATTTTTACCTATCCCATGTTCCAACTAGCGAGGAGTTATTCCATGAAGAACAAAGTTTATTTCTATAAATTTACTGGTAAAACTGAGAGAAATTTTATGATGAACATTTTAGGATTGAATGATCTTGTTGGCGATAAAATACCGGTTTGTCACGCTGATGATTTGAATTATCTGTTCCCCATGAAGAAGATGAATCTAAAACTCGATCATAATTCAAAGAGTTTCAGGATTATTGAAAACATAACTAAACTTTGGACCAATTTCGCCAAGTATGGGTAAGTTAAAATAATATGTAACTCATGTTTTTGACTAGTTAGTTCCTTATGATGTTTTCCACAAAATTGTTTAAATCTCATTTTTAGACGTTTCCATTAAGCTATCCTAGTCTTCAAATGGGAGCATCGGGTTCACCTCTTATAACTCACAAATCAGCTAAAGATAAAACAAACTGAGGGTTGTAGTTAAAATACTATGTGGGTTATATAATAATATAACTCACTCTTGGATGCAATTAAAAATAAAAAGGGGTTCACCTGATGAAAAGCAGTATACCTTAACCATAATAAAGTACTTCTGTTTAATGTTTTTGGCTTAAAAATCTTGCCTGGCGATGGCGCTTGTATACAAATGTTTGATAAGATAATGTTGTTATCAATTAATTTTATTAACTTTAACTTTACTGCTTTGAAGAAACCCTACGCCGGACGAGACGTTGGGATTCCAATGGAGCCCATATAATAAAGACGGGCAAACATATTTGGAGATAGACGAGAAACTGACAATGGAAACTGATCCAGATAAGACTGAAGTGGACTTTTGGGAAAGCATCTTCAGAGAATTCCTGCCGACATATCTTCCCTACTGAAACCCATTTGGTTTTTGCCTGGATAAATAAATAAATCTTTTAAAATATTTTTTTTCTAATTCTACTTCTTCCCTTTTTCTTTTTCCTATTTTTGTTCAGAAAAATTAGTTCCGATCCATTTGGGGCCATTATTGTAGTCGTAGTTTTAGCAGGATTGAATTGTTAGTTATTTATGAGAATATCGTTTTCAAATCTGTTATTAAAGCCACGAGATGCAGAGCGTTGCCCGAGTGGCAATAACACAAAGGAGCACTTGGCAGTAGCAACATGTATAAGCCGCGGCAGCTTACTCTGATAATTCCGAAGTCCCAATCCAGTGTGGGGTTTAAAGCCGAGGACGTGTACCGCCAGAGCTCGCAGCTTATCTTGTCACATACAAATTGGTGGTACAGTATACATTTAAGAAAATAGACCCATTTTTCTTTAACATGGACGGCTATTGTGCTAACATTACTAATACTTCAACATTTACTGGTGGTAAGTGTCTTTTGCAAGAGACCGTGTAGATAAGTACCACCGCAGCCCCTATTTTTACCACCAAATAATAGTGTGCAAACATTACTGTGTCCTAGTTTGAATGACGCTGTAGCTAGTGTAAATACAGGAGTAACGAGACTCGACATCTTAGATCTCAGGTGACGGGCGCAATGTGGTGTAGTATATAATCTTATCAGTGCCACTTTGTTATGGGCAAACATATCACTTATCATAATGTAAACGTGCCACTTGTAACGACGTTGAATTGATTAAAAAAAAATTATATTAGTACAACTATGTCAACAGAGAGATGAATATGTTAACCTACAAAGGGATTAGAATTCATGCCATTTAGATAAAAGTAAATATTCACAATCAACATCTTACACTCTTCACGCTAAGGTTTGCTGATAGAGAAATCTATTTTATTACATACATATATCTATTAAAAAAAATATTATATGCTTGGTCTATATGTAAATAAATAATGAATAAATGTCTTTGTTTACGTTTGTGTTACGGACCCCTAATATATTAAACCTGCTGAGTTGCATCAATTCCCTTTCACACGAGTTTACATGCAACTCCTTATCAGCATTTAGCCACCAAGCATTAATGCACCAAGAACTGTACCAAGCAGCATTAAGACACCAAGACCGTTGTAGACACCGGATCCCACGGGATGGCGAGCGAATAACAAACAGTCGAAAATCTAACAACAAGTTGCAGTGACCTATCTAGACTTAATATAGCTTGTAATTAAATTTTAATAACTAGTTTATATATACATTGATTTTTTTTGCAATCTCCAGCTGGAGCTGAAATTTTTGATAAACATGACCATACAGTAAATGTTTATATTTAATTATTTAACGGCAATTATCATTGCTATTTAACATCACGTGAAAATGAGGTTAATTCTTAACCCAATATAGATTAAAAAAATATTACCTAAGCATTAACGCTTCGAATGCGAGATATCGAATTCTTCTTAACAGTAGAAACTTCAAAACTACTTTAGAAATAACGACAGTCTTTTACAAGATACAAGATCCAAATCTTTTAAAAGCATTTCCGGTCGCACTCCGGTTAATAAAAAAGCACATTCTGTCGTATTTTTATCACAAAGTAAAAAATGGAGCACTTCTCTATTATTTGAATGACACCCAAAGGCAGTTAAGATGTTGCCATTAACTGGAGGAGGCGGATATTGTCCTTTTAAGTTTAAAAAAAACGGTACAGGATTATGACGGACAAAGGAGGTTTTACTACTTATCATTTCGGCTTGAATTATATTTATTTGCTTTTTATTTTATTAAAGCTTTATTGCATCACAATGAAAGGTCGCATTGGGCGCACTTAACGCCTTTTGTCACTTTCTGTCAGTCATGGCGTTAAAAACACGGGGATGCCTAGTATAAAAGCTATTGAATAAAATAAGAAACAAACACTAACTAATAAATAATATATAATTACATAAAGTGAAATAAGATAAAAAATATATTGTAGGTAGGTCTCTGTTGCTACAGACCGTCTAGGTAACATCGCAGCGCCTATTGTAGCCGACAAACAGTACTGTGCAAACATTACTGTGTTCCGGTTCGAAAGGCGCTAAAGCTAGTGTAGTTACTGGGTTAACATCTTATGTCTCAAAACGACGAACACAATGTGGTGATGTGTACACAACCCTAACTAGCGCCACGTTGTTATGGACGAGCATATCACTTACCATCAGATCAACTTCCTGCTCGTGTCATCGCTTCGTAGAATAAAAAAAAATAATAATTTATTTTAATTTTATAGAGCTGTTCATACAAATCCAATTAAAAAGTACCAGACATCTCTCACATCAAGATACCCTAACTTGACATGGGAGATGCCTATTACTTAAAATACGCTTATGATAATGAAGGCAATATTTGAAACAAGCAAGTGAATTATGATTCCAATTGATTTTCAAATCATTAACCTCTTTCATAAAATGTCTTAAATAAAAATTCAAGTTTTTTTTATAGTTAAGTAGTAATTTTCAATTTGCAGCGATATTACCATGAAAGTTGGTGAATTAAAGTTACACATTGCCGTATATATTCAATTATGAATACATACTTAAATGTATAAAGACCGTTACCACAATTTGATAATTTTGTACTTATATATATGTATATATATATATATGTGTGTGTATAATTAAAATAAAATCGGGTAAATATCTTTCTTCTTACAGCTATGATATCAGACTGTATATTGTGTTCATTTAGAATATTTATTTATCTTAGTTGTAAAAGTAATTTCTCATCTACATCTTTATTTATTGTGTTACTAGTCAAATAGAATAAAAATAAGATACCGAAGAATCGATTTCCTCGGTACGTATCAACTTCGAACCGGATATTACGTCGGATTCGAACCGCGACTAACACAGTTTCCGGCGCGGTGGTCGCGCCGCTTCGGAAACTCACGATTGCTTTACAACAGTTATTGAAATGTTTGAACAACAGTTGTAAATGATACAAGTCACTGCATGGAACTCAATAAAATAACTTTCGTAGCATAGTTAAGAACTATTTGACTTAACTGCACTTTGTTATCATTTAACACATTAAACGCCGCGAAAAATAATAATTTTCATCTAATATTGAACCATCTATAAACAGAAACGGAAAGGAACACAAATTGGGATTTCAATTTAAATAAACAGTCTTGTTTTTGTTCCCGCTACTGGGACTCAGGGCCTGCTTTCACTAGGAAAAAGTTTCTTAACTCTTAGTCCCCACGTGGGATTACTGAGTGCAATAATGTTATCACAAATTCTGTCCAATATAAATTATGCAGCTCTTAAGATAATATTACTTACAAAACAACAACACTGCAATTGTATACAAGTTCATTGTAGTTTTTAAATATAACTTGAATATTATTTCGCGAGTTAAAGATTTTAATTAATATTACATAGATTCTTCACATTAGCAGCAAACAGAGTTGAACGTATAATCGTTAATAAAAAACCCTTTAGACATGCTACGCCAACAGCAGTCATAGCTACATTACCATTACAGACGATCGTAAATTACCATCACTTCAAACACCATCTCCAAGTTATTCCAGACCATAAATCAAATTGACTCAGTACTGATTATACAGCCATTTCAATTCCATATTCTCCCAAAAACGGAGTTGTCATTATAATTAGAATAATGTTCAGCCGTTCAAATATCAGGTCTTCTGTTAAATGTATCTGTTGGAGGCGCTTTAAAACTTACTAACGTTGTTAGCGAGAGACCTATGTCCAGCAGTGGACATATGTCGACTAATGATGATGATGAACGTTGTTTAATATCTATAATTTTAAAATCCCCATATATATATATGAGATTTCCACCCATGTATTCTCATTACATTTCTGGAACTATAAAGCCTAGAGACTAGAAATTTAGTTGGAATATTCGTTTTGTCGAATATAGGTCATCTAAGAACGGATTTTACGAAATTCCTTCCTAAAAGGAAGTTCCGGGAATAGCTAGTATCAGTACACAGAACTGATATTTAACATATTTATTACATGAATATTGTTTTTGTTATAAGTGAACATGCTAGACTTTTTATAAATTATATTAAAAGAATTTTTTATAAAATTTGTAACAATTGAATGAACCAATTAATCAATTTTTATTTTAAAAGTTTTAATATAAATCGTAAAGTTTCGTCCGCAGCGCCTGCTATTACCTATTGGCAATAAGTATTGCGAAATATAAGTGTATTTTAAATCTAGTTGCACGGTGTAAAATGGCAGGAAGATATATTACGTTCGTACAACAATCTCTATGGGACAATAATTAAGTTTATAAATTGATGTATGTATAAATGCTACCGTATTACTTGCGTGGATTGACAAGACCGGCCAATCACCTGTATCGATTTAATCAATGTATCAATTTCGAAGTGACAAAGCACTATAAACTACACCGGCCGAACCTCGGTGCAAACGGGAGGCAAAATTCGCATTAATGTAATAGCATCAAATATTCACAGTGAAAGGGACGCCGAGCGATGGTTTAATTGAAAATTTAATCTTCCACATTGAAAGCTCGTTGACTCTCGAATATTGGTGAGACGAGAGGAGTGAATTTTCAATTCATTTGTTTGACGTGTTACAACATTGATGTAATAAGAAATCTATGATATAATGACCATTATATTAAAGTCAAAAATATTAGATAAACCCGACGATCACAAATACGTCATATACGAGTGTTATACTAAACTTAAATTTTGAACTACGTCAACGTTGATAAAAATCAACGCGAATTAAAATCAACCTTTTTCTTAGTAACTACTTTGTTACAGATAGATATATTGTCTATAAAAAGTATACTATATAAATAAGCTAATTCTTTAATTATATAATATCTTAAAGTAAAGCAAATCATAGTTTTAAGTAAAATAATTTTTAATAGAACACTAAAACCACCGCTCAAAACAATAAATAGTAGACACGGTTAGATAGCATAATAGTTATTGTAAGCCCATAGTTAAGGTATTATCCTGATTTAAAAAACACTATATTCCCTCATATATAATAGCACATTTGTAAAGTATATTAAATGTAGTACTCTGAAAAGGTACAAACCGCGGCACAGCTTGATACAGCTCAGTAATGAAACAACAATTATCATGCTTCGAAACTATCGTTGCATACAGTAATGGCTGCATAATGACTCCATTAGAAACTAGACGCTGTTTATCTCGGCGTGCAGTCGGCTAATTACTACACAAACTACTTGATCAGTACACTTACGACTGACAAAGTGGAGAGTGGAGATACGGTGGTATGTTAAACACGAATAGTTTCCACTTCTTCCGAGGCGTAGCACTTATACTGCTTTGTAACAAGAACTCTCCTACTCCAAACCCTAGACCTAGACCACGTGCAATGGAATTTAGATGCCGAAAAGCTAGGTTTATCGTAAATCGAAAGTCATAAAAGGATTACTGCGTTCCGATAATTATATAACATTGACTAGTGGTTGGTTTCTGTAGCCAGAGACTGTCTAGATACAACCCCAGTTCCCATTTCTGCTGCATAAGAGTAGTGTCCAAACGTTACTGTGGTCCAGTTGGAAGTGCACTGTAGCTAGTGTAATTGCTGGGGTTACGAAATTCAGCATCTCTAACGAAGAGCGCAACGTGGTGCAGTATATTACATCCTAACTAGCGCCACGTTGTTATGGTCAGGCGTATCACTTACCATCAGGTGAATGTCTTACTCGTCACGTACCTTAACTGAATAAAAAAAAGAGGGAGCTTGCCTTTAACATGAAAAAATGGAACCGTCCCCAGCTT
Source organism: Ornithoptera alexandrae (assembly GCA_029030555.1). NCBI lineage: Eukaryota > Metazoa > Arthropoda > Insecta > Lepidoptera > Papilionidae > Ornithoptera > Ornithoptera alexandrae. The sequence goes on from JARDVY010000034.1 coordinate 10,226,841, forward strand.
CATTGTTTATAAACATAACATGAAATTACCGTCAAGTTTCAGCCCCTATTTAATAAAAAGAAAATTCAAATTCACATATGTATATATGAGATTCAAGAACAGTTTCTACCATAACTGACAATCATAAGGTTCCCGTTTCTAGCTATGACTTTCGGTCACGAGAAGACCGTCAAGATTATAAATGTATTTATTTGGATAACTAATTGCTTTTAAATTAACTTACATCTTTATTCATTTATATCAACGAAAGATAGAAGATGGTGTACGTATTCGTATTTGTGTAAATCAGCTTGAAGATGACGCTTATTTAATTTCAGTTGCAGTTATTTTAGATATTCAATTAAAAACTTAACTTTATTTTACAATTCGGGATCAACGTTAATGTGGAAGATGTTTTAAAATGTCAACTTTAATATCTATTATTTAACAAAAGGTTTGAAGCAGCAACGAATTTTGTTAAATATGCTCTTCCCAGCGGCAGACGACTGACGCGACAGCATCTAATTAAATTTAACCAATGACATCGCTGTTATGAATTGGATATGAATACCTTGTTAAATAAATTTTACACCTCAAATATCCGCACAAGAATATACAATTTTCCGTGAGACATAGTGATTTATCTATGTATTTTATTACTAATGATTATTTACAAATAAATATCCGTTACTACTATTTTAAACGAATTTCGAAAACGAGCTTAAGCTATATTTCAACCCATAGAAATTAAATTGTCGTGTGTCAATCCTACACGAAATAATTAAATAGTAATAAAGATTTATTTAATATGAACTGCAACATAATAATGCTTACAAGGCTTAGGGCATAACATTATTTTTTTCAAGTATCATTTATCATTTTTTTAAAGCTTGAAATATAAATTAAATAGATTGAGTAATAATTAATATATTATAATAGTATTCAGTGAATAAAATCTAAACGGAATTATTGACAGTGATTAAACGTCTGGCGGTACAGCAGGCGCCATTTTGAGACCGGTAATACAAGATGGCGCACCTCATAAATTGTCTACGCTCGTAAACTGAGGAGGTGAATCGAAGTTTACGGCAACTGCTGCCTGATTGATATTGAGCTGAACGACCCGCGCTTAACTGTATACTACTACATATATTATATACTGCAGATTCTAATGATGATAGACTTGCCTTGTAACACGGGGATCATAATTTACCCTGAGTCCGTAAGCTGCTTTTGTTGTAAAAAAAAAACTAGCGGCGCAAAGTTATTCATATAAAAAAAACGAAGGTCATATCGAGAATCTTATAATATTTTTTACATATGTTTTACAAACAACTGCAAATAACAATGAATATATAAAAAAGAAAAGCGGCCTTTTACACAATTTCGTAATATATTTGTACGTAATTATAAAGTATGTTTAAGAAATTAATTATAAGTGTACATAAAAACAAACCAATATAAAAAAAAGCGCTTTATTTAAAAAAAACACGGATGTCTCTGGTTCAATTCCGTAGTGTATGTTGTTGTGATAGCAGGGTCTTAGCAGCCTTGCTATCTACCACCCGCATCTTAAAAATGTACCGGCTTCAGACCATCGCTATGTTCCCGATGTGAACGTATACCGTCAGTGTTTTGGAAGTATTGGAGAGGCCCGTGTTAAGTAGTAATCCAAAGAGGACAGAAATGAAAAGTATAATAAACAAAATATTATTCAAGACGTAGTGGAATTATATATTTTAATTTCTATGTTGTTTTACGCTGGAAAGGAAAATTTGTTTTAAAGAGAATATCAAATATTTGCTCTATAACGTAATAAATTACTGTAACAAAAATGTTGACAGTGTAGCAGATAAATTCAACCTTTAAATATATATATAGAATTAAGTTGAAATTTACTATGCTTTTACAGAATTAAGTTACAGTTACATCTGCTACCCTCCACACGCGCTTCGGTAGAATTGCCTCCGTACGGTTCAAAACGCATTTCATCTGCACTCTTTCCGATTCTAACATCTACAATGAATATCTATATGTATATACATTGACACACGAATTACAACATATGTATATTAGTATTTATATACAGATACATAAACAGTGTTCTATTTTAACACGAGGTGGTCAAAAACGGTACCGCTGGAGTACAAATTTTTTTGTGAATCTCTAAATGTAAATACAATAAGATCTATACAAAACATTTTAAATGTTAACGACAGCGAGATAACTCCTTAAAGTTAAATATCTGATTAATTAGGACGGCTAGATATATACGTAGCTGTTCTTTGGTGATAAGTGTCTGTTGCCAGAGACCGTTTAGATAGATACCACCGCAGCACCTATTTCTACTGCCAAATTATAGTGTGCAATCATTACTGTATGTCATTTTGCAGGGCGTGGTAACTAGCGAAATTACTGGGGTAACAAGACTTAACATCTTAGGTCTTCAGCCGTCAAGAGCAATGTGGTACAGTGTATATCATCTTAATTAGCATCACATTGTTATAGATAAGCGTATCACTTTCCCGGAACAGATTCCCGCCTTGTCGAGGTGGTGGAGCTTTGCGATTCGCCGCTCTCCTTACCCTCCGCGAATAAGCTGATGCGGCGGTGGTGGGGACGCGGGAGAATAGTAATGTCGGTATTGCTTTTCGTCGCTTCCTCTACCCTCCACGGCGGTATAACCGTTAGCGGCGAACCCAAGACCAGATCCGCCGCATAGAGTCGGGAGGGTAGTTTTATACTTAGCTCCCATTGTCGGGTGACGGATTCCGGGGGAGCCGTTGCCCAGAAGACTACAAGAGGCCGAGAAGAGTATGCGCTATATGTTCCGGCGCGTCTTTACAGAGGTGAAAAGAAGTGATTGTCTCCCCCGAGGTGGGGCTGCATGGTGCAGACGGCGCTGGCGGGATTGCGGAGGTGTGCGAAAGCGTTCCCGTGGCCCCGCCGTAAAGCGATGAAGGTGGAATAAGTCCGACGTAATCTGTCTTTGTCCCCGCGAGGGCAGCTATGCGAAGACATTTCCTCCACGTAAGACAAAACAAGAAGTTAAGCGTATCACTTACTAAAAAAAACCTTACCGCAACTGTATGTATTCTCTTACATTAGTAGTATTCGTGTAGAAACACACGACCCAAGTGAAACTTAGGGCAGTTATTATTACGTGTTAATAGTACAAGCGTATTCACTGTTATTAACACTGTAGAGCAACGGGCAGTGTTGTATCTAATCAAAACTTATCTAATCTGAAGACTGTAAAGTCGGCAGGAGCCGGCCAAATTTACGAGCGCCATGAAAACGCCATAAATACGATATTAGATATTTGGCAATAACGCCGCTTTATCTACGCGCGCCCTTACGGGGATTTGAATGTGAGCCGGTTCGCTCTCGCGTGAGTTTTATTGTGAACTGAACCCGCTGTGCGGGCACAGCTCTTTCATAAATTACCTGTTTATCGGTTACTTACAAACATATTGTACTATACCATACGTAACCGGTATATCGTACCAACCAACCCGAACGAAGGAACATTAATGTGGTGTATTGACATCAGCCGATATTTCCTTCGCTCGCTCACTACAGTTTCAATTCACTATTAAATTATTTAGGAACTACAGGTACTAATAATCTATGGTAAGTGCCTACTATCAGACGGGCAGCTGTACACTATTGTTGTGGTATAAAAATGCTATTTTCACCTTTGCATTATATACAAGGTGAAAGGTAATAGTTATAAAAGATCTGGAGGGGCTAAAGTATTGCACGTATCCTATCTATCTATGTATGGAACACCCCATCCAAAAACAATGCTTCTGGAGTTATTCATTTTTTAAATATTTTTCCAAAAATTTCCGATTTTCTCTGAAAAAATTCGATGATTTTATTTCTTACTTATTTCTACACAAATTTTAATGTAATAATTATTGTTTTATTAAATTAAATTAATAATCATCACTTAGAGGCTAAAACTTTTAAATTAGGTTCTTTGAAAGTCGTGACAGTAAAAAATAACGCGTCATACTTAAATTTTTATTTAATCTTAAAATAAAATTTCAATTGTAAAAAATACATATAAAGCACATAAATAAGTACCTGACTTCGATACCTATCCGACAAAGTATAAGAAAGTACATAAAGTTTCTAAAATTTAAAAAAAAAATACTTGTAATAAAACTAAGTACCATGAAATTTCAAACTGGAGAGACCCATAAAAGTATACGCCGTGCCGGTCCTTAATTTGATGATTATTAATTTAGTTTAATAAAACAATGATTAAACAATAATTATTAAATTAAAATTTGTGTAAAAATAAGTAAAAAATAAAATCATCGAATTTTTTCATAGAAAATCGGAAATTTTTGGAAAAATATTTAAAAAATGAATAACTCTAGAAGCATTGTTTTTGGATGGGGTGTTCCATACATAGATAGATAGGACACGAGCTATACTTTAGCCCTTCCAGATCTTTTATACCTATCACCTTTCACCTTGTACACCACAATATTAAGTTCTCGGTCGTAACGATACAGGTTTTCAACTAAAACAATACAAAGCATAGCTGTTGAAATTTCTAATCAATCAAACGCTATGCGTTTTATCTCCCATCAAAATCACATCATAGTCAGATACCATCAAGGAAGTGGGGAGCGACAGCCACTCCTCGTGTGACCACACTAAATGAACACTGCTAGTACCTGATCAAGATCCTTAGAATTGAATGTAATGAAAAAGAAGAAGAAGCTTTCACTTTCTACGACTTTTCAAATACTGATAAAAAACACTACACAATTTTTCTTTCACAGATCACTATCTAAATGTTTTCCTTTCTAGAGTTGTGTAAAATGCGCCAACACCGCCGTGTACGTATCGGACCACTTCATTCCACTTTAAAGGTACACCGAATGATGTCCAACGCTCTAAGTCACTTTACAAATTGAAGAAAACACATAAAACCTCTTTTACAGTGTACTTTATGGCTACAGGGCGCGGACGAAACAAATGTATGAGACTTTGTTTTCTTAAGGGTCTCGGTTCAACGAATTACTTTAAGTTAAAGTCATTAACGGCAGATATCCGCTGCTGACAAAAAGTAGTGGATAAACATTACTGTATTCTGATTAGAATGGCGTCGGAACTATTAACAAGAGTAGAAAACAAGGGCAAGACACATTTTAAGTCTGAAAGCGACGAGCCCAATATCGATGGCGCCCTGTAAGCATCCTGACATTGTTATGTAAAGACGAATGTTCTGCCCATCTCTTCGCTGTATATTTTATATCATCATTCATCATCATCATAATCATTATCAGCCTTTGTTTATCCACTGCCGGATATATCCCCAATGTCTTCCACCAAATATAACCTCAGCTTCTCGCGTGCACACATTTTATATAGCTCATATAAATTTCGCATTAAAGTAGTAATTGAGTATCTGGCTCATAGATAAAATAATACAACGAATATTCGAAAGAATAAAGCTCCTCATTAATCTGTAACAGGAAATCAGGAAGGAGGAAAAGAGAGAAGGATAAATGTTGACATAGATTTAAAAGTCGGTAAGCTGATCTTTGGGGTCAGTAATGGCAAATGGGGGGCAGACGGGGAAAGTGAAGGTCGCGTTAAAGGTTAACCTACATCCTGCAAGGTGCCATCCATCTAACGATGTATACCGATAACTTCTGATTTACTCAGGCTGCTTAAATGTAAGGATCGCCAATAGTTCTAATTTTAATAATATTAATATTTTACAAAGTTTTTAATTTATTGTACACTCTTTAGTACCAGTTTACCAGTGCAAGGTTATCGTAACAAAAAGAAATTAAAAAACGTCATGAAATAATGATATGATAACACACAACCTATTAAACTTTCCGAGAGCTAGGACCTGAGGCCCTTTTATAAGGATTCAAAGCCGTATATAGATTACGCTAGCCCAGTCCGGTTCCCCTCCAACGGGTTCTCGCCTTGTCGTGGCGGAGGGGCTTAGTAACCGTGGTCCGGTACACGGTAAAGCCAAGTGGAACCCACCCGGCCGGCCCGCGGCGAAGGGCTGGCCGAAGCGGCCGCTCCAGGTTCGAGCACCGGTTGGGGTAACTGGAGCTCACCGGAACGGCCGGGGGCCGCAGGGGCGGCTGTGTGCTGCCCTAGCGGCCGGCTGCAGGGGCGGTTTCATACCGCCCCTCGCAGCCGAGGTGGGGTCGCGGAGGGAGTACCCTCTGCGGCCAACCGGTGTCGCACCGGCGATGCGGCGGCGGTGGGGCCGCGGGGGAAGAGGAGTGCCGGTATTGAGATGCGCCGCTCTCCCTATCCTCCGCGGCCGTTGACAGGTAGCGGCGGGCCTAACATTTCTCCGCCGCGGGGAGCCGGGAGAGGTTTTCTCCAGTGGCTCCCATGGCCTCTGGGCGACAGGTTCGGGGGAACCGGTCGCCCGCACACGCATGAGGTCGAGGAGGGGGCGCGCTGCATGTTCCGGCGCGCCCTGGAAAGGGAGGGTTCGTCCCTCCCTCCCGAGGTGGGGCTGCGCAAGCGGCCAGCGCCGGCAGGGTCGCGGTTGAGTGCATGCGTTCCCGTGACCCTGCCATCATGGCGATGAGGCGGAACATCGTGGGGGTTTTAGTCGGTGCAAGTCCGACATAACTCGTCCTTGCTCCCGCGAGGACGAGTATGCGTAGGCATTTCCCCCACGTAAAACAAAAAAAAAAAAAAAAAGCCCAGTCCGGTTGACGGATTCTACGTGTCCTCAAAAGCTGTTGGATCATGAAACAAGTCGGTTTCCTCACCACACCTTCCCTCATTGGAAATCAAAAGTCACTACGAATCGAACCCGCGTTTGCTCTAACCATATGTGATTCATAGTAATACAGTTAGTTAATTCTTACGTCATGACGCATACGATAAATACCTTTGAGTCACTAAAGTGCCTCATGAATATAAATGTAGTTTCATGCATCTCGTAGTCTAGGATGGAGAGTTTAATGTTGCTACAACCAGAAATATGAGTGAATCCGTTGCGCGCTTTGACCGATTTGAATATCCAATTTTCCGATACAACGCATGCGAAGCGGAAACAATGGCCAATATAAGTTCACTGCGACGTTTGGGCCCCGCGAGGTCGTGCCTTTGAACCCCAGTCACATAAAACTTTCCCACGGCTGTGAAAGTGCGAAGCGATTCGTAATAATGTGACACCTTCAGGTATGAAACCTTCAACCGTACTCGTACGATATTAAAGTTTCCGGATCCGTTCGCAGGCGATCGATGGAATTTGTTGTGTGCTGAAATGGCGTTATTCCATTTTATCAAGTAGGCTATTGTCTTCTAAGCTACGAACCGATGAGAGGAACAAGGCCTGATGATAAGTACGAGTATGAGCCCCAGCAACATAATGTACTCGACTTCTTGAGACATAAGATATCAGATCTTACAACTTATTCATCATCATCATTAGCCGATAGACGTCCACTGCTGGACATAGGCCTCTCCCAAAGATCTCCACTTACAGTCAGCAAGGCCTCCGGTACCCCTGGGCACTAAGGGCTGTCGTATGTAGACGTTCATAACGGGGGATTTGGGCCATTTCCCACCACGCGCTGGTCCAATGTAGGTTGGTAGGAGCTAGAGTCCCGTTTGTTAATTAGCAGGATGCACCACGAACAGTTGAGGTTGGATTGGGTTCCGCAAGTTGTTGTTTTTGGGTTCCCTCTTACACCTCTTACAACTTATTACTCAGCCATATTATAACTTCCGCAGATGTAGTTTGTGTAAAAATGTTCTATAAAACTTTTTACTACTTTGTTTACGTTCGATTTACGTCTACGTTGTTGTTATCTCGTGTATATCGGATGCTGGGAAACTGTTTTGATTAATATCGCATATAATCTAACGTAATATTGTAAATCTAAATATTTTTTTTAATCAAGAAAACGAAGAGAGAATGAGATCTTCGCCTGACGGTGAGCGACACGTTTTCCCATAACGTACTATATACAAATATCGTTACCCCAGTAATGTTTGCACACTACTGTTCTTCAGCAAGAATAGGAGCTTCGGTGGTAACTACACGGTCTTTGGCAACAGAGACCTACCAACGGCATAACATTCATTTTAGGATTATAGATGCTTTTTCTAATGTATTATAGAATATAGGATTATATTGTAACGATTGACATTTGATCCTTTTTATGTATTTAATGATTCACGGCGATTGTTGGCGCCGACTCAAGATTCAATTCTTACTTTAAGAGTTTTATATTAATATCATTATTTATAGATATTTAATAATATAGAAAACATTCTTCAATTTTCATAGATTATAATAACATTTTGAATAGATCACAAAAGTTTTAACGCGGCCCAAAAGTTAATAGTTTAATATTTTGACTTTAAATGATACCATCGACAGTAGAACCAATTTTTTGAAAGGATATAAGTAAGAGCCTATGAGTAAGAAGCTCTAATCGTATTAGTTAGTATTATTTGATAAACGAGGCTCTATTGCATTTCTATAGAAAATAATGCTGTATTGGAACAATACTCGGAGATGGCAACCCTTGTCAAATGAAATATGTTCACTGACAGCTGTCCTAATAACCCTTCGGAGGTAACAAGTAAATTTGTGAAGGAAGTGTCCATCAATATGGGATACTCCAATGCCGACCCCGGAATATACCCAGGGAATCCCAAACGGAGTAAAATGGAAGATCCTGTTTTAGGTACAACACAAAGACATATTCCAATTCATCATACAACAATTATTTGATACGAGTCCTTTGCCAAACAAACAAGTTAATATTAGATGAACTATTGTATCGTTGAATTAGGTTTTAGATGGCGGATTATTTTGTTTGAAAACGAGCTTAACCTGTTTACAATCAGTTCATCAGTTTGAACATTATTAACTATTGTTTGATTTCTGACGATTGTTTCAACTGCTGCCATGACGCAGCTAACCGCTCGGTTACTAACACAGAAGTCGCAGATGCGATTTCGGTACTTAATGTACGAGTTAAATTTGGATGGTAAGTATTTCCAATTCCTGGTTATAAACCATATTTAAATTGTAAATCTGCTTCTTAACTACATCTCTCTGTTTTGTCTATTAACATACGAAAGCTACACTGTATGTATATTGGTGTTTGTATTCTATATGTATCTGTATTGGCGAATACCAACAGCATCATTATCCCTCAACATCGTGTAAAATTAATGACTAGTATCATCCTAGCAAAGATCAAATAGTCTAAAGGTAGATGAAATCTATATTACTTTTTACAGTAATAGAAATAACATTTATAATGAAAAACATTAAAAATCATTTCAAAGTATCATTGTCTGTCTAGTAGGTGTTCCGTAAGGCGCACCCCTGAAACCTCTAGGATTTTAGCCCTTTTAAAAATCGGATAGAACAACTACACGTATTGGAGCAGACAATGAAAACCTAAAGTGGTTGATACTTCGAAGTTGCGATTTTTTTCCGTAAAGTTTTATTGTTATGTACAACACTTCAAAAGCTTCTCCGGAGTTTTACAGAGCGCGGTGCGTACGGAGTGAAGTTCCGGCACAAATATTTATGTGATCCATTTGTAACAATTTGAACCGGATTGGACCTTGTATTTTCTACTATCGTAAAGAGTAGTGGTTTTTTTAATACTCCATTAAACGAACTTTACTTTCACAGAAAGCTAAGAAACGTAGAAGACGATCGTTCGTTTGATTATAGTTAAGATCTTTTTGGTTCTTCTCTTACGAGTACTTTTAAAATTATATACTTATATAAATCTTTTCATTTCTTCTCTTAAACTGGGAACGATTTATGTTTAGCCTTTATACAGGCAACAAAACGTTTGAGGTAATTTTTTTTAACGAAGAGACGTAACGGGTAAGACGTTAACTTGATAAGTGATACGCTCGCTTATAACCATGTAATGCTATTTATGGTGGTATACACAACATCACATTGTGCTCATCGCTTTGTTTGAAGTCTCATTACCATAGTAATTTCAATAGCTACTCCCTTCAAACCGGAACACAGCAATGTTTCCAAACTATTGTTTGTCACTTGTAATAGAAGCAACTGTAGTACCTGCCTAGACGGTCTTCGGCAGCAGAGATCCACCACACAAAATACAAAATTTATTATAATGTTATTCTGAATAAATTACTATTTCTTCAGAAATACGTTAAAAGTATTTTGAAGAAATAACTGTAATATCTAATCTGAATATCCGTGAAAAGTAATCAAGCGCACTCAAGTCGATCAGACCCTCGTTAAAAATATAATGGCAGCCGGCTTAGACCCGCCTAATCCCATCCCGGGCCAGTGTCCCGGTGGCCCGGTGCTATGTTCCACTTGCTCAGCTCATCACGCAGTTGCACGCAAAGTTAAGTATAGGTCAGGTATATATATGGCGCTTGAAAAAAGAGGGGGTATTTACAGCCCCCGGTGCGCCGACGAGAGCCCGGATAAATGCCGGCGAGAGGACCATCGAGCTGAAGTATTTTTAAACGGCATCGCTATCGCATAACTTATTTATAATACGTTATGAATACTTCGTCTTTATAACTTTCTCAATATTTAACCACAAAATTTGCTTTCATTAATATAATATTTCCTCTATTGATAGAATCCACAAATTCTTATATTAGAAGTTTTTAATAAATTGGATCGATAGTTGTAATATCAAATTTGACACTACAATAGAATCCCCAATATAAATAAAATCTGAAAATAGTACAAAGAGCTTCAACAGTAACTGTGTACAAAAGTAATTAATTTTTTTTCGCTACTATAAAATTTTTAAAAATAAATTAAGTTGTTGTACTCTCTCTTTCCGACAACAAAACAAAACTTATGAATTAGACATCTATATATAATTATAAGGGTAGTTTTACAGAAAAGATCAAAAGGTACATAGATCAGCCAGATAGAAGATAGAAAAGTTTATACACAAGCTGTTCCAATTGTTAACATATTAAAATTAGGCTCATGATACTCCGGAACGTTGGAGGAGCATGTTTCACCACCTATAGGCTTGTTGTCAATTAACTTTTCGTAAAAATTGGGGTTAAATCAATGATCAATAAAAAAGAGACGCCAATAAAAGCTCCTTAGTTAAATAAACTTACAAACAATAAAGACTGACGTTATTTGTCGTTCCTTAAAAATAACCGGGTTCCGCAAATACCTTCGCGGGAAGAGGAATCTATCGAGCTTTGTAGAAGTTACCCCAGCATCCATCGGGATGTTAGTTTATTTGGATCTGTTGAAGAAATCAAAACTGTTCAATGTTCTAAGAACAACTCTATGGACAGTTATTCTATATATAATAATAATGGAAACAAAAAGTTTGTTTTCTTTTTTAAACACATTGCTCAGGCTAAAGTATGAGTTTCGATACCGATACCGTTACAATTTGTCAATTTAACCCAGCAGAGTTATTAAGCAAAGTATATCCTTTAAAACTTGAAACATTTGCCCCTGACAGGATCGGTAAATAAGAGCCTATATAGTGAGCGATAGAAAGTTCCGACAAGAATGGTTCAGCCATTTAAGAAATACCTGGAACAGACATAAAAATTGCTAGTTGATGTAAAATTCATAAGAGGTAAATAAAGATATGTAGAGGTATTGAGGGAGGATGGAGGGTCTCTGGTGAATGACAACACAAACAGCAATATCTGTACTATATTGATAATGACTGAGCGATTTAAAGTACAGAGCAACTTGCTAAGATCCAGAGAGATCCAGTTGATGGATATAGTTGGATACTCCGTAACAACTTGGTGACCCAAAGCAATGTACACTGCTTTTTTTTTATGAAGTTTGCGCCCTAAGGTTTATCGACTATTGCAGTTTCATCGGACTCAGAGCTCGAGGATCTAGAATTCGCTAGCTAAAATATAAAAAAAAACTAAAATTAAACTAAAACTTTAAAAGAACACAATAACACAAAACATGATAACGCATATCTAAAACCAAAACACAAAAACTAAATATATACATATATAATGTAGATAAAGTTGTATATGAAAGGAGAAGGAGAAAGGTGAGAAAATATTAGATGTGGAAGGGTTGAAGACTTGGATAGTGCGGAGGAGAAATTGAAAGGGTGTAATTAAATATCAATGTTATTTTTATGATGAAGTTTGCGCCGCAGTTTTATTAACAGCCACTGCGGCTTCATCGCGATCTGATATACGCGAGATAAAATAATAAAAAAAAGACAAGAAAAGAAAATTAAAATTAAACTAAATCATACTGAACACAATAATACAAAAACTAAACACAAAATACACTTTTTTCACTTGAATGTTTTTAAGTCCAAACTATGGCCAAAGCTGTGTGCGCCTACAACACGCAAACATATTTAATATTGTACGCTATACTTAGAACGTAATATAGTATACAATATGTTATGCTGTCGGTGTATCAATAAATAAATAAATATTAATAATAAACATGTTGATAATATATAAATAATTAACAGTTATTATGGATCATTATCACCATATCTCTGTTTTTTCTTAAAACTATTTTAAAAGGATGTTTATACCAAAGCATTTGATACGGAAAATTCTAAAGTGTATCGTTGTAACCACGGACCAGTGTGAGCTACAAAAGATTTTATCTTGCACATAGCGTCTTACATTGAGGCTGTATTTCACCGGAAAAGGCTGTACGGGCAATTTACGTTCTTAGTTCGAGAACTTCCCTGCAAGAGAACTTCTGAGATATTGTTATTCGCGCTCCAATAGTACACTTTTCGTTCCGATATTTGTTGTAATGCCATTGCATTTGAATTATTTTGTATTAAATTATTCATAAATACTAATAAAGATAGCCATTCAGAATATCATCTAATTTTTTTATTAATTTTGATTTAATTGTGCAACACTAAATCTTTTTTAAGTACAATCAAAATTAATGAAACAATGTCGCAGATTATTCGGAACAGACTGTGAGGCTTGATCCTCGGATTTTCAAAGATATCCTCAAATAGCAGAAGGAAAATTAATCAGACTGTTATGTGGTGGATGAAAATTGAAACAATGAACATTACAATGTTGATACCGATATTGATTACTTATGTTTAACTTAACGTAATGCGATGATTAAACCTGTAGCGAAAATAATCTATTTCATCCCCAAAGATCAAACAACGATGGTTAGAACATGAATATATTTCAATGCGACTTTTAATTCTATTCATTAAATGTTCTGCGATCATACATTAGAATTCTAAGATATATAACCTAATTGATAAGAAGTATTTCTTTCCATTTTTGTAAGAGTCTTTAATTACTTTCAACATTAATAAAAACTTAAATCAGTAACAATATTTTACTAGTAATCGAGAAAGAACTGATACGAGTTCAAAGGAATACAGTATTTGAAACCTATACGTGTATATCTATTAAAAAACTTTTGATCCTTATTCAGACATGTATTTCAAAGTTGGTGTCGAAAAAAACAAACAAATGGATTGTTTAATATTCCATCTAAAAATTTACTTATATCATAATAATATTTATCTGTGTTATATTTTCAATAATTTATGTATATATTATTTATGTCAAAGGCCAGGACTCACTTCGGGTCGCTGCTCCAGAGGAATAAGTATATATTATTTTACCAGCTGTAGGTCTTCTTTTGCCGGAGACTGATGTAGGTACCAGCGCAGCGTTTATTGCGGCCGACAAACAGTGGTAGACAGACATTACTGTGTTCCGGTTTGAAAGGAGTCGTAGCTGCGATAAATACTGAGGTATCAAGACATAACACCTTGTGTGAAAGCGACGAGCGTAATCAGATGCAGTGTATACCATCCTAACTATCGCCACGTTATTATAGACGCTTACTACTTACCATCAGGCGAACGTCCCGCTCGTCTCGTTTCATAAAAAAAAATTAATCTCTCTGCTCTTTTTAATTTAGATTATTTGCTAAATTTCTATATATAATTTTAAAGGCCAGACAGCATTCAACCCCAGCAAGGAAAAGATAAGGAGTATATGCCTTTAAAAAATAATCTGTGTTAAAACAAACGAATATTTTAAGGCAAATTTTGATGAGTGGGTATTTTCTCTTTCTCCCCTCTTCAGTCCTGTGGTTCGGCAATATATTATGTAAATGGTCATTAACGTATTCGGTACATTGAATGTTGCCCTGATCCCGCCATTTTTACGGTTGTAATAACTTCGTAACGCCACGGAGTTGTGATCGTTCCATTATTTCACATATAAATAATACTCTACGCTGTAATGATTCATCTTTTATATATTCAGAACGTTGAATATTAAATTAATGTAAGGAATTATTTCTTTCAACAAACTATTGCGTAGAGAATGAGAAAGTGATAAAGCGGTTTATATTGTGATTATAACAGGATATTCATAAAATTTAAGTCGTACTTCTTATAAAGTTCATGGATTATTATCACTGCAGTAACTTAAATGTTTAATAGAGGTATATCTTAACGTGCCATGCAAAACAATTTCTTGTAATTTCTTCGAGTATTGAAGAATAACTTTTTTAGGTGTCATAAAAAACTAAAGTTACTTTAGTTAAGTTAGTCTTTTTTGTTGTGGAAACAAGTATTCCCACTAAAAGAAAACAACATTCGTCTAAATTGTCTAATATATAAAATGACTTAATTGTATTTTTGTCGTTCACAGAGAGAAATGTCATCATTTACAAAGGATATGAGCCAATCATGTACAATAATATAAAACAAAGGGTATTTATGAATTATTTAAATAGTTAAGTTCCAAAACACTGTGAGGAGAAATCTTACGCTCTTTACCTATATTCTAAATTTCCAAAAAAGAAGCTTTTCTTTCGGTAAAATAAAGATTAGAGATCTTCGAAAAAAATTTTACTTTACCATAAGGTAATCCACTTTATAATTACTTGAGCGTTTATATTCAAAAAATACATTAATTTGAGGATCTTTTTTACATTAGGACCTTTCCTTGCTCCCATTGGTTATGAATCTTATAGTAAAGAGAGAATAATGAGCGTTGTTCATACGTCACCCTCACCTCTGCGCGCTCGCGGTGGGATCTCGCCGAGTCGTTGCGCGCGTGTATGATTTATAGGTCAGTAGGTCACCACGGAAAATACACGAAGAAGCGACGCGATTGGATGCCTCCATGTAAACTTCGACATAAAAAATAAATGTACCGAAAACATTTATCCGATCCGATCGATCCCCGTCCATTACTATAACAACTGGTGATAGATTTCTTTTCAACTGGTGCTAGGTCTCTGTTACAATAAACTATCTAACTTGACACTATATAGGTGCCTTGTAATGTACAAGTGTCATTGCGTTCAAGTTTGAACAATGACTAGACTTCTCATGTTATAAGGTGGAGAGAATAATATCCTATTGCCACATTTTTATGGATAGTCATCAACGACCATGAGTAGCGTCTCTTCTCTTCGTAGTTTAAAAAATTGTTCTGTTGATGGAATAATTTACAAGTATGTTACGTACAAACCTATAAGCTTCCTTTTTTCTATAGATGAACTTGATACTTGTAATTTCATATGCTGTGAAATGACTGAGGACGAAGATGTTAAAGAGTGCTCTTCCAGAATGTTCTATTTATCACATCTTAACATCTGGTACATAGCATTTTGTTATAAAAAAAATTATACTACCATTCCAACGCCATCACATGAAGCGTCGCAATTGAATCAGAGGCTTTCGTGTGGCAAACGGCCAGCCGCTGCGCAAAGAAGGAAATTAAAATATTACGTATTACTAACTGCCACATGAAGTCTATTATTTCATATATAAGCAGTAATTTAAAGTAAACTGTTTAACAGGAATAAATCCTGAACGTTTCGCACGTCCAATTTTCTAAACCTATTTAAAAAGAAGCGAGAATTCACAGCGACGGCCATTAGCGATATTCAATTACACACATTGCCAGCGCGACTTCAATGTAGCGGCTGAAATCAATTACACACCCCTAAATAGGAACCCGCACAGACTCCCTCACCGCTTTTAATAAAATTTACTTCTGTTGGATACGACTGGGACGTTGTGGTAATGTTTTAAACTAATTACAACACAATGTGGGACGGGGGAGGAAAAAAAAGAACTCGGCATTGTTAAGAAAATAACATAGTTTATGTCGAATGATTGAGAAAAATTGATACAGCCATTTTAAAGTAATTTACGGCGTGTTCTATTAACGTAGCGGTGCTACGGGGCGTAGAGCGAGCTACGGCTCGTGGCGTAGCGCTTCCTACGCTCCGCGACACAATGGCCACGTTTTCAGCAGGCCATATTTCCGCTCGTTGGACGTGTGTTAGCGGTGGATGAACTTTGTACTTCTATAAAAAGCTCTGTGTATCTATCAGGGGCAAAAATATTGATCCTTACAGTGCCTGCTAATGACGGCTTTTTAATTATTTAAAGCTGTATACTGATCGTAACACTTTCCCCGCAATGGTTTCATTTAATGTAACAATAAAAGAAAATAGTTGGAAATACACCAATGAAATGTATATTTTTTAAGTGCCTAATATAAACCATTTTAATATGAAATTTAAAAAAAAATTGTAAAGTGAAGTGACAATTGGCGAGCCACATAACACTAAGATCGTATAACTAATTGATTAGAAAGGTCCCGGAGTGGAGGCTACGTAAAAACAATTGCATCATAGAACGATCGCTTGTCAAGTACACCAGCAGTAGCAGTACGAGCTGATGAAGATCGAAGAGAGTCGTCGGATGCTAGTGGCGTCAGTATGGTAGCGCTAAAAACCGAATAGAGAGACCAATGTTTAACAGTGGACAACTGCAAGCTAAAATAGGGATGATGATTAAGTCACATTCAATCAATAACGTGAACATAAAATCAAAAGTACATTGTATCTGTCCTTTATCTTATATTA
Organism: Ornithoptera alexandrae; assembly: GCA_029030555.1. Lineage (NCBI taxonomy): Eukaryota > Metazoa > Arthropoda > Insecta > Lepidoptera > Papilionidae > Ornithoptera > Ornithoptera alexandrae. The sequence continues at coordinate 10,243,729 of JARDVY010000034.1, forward strand.
AGCAAAATCCTTTTAACAAATGTATTGATAAATAAAAAGGTAACTTACATCACCAGCATTTTTGTATATTTATAATCTATAAAATATTGAATACTCGTCACCAAAAAAATACATTTCAAACGGAATCCAATATACAATAGCAGAGTAACGGAGGAATAATCTGAATTAGAAATCTCATTGATTTCCAGTTTTCAGGCGCGCTCACTGAGGAAGTGTGAATGAAAACCAATATACAGTCGCGGGGATTTGATTTTCATTGATCGGCTACACGACACTCGGAGCAAAACATTACGACACGCGACCTCCCGGAGTTCACGAACCTGAACATCGAACTTTATTAAATCATCATTATCAACAACCCGTGAGAGTCCACTACTGGACACACGCCTCTTTCAAGTAACGCCACTTAGCCCGATCTTCGGCTATATGCATCCCGTTGTTGTCAGCTTGCTTGCGCACATGATCGCTCCATCCGGTCAATGAACTTCCCGTGCTACGTTAACTTAAACGCAATCCCCAGTCTAATACACCTCTACTCCAATAGTGATCCCTTCTGCGACAGTCGTGACCAGCAGATTGTAACTTCAGTTTGCATACTCAGAAGGCAGCGTCGGTAACCTTCGTTCTCTGGCGGATTACTTCATTACCAATCATATCCTCTAAAGAAACGCCAAGCATAGCCCTTTCCATAGCTCTCTGAACGACTCTAAGTTTATGAAGCAGTCGCACCGTCCTCGTCCAAGTTTCAGCATCGTAAGTGAACACAAGTAATACGAAGATTTTCGTCTTCACGCTTTAGGTATAGGCGACGAGATTTTTTTTGTCTTCATTAAAGAGAATAGATTATTAATTAACCTAAATTTCCTTCATTCCTTTTTTTATTTCATTGTAGTCTCTGATTTTTTTTCTATACACTTAAATATTCTCTCCGGTAGGGAAGTAATTTCATTAACTACATCGCTTTTCAAATTGGAACAAAGTAACCATTGTACTCAGATGTATGACTGCGGAAACAGACGAAGATGTAAGTAGACGGTCTTCAGTAAAATAACAACATTCATAGAAAACTATCGTTTATATTAAAACAAAAAGCAATGTTTAATAATTATTATATCACTAGTAATAAAAAATATTTAACCAGTGATGGAATTTCGCAAACGAACTTTATAAATGGGGGACTCTCGTTTACCCACTACATAAACCATGAGAAGATGATAAATACGTATTTAACTCAGATTTACTGTAGAATGACGGTGGTGCTAAATAGGTGAGGGTCAGCTCCCCTTGGCCTGTGCTAAGAATCAGAATGACCCAAATAACTTCGTCTTGTCTTCAGAAGTAGGATATCTTTCAAACGTGTCCACACCAATAAAGAAACGGCCTGCTGAAAATAAGTACTTTAGTAGGTACCGTTTCTATACCTATTTTTGCCATCCTGCTGTAATGTACAAACATTACTGTGTTCCAGTTTAAGCGACAATGTAAGATTGAGAAATTACTACACTAAAAGCGATTTAACGTTTTACATCCCAAATATAGCGACGTTACTCTGTTCATCTCTACGGGTTCTTGAATAAAAAAAAGGAGAAGTGGTATGGGTCGGCTTGGATGGACCGATTAAAATAAAGAGTTTGTAGGCTGCGTGTAAATATATCGGAAGTATCGCAGTGTTAAAATGTAAATTCAGCGCGGGCCGCGGTCCTGAAATTTTCATGAAGTGGATCCTTTGAAAATCGCGAACTGCCAAAATACAATTTTTGGGGCTGACGTACGATATTTTAGAGCTGGAAAAGTTCTCTGTTGTTAATTACAAACGTATATTTTGTTTCCAATTTCCATAATATTATCTTTTTTTACATAGACGTACTCTTTATTTGCTCGTTTGCTGCCGACACCAGCCCTGTGACTGGCCACGATCCGAAGACAAGAGAACACCATGAAGTGGCATAATATTACATCCTTTAAAATTAACGACCTGATTGTGCCATCACTTTGTCCTCTAAAACAATTTCTTAACTAATTCTTAAGTTATTAGAATGAACACTTTTTCTTAAAATGCCATCTTCTTTCGGAGGTTGATGACCATTAAGGCAACCTGGACCTTTGATACAGCGGCTTTGATAAGCGGACGAGCACTCTTTCTGAACCACTTGCATATGTTTTTTAGTCGGAATAGTCTCCGTCGTACATTAAAGAAAATTAATTTCACTTTTTTTTTATTAGTGTTTCGATGGTTATGTGTTTTAATGGCTCAAACATGACCTTATTTTGACATGGTTTTAAGTGGCAATGAGATGTCGTATGGTGGACCTCTCGGAATCCTCCAGCTCTCATATATTGACAGCCCAAATACAGCGATGCTGTTATAGTATGAGAGTAGTAGGTGGACGGGTGGGTTCGAAAGAACCTTGTTACAAACCAAACTGTGACCAACAGAGACAGTTAAAAAAAGTTAATAATTGGACATGTTTGTCGTTGTTGTAAAAAAGGTATTATCGATATTGTTCGGGATAACTAAAAAAAAATATACGACTTCTATGATGATTCATTATTAAAATATAGAAAGTGTGACAGATGGGACGCGCACTCATCCGCAGGGTAAGGGTTATGAACGGGGTTGTCTGAAGGAATATTCTACATGATAAGGGTCACCTTCCATTAAAATCCTAATCCGTTCAGTCGAATTGCAAAAGACCCTTTCTATTAAATCAATTTACGTTACATATTTTGTGATTGTGTACCTTTGAAGGTTTCCGTATCCGGTTCATATACGATGTGAACGTGGAAATGGCCCAAATCTCCCTATATGAATCACTACAAACGTAAAGATCTTTAGGTGAGACCTGTATCTAGCAGTGGACGTCTATCGGCTAATGATGATGATGATGATGAAGTAAGAAGACCAATTGTAATAAAGGTCGTTGAAGGCCTATCTAACAGTGAGCTTGTGTCGGCTGATCATTGATTAAAAGAGAACCGCTCCAGCCAAAGCGCATTAGCTGTCTTTGAGAATGTAATTCAGATACTGTTCGTCATTATCACAATCATGACGAATACGGCAAATGCTCACGAAATGATCAACTGTCACTACAGTGAATAGAAATGATGATGATTTATTTATTAGAAATCCACTAGATCCATTAGGTTGCCAACAATAAAAACTTGTCCAGGGTTAGTTTAGGATTATGTTAATTTGTAAGTGGATATGTATATTGAAGTTTTTGTTACATCGTCCAGACGTCCGTCTTCCGATATAGCGGATTTGTAAAATTTTCAATAAACCGGAAATGATCCTTTGACGCGTCCATCTTAGATTTCATCTTGAGTCGCTGTATCAGTAGTTTCATACAGATTTGCTTCTATTGACGGTTTTATAGTACTTTCCTTTTCACTCTCTGCAAGACTATTTCAGGTTATGTTGTCGTGCTTTGTTTTGGATAATGTGGAGAGTGTCAGTTTGTTTTAGTATATTTCATATATAAAATTAGAATATTCCTTTTTAAAAAAATGTGATTAATTTCGATGGTACTGCTTTAGTTGCAAGAAGGTGTACTAACCACCAATGTAGGTCTCATAATAGTTAAAAAATATTCTAACCTAGAAATGGGTAAACAATACATAATAATTTTCTATCTGTTTAAAATTGTACCCACTTTGGCAGATTATTTGTTAAATAATACTACTAAAATATAATTGTTTAATTATTATACTTCTATTTCTTTTTGAGTTTCATGTTGAATGTGATTTCACTTATATAAAAGTGTATAAACGAAGAAACATCTCACATATGCAGAAACATTTATCTATTTAACACAATAATTTTCGATTTGGTAATGTTATACTAATTCATTAAAAAATCTATATATCTATATAATTCATTATAAAATCTAGATCTCGATTCTATTAAAAAATCTTGTCAAAATCGGCTGATATTGGAAGCGTAATAATTTTAAAGTACTAATAAAACTGGAGTTTAAGTAAAATATTATGCCCTGATACATTATGCATTCTCCAGGGCCATTGAGTAGAGGAGTTCCTTTATATGTTGGAATTGAAACGAAGTGAACCAATAGGAAATTCAAGTTTCTGACTAAGCACGCTGCACTCCATAACACCAAGCTCCCTGGTTGGACGCCGAGGTCACATAGAGTTCATTTGCTAGTTAAAACCTAACCTACCACATAAACAACAACAACAACATTCTTTGCTGAAACTATCAACATATAGATACTTGAGTATTCTTAGTGGGAGCATCATCAACGACCTCATTTAATTAATCATATCCATGACATAAAAGACTATGACCATAGACTATTTTATTAAAAAAACTTGAGCCTCTATTTTACTCTCTGTCGATTGCTTAGTTTTTTTTTAGGAATAATTGCTTATATATTTATGTTTATACATATTTTTTTTAATGAAATACTTGTAGGATAGGCCTCCTTTACAACAATGTACAATGTAAGAAGTTGTGATGATATTTTGATCATGCAATCTTCGTTGACGCATTAGGACATTAAATCTAGTATGATCTTTTTACTTAATATTAAATTTTACTTAATTTTCAGGCTTGTATGTTGATACCAGCTATATACTGAATTCACCACAGCAATTCCCATTCCAAGAAGCATTCCTTCTGTAATAATGATAGTGAAATATATTCTTTAAAGGATTACTGTATAATGTTCATGAATATTATTGAAACTTTTATAAGTATTCGCGATTTGAATATTATTCATGTTCGATACTTTATTCAGGGTAATTTCTTACAATATATATGTTAAGTATTAATAAGATAAATGTTAAAATTGAATACGAAATAAGTTCTGTTTTTAACCACACATAAACATAATGAGTAACTTGATTTTAACATCATAATATTTATGTAATTTTAAAACTATAAATTTGATATTTATTTAAAATACATTGAATAAACAACTCGACAATACATAAGATATATTCACATGATAATGTGTGTGAAGATTTCGATTAATAACGATTTCGGGTTTATCTGGTGCATTCCGCGGTACGTCCCGCGTATCAACAATACATCGCTGTATAATATCATTTGCTTCAACAAACAATCAACAAACAGCATTACGTAGCCAACCATTAACCGCTCCCAGCAAACGGGAAGCAAGCAGTGTAAATAATTCAGAACTAACCGAGCCGTGAACTATCGGAGAGATATATACATACAACATCCAAACACGAGCAGCATATATTTTAAACATAAAGATCCATCATCATCACCTGCCGATAGACGTCCACTGCTGAACATAAGCCTTCTCCGAAGACCTCCACATAGATCCACTAATCAACTTAAAGATTGCTTAAAGTTAATTAGTAAACTACCGTGGGGTGGTGACGATGAACTGGTAAGTCTACAGTAGAGGAGACCATCTTAGTACCACCATTAATTTTTTTTTTTGTTGATCAAAGCGATAAGACCAGCGGGTTCACCTGATGATAAGTGATACGTCTGCCTATTACAACATGACGCTAATTAGAATGGTATGACATGGTTCTCGTTACTCTAGTATTTGCACTAGCTACAGCGCCTTTCACACTGGAACAAAGTACTGTTTACTGCAGCAGAAATAAGCTCTGCGGTGGTACCTACTTAGACGGTCACTGACAACAGAGACCTACCACCAGTAAAGTAGTTCTGTAGCTAATACCCGAAAGATTCGGGACAGACCGACCGCAAAACATTCTGACGTTTGTTCAGTGTTGCCAGTTTATAATTAATGAAGGTAATATTATCAATATATAATTAAATATGTTTTATTATTTTAGCAATAGTTAAATAATAAACAGAATTTTTTCTCGCAGTTAAAACTGAACTTTGTGAAGACATCAACTGACAAAGGATAAGTTACATATACGATTTTTATCCAAGCGATCGATGCACAATAACTGCATGATTAAACTGCATTTTTCGTAATAAGCCCGCCGGCCATGTTCCTCATAACGGAAGTCCTGTGGCCGAAAGTAACCCGCCCGCGGGCTGAACTTAAAATACTCGTTACTTGCAGCCTTATTTATAGTGAAAAAAAAACGATTATTTTCCTCGTCCCATTTCCTTGGATCGTATCAGCTATCCATTAAGCAGAGATAGATGGAACGGCCTGAAGTGTTTGCGGGAACATTAGCGATGTATACCTTCCCCTTTTTACCCCTCCCAGCATCTATTATTCAGGGTAAGGTATCTGCGAAATTATTTTAAAAGTATAATGCTTTTATATACTTTTAAAAAAGAAATGGCGGCTGCATAAATCAGCGAAACTGTTCATTATTTTACAGCAACGTTATGCACCTTTAATTTTAGAGTCTCTCTCCGATGATTTGTTGTTATTTCAAAGCTTTAACTGTTGTTTACCACCAAAGGATTTTCTGGCAATAACCATATATACTAAACTAATAAATAAAACTTAACATACGGGTTCAAAGTCCACAATGGAGCACTGTGATAGACTTTAACCAAATACTGATGTAAGTAGTTCATTTAAAAGTAAGATTACCCAATATTACAATTAAGATAGGTTATGTTTCCATACAATAAAAGGTAAGATTTTAACATTTACTTTAATAACATGAATATATTTTCTGCAATCTTCCTAAAAAGAAAGCGTACTACGTATCCAGCTCGGTCGATATGACTTTAATCTATTCAAATCGGGCTACATCGATTCAACTGCTAACTTGCTGCTACGGCGTAGTAGTAAATAAGCAGTACATAAGTTATCCGTATTCATAGATACTAGTCTTAATATATTTAAGAGCACTTAAACCTGTGCAGGTATTTACACGAATGGAGTTTTCTTCGCCTATAGTCAATTAGATTTAAGTATAGCTATGAGGAAGCTAGTTATACTGTAACCAATAACGTGTCGTTCAACGTAATATTTTTCAATGGTCTGGTATCGGAAATAGTCGAACTCATTCTGTCAAAGCGTCCCACGCTTCCGCCTAGGTCATCACGTCGTCTAATTGTGCATTCTGAATCGGAGCGACCCCAACTAGGGCGGAACCCTAGCCGTCCTGAATTACATTAAGTAAGTAAGCTTATTAAAAACCTTAAGGATTTAAGTAATTTTATTATAACATATCTAATAAATATATTAATAGTAGCTGTATCCTGTCCGCTTTTCCGGCCGTAACACTTCCGCAACAGTCTATGAGAGAGGATTTTATAAAATCTGTTCTTAGCTGATCTATACACGGTAAAAGGAATATTCCTACCGAATTTCAAGTCTTTCAGGCCTTATGGTTCCAGAGATATCGTGACGAGCCTCTACACAGGTGGAAATCTCTTACATATATATAGACTATTCATTCGATAGTGATAAGCCTTGATAACAACAAGGCGTTAATTAGGATGATGTTTACACCATATTATCTTCGTTATAGAGATATTAGATGATAGATAGTAAAGCTCGTTGCCACAGTAACATCAACACTCCAAATACACATTCGGAATACAATAACACTTGCACACTACACACGAAGGCATAAAAAAACGAATGTTAATTTGAATGAATTAAAATAATTTTACTTTTTAATATTATATTTACCAAAATAATAATTGTCACTAATAATTATTATTATTGTATAAATAAATAAAACACACAAGCGATACAAACTAGGCCTGTAACTATGAAAAGTTTTGCTGAAGTTATCTGAATATAAGCTGTGTATATCTTGCTTTGTATTTCTGATTTATGTTCTAGTGATAATCACATTCACATCATTCATCCCGAAAGATAATTTTTATGTAATAACAACGTATTTTTCTTCGACGATATGGGAAGGATGTTCACCTGATGGTAAATTACGCGCCCGGATAAAACAATACGGCGTAAGTTAGGAGACATTCCACACCACATTGTCTTCGTCGCTATAAAACCGAAATTGTTAAGTCTCATTATTCGAGTAATGTCAATAACTACAACTCCCTTTAAACCGGAATACAGAAATGTTTTTACACTACTGTTCGGCGGCTGTGGTGGTATTTGGACGGTCTTCAGCCACAGAAACCTACCACCGGTTAATTCTAACTAATAATTTTCATCCTACAGTGTAAAGCGACAACGAACTACAGCAGCGCGCTACTTAATGTAAGTAATACGTCTGTCGAACTATGTCGCAGTTACCGTTAATTAAACATTACTTTCAGCTGATGGTAAACAGTAAAGCTGGTCTATAATATGACGAATTACTCTACTACTTCGAAATACGGCTTCGAGTTTAATAACGACAAAGTTTGAATATGTTTGACAATGGATAGTAATTGCGATGATACCTATCTAGACAACATTGTCCTATGTGGCAATTGATAGTTGAAAACGTTATAAAATGTAATAACTAATTAAATTTTTAATAATTTTTAGAAAACTACTTATGCATGCTAAGAAGAGGAGACCCCATATCATCATCATCACACAGTCTATTATCATCCACTTCTAAACATAGGCTACTGCTATCGATTTCAAAAGCCACTTATATTCAGAGATTCCCTGCGATCTTCACCAGGTCGTCGCCACATATAGTATATATAAATAATACTTTATATAAGTTTTCGAGACTGTTCACAGCATCGTACTAATTATATCAAATATAAGCTCAACTTACCGCTTACCTGGTCAATTCACCGATTATTCATAACACGTATTCATATTAAACGATCGTAACTAAAATTATATAAAAAGTAAAAAAAAAAATTTGGTTAAATTGTAACAGATTTATGTTGGAAAAGATGTATATACGAGTTCCGTAAAAAAAAGTTACAGCAAGATTGCTTTAATTAAATATTAAGTTTTCTCAATAAATGCATTGCGCAATGCAATTCATAAATGTTTGTAAAGTAATTTTCATTACTTGTACTCGTGGTTGTTTGTGGATCAATTAAAGTAATAAACAAGTCAACAGCAATCCCGTAGCCCGCTCGGTGCGGTAACGAGCTGGCAATACGGTGCCTTGTTATCCTGACGACAGAGCACGCACGTCTCGAAGACGAGCCTCGTGTAATTCCAACAGACACGATTCCATGGTCGTTAATGAAAGTTTCATTCTGATCACGGGACTCATTAAAATATACACGAATTGTTGTCCCACGGAGACGCTAATCCTATTATTCCAACACAAAAGCGCTCGTATCTCGAACGGGCTCATCACAGAACTGGTCGCGGCTGAACGGTGCTCGGGTGGTTTTGTTTACGGGGTGACCTTGGCGGCGGCGTACTCACCTACAAAACAGCACATGGTAGGTGATCGCCGGGCTCGGTGGAGCGCGCGGCCATCTCTTCATTCACACTGACCGCACCACCATCACTTCACTTGTACGTCACTCATAGTACGTCCGCAGGGCCGGCGCTGAGCAGCCGCGGTCTCACCCGCGGAGTCGCTCCATTCACTGGCCGGGCCGGGCGGCGCGCGGCCGCTGCGCAGGCGCGGACGCGTCGCGACGCCAGCGCCCTCCGCGCGGCCTCTCGGCCGCACACCCCCCGGCGGGCCGCGGCGTCTCAGAGGTCACAGGCAGTCATGGGGTCGCTGACGGGTTACGATAAATGATTTTTACTACATAACAATTATTTATGACAAACATACCCTCTATTATGTTACTCGACGAACGAAACGAATCTCCCCAGCACACGTTGCGCTCCCATTACATAAAGCGTTTTCTTTAAGTACCCCGTCCTCGCGGGGGCAAGGACAGGTTATGTCGGACTAGCACCGACTAAAACGTCTACGCTGTTCCAACTCATCGCCTGATGGCAGGGTCACGGGAACGCTTTCGCACCATCCGCGACCCCGCCGGCTCTAGCCGCTTTTGCAGCCCCACCTCAGGAGGGAGGGATAAACCCTCCATTTCCACCTCCGCAGGAGCACGCCGGAACATGCAGCGCGCCTCCTCCTCGGCCTCCTGCTGTCGCGCGGGCAACGGATTCCCCCAAACCGGTCGCCCAGAGGACATGGGAAACAAAAAAGAAAACTCTCCACACAGAGCCGGGAGGGAGTCGCATAGGGTACTTCCTCCGCGACTTCACCTCGGCTGCAAGGGGCAGTATGAAACCGCCCATGCAGTCTGGCCGCAAAGGGCAGCATAAAGGCGCGCCTGTAGACCTCGGCCGCTCCTGTGAGCTCCAGTTATCCAACCGGTGCTCTAACCTGGAACGGCCTCCTCGGGCCGGCCCCTCGCTGCAAACCGACCCTTCGCCGCGGGTCGGCCGGGTAGGTTCCTTTTGGCTTCACCGTGGGCGACGCCGCCACTGTTACTAAGCCTCTCCGCCCCGACGAGGCGGGGGAACTTGTTGGGGGATGGCAGATCTCTGTTGACCGCCTAGGCAGGTACCACCGCAGCACGTATTTCTGCCGCAAGACAGTACTATAAAATCATTAACGTCTTCTTGTTTGTAGGGCGTCATAGCTAGTATAATCACTGGAGTAAAGAGACTCAATATCTTAAGTTACAGGCGGCGAGCGCAATATAGTGCTGTATATATCAACCTAACCCGCTCCATTTTGTTATGGGCAGACGTACCACTTACCATCCGGTTAAAATGCCGCTCATATCTTTGCTTAATTAAATAAAAAAAATTATATATTTGAATAATACTCATAATAAACGGAATTCGGACGTATGGCTCTAAAGTTTTTAATTTCTGAAGTTCTAAGATCATCATCATTACTAAGCAAATATCAATTTAATAATAAAGATATGCACAATTTATAAATATCAAGAACAGTAAATAAAATTTAGATATATTTATTATTTTTTATCATGTAAATTTAATAGACATTTTTTCCGGGTGCAGATGTACTTATAAACTCTTCAACTCTTTTTTTTTTGCTTCGGTACCATTTAAAGATCATATAATCACCATTATTTCGACAAAAATGTGAGAAAGAGTTTCAGTGTTCGTGGCGGTTATTCATTTATCCCAGCGTCGGTTTAAATTCACAGCCTCCGGAACATCTTCAGCCGGTGTCGGCGGCACAGCATCCGTATTCAATTGAGATCTTTTCCTAGAGATAGAATGATAAATAACCAATTCATCTGTGGAATATCAGCCCAACTATAGATAAGAAATGTTGATAGACATTATTAAAGTTGCAGATGCTATAATCGAGGCAACTATTTAATCATTTTAACTAGAAGCAGACTCACATTTGAATCAAACAATTTAGAAAAAAGTCTGTTTAATACGAGGCATTATACTTTGGAGTGTTCACATGATGGTAAGTAATACGTTTGTCCATAACGCCGCGTGATAGTGACACGCACAATGTACTAAAAACATATTTTAATTATATGTAATAGTTATAGTAAGTATGCATGTTTCCCTATCATTTACTAAGAGACTACTATATTTAATTGTGGTATGTTAAGAGGCAGAAATAGCTAGCGAGTACATAAAAACATTAAAATGTTTTCTTATCTTCGACAGAAACAAAACCATGTAAAAGTATAATAATGTTTTAAGATCTAACCCATTTTTTGGCTGCATTGACACGCGGCGGCTAACCGCTTACCTTATAACACAGAAGTTACTGGGTCGATTGCGGAACCTACTGATGGTAAGTCTGTGCTGCCGGAGATTGTGTAGGTAGGCCCTACCGCAGCTACTATTTCTACCGCCAAACTGTAGTGTGCAAACATTACTTTGTTCTTATTTAAAGGCGGCTGTAACTAATGTAATTACTGGAATAACAAAAATTAAAATATTTTATCATCAAGGCGATCATATATCAAAGCGACAAGCGCGATATGTTAGTGAACAACTTGCTCGTCTCATCTCTTCGGTAAATAAAATTAAAAAAATCTTATGCATAACTAGCGTTTTAAATCTAGTCTGTATTTCAAGTCTGACGAGTAATAAATTTATAATATGACAAAGGATATTGTTTTGTTTCGGTAATTGCAAGAACCAAAATATTTTAGGCAAGCCTCTTCACCGTCTTCCGCCTCATTGTCACTAAACAACAAATAAACAATTTTATTACAATTTTGTGTCAATAAAAGTCTCTGTCAAATCACTTTTCTTAAAATAATAAATATAAATTAATACCTTTTCATTTGTTTGGGAATTACGATACGGCGAAAATAAGTGACTTAAATTTTAAAATGGACTGCTTTTCACGGCAGTTAAAAGTTTTTGACTATCCTTTGAGTTTTATCGGATTGTACTTGAAGTTCAAGTAATGTAATTTAAAAAAAAATTAACAGAAATTCATCAGAGAATTCAACAATAACTAACCCAAATTTCTTGTACTACCTTCGCCATCTAGCGAAAAATAACATAATACTTTGATAATACTTTGACAAATAAAAAAGTTTCATCGATGTTTTACCATTTAAAATGACGGTATTGTTTATGCAAACTATATATTGCTTATTTTTTCGTAAGAAGTATTTATTATAAGAAAAAAAAATACAAAAACAACTCACATATCAAAAATTACATCTCAATTTCAAAAGAAAATTAAAAGAAACCAAGTAATATTATTTAAGGATGATTTTGGATATATTGCATACTTTATATTACGTATATGAAGTTATTAGATATATTTAAATTCTATTGTATATTAAATAAAATGGTACGTATGTAAAACTAATACAGCAATACTTCTACTTTTTTTATGCTGGCAATCAAACCTTCCCTCCGTATTTGTTTGTAATCTGTGAGTCTTTCCTAACTTGATTCTTTGCCGTGTTGTGTCGGGTGCGTTACTAATCCTTAAAAATCCTAGGCGACGTTGCTTTGTAAATCATAAATTTGTTTGATAATATTTCTTAACTACATGAAATATTGTAATTCATGGCTATTTACCAAAAATTAAATATCGGCGGTCAAAATAAACGCAGCGGCGATTTGACGTTTCGCATGCAGAGACCAGTAACCTAATGTTTTGATTCAGTGAAATTAAACATGGTATTTTGGTTTTTCAGCAAGTGTCAGGATGAAGTACAACAGGCAAGTTACCTCCTCGAGGAGGAAAAACAGGAAGAGGCATTTTAGCGCACCCTCGCACATCAGGCGAGTACTTATGTCGTCCCCTCTTTCCAAGGAATTGAGACAAAAATTCAATGTAAAATCAATGCCTATCCGCAAGGATGATGAAGTTCAGGTAAAATTTTACCATAGTTTATATACAAAATCTGTTTAGATATTTACTTTAGCGATTAAATATTACTGGTTTTGCTACTGATAATTACAATAAAGACTTATGTAGGCCGCCTTTTTATATCCAGATTCGTTAATTTTTAAAGATATTTTTATTTGGTAAATCATGTACATTATACTTTTATACTCGTTTTTCATTGAATAAAGAAGATCGAGGTTATAAAAATAATTTAACTATGTTAACCTCAAAATATTTAAAGTAACTTTCCAGTTTCGTTCAATTTATTTAATTATAAAGTAATTAGTTTACTTATTGTTGGTGCAAAACCAAATGATGAAGACAAACCATTCACAGACCGCAGTTATGGCTTCCTTGGTATTGACAAGCTGGAGGTTTTCTCTGGCATATCTACACCTTGGCTACGCCGTTCTGTGCCATGGTTCAAAATTTGGCTCTGATTGTTTTGCTAAACACCATTTAAAATCTAATTCATTGTTAATTGTTTTGATATCATTGTTTTAAAATATTTAAACTTGTTACAGGTTGTACGTGGCCACTACAAAGGCCAACAAGTAGGCAAAGTTGTACAGGTGTACAGAAAAAAGTTTGTTGTTTACATTGAAAGGATCCAACGTGAGAAGGCTAGTGGTGCTAGCGCATATGTTGGTATCCACCCCTCAAAGGTAAAATATATTTTTTTTTATTAATATTTTTAAATGTTAGCTTTTGTTCAATCAACATTATTCATAAATGGCTAGCACTCAAAACTGACCAGTACTGCCCTACTTGCATCCAAAAATTTATTTTTGTTCTGATATTATTATTACTCCACCTTCTGCAGTAAATTTTATACAAAGTTGACCAGCTTTACTTTTACTATTCTAATTTTATTTTATTGAAAATTTTGTGTTACTTTACATGTTTAAAAATATTTTTTTTTTATATTTACTCTATTTCATGGTCGTAATAAGTGCAGTTTAAAAAGATGTTAAATAAATATTTTTTGTTAAAACTATTGTTAATTGTTGTTCTTGTGTAGATAAATTAGAATATTTTATTAATTCTTGTATATCTTACAGAAAAGATAATTTCTCTTTCTTTAAATTTGTCTTTTATGAAAGTTATTTTAACTACTATTATATTTTAGAGTTAGAGAGCATACCTTTCCAATAAGGAATAACAAAAAATATAAGGTGTTTTATATGTATATAGAATCAAATTCAATTCTAAAATGTTATTTTTGTATAATATTATTAATTTAGGTGATGGTAGTGAAGGTAAACATCAAAGCCTTAAGTAGGAACAAAAACAAAGAAGTCCAAACATCACTTTCATTATTTAAAGTAAATGTTAATCTTGATAATTATTTAACAAAAATTACTTAGTAATTCTGTAACAATTCTTATTGTTAAACCAATATAATGATAAGTATTTAACTTAGACCCCATTTATTCTTACTTAGCAATGCTAATGTTTGATTTGAAATGGGGACTACTGATGAAACATGACACTGGCTCTGATTAACATAAAATAGAGATTCTATAAAGAAAATGTGACAGAACTGTTATTAACTGTTTATTTTCAGTGTGTCATTGTCAAACTGAAAATGAACAAGGATCGCAAGGAGATCCTTGATCGTCGAGCGAAGGGCAGATTGGCGGCCCTTGGTAAAGACAAAGGGAAATACACTGAGGAGACCGCCACCACTGTGGAGACCTCATGAACATAGAGTTAAGAACAATAAAAAAATAAAATACATTTACATTGTTTATTTGTACATTTTTCTTCCCACAATAGTCTCTTATTACAAATAAGACTTCACCTTGCCAGACTGTAAAGAGTGATCTTGGGGCCTGTAGAGATTGTATCTACTGTCCCATGGTCACTAGTAGTAGGTGTTTTGCTGGAGATCGACTTGGTAGGTGCCACTACAGCTGAAAAACGGTATGATTGGACAGACATTAGTTTAATCACTGGGTTAACGGTCAATACTTTAAGGCGGCGAACGCAAGTTCGTGCAGTATGTATACATAATACTGATCGATGTGGGGATCTTTGGGGAAGACCTATGTCCATCTGTGAACATCTAGCATTTGATGATTCCATCGTTACTAGCGCCACACGGCCAGGCTTATCACTTGTCATCAGGTGAAGTTCTTGGTCGTCTCGTCGCTTCGTAGAAATCGTATATATAAAAAAATATCAAACTGACTAGAAAACGATACTATTAATGTTTGTAATATATTTTTATCATAAAAGGGATAATTGCGGCTGACAACATATTTAAAATCTAAATCTATACAAACTTTTTCATACATGGTATTGTAACGTAATTTAATAATGGCTTTTAATTCCTTTTTTCTCTGCTTTTGACCAAAATACCTCGAACATAGAATATTAGCTAATATAATAACTATTATATTAGTAATAAACTAATATAATAGCTAATATATTTTTTAAATGACCTTCTTTGAAGGTGACAAAGATAGACCAACCCGTTAAACAAGACCTTCTAAAGGATTAGGATAACTATTAAGAGTTGATAGATTTTACACAGAATGCACTTGTATTCTGCACTATACACATGCAAACATTATTTTATCTGTGTTTACGGTCAGAAGAATAGGTCTCTGTATGTATCGTTAGCGTAAACTGTTACGTGAAGTTCTTTACCCAAAATCAGTTATTATGCATTATAGTACTTTTGAACAATTTATAATATATTTTACGTATTTAATAAACTAGTAGTTTAATGACTGGTCTAAGGTGTAAAATTAGATTCATTATTCAATAATGGTTGTGAAATATATTTAACTTCAAAATTCAAA
Organism: Ornithoptera alexandrae; assembly: GCA_029030555.1. NCBI lineage: Eukaryota > Metazoa > Arthropoda > Insecta > Lepidoptera > Papilionidae > Ornithoptera > Ornithoptera alexandrae. The sequence continues at coordinate 10,259,685 of JARDVY010000034.1, forward strand.
TAATCATTAAGAACAGTGGCTGCATGTTTTTGAATTTTATATAAAAGCAAAATATACAAGAGAGTGATCTTGATCTTTAACTAAAAAATTATAAATTCTTAACTTAAATATTTCTATAGTTTCAGTTTTCTTAAAAGTATTCTCTTATTTGTTTAATTAAAAAGGAGTCGTTATTATATTACAAGAAATAAATAATATAATAACCATTTAAGAAGCAATATATAATCTACAAATACAAATTACATGTGCCTTACAAAAAAAAAAAAAAAATCGATGCTTGAGAGTAATGTCTGAATTTTGCGGAAAGAAAATTGTTCTTTAACCTATATTTAACAATTAATATAGATTACTTTGTATCAGAAATCACTAAATCATATTTTATTTTTGCTTCTCTAGTCATTAAAAGCAGCAAAGATTTCTACGTTTTGTGATTGTTCAAAAACAGTTCGCTTTGAACAATCTATAGTATTATAACTATATATTAGCTCGTTACTTTATCGATCATGGAATCGCCGGTATCGGCTTTCGCCATGTACAAAGCTACTAAAAAATTTAAAACAGCAAATCGGGATAAGAAGAAAAAGAAAAAACTTATTTCACCAAAACCGGCACCGCAGAAAATAAACGAGAACAAAATGAAGAACATAGCATATAAAATGAAACGGAAACAGAAGAAAGTAAAAGAAATAAAAAATATCATCAAGAAGAAATCGCATAAGAAAAAGAAATTAAAAATTAACAAGAAAAAAGAGGAAAATTTAAATAAACCATCTGCTAAAAGTGTGGATGATTGCGAGGTGTTCGAGAATGACGACGTACCCCCACTGGTTTCGATGCCGACAAATGGTCATGGTCGAAAGAATAGAGATGACGATAACGGTTCACATTCAAGTGAAGGCGGCATTGCATTTACTCCTGCCATAGTAGACAGCTGTGAGGAGGGTTTGAAGGTATTCAAGTGGATGATCGCACCATACAGTTCTAATGAATTCTTGAAATGCATTTGGGAGAAGAAACCTCTTCACATTGCTAGAAATAAGCCAAAGTATTACAATGACTTAATTTCTACACCACTAATTGATAATGTGCTCCGTAATGAAAATGTACAATTCACAAAGAATGTTGATGTAACATCTTATGTTGATGGGAAAAGAGAAACGCATAATCCTGAAGGAAGAGCTCTGCCACATCTGGTATGGGATTTTTATTTGAATGGCTGCAGTATTAGATTATTAAATCCTCAAACATATGTACCAAAGTTGCATCTTCTTAATGCAACCTTACAAGAGTTTTTTAACTCCTTTGTTGGAGCAAATGCATATTTAACTCCACCTGACAGTCAAGGATTTGCACCACATTATGATGACATTGAAGCATTCATATTGCAAACAGAAGGCAAGAAACACTGGCGTTTATACAAACCTAAGACTGAGAATGACCTTTTACCAAGAGTTTCATCAAAGAACTTTTCTGAAGATGAAATTGGGGATCCTATTTTAGAAGTAACATTGCAAGCTGGAGACCTCCTTTATTTTCCCCGTGGATATATTCACCAAGGTGTGACCATTGATGGTGAACATTCACTTCATGTTACAATTAGCACATACCAGAAACATACTTGGGGAGATCTTTTTGAAAGAATGGTACCAGCTGCATTACAAATTGCTATTAATGAAGATGTAGATTTTAGAAAAGGCCTTCCTTTTGATATCTATGATCATTTTGGTCTGGTCCACTCAGACATCAACACACCAAGAAAGGTAGAAATTGAGGAGTTAATTAAAAACCTCTTCTATAAAATTAAAAATCACTTACCTATGAACGAGGCTGTGGATCAGATGTGTAAAAAGTATCAGCATGATGCACTCCCCCCTGTCTTGAGTGATGTGGAAAAGGCATGTACAGTTTATGGAGACACTGATGTCATGATTGAAAATGGAAAAGTTACAAATAGAGTGGAAATTAGTCTTGATACGAGAGTCAGACTCCTACGTAAGAATATACTAAGAATGGTTTCAGAAGATTCTATAAGGCTGTATTATTATACGGAGAACTCTTTAGAATATCATGGCAATGATTTATCATTCCTTGAGATCGAGGAAGATTTAGCACCTGCAATAGAGACACTGATAACAGTTTATCCAGAGTATGTGGCGGTTGAGAATCTCGATGCACCAGATGATTCTGATAAAATACAAATAGCTGATGCCTTGTGGAGTAGAGGATTGATTATAACAGAATTTCCATTAGAGACCATATTTGACGATTGAATTATTCATTCACATAATAGTTTACAGCAGTAGAAACAAACCTATTGCAAAATTTTTGATTATGATTATAAACTTGGTAAGCCAGAGGTGGTAGCGTATATGTAAGCAGGTTCTGTATTTAATATTTTCATTAGAAAAGACACTATTAGTACTAGTGTTTGTAGGAATATTTTTTTGTTAAACTACTGCTACTACTACTCATTTAGTTATTATTATCTATTCCATTTAATATATGCACTATCCTAGATTATTACTGCATTTACAATTAAATAGTATTACTTTTGAAGCTGACAATCCAATCTATAGATGCTTTTGATGTGTTTCAATCTCGATTAAGTAACCTAAGTAAAGTTTGTAACATTCAGTGCATTTACATTTCAAATCATGGATCAGTAACTGCATCAACCGATTTAGTCAGTAAGCTAGTGAATACTATTGAATAAATGTAACTTAATTTGTATGTGCTTTAAACGCACCGACTTTCTGTGTATTTCTTTCTTAATAAATGTATGTTTAGTAAGATCTGTGTACCAAACATGGAATAAATGTCGTGAAATTGTGTGAAATTTCTTTTTTATTTTGTATTTACCATATCTACATACCTTAACATTCTTACACAATAAATAAGAAATATTAAACTCTTTGATGCAATACTAAACAATAATATTAAATATCAAGTAGACTAATCTTATTTTACGACATTCGAAAAAAATATAGTCGAGATCGAGCTTTTTTGCCCGTCTTATGGAGACAAGATTTAAAAGTAAGACTGTTCTGCATTCTCAAAATAAGGCACAATTTCCGTCAAAAAGAAGAACAAACGTGTATGGAGCCGGACTTTACTGATGGGAAGTTATAGGCCCACCCATAACAACATGGCGCTAGTCAGGATGGCATACACAGTACCATATTGTGCTCATCGCCTTGAGACAAGATGTTAAGTATCATTACCTCAGTAATTACACTACCTACAGCGACCTTCAAATAGGAACAGTAATGTTTGCGCACTACTTTTCGAGGGGGGGGGAGAACTAACTGACCATCCTATCAAACAATCACCAAAATTTTTTTACATGTCCAGCTAACACGACATCAAATGTACGTGTTGTTAAGTGACAATGACGACTTAGTGAAGCATCGTATTTTTAACGGTGAGAGCCAGAACACGGCGCTTCCGTTACGACGGCAGATTTACAATACGATGGTGATAGCCAAATTCGTGTGTGAATCAAACACCACCGTGACAAAAGCCAAGTGGTACTATGCCAACTTCGCAGTTGCAAGAAGATAAGGTATAAATAAACACTTGAATTTATTAAGTAATTTTATTGTGTATTAGGGGGTAAGCAGATTAATAAAACCAATTAATATAAAGTTACAAATTTAATATTAAAAATTCACGAGTAATTCAGTAGCTCCTTCATGCTCCACCTGTAGCTGCTAAAATTTATGTTTAAAAACCACATTTCCGGCTGATTTCTAAACAACCTCTTGTGGTAAATGATTTTAACTTGGCTATTTAATTTTTTTTGGTATATGAACATTTAAACTTTTATTAGAACTTAAAAGAAATTAAAATATGAATATAGATCAAATTAATTTGGACTTCTAGATTTTATTGATGTAACTATAAATTAACTAATAGCCTTCTTAATATTCCAACAAATGGAACTATGGGTTTAAAAGGAAAGTCAAAACTATTTATCCAGCATATTTTCCATATACAGGAGGTTCCGTATGAAAGCTGTTAATATTTATATATATTAGTGTCCTCAATGTGGTTTTCTTTACTGGAAGTTCAAGTTCTCTGGGAATCGAACTTGCCCATTTGCGACATGGAGCGTACAACTTTCAAACTGAACTATAAGATATTTCATATTTAAATCAGTGTACGGCAAGAAATATAACTTACTTCACAAATTACTTGCACAATCAGCATTTGATAAACACACATTAAATATGCTTAACTTAATTATGAAACATTATTGCTGTTCTTATATAAAATTGATGATGTTTATATGGTAATATCATGGATCCATTTATTGGTATGGAAAGTATTATTTTCAAAAAACATTTGCTTTTAACCTTCCTTGTTACACTATGTTTATTTGTTTTGTCTTGACAATGTTTCAATTTGTCAATTGTTATTAAAAAAAAAACATTTTTCCAGCTTGAATGTCAATAAATTTTTGCATAATTAATAACTCGCAAAACATATTAAAGGCACTCCTCAATACTTACCACATTCTACATAGCATCACACTTGTTTACATATGGAAGGTTGCTCATGCCATGAAAAATTATATACCTTAAATACATTATCGCATATTACATTCAAACCAGCAAACTTTATTTCAAATATTATCTCTTAAGCTAATGAACTATTCAAGTTTTCATTATTTTGATGCATAGAAACCAATAAAGCCTTTGCTATGGTCCATTATGCAATATAGTATACCATCCGATTTAAACATAGATTTTACACAGGGACAACAGTTTTATGTTCCTCTGTGTTAAATTTCGAAGCACATTTATATTTCTTTTTCACCTCATTGTTTAGACCTTCTCTGTTTCTTGCAATCTCAATAGCATAGAACTGGACTCGTGGGACTAAGATTGTATTTTGCTCTGAATAATCTCCTGTGGTGTCTGCCCTCAATAAAGTACCAAAGCTATAGTCTTCAACTATGTTTTTAAATTTCTCACAGAACATTCGCCACCTTGCTTTGTTTACATTATTTTTAATTTCATTCTCCTTTATGTTTCTAACATCCAAATCCGGAAAGTCTTGTCTAAAGTGGGAGTATATGAGGTCATCATATGGGGTAAGACGAAGCCATCTAGTGTCCACTGAGCAGAGAACCTGTTAACCATACACTTAACAATATAAATCTTTCTACAGTTAACATATCTATTTCAAAAACTTACATTTACATTTATAATGCTTACATTATTTATCAAAAACTTTGTTACATGGTATTTTTGAGAATTGTTGATTAGGTATGGTTTTTAAAAAATTGGAAATCAGATTTTGAACAGATACAATTATAATTTTTAGATTATCACCTCATTCTTTTGGACAAGGTATACTTAATGCTGGTCTCATCACATAATTGACTAAAAAATCTTGGGAAAAATTATTTTGCTGTTGAATTTTGTAATATAGTTAACATATTTATCAACTAAAACATTTTATGCACTACTTGATTAACATTGATATTCTAATATAATTTATTTAAATACTTTACATTAAATGAACTTGAATTCTTGTACTTTGCAAGTCAGCAAATATTTATGTGGATTAATGTTGTTTTTTATAAGAAAATTATACAAACATTAAAATATATATCACTATGTTCCATTGCTTTGGCTGCCCACAAGTGCTCTAAAGTCTCATCATTCCCGAATTCTTCAGCTGGCCTTGTCAATACATCCTGCCAAAATTTAAGAATTATTTATTTCATTAATTTAAGCGAAACAATAAATTAAAAGGACATTTATACAAACCATAACGGGTAAGGTTAAAGGCAATTTGATTTACAACACAGGTCAATTATTATATAAATTACATACAAAGTATTATTTTTAACACTAATTTAATCAGTATTAGCGCATATTAAAAGATGGCTTTTAAATAACCTAAATGAATTGAAATGAGAATATGATACACTACTATTTTCTAGAGTTGCACTATTCACGATTCTTCTGTATCGGATTCTTTGTTATCGATATTTTTCAAAGTTAAGAAAATCATTTACATCATCATTATCAAGTAATAAATTTTTAATCAATTATAAATATATTCTTATTACAGTCTTTGTAACTTTTATCGTGTATATGTAAAAAGATGAGGTGTATATTTTATCCTGTTTAGACAAAGAACTCCTTTATACTTATACAGCTATTATTTAAGAATGTAGCGGCAGGAAACTGTTTGATCAGTCGCTCCATACATTTTAAATGATCCGATAAAAAGAATAAATAACTTAATTTTGACGGACGAGAGGGATAGGATTGGTGTAAATATCAGATATTTTAACTTAGAAAATAATTAGTCTAGGGTTGGCGATGACATATCATGATTTATTTGTGGTTTTAGGCTACATACACATTTTTCAAATGAAATTTTATTTACAATTTACTTCTTTATATTGAACAATTCAAAATGTAAGTAACATTCACGTCGTTGCAAGATAAAATTTATACTTGTATTGCAAAAATTATTCTAGTACATTTGGTTATTCTAAGACTAATATTTTATGGAATTTATTAACGTATAAAAATTTATTTATTAAATCATGTAATATGCTAATAAGATTTAAAAGAGTAGCAGTACTTGTGTATTATAACGTGTTTGATTAAAGTTATAATAATGCTTTCATAGCACAATAACTATGTGCAGCGCTTCGTTAATAAAAACCACAAAGTATTATCTAGTACCTAATAACTATTAAAATAGTTATGTAGAACATTTTATAATTTTCTTACATAGTAGTAGTATATATTATAGTTAATTAATAATTTTTAATTATTTTTAGAAGGTACTTTTTTATAACACCGTTAGATTAAAAATGAACGCGACATACTTGTAAAAGTGAAACGAGACATTGATATACGTCGAAGACATGTCAGAAAGAGACAAAGCATTCTTGTAAAAATTCATTTCGGCTTCGTTTCATACTACATATTCATTGGACAAGAGAAAAAGAGGGTGGCGCATGCGCGTTATGCCGACGCCATCTCTAAACTACTGTGCATAATACTTGTTGAAAGATTTCGACTATCTAAACCAAACTTATTTTTTATTAATTTGTTGTCAAAAGTGTTAATCATGGATTTACTTTTCCGTCAGTGGGGTTAAGTGTTCGTTTAGTGTTAATGACGTCGGTGTGTCCGAACCCTCCATCTACGACGGTCGGAATCTTGCGGAAGTTTCTTAGAGCAACGCATATTTTTTTGCGGCTCCTTTACCGCAGTCGCTACGAACACGCAGATAATTCATGAGCATTTGACGACAAAATTGTTTCCGGTAACTTTTCCAAGCTAAATTTTTAGCGCGTAATCGTCTTAGATAATAGAAAGTAGCGGTAAAGGCGGGGAATCGTGTTCGCGTTCCAACCCGCGTATGCCTATACATAGATACAGATTGTGTACTTGTGTTATGTATGAATTATTGTTTTGGGTCAAAGACATCGCGAACTGTTAACGTGCTACAACAACAGTGTCTTTAACGCATTGCCTTTATGTTTCAGTGTGAACGCCTGAGTATCGCTTCAAGTGTTGTCGTCGTTTGATATGAATTCTGCTTTAAAGCCGGTGCTGCCCCAGCCGGGGGTCCCGCAGCCGGGCGGTCAGGCGAGCCCAGCTAAGGCCAACGTGGCGAGCGCCAACCACGCTGTCGGCCTCCCACAGGGAGCACAAAACTCCCTTCACCACGGTCCTAATAACCTTGTTGGACAAAACCTGACGCATCACGTGAATGCGCCCCAGCCGCCGGCTCACGCAGTTCCCTCTATGGCACCGGTGACGGCTAACATGGCACAAATGGCGCAAAATATGAGTCACCATGGAAATCTATCACACGTCACGCAAAACTCACTTCCACCGCCGAGTCCAACTAAAAGCGCGGCAACTGGTGCTCCACTTAGTTTAGTGCAAGAAAAAGCAAACACTTCTCAGCCACTTGCTTTAACAAGAACACCAGAGAAAAAAGAGCCTGATTCAAGCAGTCATGCAAATGGTACAATTGAGTCATCAAAATCTGGTTCAAATACACCTACTTCTTTGAAAGCTCACAATCCTGAAAGCAATAAAGATAAGCAGGATATTGCAAAGACCTCACCAAGTACTCCAAAGCCACCTGAGAAATCCCCAGAGAAACCTTCTAGTACACAGTGCACACCTCAGAAAATTGAAAGCTCAAATCCAGTTAATCAACAAGACAGTTCTGTACAACCCAAAGTTGCGACTGCAAATGAGGCTCCGGAGAAATCACCATCTAAACCCACAGAACCCAAACTTGCTCCTCCGGCAGACATTGCACCAACACAAAGTGACAACAAGCTAGTGCCTGAGGCAGCTAATGATAATCAAGATAAAGTGTCAACATCTACACCTCAAATACAGGAGCTGGTATCAGAGAGTTTGAAACCAGATTCTCCAACAAAACCAGAAGAGAAAAAGAATGAGCTAAACGAAAAACCCCAACAGCTAGAAGAAAAAAGTGAAGAGGTCAAAGAAAATGCTGAACCGCCAAAGCAAGAAGAACAAACAGAGAAAAGTCAAAAGCAAGAAGACAAAGTAGAAGAAAAGAAACCTGAAGTCAAAACACCTATTAAATCTGAAGTCAGGGTTACACCAAAATCTACACTGAAGTTGGCAACAGTGACTCAACCAATGCGGAAGAGAAGGCAGTTATCACCAATGAAAACTAGTGATGGGGCCACACCTGCTAAGAAGTCACTAGATGCTGACTCCACACCTGACGCAAGAATCAAAAGGAATAGGACCAAGGTGAGGTATTAATATTATTGTTCATGTTATAATCAGTTAATCCTACAGATTAATATATATATATATATATATATATATATGTGTGTGTGTGTGTATGTGTATTCATGAAGATAAACATAAATAATGTAAACCTACATACCAAATGTGCAATTTAATTAATTATAAACATTAAAACCTGGCACCATTTATATATATTACAATTCATGTAGTATTAAAAGCAATTATCAGCACATTAATATTATGGATGTTTAATTTAGCTATTTTAATTAAACAAAAAAATAATAGTTGTGTTAATAATTAACAAACAATTACTCCAAAAATATAGCATATTTTAGTAAATTTATTATATACCACATAGCAATATAGGGGCAAGATATTCATCTGATAAATGACATGGCATTAGTTTGGATGAAACATATTGCTCACATCATGCTTTCCGCTTCTGGACATAAAACGTAAAATCTCATAACTGTTCATAATAGATGATAATGAACAAAAACCTTATAGATAAGTGTATATATTATTTATGAACAATTAAATGAAACCTGTTTGTAGCTATATCTTCTCTCAATATTTTTTGGAGTAAATAAATTTGACTAATAAATAATCTATGACCATGAAAATAATAGAATAATATTTTTCATCATTCTTATTACAATATAACATTATTCATAAAACATTTTTTCTGAAAGATGTACCTTTTTATATAATATGATTTCATATAAAACTTTTTTATATGTGACAGATCTATAGAAATTGTCTAATTTTCAAAACATCTCAAAAATCTAACTTCCGTTAGTAAAATGTGTTTAAAGATATTGTAGGGGAATTTTGGCCGGAATTGGTTGGGCAATATGGAGTCCATTTTTATAACTTTACTTTCAACTTTGAGCCGTATTGACATTTTAATGAATTTTTAAACAACAATCTTATATAATAATTCATAATTTTCTTTTTTTTACGTTTATTACTGTTTACGATTTAGGTCTATAAAACATAATAATTGTTTTGTATTTTGTTCTCTTTATAAAAAAAAATTAAATTTTTTTTTTAATAAAAGTAAAAAAAGACGAAGAAAGAGTAAATATATATATTTTAAATTTATTATAGCACATGTGTTTTACCTTTAAAAATGTAAAACAACTGACAGATTCTGTTGTTTGTAGAGTTAAGTTTTGGCGGGAAAGCGCTGTAACAACGCTATGCACGCTTTAATTATTAACTTCTTAGTGAATTATAGGTTTTTGATTACATTTTTTAAGGAAATGGTGAGAAATAAACATTTATTTTCGAAACGGTGGAAAGTTTTAAAAAGACATTTGAATTTTACAGAAATTCCTTAGTTTTTTCTATCCAGATTACGTTACAAACGTTTAATAGTGTTTAGTTATACGAAGTTCATGACAAGTGAAGTACTGTCAATTACCTCATTAATTTATCTTCTAGAGTTCTTTAAATTCGGAATGTATTTCATTGTAATGAAACGTTAAATTAAACCTGCAATTTCATTGGCTACAGTTCTCTTTAAACGTACAGTAACCAAGGTTATAAATAGTAAAGAAGGAATACTTTACTATTAGTGTACTTATCTAGATTAATTATTTGGATTAGGTATTTGACAACTTGCATCACTCACCTTCAGATCAACTACGAGACCGCGTGCATATTTCGTTTTTAAAAATGTTAACAGGTTAATTTATTAAATAACTCTTTTGTTATTAGCACGCGCACTCATTTATTATTACAAAACCTCTGCTGGGGTTTGTAATTTAGGTAATAAATTTACGATAATAAAATCTAAAAAAAGATCATAGTTTCCGCATTACCTAATAGTATGTGGAAAGTCAAGTTTGTGCTAAAGTGTTTAAATCTTGCTTTAAGAAAAAATAAGAAATGCAGAGAAATATTCAGCATATGAACAAAGGCAAGTGATCAGAATATAAACAGTATAACAATATACAATGCAGCAGGACCGATTGTTGTTGAACACTTTAGGGGAGACCTATGTCCACCTGTGGATGTTTATTGGCTGTAGATGATGATAAATATACTATAATGATAATTATAACACAAAAAAACTACATTCGGTTATTGAAATTAAAACAATATTAAAATGCCCGCTTTGGTTGCAGTATGTTTCTCCAGTTAATCGTCTATGATACAAATTTATATATAAACAATTACATGTATTTGCATTCATGTTGAATTTTATTGTTGTTATCGGTAAAACAACAATATAGCTTACTCAAAACTTTACATACTATTGGAAAGTATTTCAATTATTAATGGTTTCCCCTTTAATATATTATTTATATGTATTAACCTTTTGAGTCATAGTTAAGTAACTGCCAAGCACTAGTATGCAAACATTACTGTACTCCTCGTTTGAAAGGTATAGCTAGAAAGATTACCAAGTACAGTGTAAATGTTAAAACTGTTAACTTGTAATGACCAACAATCAAATATCTTGTCAAAAATGGTAGCTATGATGTTATTACACTTAAGGAAATTAATTTTCAATTGACTACTGCTTCACATTTATACGTAGAGAATGCAAAATAATTTACTAAATAAGTTGAGTAGATAAGATAAATACAGTTCATTAAACTTTTAATGTTGCAGTAAAATAAAGATTTTTCATGTACTACCTATTGCTATACCTACTTTTGTTATTTCGTAATGTCACACATTAATTAAAAAAGAGAAATATTTCGTCCCTTAATATACTATTTTGGAAGATAAAATTTATTAACTCGTATAATATGTCTGTTATTCATTTTAATGCAGTAATTTCTCTATGTATTTATTAATTTATTGGTGGTAGGTCTAAGTTGCACGGGAACTGTCTAGATAGGTACCACTGCAACTCCTATTTCTATGGACAAACTACTGTGGAAACATTACCGTATTTCAGTTTGAAGGGTGTTGTAGCTAGTGAAAATCTGGGGGTAAATATGACATTTTGTCTCAAGCGATGATAAGCGCAATGTGGTGGTAGTGTACCATCTTGACTAGCGCCATGTTATGTGCATGCGTATACCATTAGATGAACGTCTCACTGGTCTTATCGCTTCATAAAAAAAAAAAATAAAAATTTGCAGTGGTTTGTTATGACACAATGCCATGTCACCAAACCAACCATTTATTCATTAATTTTTTTTAATTTGATCGTATTTAATGTATATGTTTTTAGTGTATATTTCTGGATACAGTTTGTGATATAAGCTGTTATAACTTCGTTTCAGGTTCAACTTTACCAGTCGCCCACGCCAGAGATTGCGATGGCGACAAAGCTGTCTGCGTCAGCTGGTCGGGCCACACCAACCAAGCCAAATGATGATAAGCTTATAGTATTCTACAAGTAAGTGTATATATACCACCAATTGTTTAATGGTCCTCATCTGCATCTGGCGTTCAGGGCTAATCAATTTTAGTTTTGTTGTCACCTTACGCCTTTAGCAATGCACGAAAAAATTTTCAATACATGTTCTAACACGCCGTGGACCCGGGTCGACGAGCCCAGTAACAGATGAGCTGTAAGAGTCGCTATGGCTTGCAAGCGCCTACATCAACAGAATCAAGAATACATGTTACATGAATATTTTAGTTTTCGTGATTTTTAAAATAGTAAACCGTCCTATGTGGAACACATTACAAGAGATCTATGTCCAGCAGTGGACGTCCATTGGTTGAAATGATGATGATCATACTAGGCTTAAATAGCATCAGTTAAAAAGAACAGCTAAAATTCGAATTGGTTTACTCAATCTGATCGCCAAACTTCAATATGAAAATGGTATTTAATGGTGATTTTTTTTAATATGTTTAGTTCTTTATGAACAGCAGTTGCTAAGATGATGATCTGATTACCCTCAGGAACGAGTACCTTGCGGTTCGCAACGCAGAGGGTGGTTTCTACGTGTGCCAAGCCGTACAGAACGTGTACCGCACCACACGGAAGATTAAAATACGCTGGCTGTCCCAAGATAAGAGCGACCTCAGCGGCGAGACGTACAAACCCGACTTTTATGACGTCACAGGTATTATGAACCTTTGCACTTACGCACCATGTACTTACACATACAATATATATACGCATGTACGTACGGTTCACGTTTATATATATGGACAAAAACGTATGGAGTATGTGAAATGTTTTTATTGTTATTGCAGACATGGAGTGTGTACTTACCACTTTATCATTGACGAGGGCACCGAGCGGTGGCGGGGCTCAGGTAAACGATACATTTTTGTGGATTTTTTTATTATATATATATCTTCTTACTCCTGCCCTCATACCAGCTGTGGGGTCGGCACAATATGTACTTCTCCTCCATATCCCTCTTATCAGCCGTCATATCTGAATTCACACTCTTCTTACACATGTCATCTTACACATTATCCATCCACACTTCCTTCGGTCTTCCTCTACCCTTGTAACCATCCACGTTTATTTAATTTTATATTTCAAATTATTGTTTTATGTTAGAAATATTTCTATCTTTTGTGTACATGTTTATTTTATTTAATAAAAATAAATATAATTGATCTACTTTTGTTTCTAATCTCTATCTGATATCTCTAGAATCTCTATTCCCAATCAACGAAGTTACGAGATGAGCAGGATATTCACTCGGCGGTAAATGATGTGCCTGACATTGACATACAGTTGCTAATTGCGATGTTTAAACAATATTACGCACCGCCTGTTAGACCTTCAACTAGCTCCACAATGTCACCAGCGATTTCCAAAAACTAGTGACTATCAGTGATATGTACGATATGTTTTACTTATAAATGGTCGTTTAAAACAGTGTGTTATTTTACCAGCTCCTCAAAGCAGCGGAGGAGGCGCGCGCGAAGTCGATCCTGGAGCGGGCGATCAAGGCCGAACAAAGTGGAGACGCCAACAATCTGGAGCTCACCGAGGAGCACCCAGATGGCTGTAAGTATACTGACTTATATATACAAATATATATTCAAAATTATATAACGACAAACGCATGTACACGCATGTTTAATTTAATACAAAGAAGCGCCATCTGGTGATAAGTTACGATAACTTTTATTTACATTACATTACCTTCACGAACCTGTGATAGCCCAGTTAGTAACAGTCATACGCGCTGTGTACGAAGAGGCCTGGGTTCTATTCTAGTTGAACTTGAGTTTCCAGTGTAGGGAAACATTAAAAGAAACCAATATTTTCTTAGACATCTTCCAACGGGCACTTAGCCAATATAGTGGATAGACAACTTTAATTCTCTCCTAATGAGATAAGGCTCCTAGGTCCACTAGTGGCAACATTACAAAGGCTGTTTGAATGTTATAAATGTAAAATTCTTTATAGACCAAATAGATACTCATGCCAGTTATTATAGTGATCGCTTAGGAGTAGTAATAGATTAGGATTTTGTATTGTAACAGACAAAAATATTTTTTTTTATGTGCACGTACATCTGATTTTAAGTGGTATCTTTTAAACTCTTTCATTTTTATATATAAAATAATAAAACAGAGCTATACTTTAAAACGTCTTCCTGACTAGCTATATTTCATATCCTATTGTTGACGGATATAGTCGTCATAACATTCCCTTAATCATTATCAAATTGACGAATATATCCGTCGTTAACTATTAGTTTATGCTTACGGCGATTTCACTAACCTTAACATTGTTTGAATGATTGTTTGACGGTAGTTAACGTTGCAGTGGATCTATCACTGTACACAGACGAGTCGCAGCTCGAGAAGAAGGCCAGTAAGCGGAACAGCTCCAAGTCCACGCGCAGCAAGCAGGAGGACGACAGCGAGACTGCGGTCAGTCAGTTTTTACGCAGCTTACATTGGCAACCAACTAACATTCAAAGAACTATCTAACCAAGCAATTACACTGATGTTAGCTATGACCCCTGCAGACTTTTAAAACCATAGATAACAAGTCTCACAAGATTATTGTAATAAATGAGTTGATGCTGATGATGATAAATTGACATGTACATCTGCTGCTGGACAAGGACTATGCTGAACATAGATATCCACTGCATTGACCCCCCTTAAAAATCTTCACACTGATTGGTCTCACGGTGCTTGCATTCAGTGGTTTTACACTGACAATCACTTGAGAGCTTTATATATATATAAAGCTCTCAAGTATGTATATATATGTGTGTGTGTGTTTTTTCTATTCTATGAAGTTACGGGACAAGCGAGACGGCTACGCGATGTTAAGTGATACGTCTAAGCTCATAAAAATGTGGCGCCTGTTAGGATATTATATACTGCACCACACTGTTCGTCACCTTAAGGCATAAGATGTTGAGACCCGATTTCCCAGTAATTACACTAGCTACAGCGCCCCTCAAATCGGAACATAGTAATGTTTGCATACTGCTGTTTGTTGGCTGCAATAGCAGAAGCGGTGGACCTAGACGGTTAATGGCTACCGAGATCTACCACCAGTAAGTGTATTGTCTGTTTTAAAAATTCTTTAACATTATTCACAGGAAGAGGAAACGCCGATAAAAAAGGCGCGCGCTACGCCGAAACGCAGTCCGAAGTCGTCACGGAAATCAAAGAGCAAACAAAATAATATAAAGCGGAAATCGGCAGGTAGTGCGCCCGTAGTGGCGGCCGCTAGCAAGGTAGGCATAGTACAACGGATATATAGAAATGTACGTATCAGCAGTCATCCGCCATTTTACATTACCTGTCTGAGAGTAAGGTGTGGCTGGCCCCGCTCCGGCCCGCCCGCGCACAGCATGCGCGCGGGCGGGCCGGACCTGTTTCCGTTTCGGTACTCCCAACATAGAGCATACAAGAAGTGATTGAAATTGATTTTGATCTGACCTTCTTCATAGTGTTGTGGAGTTGGGTTGGTTAGCTGTTACTCGATGGCGTTGTAACCCTTTATGGGTTCCCTACTTTGTTTCTCCACCCAGTAAATTTTGCTCTTGTAGGATCTAGACTATCTATCCATTGTTCCCTTGGCTTAACCACTGGTGTTTTCTGTTGAGGCATCAACTTACTCATAGTACGGACACCTGGTTATCTACCAACCTAATATCGTAAATATGCCACCAGAACTGCATCACTATCTTTTCAGTAGCAATATATAAGAGCTGGAGCTATTTTGGGTATTGACTCAGACCTTTTTGTCACTTATACAGTATTTAAAAAGAAACGATCAGTAAATATATATTTTCTAATTTGTATTACCTATAAACATAAATTATAATGTCGTTAGAGTACCCAAACGGAATAATGCAGAGAATGATGGAATGATGAAGTTAGATATTAGTTAGAGATGATGTTGGTTGAGTTAGAGATAAGAATGGTATGGAGAGTTAAGTGGAGTTGTATTGTTATACCAGTTATGCATGCACAGTTATTTATTCGATTATATTTTATGGTTCCAGTATTGTTGGTCACTATTGTTATTCGGTAGAGGTATAGTTATTTATTTTTTTAATTTTTACACATCATCCCACTCACTCTGTCGCGATAGTAAAAAGTTTTATATAAAAAAAACTAAAATAATAGAAATTCACAAATCGCCATCATCGAGTCATTGAAAATTTGGTGGGAAATTATTAAGAATTTCTTTTTTTATAATTGTCATGTGCTAATGGTTTAAAAACTTGCCAGAATCGTAAATTAAATAATATAAGTGAAAGTATTACAAAATTAATTAATTGCTCATGGAAATACTTTTTAGTAGATCATTCATGTTAATATTACTTACGATGTTATTTAGTTAAATGTAATGTTTACTTTCACATTTGTACATATTTAATTTATGGATTCTATTTTTTGAAGAGTTTATATACGTATAAAGATATATACATAAGACATTATGGTGTATTGAAGAAAATGTGAGAAATCGAGAAAAAAACATCGATACTAGAAATACGTTGAAAGGGGAGACCCTTTATGTTAGAATTGAATGTGGATTTAGATCTATTATGTTATATCTAATAGATTTAAATTTTTTTAGCAAAGAAAAAAAAAACCTCATTCACCTCATCATCATTGCTTGCTTTTGTTCCTTTGTTTTTTGTTTATTGGCCTTTCCTCTTATACTGTTGCCGTTCGCGTGACATGCATGTAAGCATGAAGATATGTTCTACAAAATTTGGATTCTTCGCATCAGCTATTTGTTATTAAGTGAAATTGTATTCTTCATACAATAATGCAGAAAACCGGGAACCGCATTTGTCGAAAGGCGGCGACGGCTGATGATGGTGATGACTTCACGAAAAGTTCTCAAAATCAGTCTCACTTAATACAATAGAGACGCGAAGAAATGAAGTTGAGTTAAACATAACAAATTTACATAAATTAATGGTAGAAATACAATATTAATAAGGAATGTTAAAATTAGCTGTATTTAACATGATTAAATTAATAGTTTAATATAATAGTATAAATTAATTAACAGTTATATTAAATAGAAAACTACCCTAATTAATGCATTTGTATTTCTATTATTGTATCTATTAGTTCACTTATGGTATAAAAAAATTAAGACTTCCAGTATAATAAACCAATCGCTTGAAGTTTTTTTTTCATTAGAGGGCGTTGGAGAGGTTCCTACTGGTTTCAAGAGATGGGAATCTAAATTACTAAGTGAATGGTCTAGTGTCCATTCTTGATAGTATGTAATCTTGTGTGAGCTTTACTGTGTAGTCTGATGGGCGCCGTAGCTAATTTACTATGGTATAGTAACGACTATTTATTCCAACAGTATAGCAGCATATACTCACTAAGCTGCTTTGGGCCAGTGTGGTGGGAAATGGCCCAAATCCTTCCCTTATGAACCTCTACAAACGACAGCCCCCAGGGCCTGGCGGTACCGGAGGCCATGCTGACAGTGGACCGATAGCAGTGGAGATTTTTGGGGGAGGCCTATGTCCAGCAGTGGACGTCTATTGGCTGATAATGATATAGCTGATGAACGTTCCGTTCAAGCCGGAACACGGTACCGTTTGTCGGCTGCAATAGGTGGCTGCGGTGGTACCTACTTAGACGGTCTCCGGCAACAGAGATATTACCACTAGCAAAAAATGGTATAAAGCAAAAAACAAATACATAATTATATTTTGTTTATCTGTATCAGTCATACTGTGCCCACTTTCAGATAAAGACCTCTTCTTTACCTCTATCTCTATCCTTCGCCGTCTTCATCTTTCATCAGCTTTTTGGTAGATGTCTTCTCTCCAACTTTTGGGTTATCTTCACTTCTTTCCTTCAATCTTTTCCATCACGTCTAGAACTTGCGTAACCTTTAGGATCTACTCGTAAATTTTTTGGGCATGGTGGTTATTCACATATGCGGAGGATTTCGCCGATTTTTAAATCATCGGCGTGGTCTCCATTTCTTAGATGAAAAATACCATCAGTCTTTAGGTGTTGATTAAATTTTTTCGAGCGTCGGATGTATATGTTTCGATTACTACATATATTACATTTATATCGTAAGTGAACTGATAGAAGATAACAAATACTAAAAACAGATTTTGCTTATGTGTGCGCGTGCACATGTGTGTGTGTGTGTTCTTCTATAAGTGTTTTTTAACACCGAGTACTGAATGCCGTTCATTTCCACAGACCGCGGTGACGGATAAGACGAAGCAGAAGGCGACGCCGTCGAAACGGGCCGCGGCGAAGACCAAGGCGGAGACACCGCTCATCACGCCCACGAGGAAAGGAAGGAGAGCTGGAAAAGGTGAGCACCACTTTAATAACTAGCTGTGAAGTGAAATTCTACTGTTGGTACATCTGGCAGCTCTGTAGTCTGACCTATGATATCTTAAGATCTCTCATCCCATACCATACCATATATATATATATACATTTGTACAATGCAGGCCAAGACCAAGACTTATGTCCAGCCATGGACATCTATCAGTTAGTGATGATGATATTTGTGCAAGAGTGAAAGACGAGCTAGACCTTTCAATGATATCACACCTGTCCATGCCATTAGTAAGGATGATATACACTGCACCATGTTGTGCCAACCGCTTTGAGATAGAAGACGTCAAGACTCGTTGCACTAATAATCCCTCCTCCATAATGTACTATGCAAACATTACTGTGTTATAATTGGAAGGGAGTTATGTGTATGTATATATGTGTATTACTATGGTAATGAGATTTAACATAACTTCTGTCTTAAGGCGACGAGCGTGTGATGATGCAGGGTATATCTTCTTTACCGTTATAACTTCACCATCAGGCGACAGACGTCCACTGCTAGACATGGGTCTCTAACAAAGATCTCCCCATCGTGGGAGTTCATTAAGGGGAATTGGGCCTTAACCCACCACGTTGGCCAAAGCGGGTTGATGGGTAGTCAATGCCTCGACTGTTATTCAGCAGGGTGCACCACGTGGAGGTGAGGTTGACTTGGGCTCCATAAGATCGTGGGCGGAACTCCTTACACCCCTACCATTGTATCTTCGGATATAAAAAATGTGGATGCTGGTCGTGGTTGTGAACGTTACTGGTTTAGTTGATCACTATTGCTTGACCTATGGTGTATTTGTATATTGTGTTATATTGCAGAGAGTAAAGCATCCCCTATGGTACCCACTCCGTCGACGTCGACGGGCAAGGCAACGCGCACCCCCAGGAAACCACCCTCGAAGAAATAATATTCAATGTGGTGTGTCATGTGAGAGGACTCTAAGAGTTGCCTGCGCGGGCCCACATCGACTTGTCGGAGGATATTTATTTGGGTCACTTCGCTCCGCATAATCATGTTTTTATATTTATATACATTTTTTTTTCTTTATACCTTACGTTTAGCGTTTTTTTTATGCGACTTTATTTGTTGTCTTGACTGTCAGACCACAACGTACAAGTAAGGGTTCACCGTATTCACTGTACAATACACAAATGCAACAAGTAGTTAATAAATAAATAAATATAAAGCCCATTTAATGTTCCCACGGCTGGGACTGGAGGCCATGGAGTAAGTGAAGACCATTTTTATCCGCCATACAATCTAACTACCAGTGGTTAACAAGTACTGGCGACACTATTTTAAAGCTTCTCATTCAACTCTATGGCAACACTGATCTTTTCATACTTTTTTTTTATCTTCATACTGTGAACTTTTATTTCTACATGAACAAAGTACACGTAGCCATATCTTACTTAGCACAATGTCTTGAAATTTCACTAATTAAATATATATATACATGTGTATATATATATATATGTATACATGAAGATAACTTAAGTTTAGTAGTGTGGTTGTATGCGGATTACCGAGTTCGTGAACCTGACAGCAATATTAACACGGGGGCAAGGTGGGGGGTGTGTAGGGGAGAGGGCGGGTGGGAGTACTAGTGTATTTCTATTATGTGTTCATCACAATGAAGTTCCGGTACAATGCGGACGTTCTAAAAATAAAAAAAAATCATTTAGACTTTAAACTGTTTAATATTTTTACTAACAAACATTTACTTAACTGTTTTTATGTAAATATAACTGATAACTTTTACCGTACGGTAGTAAGTATTTTTTTTAACTCACTGGTTAAGCCCGGAGTAACTCTATTTATTTTGAACTATATCCGGTGGAACTATGAGCCGGCCGCCATCTTCTTTTTGTACGTTATTAGACTTTGGGACTCTCGATGTTTATATAAATTTTGATAAAATTATATATTCTAATATTTAAAGTGAATATTTATTTATGTAAATAATCATGCATGTGTGGGTAAAATTCAAAATTAAGCAATAAAATGTACGTTGGTTCCGGTTACGTTCACGTTTCCGGTCCAACTGATAAATAGGGTTATTCCAACAACGGTGACTGTAACTGTTAGATGATATGTAAGTTGAGGTAAAATATTTTTTTTTACCTCTTACGTGCATTAGTTCTATATTTCTAAGTATTAAGACTAATTAAATAGAAATTTATTTCCTTTTTTTTTCCTAGAATATATACACTATATTGCATTGGAATTATTGTATATTAGTACAAAGTGGCAAATGTTGTGAGAGCTGTATTAGCGACTATATTGTCTATGGAAGGAGTTTTGTTTAAATCACTTTTTTTCGGTTACACCTTTTTATTTTTTTTCGGTGGATTTAAGAGATGAGAATTGTCACACCTGGACCAATGTTATAAGCGTTCGCTACCAAATGTAACCGTCTACTGTTTTTCATGTTGAACCGTGTACTTTAATAGACAAATCTTTTTTTCTCATAAACTTCGCCAATCGGAGTCCGTTGCAGCCCCGCTCCGGGGCGGTGGTGCTGTAGCAAATCGATTTGTTGAAAACCGTGCGGTGGATGAACTTGTTGACATTTTACAATCAGCGTAGTCTAATTTGTAGTGTTTCGGTTTGACAGTTATATGTTTAACTCACGCGGTGCATTCATAGACAAAATGTTTACTTATCATTGTTCTTTTTTTTTTCATTGGTGCGCGGTACGTTCGCCGTCCCGCGGCCTATTTTATTACTGCGTTTAAATGTTTATATATGAGACGGAGCAGTTGAGGAGCTGGACACCGCGGCCGCGAGTTCCGTCGGCGTTGCCTTAATGTGAATGCTGAACGTACGGTTATCGATACAAATAATATTAATATCGATATGTTCGTTTGTTCCTTCACGCCGCTGTTGTTGTGACATTAAGTTTGTTCATACGTTTATCACCGCTACCCTTTTTTTCTCTCCCTCTTTGTTGACTCGTTCGGGGCGCGGGCGCGGGCGCGGCGGATGGAGCGCGTGGGGGCGGGCGCCGCGGCAGTTCTAAGTACCTAAGTTAGCGGTAACATTGAGTAGATATAATTTTTAAAGAGCTATATAAGCATAGAGTAAATTATTGTGTGTGCATTACGTTTGTGACGGCGTACGGAGCGAATGGCATCTGTCCTCTGGTACAATAGATGTGAAACATATTTTAGCGTTTTATACAAAAAGATATCATTCGAGAGTACTATTGTAACAGAAAGTCCACAAATTTATATGCAATTCAGAATTAAATATAAATAATTTAAGACATACCGAGTGTTTTTACTATTTTTGCGTGCTCACCTATTGTTACGTATGGGGTGTATCAAGATATATATGTATATATACACACACACAGAAAAGGCTCCTTATTCACGCTTCCTTCATTCGCGTTTTCACTATTCGCTGAGAAAATTCTACCCAATTCCTATATTCGCGGCTAAAACGTCTTTATCCGCGGATCTAATAAGTACATACATAATAAAAGGATTCCAAAAGGTATCCAACCCAATATCCTTTGTAAATGCCGTCAAATGGACTAATAAAAAAATATATAAATGGTTTTTGTTTTCGCGGCATATTTATAAAACATACCCCGCGAATATTTGATTCATTTATTTATCCTTTATTGTACACCAGTTACAAGATATGGAATACATTATATATATATATATATATATATACATAAATGTACAATACAATAAAGAGATTATACTATATTATATTAGTGGGTAATTGTAGAATGAGGCGGAAGCTGCGCCCGCCGACAATTGGCACAAAGTCGGTGCGATCAATAATCCTGTACGCCATGCTCCTGTTGCCTTGGTCACTGCTGTGATGTTAGAATTGGACCATTCCGTGGACCCGCTTTTAGACGTCGTCCGCGGCTGAATTATGTGGTCAAAACCAGATAAAATGCCTAAACCAGTCGAAAACAATTAATCTTAAACTAAAGTAAGTCCTCGTCGCCAATGTTGTGTACGCAGGTAGGGATCGGTTGAAACATTTATCGTGCCAATTGTCTCTTGGCGCAGCCTCCGCTAATTCTACAATTACCCACTAATACAATAATTAATTATCTCGACATACCCCATACATAACACCTATATACCATCATCAGCCGATAGAAGTCCACTGGTCATAGGTCTCCTCCAAAGATCTCCAGATAACCCAGTGTTTCCCAACCTTTTCTAAGCCATGTCTCATTGTAGCAATTTTCAAAGCTTTATGTCCCCGTTATAAATTTCAAAACATCATTTTTTTTTTCTTTTAATTAATATAAATGAAAAGTTTTATAAGAAAATATTGTAACTATGTCTTAGAAAGAATTTATAATTAATTAATTAAATCATCGCGAAGGGGTTAAGTCGTCTCGGTCAATTTTCAAATTGCCTCCTTCAATTATCAATATGCCCCCTTCAACTATCAATATGCCCCTCTTCAACTATCAACATGCCCCCTTCAACTATCAACATGCCCCCTTCAGCTATCAACATGTCCCTTTCAACTATCAACATGCCCCTTTCAACTACCAACATGTCCCGTTCAACTTTCAACATGTCCCCTTCAACTATCAACATGCCCCTTCAACTATCGACATGTCCCCTTCAACTATCAACATGCCCCCTTCAACTATCAACATGCCCCCTTCAACTATCAACATGCCCCCTTCAACTATCAACATGCCACCTTCAGCTATCAACATGTCCCCTTCAACTATCAACATGCCCCTTCAACTATCAACATGGCCCCTTCAGCTATCAACATGGCCCCTTCAGCTATCAACATGTCCCCTTCAACTATCAACATGCCCCTTCAACTATCAACATATCCCCTTCAACTATCAACATGCCCCTTCAACTATCAACATGCCCCCTTCAGCTATCAACATGTCCCTTTCAACTATCAACATGTCCCCTTCAACTATCAACATGCCCCCTTCAGCTATCAACATGTCCCTTTCAACTATCAACATGTCCCCTTCAACTATCAACATGCCCCTTCAACTATCAACATGTCCCCTTCAACTATCAACATGCCCCCTTCAACTATCAACATGCCCCTTCAACTATCAACATACCCCCTTGAATAACAACATGTCCCCTTCAACTATCAACATACCCCCTTGAATAACAACATGTCCCCTTCAACTATCAACATGCCCCCTTCAACTATCAACATGCCCCCTTCAACTATCAACATGCCCCTTCA
This sequence comes from Ornithoptera alexandrae, assembly GCA_029030555.1. NCBI lineage: Eukaryota > Metazoa > Arthropoda > Insecta > Lepidoptera > Papilionidae > Ornithoptera > Ornithoptera alexandrae. Next base: position 10,283,430 of record JARDVY010000034.1, read on the forward strand.
ACTATTAACATGTCCCCTTCAACTATCAAGTTGCCCCCCTGTGGAGCGTAAGCCCCACGTTGGGAAACACCGACATAACCTGTATATACGTGTTAGAAATTTTCGTTTCAAAATTCGATTGCAGGTGTTGTGGCGTGCCGTGTATCCAGCACCAGAGGAGCACCGTCGCGACGCCGCCGTGGGCAGACGTACTTTGTTATTGCGTCCTCCTCTCGCCAGACACTCGAAGACGTACGAACAAACGACCGAATCTGATGTTTATATTTATAAACAAATGTAGTTATTACTTTGTTTAATCATACAATAAGTTGAAGGAGACCAGATCGCGATGTCGTGTCGTGCTTTCATAACTTTAAAGATGGGGTGTCATGAAGTAGACATCACTTAGATTCCTACGACAGTTGTGGAATGTCAATTTTCTTTCATCATTGTAGTGATTTTTAAGAGAATACATAGGTACTGTTTGAGGCACAAGTGATTTATTTACAAGAATAAAACGACTAAGCTCTAAAGTCTCATTACTTGGCGTTATGACCAGAGCCTGAACAGCGTCGTCAACGCCTAAACCATATGTAATATCCTACACTATGCCGACATCTGCTTTCTGGATGCGGTTGAACTTTAGCGCCTGCAAAAACTTTACTAGTTGTATAGTAGTGGTGGTCTAAGTAGGTTATCACCGTTACTACCATTGCAGCGGACTAACAGAAGTGTGCAAACATTACCGGGTTCCGGTTTGAAGAGCGCTGTAACTAATGAAATTACTGCGGTAAAGAGATTTAACATTTTTATGCTCGAGACGTGGAGCGCAATGTGGTGCTGTGTGTGTTATCCTAACTAGCGCTACGTTATGTGCGGACGTATCACCATCAGGAGTAGGTCCTGCCCATCTCGTTGCGTAATTAAAAAAATCTGCGTTCGCTATTTTTGGACAAAAAAGTTATGACCACATTTCTATGTATTAGAAGCAGCTCAAGAGGCTCCTGATACGTCTTCATAGGAATACCTGCGTTCTATTTTTCTGCACATCTTACATACACTTTCATATAAAGTGGGATTCTACTTTGTTCACTCAACAAGTGTAGATCTCATCTCGAAACAATCCTCAAAATTCCGCCCCATTGTTCCGAATGCTATCCTCATGCCGCTGTACCCGCTGTATGGAATGCGCTTCCTCCTGCAGCGCTCGAGGTTTGTGCAGCGGCACTGTTTCAAAGAACAGTATTTACACAATCTTAACGCTTATAAATTATATGTTTCGTAATCATAATATTCTCAGTGCACCGAATTCACCGTCACTTATAAAATCTACAAAATAAAGGCCTACTGGAAGCAATTCTAAATTGGAATTAGTCACTGGTGGTAGGTCTCATCATAGGGTACATAGTCAATAGGATTTCTTTTATGGAACTATGACGGTATGAGTAAAACTGGTATAATCGTTTTGTACTAGTGACAGGTCATTGTTGCCGAAGCCCACATAGGTAGGTACCACTGCTGCTCTTATTGCAGCCGACAAACAGTAGTGTACGAACAATAATATACACCGGTTTGAAAGGCGTTGTAGCTAGTGTACTTACTAGGGTAATTATAAAATGTGGTGCAGTATATATGATTTTAACTAGCGCCACATTGTTATCTGCAGGCTTATCACTAACCATCAGGTAAACATCCCGCTCGTCTCGTTGCTTCCATGAATAAAATAAAAAGTACTGCCTTTATTTCTATGCGTGTTGTATTTCCTCTATGATTTATTTGTGCATGTGCGACTGATGTTATGCATACATTACTGTCTTCTAGTTTAAAGTCCATGTTTATGGAAGTTACTAAATTAACAAAGTTAAACAATAGGGAACCTCGGCATGGTCCTCGATAATTACAGAAACTACGCCTTTCTAAGCGGAACACAGTAACGTTTGCACACTACTATTAGGCAGTACAAACAGGAGCGGCAGTCGGGTCTCTATTGTCGGAAATGGTATGGTACTTTTTTGGTCTCGGGGGGTGGGGGGGGGGGAGAATCTTCGTAAGATATCCTGCATCTGGAGGGAAGTCAAGGTTATGTGAGATTCTTACTCACTAAAACTCCCTCCGTGGTTTGCATCAGTGCAGTCGGAGAGGCTCCGCAATCACTTATAGAATGCACCGGCGCCTCTCTATACTTTGATTGAACATGTCTCTGAGGAGGGGCTTAATCCTTCTAGGCTGTCTCGCATAGGTTCGCTTGTTGGGCGATAAGGGCCCCCACTCTCAAGGCCCACGAGACTCCTAGACCCTTTTAGTCGCCTTTTACGACAGGCAAGAGTTACCTTAGTCCTATTGTCACTACCCCGTGACTACAGAGCTGAAACCGTCTAGTATCGAGATATAGATAGAGATTTACTACCAGTAAAGTCTTACCTTTACCTGATGGAAAATGATCATTGATGCCCATAGATAATTGTAACACCGTAGGGTTCGCGGCCTTTATGGAAATAAATTTTCGTCCCCATTACTTAAAGACATAGCCAGTCTGATGTATTTAACATAAAGTCATAATTTGTATCTTTGTGTTGACTTGTCTGTTTATGTATGAGTAATTTATATTTTTATATGTTTATGTTATTTATGCTATTATTACGCATTCCATCAAAATTTGTTTCGCATGGTTTAACGGCAGACGATGTCTCTGTATCATGAATGAAAAAGTAAATAAATAAATACACTTTTAAAATACAATATAATATCATATTTTTTGAGAGGTGTATAAAATAAAAACTTATTTTTATAACTAGTTATAGTTAAAATCTCTACCATCAAGCAAGTATCCCATTTTAAAAATATTCATTGGTGGCAGTTAACGTTATTCGACACCAAAAGTAAGTACGTCTTATGAATATCTGCGTACATTCATATAATAGCGAATTCCAGACTCCACAAAAAACTATGAAATTAATCAGTAATAAAAATAATAATGGGCGTCATTGAAAAGAAAATAAAACGCCGTACAAGTATTTACTTTATTTATTATACAGATACAATTTGGGCCTAATATTCATCCTACCACTCAAAGGCATTTTGTGTTACAATTTCGCTATTCACTATCCGTTTATATTTCACGTGTAAATATTCGTTTTGTTTAATCGAACTTCTAAAAAACATCTATTCGTAGCCATTTCAATATTAAAACATATAAATAACCTACAGTCATGAATCAAACAATAAAGGGTTGTATTTATAATGACGTTCCCTGTAAAATCGCGGCGTAACCTCGACGACTGCTCTATTGCGCGGCTTATTTGCCATTTTATTATCTGTACAAATATAAACGTTAAGAAAAAATCAATCCAATGAAAAAAAAATTAAAACAAGGAAAAAATTAATGAACTTAATTTATTTTATTTCGTTCATATTCATTTTTTAAATTTAATCAAATAAATGTTACTGACTTAATAGAAGCAGTAAAGTCATACTTTTGACTGGTTTAAAAAAATATATAATTTTTTAAATATAAACGGGAGAAGTGATCAGTGTCGTCGGGCGCTTCGGAGATATGTTCAATAAATTATGTTTTCAGTTTGCTCGATGATTAAACAAACTCCGATGAAAAAAAAATTGTGATCTGCTATTTGTACATGTATTTGTATTGTACTAGTCCCGTAAGACAAGCGATATTGTCATCCTTCGCGATACCACTGCACACATAAATTATCTATTAGAAAGAGATTCCAATCAAAACATAGCTTTAAATACAGTTAACTACAACAAAAACTTTCTATACATATATATTTTTACTTTTATCTACTTTAATAATATCTCTGTAATATATAATTTAAGTATATATATATAGATTTATAAAACATCAATTACTTTGTTATTATTTATTTTTGTTTATATAACAGCGATTATATAAATATATTACCAACGCATAGGCGAAAGGCATTGACTATATAGAAGTAAACTATGCTTATACATTAATAAATAGATATTTCCACACTACTTCTGATTAAATTGATAAATATCTGTATTATGTTTTTTTTTTAATAAAATTTATTTCAATTTGCGTTATTCCGTTAGGTTAATCTAGATTTACTATAAAACTGTTCGCTGAAATTTTGTCCGGTGATCAAGGCTCTCAAATAGTTTTAAAGGGTAAATATGAAAAGGGTTAGAAACTTGATATGCCATTGATATTTAAATTTTATAACATTTCATATAAATATTTTATGAAGACGTATACTTTGTATAGTGATCGGTTTTGGTCTATATAGTTTTCAAAAAAATTTAAACAATATAAAAAAACGTTTGCTTTCCGTTGAAAACCATTCGAGATAGAAAAGTGAAAATTAGAAAAACAATAATCAGTCTTATCGCGAACCAAGTTCGATTGGATACCATGCCAAGAGTCAGAGGGAAGAATCCATGTTTCTCTCTTCAAATCGAGTGACGGGGACGGTAGCATAATGTTAGCAATTTTTTTTTAAATGACAGAGTAATGACTTTTAAATATATCTACTTTATAACAGAAAAAAAATGTTATTCGTATCGTGCTGTTAATTTATATCAACTGGGAAAGTAGTAAATTATAAAAATTAGTAATTTACTTGTTTTCTGAACAAAACCGGTACAGTTGTTGTTTCTCTGCGACATGATGTATAACTTTTGAAATTACATATATTTTTTTAAAAACATCGCTAATTTTTGATTATTGTAATAATTTAGTAATCTACATGGTTTACATATATAAAGTTGTTTTTCCATTCCGATTGTGAAATAGTGGTTAAAAATTTATTCCCAAGAAAAAAAGCTATGCCGAGCTCAATCCAGTTTGCGTTTTGTCTATGACTTTAAAAAGGAAGCAATGTGACAAGAATATTTTTTACATACAAGTTCTATAAATGTGACAAATAACAGGTTCCTATTATTTTTTTTGTTTTTTTTTTTTTTGACATTTAACAGGATATCTTGACAGTTATTTTATGTTTTCACTAAAAGATAAAATATTTTAAGTTAAGAGTAATGTTGTATTTGTAACAAACATAGACAAAAGATGATTATTTTTCAATTTAATGGAGGCGGATATCCCTTGCGTGCACGGGCGTGGTGTCCTCGGGGCTGGGGCTGTCGTCCTGGTGAGGGCGAATCTGCACCACCGAGCGGCGCTGGTCGTAGTGGTCGCGCATCACCAGTCCCCCCACTCCATACCCCGGGCCAGTGGAGCCGCTCAGCCGCATCTTCTCCGGATCCTCGTCCAGCTTCATCGATGAAAACACTGTGCTGAGGTTCAGTTGCGGGATGTCATAGAACACGGTCAGCGTCAGCATCAGGAACGTCAGCCCGACGATGAGGTATACTGCAGTATCGCAAAAGTACTTGGAATTAGTTTATTATTTTAATTAAGCGAAAAGTACCCTTAAAAAAATTTAAATAACTCATGAGTTCATCATCATCATTATCAGCCGACAAACGTCCACTGCTGGACATAGGTCTCCCCCAAAAATCTGCACATCGATCGATCTTGTGCGATCCGCATCCAACTGCTTCCCGCAACCTTCACCAGATCGTCGGACCACCTGCCAACACTACGTCTTCCGGTCGCCATTCGAGGACCTTGGTACCCCATCAGCTGTCAGTCCTTCGAGCGATGTGTCCTGCCGATTACATAAATATTATAATACAAAAGATTTAAATTATCTCATTAGACGGTACGTACTAGTGGTGGCCACTTTGTACAGAGGCCGGTAGGCTTGGTCGGGGGAGTCGCCGGGGATGTAGTCGCCGAGGCCGATAGTGGTCAGCGAGATGAAGCAGTAGTACAGCGAGTCCAGGAAGTCCCACTCGGGCTCCAGTGTGGCGAACACCGCCGCCGGGACGAGGATGAAGAAGACGACGAAAATCGTCACTGGAACGCAAGTTTAATTTATTACTTAAGTACACAGTAAGAGGTCCCCGCCACAACAACTCACGGGATCCAACACCAACATCTACTCACCAGCTCGTGGTGCACCCTGGTAACCAACAAACGAGGCTCTGGCTCCCACCAACCCGCATTGGACCAGCGTGGTGGGAAAGGCCCAAATCCATATGAATATTTACTCGATCGATGTGGGAATCATTGGAAGGGGAGGGCCTATGTCCAGCGGTGGACATTTATTAATATGATTATAATATTAATAATGATGATGATATAGTTGTTAAAGTTTTCAGGAGTTAGTTTTAATGCCTTTTAACTACCTTTATCTGATAAAGCTTATTGTCGTCATTTACGTCATTATTACTTTCATTTCATTTTTTTTTTATTTATTTATTTCCAACTTTCCCTGAGATCAATGTTCAGGGAATATATACTTTATCCTATTACATCATTTAATAATTTTTTTTTACATTATGTCTTTACTTATGTTATCTTCATCGTCATCGTCAGCCGATAGACGTCCACTGCTGGACATAGGCCTCCTCCAAAAGATCTCCACGTACAGCCAGCATGACCTCCGGTACCGCTGGGCACTAAGGGCTGTCGTTTGTAGAGGTTCATATGAGGGGACTTGGGCCATTTCCCACCACGTTGGCCCAATACGGGTTGGCGGGAGCCGGCCACAATATTTTTGCGTACATATGTATTAAGTAATATTTACTTATCCTTATTCCTATTGTTTACTATCTTACTTATAAACAGTATTTTATAAAGCTACTATTCTTTTCAATTTAAAGGGAAGTAAGCCCCCAGTAAGAATTTAACCAGATCAGTTATGGAGGGTACAGTAATAAATATATTGGGACACTACTCATTAAATAGTAAAATGGAAAATGAATAAATGATAATAAGGATATAAACTAATGTTGCCAGATAAAAGTCAAAAAGTCATGGTTGAGGAATATCAGGGAATGGACTGAGGCGTCCGACCACGCTGATCGCCCACCTTCATTAGTTGGAGAGGCGCTTTAAGAAGAAACCAATTAAAAAAAAAAGAAATTGCATTTGATACTAACCGATGATTACGAGGTGGACGAGTCGTATGGTGAAGGGTCGGTAGAGGTGGCCCAGAGCTGCGTTGAGGGACCGTAGGAGCGCGGTGGCAGGCAGCAGCAGGCGCTCCACCAGCGCCGACAGTAGCACCAGTGTCAACGGGATGCCCAGTAACGCGTACACCATGCAGAACAGCTTACCCGGTTTCGACAGTGGTGTCACGTGGCCGTAACCTGAAGGAAAGTGACGAGTGAAGACCATAGCCAGTCATTTTTGCCATATTTGAAGTAGACACTACATTGGGGTCGTTGCATTGAGACATAAGATGTCCAGTCTCGTCCTGGGACAACGAGACTGGACATCTTATGTCATCTTATGTGTAAGTATGTCATCTTATGTGTAAAATATCTGGATATTTTACTAGCTACCAACGTCTTTCAAACCGGAACACAGTACAGTTCCTCGGCTGCGATAAAGGCTGTGGTGGTACCTAGATGGTCTGCTGACGGAGACCTACCACCAGTGACACAATTTATTACTTAGCTGTTTGTATAGTACACACCGATTGTAGTGACCACGGTCGAGGAGAAGAATAAAGACTGTCCGAAGCTCCAGTTGGGTCCGCTGGTGACGTTCCTGGAGGCGGATACACCGCGGTTGCTGGCTTTTATCACCTCCTCAAGCAACGCCTCCAGGTCGTCATCTGTAATTGAATATTGTGATTAACATCCTACTTTAAATCACCACCTAAATTTAAGTGATACACCCGCCAATAACAAAAGGCGCTAGTTAGGGTATTATACACTGCACCAAATTGCACTCGTCGCCTGAGACATAACATTTTGAGTCGAATCTCGTTACTCTAGTAATTTCACTAGTTACAGTGCCCTTCAAACCGAATTACAGTGTTTGCACAGTACTGTACGTCGGTTGCAATAGGCGCTATCAACCATCATCAATCAACTAACTAGACTCTGGCACCCACCAACGCGCATTGGGCCAGCGTGGTGAGAAATGGCCCAAATCTCCCCACATGAACCCCTACAAACGATAGCCCCTAATGCCCGCGCGGTACCAAAGGCCACGCTGACTGTGTTGACCGACCAGTCTGTTAGACTGGTGAAGGTCGCGCTAAGACCTTGGATGGAGGCAGCGCAAGACTGATCGATGTGGAGATCTTTCGGGAAGGCCTATGTCAAGCAGTGCACGTCTGTAGGCCGATGATGATGATTTAATTCGGGAACGGCAATGAATTTGGTGACTTTGTTGTATTTAACGCAGCGCCGACGAGAGCCGGCGACCCTCAGGTAAGAAAACCCATAAAATACTGAGCTGATCATCAATTCGAAAGATATTTGGACCATTACTGGGCATTGCCCACTTGACAGATAAAGGTCTACTGCTGGACATAGGCCTTTCCCAAAGATCTCCACGTTCGTAGGATATGGAAGGATTTAGGCCAATTCCCACCACGCTGGCCCAGTGCGGGTTGGCGGGAGCCTGAGCCTCGTTTGACGATTAGCTGAGTGCACTACAATGAGGTTAGCATTTTTTTTTGTTTTACGTGGGGGTAATGCCTGCGCATAATTGCCCTCGCGGGGGGAAAGACAGGTTATGACAAACTCGCACTGTTAAAAACCCCCACGATGTTTTACCTCGTCGCTTTATGGCAAGGTCACGGGAACGCTCTCGCACACTTTCGCGACCCCGCCAGCGCCGGTTGCACCATGCAGCTCCACCTTGGGAGAGAAGGACCCCCCTTTCCACCTCCGCCAGGGCACGCCAGAACAGACAGCGCACTATTCTCTCGGCCTCTTACAGTCACCTGGGCAACGGATCCCTCCAAATCTGTAATCCAGAGGCCATGGCACCCCAGAGGGAAAACTCTCCTGATTCCCTGTGGTGGATCTGGTCTTGGGTTTTGTCGCCAACCGTTGTATAGCCGCGGAGGATACGGAGAGCGGCGGAACGCAATACCGACACTACTCTTGCCCCACAGCTCCACCGCCACAGCATCAGCGGTGCGGCACCGCTTAGTCGCGGAGGGTAGGCAGACCGGCGCATCGCAATACCGACACTGTTCTCCTTCCGCGACTCCACCTCAGCTGCAAAGGGCAGTACAAACCTGCCCCTGCAGCCTACCGGCACACAACCGAGGCGGTAGGCCTCTATTGTCGGATACCGTCTAGGCACCACCGCAGCGCTATTTCCGCCGCCAAACGACAGTATGCATACATTACTGTGTTCCCATTCAAAGGTTGTGTAATTAGTGGGATAACGAGACTCGACATCTTATGTATCAAAGCGACTAACACAATATCTTCTTAACTAGATTCATCACCTCTGTAATTTTACCAGAGAGTTCCCTGATTCGATTTCGTTGTAGAGCTGTATTCAGAGAGTAAATTACCACCAGCATATTGTAAATCCGCAGCCATATCAGCAACGCTGTTCCGACTGTCGATATATGAGAGCTGGAGTATGCGGAACCACAACCATGTTACGGTCAAATGTTAGCCAATCATAGAAAAGAGATGTAAGGATAAATGTTCCTGATGCGTCATCATATGACGCTAGCTGTTCCCCACCAGCTTTGATGGCTGTGCAACTCCCTTTTGACTATGCCCGGCTAATAGAATATTCTTATCAAATTCCAAATCTGTAGGCCTGATGATATCGTGATGATTGCCAAGGATATCGTGATGATCTCTACATAAGTGGAAATCTCTTACATATATTTATAGAAGATATTGTGTAGATGCTGCGTCCGATATAATCAAAGATTAGATTTTCCGTTCGCACACTTCTAAGGATATTTCTAGGATTATGTACTCGTAATATACTTGTGTGAGTAAATTGAATGGATTAAGGAGCGGAGGGTGGCCTGGATTGAATCATCTCGGCTGGATGAAACGGCGTCGGGAGATCTTAGTTATTCGCGACGTCTATGACTCGAACGAGTACAGGGGTATAAAGGGTCCTGCACAACAACTCACGGGACCCAGACCAACCATACCTACTCGTGAAGTACCCTGCTAATCAACAAATGGAGCACTGGCTCTCACCAACACGCATTGGGCCAGCGTAGTGGAAAATGGCCCAAGTCCCCCCATATGAACTGTTACAAACCACGGTTTGCGTGGTGCACGGCGATGCGAGCAGCGCAGGATCGATCGTTATGGAGATTATTTTTGGGAGAGGGCTATGTGCAACAATGGATGTCTGTCGGCTGATAGTGATGATGAATTTTTCAATGGAATAAGAGTTTCTAAAATATATTTAACTTTATTTATATATATTGTTAATTCAATATATCATTGTCGTCATCATAATCATCAACATTATCATCAGCCGATAGACATCCACTGCTGGACATAGGCCTCTCCCAAAGATCTCCATATCGATCGGTCCTAAGCTGCCCGCATCACTGGATACAAAGGGCCATCGTTTGTAGAGTGGCCCAATGTGGGTTGGTGGGCAACATAACCTGTCTTTGCCCCAGCGAGGGCAGGTATGCGCAGGCATTTCCCTCACGTAAAAAAAAAAGTAAAAATAGTCCCATGAGTTGTTGTGCATCCTAACAGCTTATATTAACAACACTATTAAAAAAATTACATAAACATGTAGCAGCGCTCTAGTTCAAACTTTCGCGCGCAAACTAGTCGCTGCCGGCGCCGGCGCAATGGCCGCCGACCAATGGCGTGAGCCCGGCGCGCTGAGTTACTCACGTCGGCGCGTGCGACGGATTATCACGACACGAACTACCGCTGTTCCGATAAGTCTTCGTATAACATCCTGTGTATGTAACTAAGTTGTTGAACTTAGTTACATACGCGGTATATCACTCAACAGTGATACACCGTGTACTGTATTGATATTTGTAATATAGACCATTACCCCAACTACCGCTGTTTCCATAAACACTACAGTCATTATTAATTGTAGTAATTTTAATAATGATTGTCATCGACTATGACTCGGAAGATAAATAGGACGTGCCTTAGAAGTACTGGTGGGAGTAAATCAGAGGACTATGAGATATCCATCAATTAAAACTCCTTCAGTGATCCTTATGAAGTACGTTGAGAGGAATTTCATATCTAAGGCTTCATTGTATTTTTGTGTACATCAACCAAAGGAAAAGCAAGTCTCTATGAACGGAAACCAAACAAGCACTAAACCTTGGTTGGTTTCTGTCCAACATCTGATCTTTATATTTGCATTACTAGGTTCCACCCTTAAGGTCTGAATACCGTTTCAGTAGTTTTTAGAGGTTTCTTTTTCTTAGTCTGTATCATTCTTGTTAGAGTGATCATGGTCATCGCTTTAGATGTTGGTCCCAACCTTAACAACACGTCGCCATTCTTCTTCGATGGCTGCTTTCCTAGTGCACTCATATAGTGGCAAACATGTTGATCCATTTATTTCAGATTTTAACTGGTCAGTCCATCTCATAGGCGTTCTTCCTCGTGGCCTGGTACCCTGAACTTTTCCCTGCACCACCAGTTACTCAATAGCTACTTCCCCTCGGCGGCATACGTGGCCAAAAAAGATGAGGATACGAGACTGCACCAAAGATGATAAACACTGCTTGATGCCGTGTTCTCAAAGTAGACTCGTTGGTACGAAATTCAATTAGAGGTTTACCTTAATAATTGTTTTTACTGGTCCAAGGGCTGGCTGACAGTGCGTACCTGGATGTTATTACGCAAGAGAGATTTGTTACAAAAAAATGATTAATTTATGCCGTATGATATAAATCATATCTTATTAATGAGAATTGTATAATGTTCAATTAATTATAATATAACTGGAAAATATAGATTTATTACCAGGTTAGGTTAGATTAGGTTATATAAGATGTCTATAACATAATGGAGACTATTAAATTTTCATATAGCTTAAGGTACATATTTGATTATTAAATTTATTTGGACTCTGATATAAAAAGTTGTTGATCCCTCCTCGCTTGGCTGGCAGTAATACCTCCTGAACTACCTTTAGAGAAGGAATTTTGTAAAATCTATTCATAACTGACCTCTGAATGGCAGAAACAAAATCTCTACCAAATTTTGAATGTTCATGTCTAATAGTTTCGGATGTCTCGTGATGAGCGAATATATCTCTGAATATCTTATATGTAAAGGGTGAAAGGTAATAGGTGTAAAAGATGTGGAGGGGCTAAAGTATAGCTCCTATCCTATCTATCTACGAGTATGTATGGAATACCTCATACAAAAACAATGCTTCTGAGGTTATTCATTTTTTACATATTTTTCGATAAATTCCCTATTTTGTAGGAAAATATTCGATGATTATATTTCTTATTTATTTCTACACAAATTTTAATGTAATTATTATTGTTTAGTCATTTTTTTATTAAAATAAATTAATAACCAATACTTAGAGGCTAAAAGTTTTAAATTAGGTTCTTTGAATGTCGTGACAGTAACAAATAAGGCGCCATATTTATATTTTTATTTAATCTTAAAATAAAATATTATTTATAAAAAATACCTTTAAAGCACATAAGTACCTGACTTAAATACCTATCCGACAAGATATAAGAAAGTAGATACAAGTTTCTAAAATTTAGAAAAAAAATACTTGTAATAAAACCAAGTACCATGGAATATCAAACTGGAGAGACCCATAAAAGTAGACGCCGCGCCGGCCCTTAATTTGACCCTTTTGTTTTTGTTGTAACACGTGCGAGCTTGTTGTTGTCGTTTGAGATATTGAGTTCATTGTCAAGCATGTACAATGTCCTATTTAGGTAATGAGTCAGTACGACAGTTAAAACTTAACTACTATCGTGGGCGGACGTACATTACGGTCGTCTTCGGGAATTTATTGAAAAATATGTAAAAAATAATAACCTCAGAAGTATTGCTTTTGTATGGGTTATTCTATACATACTCGTATATAGATAGGATACGAGCTATACTTTAGTCCCTCCACATCTTTTACACCTATTACCTTTTACCCTGTATAATCTATTCGTTTATCCCGAGTATCAGTAACAGGTTTTTATCTATTATTACGCGACAGACGTCCACTACTGGCATAGGTCTATCCCAAAGATCTCCACATACAGTCAGCATGACCTCCGGTACCGCAGGGTACTAGGGACTGCCGTACATAGATAGGAATTCATATGGGGAGATTTGAGTAAGTTCCCACCACGCTGGCTCAATGCGGGTTGGCGGGAGCCAGAGCCTCGTATGTTGATTAGAAGGGTGCACCACTAGTAGGTGAGGTTGGCTTGGGTCCCGTGAGTTATTGTGCGAAACACCTTACACCCCAGTAACAGGTTTATTATGTGTAAATAAATTTACAAGTGCAACAACATATAAATGTATGTGCATATATATTATTATAATCTTACGGAATTATTTAATAGGCCCATATACATTTTATATCAATAAAAATATATCATCTAGGTAGATTAAAAATCGAATCAGTATGCTGTTCATCCAGGGTTCCGTATTTACATATGATTATATATTATATTAAAAATTACCTATCCCCGCTCGCTTTGCTGGACCGAATATAGTATTACATGTGAAATATCAGTTTTCAAACAATCCACAGCCAGGCATAGGATGTTGTGTGCATTAAATACAGTAGTGATATCGCATAGAAACAATATTCAATAGTTATACTATATAGTTAAGATGATATACACTACAACATCGTGCTCGTCGCTTTGAGGCATAAGATGTTAAGTCTTACCTCAGACATATCACTAGCTGTAGCGCCCTTCGAACCATAACACAGTAGTGTTAGGCGGCAGAAATAGTAGCTCCGATGATAATTACATGGACGGTCACGGACAGATATGAAGGTGAACTAGTTAAATTGATAACAACTCCCACGCAGTTCATGTACACGTTTCACTATACGTTAGGGATCTCTAAGAAGGATATTGTCAAGGTCATGAGACCATGTCGGGCGACTCTGATGAACACGATTAAAACAAGTTCCCACATTGTTTATTCTGCTAAAAATATCTAAAATTTATTTTTAGAAATCTTCCACTGTGTGCTCTTCGACACATGGACCGAACCAGTTCAATCTCAAGAAAATTTATTGAAGCAAAAAAAACTATACTTCTTTCTATGTTACGTTGTAATGAAAAAAAAAATGTGTTTTATTAAAGTAAAACAAGGCAGATAAAAATTTTTGGGTTTTTATAATCAACGTTTAATTTATTCACTAGAGATACAAGGAATTTGTAAAGTAATCACATGTATTCATTCGTCAACAGTAGAAAAGTTCATTAAAAAAATATGTTTGTTCTCGTGTTCGCATACGAGAAGTTTCCTTTGTAACGAGTCAAATGTAAGTTAGAAAGGCTTTTATTTTTAACGACAGCCTCACGTGAAGCGAGAGGACATTTCGTGTGTTATTACTTAAGAGCACTCCGGCGCGAGGATCCCTCGTTTTCACGTGTAAAGTTATCGGCAGCTTTCAACGTAAAATCCTTTTGTCTGCGGATTAAATTCGGCTGTTTAAGCACTATATATATATATATATATATATATATTACATTACATTTGATAAGCTACTAATCCTTCTGCCCCGTAGTCTAAGGCTATTAAGAATAGGACTAAGGTAAGCTCAGTCTGTAGTAGATGGAGACTATCTGCGACGACGACGTGGGTCTTCATTGCCCACGAAGCGGGTCTGAGATGGACGACTAAGACAAGGTGGTGATGTATTTGTCTTAGAAATGCAATGGTGCCGAGGAGGATTACAGCCCTCTCTGGGATGTGCTTTAAGGCGTAGTGCAGGGAGGCACTGGTACGCTCCGTAAGAGATCTCGTGGCCCTTTACAATGCGCCGGAGATAACTCTATCGCGTGGGCTGTAGTGAATACTAATCTCACATAACCTTGACTTCCTGCTAGAAGCAAGTTACTAAGAATGTTCCACGAGTATACTAAAATAGAAAAAAATATCTAATTTCAATAGAGATGCTCAGGTAATACCATCAGCTTGGGATCCCATTATAAATAAAATTAAATCAAACATTAAGGCTATCACTATTATGAATATTCTGCGTTGATCGGACAATAAACTGTAAATAAAAAGCTGCAAGTACTCCGTGATGAATTTGACATCAGATCTCTTTCAGCTCAGCTCAGTCCATGACTTCCGTAAACAACTCGAAACGTTGGGATAATTTTTAAAATAAACGCTAATAAATCCGTAAAGTTTATAGAAATAAAAATAATAAATTACTTGTTACAATATATTTATTACCGGGGGTGAGTAATAATTTGTCGGTTAATAGAGCTCTGGTCGATATCGCAATTAAACAACAGTGTTTCGTGATTTATACACAATAGCGATCAATAACAAACGTCGATCAATCAATGCGTCGCAGTCGGTGTGGCTGCGCGCCCCCGTGCGGGGGGTGTTGGCTCGATACCCCGCTGGCCTTTGCCCCGGCGACGACCGATTTGTTGCCATCTTACGTCAAACTGACATAACATCACAAAATGGCGGGTAATTACGGTGTAGAAATTTCCACGGGCGTGAGCGTCGTTAGGAAACATAATGATAATTACATCATTTTATTTCGCGGGATGTACTGCACAATTTACGAGATGCAAGCAAATTTGACCTGCTCGTGGTGCACCCTGATAATCAACAAACGAGGCTCTGGCTCCCACCAACCCGCATTGGGCCAGCGTGGTGGGAAATGGCCCAAATGTCCCATATACCGGCGGTACCGGAGGCCATGCTAACTGTAAGGTCGCGAGAAACCGCTGGATGCGAGCAGCGCAGGATCGATCGATGTGGCGATCTTTGGTGAACGCCTAAGTCCAGCAGTGGACGTTTATAGACTGATAATGATTCCCTGTTAGTTCAGATTGTTGTCAATTTTTTCTGCTGTGAGTCTCTGCCGGAGACCATCTAGGTTAGTACTAGTGCAGCACAACGTGTTGCAGTGTATATCATCTAAGCTTATTCTACCTGGTTATTACTGGCCGTATCACTATTACGTACCTGCCAAGTGTGCTACCCTACTTACATAAATTTTGAAGATGGGTCAGTGCAGGTCGAACATCGAACTATTTTCCGGTCGATGTGCTGCACTCGGGATAGGGTCAAGTGAGCAGAGATATTGCACTAGAGCTGTAAGTCTACAGGCGAGGGATTTCAAACTACTTTGTACTTAATCTCGAGGTGCTACAATCTCCTACTATAAATTCAATATTTGGAAAACTTGCGACTTGCGTGAAGAAACAAGTTTGACCAGTGAAAAATTCTATTACTCTTATCATACTGATACGTATTAGATAAATAAAGCAGAAATTTAATTTATAATGGAAATAATTGCAAGTGGAATATATTGATCTACGAACATGGGCGTAAGAATCGAAGGCAAAGAATTAGAACAGAGGAATCGGATTGTAAACTACTTTACAGC
Source organism: Ornithoptera alexandrae (assembly GCA_029030555.1). NCBI lineage: Eukaryota > Metazoa > Arthropoda > Insecta > Lepidoptera > Papilionidae > Ornithoptera > Ornithoptera alexandrae. The sequence goes on from JARDVY010000034.1 coordinate 10,299,817, forward strand.
TGGTAGGTCTCTTGCTGGAGACCGTCTAGGTAAATACCGCCGCAGCGCCTATTGCAGCCGACACACAGTACTGTGTTCCGGTTTGAAGGGCGCTGTACCTAATGTAGTTACTAGGGTAACGAGACACAACATCTATGTCTCAAGCGACGAGCACAATGTGATGCAGTGTTTATCTTTCTAAGTAGCGCCACGCTGTTATGGACAGGCGTATCACTTTACTATCACGTGAACGTCCCGCTCGTCTTATCGTTTCATATAATAGAAAAAAAATAATAATTTTGGTTAATATTAAAATGATTTATCTAATGCCTAATGGATTAGATATTCTAGCCGCCATATCACGTCTATTATCCAGTTCACCAAATGGACGTGGTGCGCTGTCCGCCAACGCCACGCGTCCGTCCTTTGTCAATATCCATTATCTACATACGTACAAATACAATGGATTCCAATTATTTTTTTTACACAAAGGCTAAAGTCAACCTACCGTACGGATTACATGACTTTATGACTTTAAAATAAAAAGTTTATTGTTTTCCAAAAGTAACAATTATAATTTAAAGCAAACATTTTATATCTTAAAAGTATTTTTTTAGAATTATATTAAATTTTCATAGATTTTAATTATTATTAAATAAATAAAACGTTCAATTATATTTTAAAAAGATATTTCTCCGTGTAGATTTACGTAGAGTCAATTATACGTTTAATAATTTGACCCCTCATTAATTCGTAGATTGGAACGTACGTGTGAGTATCCATTGGCGGAGAGAAATCATTTCGTGACATAAATAATTATTTTTCTTATATATAATAATAATAATTTTGTGATAGATCAGTTAGTAAATGTGGTTTAGCTTTCGGTGAAGGAAAATTTTGTGAGGAAACCAATATTTACTAAGAACAACGAGATTGTGGATATGTGACATCTACCGACATGGTAAGCGTGATAGTGAAATCCCTCGTCTCTCTTAGAAAATATATAGAGGCCCAGCAATGGGAACTTTAAGTGGGTTGCTTAGTCCTAACCGAATCTTTTGTTCATATATTAATAATAAATGTAATACTTTTACTTGTCCACAACATTAGACTGTTCTCAGACTCCCGGTCACTAAGCTGGGTACCCATTTTGGAATGACTTGGATAATAAGGATGTGATACAATGTATCGTCGATGTAAGGTCAAGGTACTTTACTTTTATAGACCTTACATAAGGATTGACGCACAACGCGGCGAGATACAATACGACGCCAAGCTAAGCGATACGTAATATATAGTGCTACTTACATCGGAAATCGATATGTATAATACGATGTAGTGTATTGTATAATCTCTATATGTATATTGTATAGTATCCTATCTTATAATGAGGTGAATATCGAACAGTTATAGGCTTCTTATTGTTTATATATAAATCATGATGTATGCAGTAATGTAACAAAAAACCATATATAAAAATACTTAAACAAAATAAATGCCTCAACTGTGGACATGGCATAGTAAAAACAAAATGGCGTCGCAAAAGCTTTTTTACTTAAATATAAATTCGGTTCAAACTTGTAATGGCGTAAAAAGGTATATGTAATTTAACACATTGCTTTATCGATATCTACACAGAACTGTAATATATATATATATATACATATTCTCATTTCGCTACCAAGTAACGATGAAACGTTTATGGCATCGAGTAGGTGATAAGCAGGTGATGAGAAACCCTCGACGTTCTCCTGCTTTGATATACTAAGCGTACTATATTGATCCACTGGCGGTACGTCCCTGTTGCCGATGAACAGCAGCGTTCAAGCATTACTGTGTTCCGGTTTGAAGGACGTTGTAAGTTATAATATAAATTACAGCGGTAAAGAGATTTAACATCTTATGTTTTAAGGCGACGAGCGCAATATGGTGGTGTTTACTACCCTACCTTGCGCCATATTGTTATAAACAGATAAATCACTTACCATCTGGTGAACATCTCGCTTGTATCGTCATTAATAAAAAACTTAAATCATAAGCTATATCACCTGGCGGTGTGGTGATTTCAGAAATAATAAACGAAACAAAAATATTTGAGCCGATCGTAAATATTTGTCACGCGACTGGGACGACATACCGAGGATAATCAGATCTTCGATGTTATCTCCTCCTTTAATTAAAGATGCGCCGGAGCGATCAGATTATAAGGGAATGATGTGATCGAGTAACCACTAACAGCCAATCCATTAGTGTAATTACATTGCATAAGAATTACTCAACTGCTTGATGATGCTTTAATGATGAGACTCGTGTTTAGTTTTATTTCATACAGAATATTTATTACTTGAAACCTGAATTTAATGTTTTCACGGATTTAGAATATTTTAATAACATTTAAAAGTTCATAAGATATATTGTCAGTCTTACTATGCAATAAAAAGGGACATAAAAAAATACAATGACATTAAAAAAGTTAACTCATTAATAGCTTTGACCTCATTCTGCGTAGATCGGATCGTGAGCAATAATTAAAAAGCTGTTTTCCCGTGTATGACGTGAGATCTACCAGCTGAGTTGTCTCGTGACCATGGTGCAAAGCGGTCGAAACGTCTAGGTAATAAATAATTAGTCTTTTATATTATTTTTTTTAGTATATTAAATAAGTAGTCGCGACTGCGCATGCGCGCTCCGCAACGCGGGAGCCTTCCGACATATATGTTTTTACTTTTTTTTCAAACTTGTCTTTCATGACATAAAATCTTTCCTCCACTATGTCCTTGCTTTTACTTGTGCAATTATTTTATGCCAATCATCGAAAATTGTCGTCAATTTTAAATTACTAGTGATAATCATAATATATATATATATATAAATTTTTATATAAAACCTTTTTTTATTAAAAAAAAATTGTTATTGTATTCTTTATCCTAAACCCTAAATTATTTTTGGTTAATAGCAATAAATGCCACTTGCTATTGTCATCATCATCATTTGGTGTCCTCTACAAACTGAAGTTCGGCGATCAGATTGAGAAAAGTAATTGGTATTAAATAAATACTAGCTATTAAGTCCTTCATTATTATTTTGTATTCATATTGCGACGGGACGAGCGGGACGTTCACTTGATGGTAAGTGATACGCCTGCCCATAACAACGTGGCGGTAGTTAGGATGTTATACACTGCGCCAATGGGTGTAATGGTTCCCGAACAACAACTCACTGGATCCCAGCCAACCTCACCTGCCCGTGGTGCACCCTGCTAATCAACAAACGGGGCTCTGACTACCACCAACTCACATTGGCCCAGCTTGGAGGGAAATGGCCAGCATGGTGGGAAATGGTCCAAATCCCCCCATATAAATCCCTACCTGATCGGTGTGGGAATCTTTGGAGTAGCCCTATATCCAGCAATGGACGACTATCGGCTGAAGATGATGGTGAATTACACTGCACCAAATAGTGCTCGGCACCTTGTGAAATGACGTTGAGTCTCGTTAATATGGTATAAACAGCACTACATTGCACTTGTCGCCTGAGACGTAAGATGATGATTTCCATTACCCTAGCAACAGCGCCCTTCAAACCGAGACATTGTAATGTTTGCACACTGTTTGGTGTCAAAAATGGGAGCTACGGTGGTACCTACCTAAGCGCACCTCCCTGGCAACAGAAACCTACCACGAGTAAATTAGAATCTTAATTTAGGAGCAGGTGAAATTAATAAATTTCATATAATATATTATCTTCGTACTATTTGGTGCATCTGAAAAAGTTTACAATAAGAGCTCTTTCTAATGCCTATCAATATTAATATAAAAGTTATAAAATGAAAAAAGGGTGGTTTTTATATGTTTAAAAGGTTATTAACCAGTGAGGGTATTGACCCGTACTGCAATATATTTAATTTTATTAGGCATTCAATTAACTGTGTTAATGTATTCGGTTACTTTAAGTAAAACTTACAGATACCTTTTAGGGCGGGCAAAGGTAATAATATTACACGGATAAGTTATTTAAGTTTTTTTTTAAATTAATCGATGCGAAAAACGGGACGTTCACCTGATAGCAAATGATACGCCTGCCCATAACAAAGTGATGCTAGTTAGGATGATATACACTGCAGCACGTTGTGCACTTAAGATGTTGAGTTTCGTTACCCTAATAATTTCACTAGCCACAGCGCCCTTCAAACCGGAACGCTAATGTTTGCACGCTATCAGAGGCGGTGCGGTGGTATCTACCTAAACGATCTTCGGCAACAAAGACCTACCACTAGGGACAGTTTCTTGCAACCTTCACCTTGTGCAGGACCATCCAGGACTACCGTCTCTAGGGATGTGCATTCAGTCCTAATTACTTTTGCCGCCGGTTTCATTGAAAGCTTTTTAATCTGTTTCGTTCTATTTAAATTTGGATTGTTTTTGTATTGTGCTCTTATATCGCGTTAAGTTGTTTCAGTGTTCGTGCCTGTATTTGATTTTATTTAAAGAATAACGAATAAACTAAAAATAAAATAAAAACAGTATGGTTTTAATTGGTTAAATTTTATAGGTTTTATTTATGCTAGCTCCTGTCGCCGGAGACTATCTAGGTACACCGCAGCGTCTGTTACAGTCGAAAAACAATACTATGCAAACATTACTGTGTTCCTGTTTAAAGGGCGTTGTCACTTAAGTAATTGCTGGTGTGACGCGACTCAACATGTAATGTCACAAGGTGCCGAGCATTATTTGGTGCAGTGTCATTACCATCATCCGATAGTAGTCCACGGCTAGACACAGGCCTTCCCAAAAGATGCCCACATCGATTAGGTAGGATTCATATGAAAGGATTTCGGCCATTTCCCACCACGCTGGCTCAATGTGGGTTGGTGAGAGCCAGAGTCTCGTTCGTTAATTGACAGGTGAGGTGGGCTTGGATCCTGTGAGTTGTTATACGGTAACCATTACACCCTTTGGTGTAGTGTATAACATCCCAACTAGCGTCACGTTGTTGGAGGCGTATCACTTAACATCAGGTGAACGTCCCGCTCGTCTGGTCGCTTTGTTGAATAAAAAAAAAACTTTTTAAGCTTTGTTACATTGAACTTTGGATCACACCCCAATTTTTTCTATACTGTGATTATATAGTCGTTAACCTTTAGACTTGCCCCTAAGCTGGCGTTTTGAATGTTAATTATTTATTGAACCAGAGTGACTAAAGTTAAGTATTTTTTAAACTAGTATTGGTTTAGGATTTTCATTAGTGATTTTATATAATTCGTTATAAAAATAAGAATTTCTTGTTATAAGAAAATTCATTGTTTCTTTGATATACTAATACGGACATATTAATTATTATTTATAATAACAACAGCCAATTTACATCCCCACTGTTGGGGGTACAGGGCTACCCTCAATATGAGGGCGATGAGCTATAATCACCACGCGGGCCCAATGCGGGTTGATGACTTCACACACACCTTAGAATAAATTCCAATTCATGTGCAGGTTTCTTTCCTCACCATGTTTCCCTTCGCCGTTTGTATTCCGCTGTTGTTACCAAAGTTCACAAATGTACACAACTTAAACATTAAAGTCACCGGCACACGCCGAGATACGAACCCGCGACCGTCGCAATGAAGCCCGCACGCTCTAACCGTTAGGCCAACAAGCTATTATAATAACAAAATGAACTTTTTACTCACATTAGTTCTGGGATAAAGTTTTATAGATTTGATATAATTATACGTTGATAAGTCAATTGTGGGGTGTAAAGGCTCCCTCATAACTCATGGAATCCAAAATCATCAGTTCGTGTTGCAGCCTGCTAATCAACAAACGAGGCTCTTGCTTCCACTGACCCGCATTAGACCAGCGTGGTGGAAATGGTTCAAATCCGCCTGTATGGACCCCTACAAAAGTGGAGACTTTCTGGGGAGGCTCATATCCAGCAGTGGACGTCTATCGGTTGATGATGAAGTCTATTGCATAATAATGTATTCATAATGATTTTTTACTACTGTTTACATCTTTCGACGTTTATTACCAAATAGTAAATAGCGGCCGGTATGGATAGCGCGAAAACATTCAAAGATAAATCATCTGCTATTCATTTAAATCTAATATAAAAATTATTATAATAATGTAAAATTAAATGATTTCATTACTATTGTTCCATATTTATAAATGTATTTGTTCTGTACAGTTGTCGTATTTACTTTGATTTCATATCTATAACGGGTATGACATGTTGCCCAATACTGATATGTAACTGTTGATAATAGCTTAAACCACTATTTATATTTACTTTATCCACTACTGCACAACTCCACTTACTAGATCGACTGTTGGAGATTGAAGGCATGAAGTTAAATAAACAGTCCTACTGGTGTTACTCCTGCCAGGATTCGGCACAATTCGGGACATTAGGAAAAAGTCAGTGCCGTTTATCCGCGACACTTGCAGGGAGCCGGAGCTGGGACATTACTACAAAGCTGTTATTCTTGGAAGATGTTTATAATCTTACCGTATTTTTACATTTTACAATAATATTATGAGATGAATAATTATTGCCTTTCGTTTTACATTTGTCAGTATTACACATGACAAATATGTTTAAGTATAGATTAAGACATGCGTTTATTTACATCGACAAGATTGAGACGTTAAGTAACAATAATAGCTATCGTTTAATAATTAAATGATATTATTTCTTTAGACAGTAAGATGTTCTAGTTTATAAACACCACATTTGTATATTTAAAATACCTCTAAATGACCTCCGAAACAATAACAAGCTGTAGTTCTTCTAAAGCCGTAAGTAAAGAAAACAATATCCTAACATTTTTGTTGGATGAAGTGACGAGATGAATAGAAAAGATAATGTTAAAAGATGCTGCTTAAAACAAATTTGCATTAGCTAAGAAGTTATTAATTATTACAGATGTAATTCTAGTTATTTCATTAGCTATATAATTTTTAGACTAATGATCTTCGGCAGAAATAAATAGGCTTTCATTGAAATCCACTCAGATAGTAACTGCCAAGAAAGGTTAATTGCTAGATTATTAGGATATGATAGAAACTGATCTCCCATAGCTTAATGATCTACTAATAAGTATTTAGAAAAGACAAAGCATTGTAAAATTAGTAAGTAATACTTACAAGCGACGCTAGGATAGCGGGTTACGAAGTCCTGCTTGGCGCGTATTACACTCAGGCGAATGTCGTTCTCGAACGGAGTCTCCAGCGCCGAGAAAACGATCGCACCCCCCACTAGATACAGCAAGTAGAAGCACAGGAACAACGCGATTAGGCACGTGAACCTCGCCTTGCCGAAGATCCTCGACGTGGCGAACAGCGGCTGGAACGGCGGGTGCTCCTCTTCGTACAGTATTTCGCGCTCCACAATCATCTTTTTCGAATAGGGGAACAGCTGGCTGTGAACGGTCATGTCGTCCTCGCTCCTCGACGAACACATGCTGCCGTATGACTGCACGCGAGTGTACTTTGGCTTTTCCAACATTTTGAACACAATTCTTCTCAAATATACTTTATAAAAATAATTAAAGAATGTAAAAAGAAAAACTTTGAGGGTATGATGTGACGTGAATAGCAAAATCCATCAGTTCCTAATCCAGATCATTACACGTGAAACTAAGTACTAAATTATCAAAACACTTGAGGAGTCCGTTACCAGATAGCTGCGGCTGAAATCCCGGTACGGCCCGGGGGCTTCGGTCAACTGTACTTGAAGAATCTCTTCGGGTGGTTCGTTTCAAAGAACAGGGCCAACAGTTTGCCAAATTTACTGATGCGGTATTCAGGATGCGACATGTTGATGCATTGTACAAAATGGCTACGTTGATAAAGAGTTAACAGCTAATCGTCTCCCGCGGCGACGTGCAAAGCGCTGGGGGTGTATCGAGCAACTGCGCGGGCGCTGGCTGCCGGTACTTGATAAAAAGTATATGTAAGGGCGGCGCAACACTGTGTGCTTTTTGACAGTTAGAAATTATTTTAATACCTTCAGTCGTACATAATATCAGCGTTATTCAATGATTTCGTTGTACTCTGTTTTCTCTTAACGGTTCAAACTTTCTTATTTCACATCTTTGGCGTGCCTATATATACAACACGCCGAAATACGTAATTACACAATAAATCGTTATAACATTTGATTTTTTTGTAGTTCTCGTCTTAATCTTTTTAAAACATTGTTCCTACTTTGATTTATTAAGTTTAGTTCACTTAATTGCTTTAATAACGTATTTCACACCGTCGGATTAATAATACCACCACTGTTATAAACCTAATCCTTACTCTAGTATACAAACTAATATTTTATCATAACAGTAACTTGTATAAAATTATTTCTTCTACCTCGAAATAGAAATGTTTTTATGTAGTTTAATAATAAACACGCAGTAATAGGTGTAATGAAGTAAAGTAAAAAAAATTCATGAATTCTTTTATATTAAGAAATGTTATTACATGTTAAAATTAGTTCTAACATTATTAATCTTCCAATGTAAAAGTTAAAAATCAAATAAAGAAATACAAAAAACACATCCCTCGGGAAATATTGACACATGCCTTCCATATTCAGAGACATATTTATTCTTTATATTTTAGGCTTTCGTAATTAGTTAACATGGAAATATAATTAGAAACGAGCAATAATTCATGTATAAAGAGAACAAAAATAAACGTACGTTTTATAACAATACCGAAAACGCTTCGTTTAATTCTACCCTTACAAATGAATCTGTTATTTCACAGCGATAACTTTGTTGATATTTGATTTACTTAGCCACTGAAACAATAACATTTACTTAGTTAACGTTAAGTAATTATATATTATAATAGCTATTCTCCGCCGGCTTTGCTGGTTGTAATATAGAATTAGGCTTCAAATCTTATTCATATGCAGTATAAGTGTAAGTTTGTCGCCGACACCTTATTGTTCCTTGCTTACCAGCGCCATCCAATGGAGTGCAGCTGGCACGGTATTCAAATAGTCCATATACACTAATACCATGCATGCAATTTTGTTAAATTCAATTTCCATAACAATTAAACATTGATAATAATTAGAAGATTTTAATGTAACTAGAACAGCTGTCAATTCTATTGACTGCCGTCCTTTTACTAATTTGTTGTGAAAATGAAATTCAAAAAATAAATATCCTATAACCGTCTACAGATCATTCCGCGTCGAATGCTCATGTTCACGTGTCGATACGTTCACTAGTTTTCACGTGAATGGTTAACAAAGGAAACTCATTTTCATTATATATATAGATATCTACATTTGTGTAGAACTTGACCTCATGATGATGTCAATCGATGAAGTTGAAGCTTGTACGTCAAGAATATTCTAATTCTATATGTTGATACCTTTTGTATAATGGCGTTGTGATAGAAGATTTACAATCTGAGAGTGGTAGCTAACCAGGCGGGTTCGCAGACCCTGTTTACTGTCCTTGAAATTGAATTTGAAAACTCCGCACTACGGAGACATAAACCAAACCGGTTAACTGTTAAATACAATTGTTAAGTTGTACGAGTATACCTATTTTTTTTGTTATACGATGCGACGGGACAAACAGGATGTTTACCAGATGGTGAGTGATACGCCAGCCCAAAACATGGCGCTAGTTAGAATAGTACACACTGCACCACATTGCGCTTGTCGCCTGTGACATAAGACGTTAAGTCTCGTTACTCCAATAATTTCACTAGCTACAGCGTCCTTGAAACCGGAACATAGTAATATCTGTATGCTACTATTTGCTTTTGGGGGGAGACAAGGTTGAGTGGGGCTTCTACCTACTAAAACCCCCTCGGTGGTCTATGTGACTACATAAGGAGGGGCTCCGGGATCTTCTACGGAACGCACTTGTGGCCCCTGCACTCTGGCTAAAACATTCCACGAAAGGGCAAAGCCCTCCTCAGCACACACGCTGTGCTACGGCAATTACAAGACCACTATGCATATGCCGTCCTCCTAAGGCTCGCTTATTGAGCTCTGGGGGGCCCCACCCTCAAAGCCCACGAATCCGAGGACCCTTTTAGTCGTCTTGTACGACAGGCAGGGAATACCTTAGCCTTATTCTTAATAGCCCGAGACTACTGGGGTGCGGTAGTATAGGTGTCTCGTGGCAGATTTAGGATTTGAAATTCCAATACTTTTCTAACGGTTGCACGGGGGGCTGGGGAGGAGTTACAGTTTGGCGCGACATTTGTGTGGATTGGTCAGTCACGATGTCGCAGTGGACTGGTGCTCTTTCTGTCAATGGAATAATTGGACCGTTTTTCTTTGAAAATTCTCATGGAGCAACCGTAACTGTTGATGGTGATGTCTATCGCCGCATTTTTATACCGAAACTAAGAGAACATTCATCGAACAGCTCTCACACGTGGTTTCAACAAGATGGCGCCACGCCGCACACAGCAAGAGCCACCATGAGCTTCCTTCGCGAGATACACTCAGAATACTTTCGAAAGATTCCGCGAGTCTGTACGTCGCGATAGAAAACATTTGGACGGAGTGATCTTCAAAAAATAAAATCCGCATGTCTCGTTTTTCTTTTTATGACAAATATATGTATATTCTAAAATAATAACATCCTTTAATTTAATTAAGAAATCCTAAATCTGCCACGGGACATCCTATACCTACGGTCGACGGTCTTTGGCAACAAAGACCTACCACGCAAAATTGTTTTTTAACTGTAAATAATTTTTGATGAGTTTTTTTTATAAAAAAGAAAAATATATTATTGTTAGTCTCGTCAACGTAATAACGAAAATTTAATCAAATGACGATAAGACATAAATAGAGAGAGACTTTATTTTAATAGTTACTAAAGAATAGTAAAATAACGATTTACAAAAGTAGACGATTAAACTTCTACATATATCATTATAAAATTTAAAATGCTTAACAAACTATTAACTGTACAGTTAAACATACATCAATGATTGATAATGACCTGTGTTATTTGCTCGTCAGAAATGACAAATGTTATTTTTAAAAGCTATTACTATAAAGGCAAAGGTCACAGTACATGCGGCATAGATTGGGTTTAATCAAATATAAATGTTTATAAAACAAAATCATTAGTACAGTAAAAAATAATATTAATATAATTTACAATTCTAGATAGGATAATTAAATAAATATATTTTGAGTTATTTTGTTATGGTTTTGTAAAATACACATAAAAATCCTTGGTAGGTCTTCGTTACCGGAGATCGTCTAGGTAGGTACCACCGCAGTCCCTATTGCAACCGACAAACAATACTGTGCAAACATTACTCTGTTACGGTTTGAAGGACGTTGTAACTAGTGTAATTACTGCGGTAACCAGACTTAACAGCTAATGTTTTAAGACGACGAGCGCAATGTGGTGCAGTGTATATCATCCTAGCTAACGCGACGTTGTAACCGTCAGGCGTATCACTTACCATCAGGTGAGCGTCTTGGTCGCCTCTTCGCTTCGTCGAATAAAAAAAAAACGAAATCCTTTATAACAAAATAACAATGTTTCGGCACTGTTACATATAAAACCATTTTTATATCTTATATTAGGTGGATATATATAAATTTTATATAGTACTTACCAGAGAGACAGGGATGGTTGTTCAGGAAATCCATCTTAGTTTTCTCTATCAGCTCCTCGGTCTCTCGTTCCAGGGGACCCTCAGTTGCTTGGAACACCGACGCACCTGGAGATATTTTTTTATATTTTATACACACACATAGTGACATATATTGTACACCATAGCGTGAAAAAAAAAAATTAACATTGGGTAATATCCATCTTTCCTATTTACCCACCGATTGCGTTACACTTTTTCCAATTCTAAGTATATGATAACAAGTAGACCTTGGCAATAAAAAATAATCATAAATAAATAATTAAAACAAATAAAAGAGACAAGGAAATGAAGACAGGCGTTAAATTAAGACGCTACTCCATTTGGTTATGAACGGTGTTCATCACGTCTGAGAAAATCCCCTGTACTTATAATATATTTAATAAAAAAAAACCTAATTTATTCATCGAGAACTGTTATAAAATTGGAAATTTTATTTTGGGTACAGAATGTATAAATTATTTACGGCATCCTAAATAATATGAAGATATCTGAATAACGCCTGCGGGATTAAATCCACCCACTCTAGTTATACAAAACTATTGCGGATCAAACCCGGCAGGCGTATTGCGTTGGTTTGCAAAACTGATATTGATATAAATTCTCTGTGGACGTTTATTTTCACATCATAAAATTATATTTATATAATTTTGTTAGTATAATGTATTAAAATTTGTCTCTCTTTGTAAAAAACAATTTAAGTGTCGAAGAAATAACATAAAGGGCATTTATAGAACTGTCGTCTATATATCTATATGGAATGAAAATGGTATTTCTTTGTTTGTCAATCACGTGAAAACTAGTGAACATATCGTTATGCGGACATGATGGTTTCTTGGTAGATGTTTATTGGCGATTTATTTTTTGAATTTCAAAGACGCTTTATCATTTTATTACTAATTAACGTCATTGCTTATTAACGTCATCCTTTAGCGTCATTTGTACGGTTGCTATAGTAACGGTCGCTATAGAATATCATTTGCGGCTGCGGTTGCTCTCAAGGAATATTTAAGACAAATTTTAGAGGAACAGCTAGTAATATTATAAATGTTATACCTGCGTGATATTAATAACTATTATTACTTTTTATTCTACAAAGCGTAGAGACGAGCGGGATATTCACCTGATAGTATATTTACCATCAGGTGAACGTATCACTATAGACCTGCTCATAACAACGTGGCGCTAGTTAGGATGGTATACACAGCACCACTTTGCACTCATCGCCTTGAGACAAGAAATTATTTCTCGTTATTCCAGTAATTTCACTTCACTTCACTCTTTAAACTGGAACACATTAATGATGGTATAGTGTTTGTCGGCTGCAGTAGGAGCTTCGGTGGTACCTACCTAGACGGTATCCGGCATCAGAAACCTACCACCGTTAAAATTGTTAATGTTTTCATTTAAAATTGTATTGTAACAACAGTTCTTTACATGTATCATTGAAATGATCCCAGCAGCTTCTAAACGACCTTCACCAAATCTCGATTCACCTTGTGTTCAGCCTGCCAACATTCAGTCTACCTGGTAAGCGGTCGCCACTCGTGGGCCTCTCCGCCCTTCCAATTTGAGAATTAAATTGAGCTCCCTCAAAGATCTCCACATCGATCGGTCCTGCACCGCCCGCATCACCAGGCACCAAGAGCCGTCGTTTGTAGGGTTTCATATGATGGGATTTGGGCCACATTCCACCACGTTGGCCCTATGCGGGTTGGTGAGAGTCAGAGGTTCGTTTGTTGATTAACAGCGTGCACCGCGAGCAGGTGAGATTTTTTTTTCTTGTTTAAGGTGGGGGGAAATGTCTGCGCATACCCGTCCTTGCGGGGGCAAGGGTAGGATATGTGGGACTTGCACCAACTAAAACCCCCACGGTGTTCCTCCTTGTCGCTTAAGGGCGGGGTCACGTGAACACTCTCGCACACATCTGCCTCTGTAGCCCACCGGCGTGCTACCGAGGTGAGCTCACAGTGGAGCACCGGAACTCTAACCCGAAGCGGCCGCCTCGGGCCGGCCGGATAGGTTCCTCTTCGCTTCACCGTGGGCGACCCAGCCACGGCTTCTAAGCCCTTCCGCCACAACAAAGCGGGAACCTATTCGAGGAGAGCAGGTGAGATTGTCTTGGGTCCCGTGAGTTGTTTTGCGGGACCCCTTACTTACTGCTGGGAAACTAGGCTGCAATCAAAAAGTAATTCTTTAAAAGTTGCTTAAAAGTTCTTACTTTCACTGAAACGATTTATAGTACACGCCTTACAAATATTAAACAGTTTTATAAGAAGCTTAGGTAGCCTGGAACGCGATCCTGATATAAATATTTCATGAATATTTCAAGGATCGTGTAACACATTTTATGTGTGAATAAATATCATATAGATATACTATATATTTTATTGTAACCTTTCGAGACAAACTACAAGCTCCACCAAATAATTATCGATGTTTTCTTCAGCAATATCTAGTCAGAATATCTACTACCTTATTTTCGCTTCTTTTCAACAGCCCATTTACGTCCCCACTGCTAGGGCACAGGCGTACCCTCAATGCGAGGGCGATGGGCCATAGTCACCACGCGGGCCCAATGCGGATTGATGACTTCACACACCTTAGAATAAATTCCAATTCATGTGCAGGTTTCCTTCCTCGCGATGTTTCCCTTCGCCGTTTGTATTCCGCTGTTGTTGCCAAAGTTCACAAATGTACACAACTTAAACATTAAAGTCACCGGCACACGCCGAGATACGAACCCGCGACCGTCGCAATCAAGCCCGCACGCTCTAACCATTAGGCCAGCGAGTTATGTCATTGCTTACTTTTAACATAATAATCGCTAATATTAAATTTAATCATCAACCCGCATTGCGCCAGCGTGGTGGGAAATGGCCCAAATCCCCCCATATGAAACCCTACACACGACGGCTCCTAGTGCCTGGCGTTTTGCGAGAAGCCGCTGGATACGGGCAACGCGGTACCGATCGATGTAGAGATCTTTGGGGAGCCTATGTCTAGCTGTGGACGTCTATCGGCTGATGAAGATGATGAGTATTATATAGCTTTGTAGAACTAATATATATTTATATATATATTGTGAAGCAAGAAGTTTACCTGATGATACTCCGAACGACATGATTACGGCGATAGTTAGGATACTGCACCACATTATGCTCGTCGCATTAACATAGAAGATGTTAAATCTCGTTACTTCAATAATTTCACTACCTACGACGCCCTTTAAACCGGAACGAAGCAATCTTTATACTCACTAGTTTATACTAGTCTTTTTTTTATTCAACCAGCGATGGGACGAGCTGGACATTCGCCTAATGGTAAGTGACACCCCGCCCATGACATAACGCTAGTCAGGATGATATACACTGCACCAGATTGCACTCGTCGCCTTGAGACATAAAATGTTATATTTCGTTATCACAGTAATTTCACTAGCTACAACTACCATCAAACCGGAACTCAGTAATGTCAGTACACTGCTGTTATCGATATAAATAGGAACCGAGGTCGTACCTGCATAGACGGTCTCTAGCATCAAAGACCTACCACCAGTAAAATTAACTCCAGGAAGCTTAACCAGTTTAAGCCAATTTAACAATTGAAAAACACAGGAAACACGTTTAAAGAAGAGAATCCTGAGTAGACAGTTATCAAAGTAGCTGCTTAACAAATCGCAGCAGGTACTCACAGAACCCAATAAGGGAAAAAAAACTGTTTTATCATCTAAACTTTCATAGTGAACAATGCACTGATGCTGCATAGATAAATTCTCAAGCTGTTAAGCGAATCATATTTAATTGTTTAGTTATAAAAAAAAAAAACAATTACTAAAGCATGTATTTATAAAATAAAAATCTGACGCTAGCTGTGGTCTATTAATACGGTTTGACCTTTGGACTCTTCTAACAGGTAAAGGTCATTGGGTCACACAGTGAGCGGTACTTGGAAATTCTCTTAAGAGTAAGATCAGAAATGATGATAGTGAATGGAGAAATAACATTTTAAGGAGAACAAAGCAAGGGAATGGTGGTCATGAAGAATCATGGAGACATTAAAAAATTATCTAAACAAATATTTTAATAATTAAAAATCTTTATTGTACACCTTAAATTAAGTGGACTTAATGCCTATGAGCATTTTGTACCAGGAAATCTAGGACGTCTAATGTAAGTAGACGACGATTACTGCCTCATTTCCTCTCACTCTGTTAACTGGTGGTGGGTCTCTGTTGCCGGAGACCATCTAGGTAGTTACCACTGCAGCTCCTATTAAAGCCGCCAAACCATACTGTGCAAACATTGCTGTGTTCCGGTTTGAAGGGCGTTGTAGCTAGTGGCGACGAGCGCTATGTGGTGTCGCGTCTATTATCAAAACTAGCGCCATGTTGTTATGGACAAGTGTATCACTTAACATCAGGTGAACCTCTTGCTGGTCTCGTCGTCTCATCGATTATAAAAAAATTAAAAGTTAAACCTTACCCATAGACAAATAGAGTCCCATGGCGGTGATCAGCACCAGCAAGCGGAAGTAAGGCGCGGCGCGCAGGTCGCGCGCGCACCCTGGCACCGTCAGCCTCATCCCTGGAGATAAATATATTGTTATTAATAATAAATAATGTCAATAAGATATTTATTTTAAATGGGCTACATTTCAATCTTCAATTTCCCTTGTCGTTAAGTAACGATGAAAACTGTGGAAATATGTATTAAGAATGTTTAGACGTATAAAGAACGGACTGTGTCCTCATTTATGGGATATGGATGCCAGAAGGGAGTAGGATGGGGTGTGACAGAGAATGATAATATGAAAGAGAGAATTGGAATGAACGGAACGGAACAGTGAAAGAGGAGAATGAGGAAATAGGGAAATGCAAAATAAGATGGTAAAGTGCTTTGTAAATAGGTCCCAGCACAAAAAAAGTGAGCGAATGATTTAAAAAAAAAAACTAACGATGAAGCCGAGGATGGTAAAACGTGCTCGCCAGGAGTACTCGGGGCTCTCTTATATTGACAACAGGAACGTAACAACATAACATATAACGTGGCGCTAGTTAGTGATTAGCGCTGCCCCACATTGTCCTTGTCACCTTGAGCCATAGTATTTTAATTCTTGTTATCATAGTAATTTCACTAGATACAGCGCCTATCAAACCGGAACACAGTAATATTTGCGCACTACTGTTTGGCGGCAGAAACAGGCGCTGCGGTGGTACCCACCTAGACAGTCTCCGGCAATAGAGACCTTTTTTTTACGCGTAGGAAATTTTCTTAAAAGATACCCTGCTTCCCTGCTGCTTTGAAGACGAAGTTATATGGAACTTTTACCTATTAAAACCCCCTCGGTGGTCTCTCTCAGTTCATTAGGTCCCCCCTGCACTCTGGCTAAAACAGCGCACGGAAGGGCAAAGCTCTCCTTAGCACTCACGCTGTGCTACGGCAAATACAAGACCACCATGCATTTGCCGTCCTCCTAAGACTCGCTTATTGAGCTCTGAGGGTCCCCACGCTCGAGACTTACGAATCTGACGATCAGTTAATCGCCTTGTACGACAAGCAGGGAATACGTTAGTCCTATTCTTAATAGACCGATACTACAGGGCTGCCGGCAACAGGGACCTAACACCAATAATACCTTAGTGTTACAAGGCAGGTTCTCAGCAACACCGTTACGAAGGAGATTGAAATAGATGGAGGAATACTGTGTGTAGTTGACGCCAGGTTATTAAGCGGTTCCATTAAATAAAGGCTCTTATGAATTATTGTATGGTAACGTGGAGAGAACCACCAGCCCAGCGGGTTAATGCTAATGAAAATGGCGCCTCGCTCGGAGAATTTAATTATGTCCGCCGTCTCGCTATTGATGGAGTATAATTTAGCGGTTTCGTCATACATTTAAATCATCTAGCGACGCTAGATTCGGTGGAGAGGAGCGGTAAGGGGCTTGTTGATGATCAAGACCTTGTCACGACCAGGCTTTACAGTCTTGAACACAGGCGTCGTGTGGCCAGTCTCGCGGTGTTTAGAAAGGATACATTTTGGAGAATGAACACTGGACTATTAGATGCACGGCGAGTCACCATCCCTATGTTGTGGACATCCCCAGTTTGCTCTCAAATAGGTTCAATTCCTCGTTCTTCTTGAGAATGGCAAAGGAGTGGGACATCTTGCCGGTATCTACCTTACCGTACAAATACTGCGTAGGTGTCTTTAAGAAAATAGTGAATAGACTGCTACTAGGTTAGTGCGCCTTACTACCACACACCACAACACCACTGAACATAACGTGGGATCCTGGCCAAGTGCTACCCTTGACGATATATATATTAAACTTATACCACCGTAGCATAGCAGCTAAAGTCAACCAGCGTCTCGCCAGGCTTACGGAGGTGATCCATCTGATGTTACTTTATTATAAACCATTTTGTGTTCCACTCCTATTAGTAAAATTGAACCCATAAGGAATTTTAAAATATTATATACGCATTTTATACTAGTAGTAGGTATCTGCTGTTGGAGACCATCCAGGTACCAACGCAGCGCCTATTTCTACCGTCAAACAGGAATGTGTAAACATTACTGTGTTCCAGTTTGAAAAGCGCTGTGGCTAGTGAAATTACTGAGGTAACGAGACATAACATTCTCTGTCATAAGGCGACGGACACAGTATGGTGCAAAATACCATTTTAACTAGCACTACGTTGTTGCAGGAGTATCGCATACCATCAGTTGAACCTCCCGCTCTTCCCATCGCTTCGTTGAGGTTGCTGGGTGACAATAAAAACCTACCACTAGTAAACAAGCAATACACAGTTACTTAGTTAATACTATGAATTGTTCATATTCAACGTGCTGCAAACTGCTCGTGATTTAAACGAAAACAAAGGAATCCATTATGAACCAACCGTGATAGAGAACTCAACACGAAATCCCTGGCGAGCTGCTCGGACGTTGTACCTTCTACAATATATTATATACAGTATATAAAACAATGCCACTCGACCAGACGAAACTCACTTAATTAAATGTTTATTTGAACTGTCTCCACAGCAGTGGCTAAGCACTTTATAATAACACGAGGGTCCTTGTTTCAATTCAGGGGCCACTCCTTGTGAAGTTTGATTAGTGGTTGGATTTTTTGTCATCATCATCATCGTCTCAATCCGCCGTCATAACAATATGGTGGTGGACGATTTGAGACGTTTGATATTGTTACATTACATCATTAATTTCACTAGCTAGCTATAGCACTTTTCAAAGAAAATATATCCTCTCTAAATACCAGTAGATGTCTAAATACTAGATACTAGGTTTGCCGAGCGTATTATTCTTCATATTTAATACAAATAAACTTCAAATAAAAATAAATTCTCGATAGAAAAGCGTACATTATCTTCTACAAAGAAAAGTTCTTGAAATATTCGCTCGCACTTTGTTTCAGTTTGAGAGAAATACTTTGCCTCTCTTCAGAAAGAAAAATATGGCGCTCGTGTTACTCTCGACCTCATTCCTAATCTTGAATATGTTTTTCGCGACGTACCTTTAGTGTTTTACGGATCTCATGTATTATTTTTATATAAAGAAGCATACTAGTCTAACATGACTGCTTACTCGGAATGCTTGTCAGAGGTAAAAAATAATATCCGAAAGAGAAGAGAGCTGATAAGCTTAAAACTAGGCTGAATCGATATTTTATATTATATTAGAACATTCTCGATCGTACAGTTATCAAACCAAAACAAACAAAGTGGAATTAGCTTGAATGCCGAGGAGTTACCTTAATGAGAGGGATCGTTTTTTATTCGACAATCGTTTACTTAACCAAAGAAAAGATCTTCGTCAAATGAAACTTACAAGTAAAATTAAATTACAATCCCACACAAATACGTTCGTTAAACTTATAACAGGTCACTGGTTTAGTAAGCGGTCAAAGAAATAAGTATCAATTACCAAAAGCTCTTTTCTGTACTTTTACCTTAAATAGAGACGCAAGAAATAAATTGAAGCAATCAAGCAACATCGAAATCCTAATTAATCTTCTTACGAGAAATGAGATCCTCTTTTAGAGAAGCGATATAATTACTAATGTATGTCGTAATTATCATTATGTTCGTTTTTTCTACACAGTTAAAAAAGATACTGAAAAACTGTGCAGACGTTTTTTTTTTATAACGGATAAGAAGATAACAGTAATATTTATTTTCACGTCATTGAAATAATTAATACCTAATTTTTATTGTTGTACTACGTATTTTTTTCCCTTGACACTATTCTTTGAATTCAAAAAGGCGGCTAAAAGAATTTGTCAAACCAGCGAACGAGAATGTATAATAATAAATTGCAGAGATTTAGCAACCAAAGCATAACGCAATAACTATCTTACTAATGGGTTATGCTAATATAGACTAAAATTTATACCCAGAAGTATTAATTAAAACATTAAATAACCGTTCAAGCTCACACTCGGAAAGCACTTGTTCGTAATTTCATCATTATCATATTAACAAATGGACGACCACTGATGTAGGTAGGAGTATGTCTCTCGTAATGAATTTCATAAAACATGGTCTTCATTAATTACCAAAATATGTTTAGGATGTAACTAGTTTTCTCGGTTTGTTGTTCAAATTCTTTCGCACTCGGGCAAATCATTACGAACGCAAGATATGTTTTGCGAATATTAAATACCAGCATAGCGTTATTTCATAGTTCGCCGCCATTTTCATTGTCTATGTTTGGAATTCAGACAATAAAGAGGGCGCCGAATACTCTCAATGTATGACAATCGCAAAACACTATTTTTAATATTATAATTGCATAAAAATTTTATAATTTTAATACGTACAAAGTTTTTATAGCTTTTATTTTTATTAATAATTTTTAGTACTTTTTTGATAAAAAAATATAAAATTTTAGTATAATTTAAGTAAAATGAAATATCTTACATTATATTATAAATATAGTTTCTATTTTGTTACATTCTTTACTTCAGAATTCAAGTTAAAGGTTAGTTTCGCAGCACATTTAATGTTAATTTATTTAATTATGTAGCGGCAAATGTCAATGGGCACTAGAGGCGCTTTAGAGGGGCCTGAATCTTTTAATACTTGTGAAGATGTATCTCAAAAAGTAAATATTCATTAAATTAAATATCTTATGTTAGGAGTGTATACTCGCACGTGTTTGTATCACAAATAACAAACAAACAACGTTTCGGTGATTTGTACCGATCGGGAAACTGAATATTTCATTATTATAAACTTATCATTACGTTATATAAAATTTTCAACAATGAACAAAATTTCACAGAAGTCTATTTAAATTTGTATCACAGAGGATAGAAAATTATTGAAACTACCTGCGTCAAACGATGAGAATTTGGTTTGTTACTGAGAACTTGATTTAAAATAAATATATAACAACGCCAGGTGGAGCAGCAAGTTGAATATTCAGTTCACGTTGCTTAGCAGAGAGGGAGAGCTGGGAAATATGGCGGTAAATCTATCCTTTGGGTTTATTATCAGCAAGGTGCGAAATTATACAAACGTGACACTTTATAACAAAAAAATTACTTTATATAGTCAGATTATTCTCGTTAAGATTTTAAACTAAAATATGATGAAACGTTCTATAATTTTTCTAAAGAGGGGATTTTTTTTCGATTTAGCCTTCTATTAAAGAAACTGTAATAATAGCGACGATAAAATATTTTTTTTTGTAATATGTACATGAAGCAATGGTTTCGCGAATCAATTACTACAATAATCAATTTCAACCGCTCTAAAGTGTAATTATAAATAAAAAAATAAATAAATTTCATATCACAATACGTACTCACATGTTCGCAGGCCAAAACGCGACAGCTGGACAAACGTAATCACTTGCGCCTTCAATTAACACAGAATAAATATCGGACGCCGGTGAAATTCAATTTTCCAGAACATCCCGTCACTAACAGACTCGTCCCGTGTAAATAACGGCGGCCATTTTCCATACGCCCGGAGGAAATGAGTTGCGGTACATAATACCGATGAGGTCTGTCTACGTACCACAGCTATAAACCAGCTTTTGTAACATGGTGTATCTCAACATATTGTTTGAACCGCTAACTCCGAGATTGTCGGCCCAGTTTATGATGAGATGATCAATCATCATCAAAGTATAAACACCATAATGTCAATTTATGGACGATCACTTCAAACTGCAAACTGTACTTACATTGATCGTCTTTTCTACGTTTATTAACTACATGAAGCCGTAAGAGGAAGTAACGTACTTACTACGGACTCTCAGCAGGACATACATAAATACTACCATTTTTGTCGACGGTGGGCTACTTTCTGGCCTGTTTTTACAACATGTTAATTTAAAATGAGGCCGAAGATGCTGCAGTGTGCTCGCCGCGAATACTCTAGCTAGAGTCGAACCGAATCGAATACCTCCGTGTTACAAGACAATTACCCGTTGCACAACGGAGACATGCAAACTATTACTTCGCTTTGGGATGGAACTACGGTCCTGCATAAATTGTTATAGTATTTCACCATGCGACGGACTGGTCGGTAAATGGTAAATAACTACAAAACTCAGATTTTACATTTATAAAAGTTTTTCTATAAATGCCATCTCCTGACGAAGGTCGGCGACCATCGATTCGTTTACTTATAACTATTTTATAAAAGTTACAGAAGACAAACTTTTAACAATGTTTAAAAGAGATTGGATTGTAATTTTTTTAATAACTTTTTCCAGTGAGATGGAAAATTAATCTGTGACGATAATTTCAATGGAACCAAATCAGTGAAATGTATTCTTGTGACATTTATTTCGAGTCTGACGAGTAGAAATCTGATATTCGTATAATTAACTCGACGTACACAATTTTACTGTAGCATTTTATTAAATATCACTGTAGTATCGCTACAATTTAATAGAATAATAGTTTTCATTAAAAATCAATAAAGAAAACAATTAAGTTACACAGAATTTTACCTGATGTAAACTGATATTACCTTGGTTATTTATTATATAGATTATTAAATATTTTTTTTTATCAACTTTGAAATGCTTATATTCTCTTCAATAAAAAGTCATTAAAACCTTTTAAAAAAATTTAAAGTTTCAAGAGCAATATTTCTGTTTTATTGCCTTGCGACTTCAAGTTTATTCTTCATATTTTTGAACGACCATCATTGTAATACCAGTACTATGAAAAAAAGTTATAAATATTAAATTAGAATACAAAAATATTTCAATTTTATAATTATAACTTTTTCTATATTCTCAAAAATATATGGGAACCTGCTCTATTTTAATCCTCGAAATTATCTCTTTTAATACCTCTTTTTTTAACGAGAATTAATAAATAAAGCCTACCTACATACGTTCTCACATTGAACCGGAAACGTGCCCCCGATGTGTATCATATGAGCACAATTCCGCTTTCAGTTCCTTTCATCCTCAGCGCCGCAATCGTGGAGCTGCGGAGTTGGATGACGTCAACGCATCGATCTCAACCAGCGGCACCATGCGACGAATACATTAAATGGATTATGACGGATAAAGGATAGATGAAATGGCAGCTAGAGTATTAGCACGAATCTAGACAAAACGTTTTCACCTTGGACCAAAATATAAAATAGAAAATATACATACACTGATTTAAATTGTAAGAAACATCAAAAAAACTTACTCATCTACTAACTAAGGAAAAAAAAATTGTCGTTGAACTGCGTACATTATTGATCATCAGCTTGTGTTGAAGAATATGTTAGCGGACACGTTATACTAGAGAGGTTTATATTTATCCCGTGTATTGGTTCCTTTTTTCTTCTACAATATGCTTTACTGTGTTTTTCGCACTGAATTTTACACGATGTTATGCGACAATGAGGCAGTGGATGGTGAAGCGTTAGAAGCGTGATGCTTTAGCTCTCGTATTCTAACAGCCGGAATCCAGCAATGCTGTATGGTGGCAGAATTAACCGCAGCGGTACGTACCACACTAACAATTTAAGTCTACGCTCGAATTAGTTTATCAGGTCGAATGTTTCGGACAAAGTTACTACCGGATGTGCTGGGCGGCGCCCGCCCCCGCCGTTATATTTTCAGAGGCGCGGACGTCGGTGCCGACGATCCGTTTTATGTTCGGATAAATCTGTAGGCGGAGGTTCGCTCGGATTAATTAAATTTCCCTCGCCGATATTCCATTTATAGGGTGAAGGTAACAGTCTACCTAAAAAAATCTGACGAAAAATTAAGCCATCGCCTTTTCCACTTTTAATATGAATTCATTGTTTATATTGATCTATCCGTTATATATTAATTATTAGGTTAAGTAGGTCTGACTTTACGTGGGACGGGACGCTGTAGTGCATAAGAGAGAAATGAACTATGGAGTACCATTTGGTAATAAAATCGAGGAGCTATGGTGCCACAGGCTCCCTAAAACAAAGTAACCCTCCCAGCGATCAACTTAGCAATTAAATGCTAACATATTAAATTTATATTTCAAAACTTTTACGTGGCCCAAAGTTACTTCTTACTTGAAATACATTAAAACAATAATACGAAATAACACGAAAACACGTCGTCATAAGTTCATTACATAAAGGTCAAGTAGAAGTCTGGAGTGGCTGGCACTCGCGCGGAATAAGAAACGGTTACTCTAATTTAAAATAGAATGTGCCTGCACACAAGTCTTCAAGTATATAGCTATATAAAATGTTACAAGATACAGTAAATGAATACTAGAATATTTCAATCTCAAATGTAGTGTTCTTCTGAGAAACGGTCGGTACGGTAGATATAAAGGAAAGTTTATATTTCTTAGGATTCAACTCACGACTGAAAATCAATCAACAAAAATGAAATACTACTGTAATAGGATGTGTGGGTGTGGGGGGGGAAGTTTTAGATGTTTGAATTGCACAGAGTCTTAAAGCAGGAAGCGGAGCTGCATATAGGAACACTTCCTATATATGAGGGTTTAGGGATTGACGGAATAAGCTAAAGAAGACGGGTAGTAAAAATATTAAAGGAAGTATCACGTACTTAAAAGCATACTTTATACAGATGAATTTATTTAATTCGATTTTTGTCTGGATATTATGTTATATTTTTACCGTTGACATTTTTTAGCTACGAAAAAAAAAAATCTTTACTGAAAGTATTCATTTAAACGAGTGAGGTAAAGACTTGTTCCATTGCATTTGGCTTTATTTATTGATCAGGGGAGGACAAATCTTCGCAGTTATTCTTGGTGATGTCTTTGTACAATTATTATCGATAAAGAACTTGAATATTCAACAAGGGAAAAACCGTCTTGTTTGATAGTAAGAGAATGAATTAAGAAGTATAGATTTAAGTAAAACTTGTTTAAGTTAAGGTTAGTTTATTTGTAATTTTAACATTGAGTTCGAGAAACTTTGGAAATAAAGTTTTTTATTAAAATTGATTCCGTTGCCCAGGAGCTGCGAAGGCACGAGCGGACTCGCAGACAGTCGTAATAAACATATAAACACAGCTCTTCGCGGGTTCGTAACAAATACTATTAGCTCGTAACATCAGGTCGGAATAATATCAAGCGGAATCTATTACAGCTCGGACTAGATTTTAGTTTCATAACAATTGTACTTCTAAACAAAAAAGTTCTCCATTTTCCAGAATTTATAAAAGTAACCCACATTTTTCTGAGCAACTCTTTTCAACTCGTCGTATATCAGGCGTTCGTATAGTTCCACTTCAAAGGTTCTACTGGAACAAGAAGTGAAGTTTCTTAAAATTATTATTAAAATCTGGCTTTGTGCGGATGCAAAAATTATTCTGTGATAGAATTTACTTTAAAGTCTTAAAATTTATTTTAAATTGGATAATGGAGTGGAGAAAAAGAAATATAAGGTTCTATTTCTTAGCGATTCTAATTAGGGATGAAATAACAAATCCTATAGCATGTTTTACTGGTGATTATTCTAATATGTGAAGATGGAGAATAATTTAATATAATAGATCTAAATAATTTACTAAAATTGTAAATATTTTATATGTTATAAAAGTGTTTTTTAATGCATATACACAATTTTTATACGTGATAAGCGAAGTTCATATATGAATATACGCCGTATACTACCACGATATAACTAAAAGAAGCATCGATTCTATCAAAGGATGGGGGTGCCAATTTATTTTGATTCACCTTGAGATTCTTGCTACCCTCACTCGTCAGACACCTCGAACAATTTCTTATTACTCCGCCTCAATAACAAAATCACCTCTAACATTAACAGACGGCTATTGATACTACGATAACACTCATTAATTACGAATGTGAAACAACAAAAAATAAACAAGTTTTTCTAAGTTTAACTACATTTGCTGTTTTTTACTTCGCTCACGTATTTCTAAATCTTTCATGATTCAGTTATAATTCACACAAGTTTGTTAAGTCGTAAAAATATGAGCTTCTTGTGTAACGACTATGTATTTTGTGACTGAAATATTAACTAGCGGTCTCAAAGGGGCCCAATTACATATTGCCAAATGCCTGCTTGCCCATAGTAAGAATATAAAGTAAAAAATGTTTTAATATTTTCATAACATACACTCTCGTATTTTTTATTTTTAAAGTAAACCACTTTTAATATTTGTGTTGTGTGATGAATATATAATATGTCCAGCGTCTCAATATTAACTCGTCGAAAGGCTTGACATCTTTACGAATATTTAAGAAAGTTGAAGCCAAAATTAAGAACTGAACTTATAAAGAACAAAAGATCTAATTGTGCAAAATATTTAAATCATGCTTTGAAAAAAATATTTTAGCAAAAAATTGTTACGGAGATGTTTAAATTTTTTTATAACTTTTACCTATTTTTAAATTATTAATTATATTCATTGTATAAATACTGAATTTGTTTTCCCCCATCTCTATAATGTTGTTAAAAGGCTCCGATAATTGCATCAGCTGTAGGCGACGTCTTCAAACCAATTAGAATTTCAAATTGCGCCGTTAATTAACTTCACCGAGACGATTTATACGATTAGGCCTAACGACTAAGATCTTTGCTTTTTGTTATTGAAACCTGCCATTTTTATTTTGTGTTGTGTTTGACAGTACATTCAAATTCAAGACGACAGGGTTTCCTTAGATGCATTTTAATTTATTTTTTTTGCTTTTGTGACAGATCTCTGCTGTTGAATACCCTCTTGGTGCTACCTCTCCACCACCTATTTATACCATTACACGTTATTATACAAAAATCACTTTATTCTGGTATCAAGAGTGGCGTACGTATGAATTCACTAGGATAATGAATAATGTTTATGTTCTATTTATTTATGATTCGTTTTAATAGCACGAAAAACCCTTCTCAAGTGAGACATACCTTATTTTATAATCATAAGATATTACTCCGTTATGATCAGGACTTTGAAAATCATGCGATGATAATTAAAAACGTACATCATCATCGTCATCATCATCAGTCGATAGACGTTCACTGCTGAACATAGGCCTACCCCAAAAATCTCCATATCGATCGGTCCACATTCAGCATGGACTTCGGTACCGCCGGACACTTTGTAGAGGTTGATATGGTGAGATTTGGGCGATATCCCACCATGCTGGCGCAATACAAGTTGGTGGGAGCCAGAGCCTCGTTTGTTGATTAGCAGTATGCACCACGAGCAGGTAAAGTTGGTTTGAATCCCATGAATTGTTGTGCGGGACCTCTTACACCCAAAAAACGTACATTAAAATATAAAATAGTTAGTAGTTCTAAGTTTATGCGGTGTTTCCGCTGGAGTCCGTCTAGATAAATGTAGCTGGTGGAACAGCGCTATATATCATCTAAAAATGATAGTCCTAGGGATCATCCTAGCAGGTCATCTATAATAAAGAAAGTAATCAATATTCATTAAGCCATAAATGTTTGTACCTTTATAAATGCCGCCGCAAAGCGCCGTCTGAATGTTTTAATACTCCGAGCGCGGTATTTGATAAATATTTGATAGGTATTGACGGAATTTCATAAAGCCCACAAACTATTTTGTGCTGCTTGATACCAATGTGGATTTTAACATAACAATTTTATATGTCCCACTATACGAGTATATATTTCGCTTTTGGAGAAAATTAGGATAGGATTTTTACTCGTGACACCCTCTCTGAGGTCGCCGTCGGTATATTGCGACGAATAATTTTAGAAACTATGAAGCAAATTAATATATTTTCCTCTATAATGATAAACATATATGTTTATTTTTTTCCTAATGCTGGAGTATATTTAGTACACTTTTATATAGTGTATCTTATATTTACGCGAATACTGCACATATATTAAATCAAAATTTTACAGATTTTATCGCGTTTATTTAATTTACTAATTTATTTTACGGACAGGGTGCCGAGATGTTCCGACGTCATCCGAGTAGAGATACCAAGGAGTTCCTGTAACTTTTTAATTATAATTTTTTTTTTTTATTCGACGAAGCGACGAGACAAGAGAGACGTTCACTTGATGGTAAGTATTACACGAGCCCATAATAACGTGGCTCTAGTTAGAATGATATACACAATATTACATTGCCAATATACACAATATCACCCTGAGACATAATACGTTAGTCGCGTTACACTATTACTTTCACTTCAAACCGGAACACAGTAATATTTGAACAATACTGTTTGTCGGGTGCAACAGGCGCTGCGGTGGTACCTGCCTAGACGGTCTCCGCCAACAGAGACCTACTACCCGTAAATTGTTGCTACGCCTATAATACCCTTTTAAATAAAAACTGTAATTGACCATCAATAACCGTGTTTTGTGTACTCCGACTATTTCCTTTTTCTTGCTCCCATGGACCTTTTAATTTATGGAATACACTTTGAAGTGTAGCCTTCACTATAACTAAAAGGAATAATATAATTCGATCCATACTTTAAAAGATATGATTAGTCGTACATTGGAAATATACATATTCATCACCATCACCATCATCAGCCGATAGACATTCGCTGCTGGACATAAGCCTCTCTCAAAAATTCCAACATCGATCGGTCCTGCGTTGCTCGCATCCAGCGGCTTTCCGCGATTTGCCGGGCACCAGGATTCGACGTTTGTAGGGGTCCATATGCTGGGAGTTGGGCCATTTCCCTCCACGGTGGCCCAATGCGAGTTGGTGGGAGGAAGGGAGGATCATACATATATAGATAAGCAAAAATTGTGTTGAATATTTCAAAGTAAGACAAACATAAGTATAGTGAGATACAACTATAACGGTGGTACGGCTCTCTAGGTAGGTACCGCAGCTCATATTTCTACTGAGAAATAATGTTATGCAAATATTACTGTGTTCCGGTTTCAAGGGTGTTGCAGCTAGTGGCATTACTGGGATAATGAGAAAACATCTTATGTCTTCAGGTGTCAAGGTATTATCAGGTGAACGCCCCGTTAAATAAAAAAAAGTTCTATCATATTTCCGTACGCTAGTTATTTATTATATATATAGATATAAAAGCACAATGGTTAATTAACTATAAATTAAAAGATTTATTATTATTTTTATATTTCCATGGTGATGTTGTCGCCGGAGATTTTCTTGGTAGGTATCATCACTGCTCCTATATCATCCGCAAAGTATTACTATTTTCCGAATTACAGCGGCTCGTCACAGGTAGGCGAATCATTCACCTTTAAGTGAAGGCTGGTTGGTGTGTCTTTAAAAGAACGCCGCTAGGTATATAAAAAAAATTGCAAGAAGCACTGAAAAGATATGTCAAAATAATCAAAGATAATTACTCACCGGTATTCTCACGTATACCACGAAAGTTCACGGCGTAACGTTGAAGACGTAAAAGAATTTAACTAAACTGCAGTAAAAACTATAATTTTTAATAAATATATTTTATATAACTGTGTTTGAATTAATCTTATTGAAATTTTAATTATATTTGATCAAAATTTAATATTCGTAGATGAGAGACGCTGCTGCTCGCGCGCGGTACGCGACTGTTTATTCGGAAGCGGGTGTGACGTCTGCTGAAGTCTATATTATTATTGCCTGAATTCTGAAAGAGGCTGCTCTTGTATAAGCCATTTACACTACACGATTACACAATTTAGTATTGCACTCTTTTTATTGTTTTTTTTACAAGAAATCACTGTGCTTGTTGCACAATACCATAAACGCCCATGAGACTGAAACATACTAAGTAGTGTGGAACTATTGCCTGGTGGCAGAAATGAAGGCCGATTGCAACAATCTTTACCGATACCGAAAAGACAGCATCACTAATATTAACTATACTATTATAATTTAATTAACACTAAATTTAAAAAGTCGCGTGAAATTGCATTCTTTTCTTCATTTTTTAGATATTATACTGTCCTTCCAACGATTTTAATTGATAATTCACTTCTGCATACTATTTCTCTAATGATATACTGGTAAAAGTTTTTTTGTATTTTCTTCGTAACGGAGGAATAAAAACATTACATTTTGTATATACTTTATTTATGAATGTGATATATATATGTAGGCGGTGTGACTCCTTTAGTTTATCACTAAGTAAATATCATATTCATTTTCTCATTTTGGTTGTTAAACAAAATTTACGCGGTTGTCATATCTTAGATGCAGTAGGTCACCTCACCTACCATATTATATCTGCCAAGAATTACATAATGCAATTGTCTAAAAGACGTTACACCATCGGACCATTATACAACGAATTACCATTATTATGTAGTAAACATCCCTGATTTAGAAACAAAGAGGTTTAGTTATTAATTCTGGATAATCGAACAATCATTCATCCACATTCTTGTTAAGAAATAAGAAAATGTTACGCCCTTAGACAAAGAACCCGGGTTTCAAAAGAACCTAAAAAGGCTGTTGTTTGGCTGATTCGCTTTTAAATTATACCAATACCAGTGTGCATTTCAGGCACTAATTTATTTTAATGAAATAAAGAAGGGCACAACATTGCGAAATAAAAAATACTTTGTTTATATTATCCATTAAAAAACATTATTATTTTGTACCAATCGGATGATGTAAATGTCACCGGCGTGTCTATCAATGGCTGCGTAACTGCGAGCCTGCGCAGTACGCTCGCCGGCTCCATCAATGGGGTGGCCATCTTGAATGACGTCAGCGTAATGGCGCCGTTTATGCAATGTTTGTTTTCGTTTTGGGATTCTTGTAATATGAAGAATTTATATTATTATAAAGCTTTAGCATTGTTGTCGCTGAAATACGTAATGGTGATATCAAAATATTTTTGTTTGAATGCATTGAATTAGTGCAAAATGTTTGAATCTATATACTCTATACACACATTCATTAACATTTATATAACAGCTTTTCATAATGTTTTTCTAATATATGAATGTTTAAACGATATTTATACCAAAAACGTAAAGATATTAAAAATTTTTGATAATAATATCACAGTGGTGGTTACAGTAGAGTTTGGCAACAGAAATAGAAGTTGGGCTGAGATGAAATTAGACATCTTTAGCATACCTATACCACTTTCTATTCTTTTTTGTTTTGAAGTGGAAATATCCAAAAATATAACCTGCCTTCTAAGAAGTATGGACTTTGTGGAGAGTTTTACCCAATAAAAACCCTACGGCGGTCATCCCCAGTATTTGGAGAGGTCACGGGATCTCTGTTCAGGACACTACCTCGGTTTCTTTAACGCTATCCTGGGGTGGCTATCCCCGAAAACTATTTTTTGCAGTCCCCAGCGACAGAGACCTATCACAACTATTCTTTTTTATTACTATGTTTGTTGTAAACCGCCACAAGAGTACTGTTACGTAAGATTTAAATATCGTTCCATTCCATTATAATAAATTTAAACAGGCAACATAACACCCACATTGGCGCTTTGTTATACAAAAATAGAATTAATTATGATATTTCATGTGAAAATCAAAGCCCGACCCTCGACTGGGGGCGACTTTCAAGAACTTACTGTAATTTTATATATAACGAATGAATAGACGAAACCTTATCAAAGATAAAAAGAAAAACCTTCAATGTACTTCAAAGATGTCGATAAGAAAGAAATAAATAAAATCATCCTTTTTTCTAACATAAAATGAAGCACTAGAAATGCACGGCTTACAAAGGAAGGCATTCAATTTCCTGAGCCTCAAAGCTGTACTCACACCAGTCGACCACCACAAAGGACTGAAAACTGTAATTAAATTCCTAGTAAGGCATCTGACTAAAAATAAAGTATTTCGCCATAGATCCAAAGCTATAAAGCCTGATAGATGATATACGATTAACTTCAATGGTACCATCAATTTTGTGTCTAACTCTGAAACTGTTTGTGCTACAATCGTTTTTATGCGAGGAAGAAAGAAGATTATTCACTTTATGTTAATATATAATTATTTTTTTTATACTACCTGGGTGGCAACAGGCATGCGGCCCGCCTGATATTGAGCGGTAACCGCAACCTATAACCGCCTGTAACCACAGAGGTATCACCAGCAGAAACATTTTCACGCCATAACTCTAAAATAGCTCTTTGTTATCATCATCATTATCATCTGTCACAGATAGGCCTCCTCCAAAGATCTCCACATCTATCGGATTGATTGTTATCATTGCTTAGTACCAAATCACACTGAGCTAAGACCACTATGATCTTGCTTTCTTCGCAGTACCACACCGTATTACAAAAAAAAATGTTTATTATAAAATAATATAAATGTTTTTTAAAACATCAAGTTTTAAATAATTTTACAAAAATTTGTTGACATACTCCTAAAAACCATTTTTTAGATACGGATTGAAGGATGTGGTAAATAATGAAATTACTGGGGTAACAAGACTTAACATCTTGAGTTGCAAGACGATAAAGACAAGGTGGTACAGTATTTACGGTGGTTTTAAGACAAGTGTGGTGGACTGACGTATCACTTACAATCAGGTGAACGTCTAGCTCGAGTCGACGTTTTGTACAAAAAAAAAACAAAAATCATCTAGCCGCAAATGTCATCTTTAAAGTACATAAACCGAAAAGAATTACGCAACCTTTCCTTTTTTGATATAGTAAACGAGTCATGAAAGACAAAGACGCCAATAGGTATTCGACTTCCACTTGAACCGTGATATAGTACGATAATTTTAGGGTCGCAAAATAGTTTCCCGCGCTTGCGCGAATCAATAATGTATCCTGTACAGTGAATTCTGACCCTTGCTACAAAAACTTTATACGTTTTCCATTGCCGCTTTTATTCTAGCCCTTTCATAGGTTTTTGTATTAAACCTTCAATGAATTACAAAATAAAAAACAAACGCGAAGTTAAATAATTGTTTGGTGTTGCTGCAGTAGAAGCTCGCGTCTGCGCTCTTCATCCCTGTACCAATTCCTGTGCAAGTGTAACTTGAAACTGTACTAAAGTGCTGTGAATTGTTTAAAAAAACACGTACAAGCGTAAATGTGAGTATTACAAACACTAAAACATCATTATTTGTTATAACATTAATGCATCTAACTATTTACTGTTCATCAGTAGCATTAGTATCATACACTATTGTCAGAAATATAAAATATTATTATTTGTGTGAAGTACTTGTTTCTTAACAAATATCGACTTGTTAAAGAAGCAGCCACAAGTAATATTTGGCAATATTTTACATTTTAAAAAACAATTATCTGTAAAATATATAATGTAATTTTTTTATATATTATCGCAAAAGGAATAATTTAGAAACTAACCGTAAAAGAACACTATAAATATGTAATATTTACTTAAATATTTTCTAATTGCCGTTCGACTGAACATTGAAACAAAAATAATCCATAAAATATATGAATAAATATTAAATTATATTGAAATATGAAATGGTATATTTTGTCATCCCGATAAATTCAGTATATACGGGGCTACTGAAACGAAAATATAGTTTGCATATTTCTGCTTTTCATCGACATCATCATCAGCCCGAGAATGTCAAAAAGGTTTAGATTTCAACGATTTCTAGCTGATAACAGATCTCTTTACGGTTATACATAATGTCAACTCCTAAACTTTTGGTCTCTGCCTGTCACAAGTAAAGCTTTTTCTATTATTCCACTCATTGTTGTTAAGTGATTTAAAATGATTAAATTTAAGTTTTTTTTAGCTAGGATGTCGTGTGGGTCAGAATGCCTTTCCCTTGGCCCACCACCAGACTCTATCGCTCGAATGCCGCCGCCACCTCTGCCAGCCTTTCTTGCCAGTGCTGCCAACCTAACCCCTCCATGCAAGGCAGCTAAATGCACACCGCAGCATAACAACGAAGTCAACTCACTGTTCCCGGGCGTAGAGTACCATGAATTACCAAGACATGGTCAGTTCTATTAACATTCAATTAATTTGTAATTAGTTTCGCATACTTTTTCTCCTCTTTACTGGATTGTTTAATATTATTGTTCTAAGCTTTTACTTAATAAACGTGACATACAAGAGGATCACCTGGTATCAAGCAATAATTCATAAAACTTAATTCAGAAATTTCACTAGGTTAATCGTTTTTCTAACGGCGACACAGAAAGATTTGTACATGATAGCTAGGTGCCAAAAACAGGTAAGCCTAAAAAACTTCTGGTGGTAAAGATCTACCACCAATATAATGGATACAATAGACCGTCTTTGTATTACAGAACCAGCTGGGTACGATGATACATGGTTTCTGGTGCTTATAACCTGCTGTGTCGCCGTCCTGTGCATAGCTGCTCTGCTGGCACTGTTTCTGCTCAAGTGCAGGGAGTACGTATCATTTAATAAAAATCACCAAAAAATATTAAAAAATATATTCATTTCCAGTTACTTTATTACTAGCTATTATTTTCAGTTTCATCGATTACTAACTTTCTGAGATTTGTAGATCATCTAATAAGCAGCCTTATGTATTACGTATGTTAACATGTCCTATAAACTCCAGGTTCTTTCTACACCATAGGACATATAATCGTCGATGCCTTATCAGCTTTTAATCACCGGCTCGATAACACATCAACTTTCGAATGAAATGTCTGTTTATGCATATTATATTATAAAACAATATGATGAAAATATCATTGGTAAAGAGTGTTTCTGTCTTATAACTTCGCAGAGCACGCGGTGGTTGTAAAAGTGGAACCGGCAAAACAAGCGGATCCAACGCTCTCTACGGCAGCGCCGCTTTGGATTCGCGTGTACTGTGGGCGGCGCTCACGCCGCGGGGCACGCGTCATTTCGTCGCTGACACCTATCCTCACGATGAAACCGAGGACCACCATTACGAATGCGTGGAACCATCACTATATAAACTTGGACCACCTGAAGATTTGGCGATAACTAGACACTTCAACGTCGAATACGAAGACCCGGCGCCGTTGATTGAAAGTTACTCAGATAGAACTGAAGAGTACTTTAGGAACGGAATGGACACCCTGCGTAGAACGAGACCGTTGGTATCCTCCCCGACCAGGATTGAAAGACCAAATCTGCCGCCGTTGAACTTGCAGCCGAGGACACTGCGTAGGGCACCGCACTCGAGGCGCGTGAGTGACGCCAATAATTCTGAGAAGTCGGCCATCTGAAGCGAGGGTGGCGCGGTCTTTTCCGTCGCCGACACAACCGATATGGAATACGAGTGGCAGCTGATCGGCGACACCAATGTCGATCGGCTCGTTTAAGGACCATTTTCCACTTCTACGTAAATTCTCGATGGACATATAAATAAAATCAAACCGTTAGTACTTAATTTTCATTTTTAGATGTTTTTGTGATAAAAACTTCAGCTTGTACGTTTAGTTTTGGAATTTTGATACTAACAGTTAACTTACAGTAAATAAATATAACAATAATTTATAAATGTAAAATAGGCTTCAAAAATGGTAAATAATTTATTGTCCGATTAATCATCTTTGTCAATAATTATTCAACAGTGATCAACTAAGAAGATTGTCTTTATAATATTTCTATAGTATATTTAGTAATAAATTAGCAATAGTGAGGAATTAACACCAAACAAACAGTGTTTAGTACAATTTACAAGCTTTTTCTTAACAATATCATATCCTGTATACCTAATGTAGTGAGATTTGAAATGAAAGGTATTATGTAATTTAAAAGTGTTTAGTCTATTTTAATTAAGTACCAAATGTAGTGCGTAAATGTAAATAAAAATAACACCAAAAAATAACCTTAAATTTTAAGGAAATAGATTTTTCTCTAAGCTTATCTACTTGCTTTCAATCACTGAAAAATAACATCTTAATCTGTTGTACTCTGATTACTAAACATTTGATCGTGAAATGTGTACAGGGTTGGTTAGTCACCGTTTTTTGCAATAAATGGCAACCTTGAAAATATTGTAAAGGCTATAAATTTTAGATTATACTAGTGTAGTATTATAATTTTCTAATTCTAGTCACAAGAATTAAGTCGGATATAATTGTTTTGTCATAAAAAAAAATTTTGCAAGTAAAATAATTAAATATTTTTATTCTATCTCTATGTCTCTAAATACAAATATTTTTTTTTGTATTTATATCAATAAAACATTAGGCAATACACCACAGAAACTATGTTTTTTTTATTAATTCTTCAAAAAATCTTTAAAATAGAACATTATTTAATTTTAAATTAGATGTGAGAAAAAATCTAGTTTAGATCAATTACAGCAGATACATCTTTCTTAGTATTAGTTTGGTTCTATGAATTTATGTGCTTGGTCTTTTTTTAATGAGTACTCTAATCGACAATATGTAATTTACAATGTCACCGTTGTTTTAAATTTTAAGTTTTCACACATGTTCTAGATAGGAAAATTTTTAATATTATTACAGTTAAAACTTATACTTAGGAAAAGAGAACTTAGTGAATAATGTGAAAAAAAAGTTATAAGAAAATATAAAACTACTGTTATTACGATTGCAATATAATAAACAATTAAATAATCTTTGCTTAATACAAATAATTACCTCTGAAATAAAAAAATAATTTGGAGTCGACTGTATGATCACTGGTGTTCGCTTATATCGAGAAGAAATAATTGAACGACAGATTTACTATGTTACTGTCACTTTTGACAATCTAAAGCGTATCGTTTGGTTCGAAGTGGTTATTATTTCCACTCAATTATTTCCTATGGATAATAATTTATTTATTGAAAGCCGTTTCTAAGTACTATATTTTTATTATGAAAAAGTAGTCTGCGTAAATAACCATGGCTGACGAAGTGATTAAACATTCTGTGCACACACTTGTATTTAGATCACTGAAAAGATCTCATGATATGTTTTTAGCTAACCAAAGCTTGTTACCGCCAATCGATGAAAAAGCGTAAGTATATTGTTTATTTAACTAAAATTATTATTAGCTAAAAGATTATTATTATTACTTTTGAGGTTACAGTCATTAACGATATTTTTCTTCCTTAATGATATGAACAAGTTTGTTAACTTGCACAAAATGTCAAAGCATGGTTTAGCCTCACCACCACCAAAAAAGTATCGGGTATGTTTGTGTCTATTTACTAAGTATTACAATTTTCATAAATCATTTACACTCTCATAAGAGTGCTTTATTTATTGCAATGAAAAATGATATAACATACTAGTGTAAATTATACATTTCAAAGAAATTTTATTAGTGTTATGCAAATTACTACAGGTGTAAATTAAGTCAAACTTTCTTCTAATTTTAATAATTTATTTCTTTCAACTTAGATTTTTTTAACATAGATATTGTAAATTAACTTCTAAGGACTGACATAAAATAAGATCTATTATTAAACATATAAAAAAGGTTTAATCATGCTTGTTATGCAACTTACTTTTCTATGAATAAATTTGACTACTGTAAAGTAGAAACTGACAATGTTTATTTAGGGAGAAAATTTTGAAAGGTGTCAAAGCCAGGGATAGTTATGGGCAAGTGATGTCAGCGGTCGAAAGGGCTCAGGCTATGAAACAACAGGAAGTGAGGAGCAGACCTGACACTCCACATGATACTGGTTGGATATAGTCATATTTTAATACTTAAACAAATTTCAATTTGTGTTATTTTAGTTTAGAACAAATCTTAAACTAATACCATAACAGTTCTTTTATACATATTTTATATCACAGTGCTTTAGTTTCAAGGTAGAAATTAGTGTACATCTCAGCAGCAAACAGATAAAATTTAGTATCTAAATAATCTTTTGCATGAAAAAATTCTACTAGAACTGTAGATGTTAAGAAAAGCTTGAAGTTCAGTTGTTTTACAGATATGGCTGAATCTGCAGCATTGGGCTCGGATGGTGCAATGTTGCCATATAACCCAGGCTCAATGGCAGCACCAGCCCCTCCAGGAGCGGCGGGGCCCATAGGTGCAGGAACTACATCCATAGCACCTCGCAAGCCCCCCACAGCACCTCGTCCCAAATGGCATGCACCATGGAAGTTGTTCCGAGTAATATCTGGCCACTTGGGTTGGGTTAGGTGTGTAGCTGTTGAACCAGGCAATGAATGGTTTGCTACAGGTAAGACTATATTTTTGAAAAGTTATGTTCTTTATTTAAATGATGCAGCTCAAATTCACACATGCTAATGTATTACCGAGCTGTATCCACATACAGAACTAAGTTTCCAGGTAGATGAAATAGGCAATAACATTTAAATGTTTCTGGGATTTCTCATTTACTCCTTACCATAATATGCAGATAATCATAAAGCCAATCTTATAAATAACAAATATGATTGCAGCCATTTCAAGTTAACTTCAAAAATAATAGTATTTGGGATTTTGTTGGGTACAAATGGTTGAAAAGCTTTTAAAAATAATCTTATAATTTCTAATTCACTAATAGTTGGTTATGTTGTTTCAAGGTTGTTTCAAGTTGCTGCGGAAGGTTCTAAATTGTATGATTTAATATTATAAGATATTGTTGTGTTCGGGGAAGATTTATATTCAGCAGTATATAAATCAAAGCTGATCACAAAATGAATAAGATGAATATTTATTATTTAAAAAAACACAATTAAAGAAGAATCTCTTATTCAAGGATATCTAGTTTAAGACAAATGACTTTTAACTAAATGTGGTCAATAATGTTTGATTTAATTTAAACTATTGTTCCAGGTGCAGCAGATAGGGTCATAAAGATCTGGGACCTGGCTACAGGCAAATTAAAAGTGTCACTAACTGGCCATGTCAGCACAGTCAGAGGTATTTAATATTTCAAATATTTGCAGCAATACATGCATCACTTGCAAGGAAAGCGTTGGAGTTAAATATGTTATTAAGCTCATCAAATTATTTTCTATTTTTCGTTTCTACCTCCATTCTCTCGTGTTTGTACTTAGTTGAAATGAAGCTACGAGCTGGATATTTACTTAATAGTAAATCATAGTTCAAGTCAACATCTACAATAGGATCTTTATACAGAAATAATACTTCATCTTGGAGATGAGAGATGTTAAGTCTTGTTACTACATCAATGTCTCGCACTAATGCTAAGGCATATATAGTCTTCAGTAACAAACACCTACTTGGTCTTGACTTACTCCTAGTAAGCGCCTAGTAGTGAGAACATTAAGAAGTCTTGACAGAAAAGAGGTACTCATATGTTTTGAATATATTCACACAGGCCTGGAGGTGTCACCAAGACACCCGTATTTGTTCAGCTGCGGAGAGGATAGACAGGTTAAATGCTGGGATTTGGAATACAACAAGGTAAGTCCTATCACCTCACCATTTTATTTCAGTTTAATCACAATGGAATTTCAGAGCTATTACTTCACCTCAATATAGTATGGTGTTAAGAGATGATAAAATTGTGGAATTTGCTTTTGGCTCAACCTATGACCAAGAGTGGTTTGCAACAGTGCAGCAGCTTTTCAAGGTTTAAATAAGTAGTATATTAACTTGCTACATTTCTCATTATATGCATACATGTGTAAAGTGAGCTATGATCAGTTTAAGTTGTTGTGTCTAGGTGATCCGTCACTACCACGGACATCTGTCGGCGGTGTATGCGCTTGCGCTGCACCCCACCATCGACGTGCTGGTAACAGCTGGGCGAGATGCGTGCGCGCGCGTGTGGGACGTGCGTACCAAGGCCAACGTTCACACCCTCGCCGGGCACGGGGACACGGTCGCAGCGCTCGCGTGCCAGGCCGCCGAACCGCAGGTACTTTCTATTACCACCACGATAGTAATCCGGACATCTCTTTTTTTTAGGTTAATAATGAGAAAAGATTTAGACTTTAGATTAGAAGATTGTAGACTGGTTACAGCTTGTTTCAACTTGTACAACTGGTTTGCACAGTGCGCACATTACTCTTTAATAAAAGAAATAAGTCCTAAAGAAACTTTAAGGGTAGAGGCAGACCGAAGAAAGTGTGGATGGGTTGTGTGAAAGATGACATGTGTAAGAAAAGTGTGAATTCAGATATGGCGGCTGATAGAAGGATATGGAAGAGAAGTACATATTGTGCCGACCCCACATAGCTGGGAAAAGAGCGGAAGGAAGAAGAAGGAGAATAGAGATAAGTCCCATCCAATCATATGTATATTATGTACATAGACCTAAAAGAGGACATATCAGTAATCATCATGTGAACATTCTGCTTGGTAAAAAAGTCGTGTCGGCCATGTTATTTATCAACTTAATTTTCAGATTGTCACCGGTTCTCACGACTCGACAATTCGTCTTTGGGACCTGGCCGCCGGCAAGTCAATGTGCACTCTCACCAACCATAAGAAGTCGGTGCGCGCGCTGGCGCTGCACCCCACTCAGTACACGTTCGCGTCCGCCTCGCCGGACAATATTAAGCAGTGGAAGTGTCCAGAGGGCAAGTTCATACAGAACCTCTCTGGCCACAACGCGATCGTGAACTGCATGGCTGTCAACCCGGAAGGTGTGCTCGTCAGTGGTGGAGACAATGGCACCATGTATTTCTGGGACTGGCGCACCGGATACAACTTCCAGAGGTTGCAGGTGAGTAACTGTTCCAACATTATCATTTAATTGATTTACCTATGAGGAGGATTACCAAAAGGTTGTCTATTGATATGATGAAGATCTGAGCGGTGGGGTTAATGATGAGAGAAGAATGAAGAAAAAATGGACTGTCAATGTAGCGAAGAGATACTGAGGAAAAATATGGTCCAGCAACAATCTGTTTTAAATTAGTTCTTGTCTCATTCAGAAATTACATATATTTAATAATAGGAATTAAGTTACTCTATATATGGTAATGTAACGTCAATTTATGGTCAATTTTATTATAGGCCCCTGTGCAACCCGGATCGATGGATTCCGAAGCCGGAATATTCTCGATGACCTTCGACCAATCTGGCTCGCGTCTGATCACGACGGAGGCGGACAAGACCATCAAGATATACAAGGAAGACGACACAGCGTCAGAGGAGACGCACCCTGTCAACTGGCGTCCTGAGATATTAAAAAGGAGAAAATTCTAACGGAAATAAATTATGTTTTATACGACATTAGTTCTTTTTTTTTTTCAACGAAGCGACAATACGGGCAGGACATTCACCTAGTAAGTGATGACGCCTTTTTATTATAATGTGGTTACACTGTATCCTCGTCGCTGCTCCCTTTCCCATTATGAACATTACGCCTTTGGTGTAACTTAACCAGGAGAGCTATGTAGCTCGCTGGCCTAATGGTTAGAGCGTGCGGCCTACATTCGAAAGGTCGCGGGTTCGATGACTAATATTTAAGTTACGTACATTTGTTAACTCTAGTAACAGCGAAGTATAAACGGTAAAGGAAAACATCGCGAGGAAAGAAACCTGCACATGAATTAGAATTTATTCCAAAGTGTGTGTGAAGTCACCAATCTGCATTGGGCCCGCGTGGTGACTATGGCCCATCGCCCTCGTATTGAGGGTAAACCAGGAGAGGCGGTGGGGAGTTACATTTTGTAAAATTCGTTAACTGACCTATACTCCGCCAAAAAAAAATTCCAACCATCT
The DNA here is from genome assembly GCA_029030555.1 of Ornithoptera alexandrae. NCBI lineage: Eukaryota > Metazoa > Arthropoda > Insecta > Lepidoptera > Papilionidae > Ornithoptera > Ornithoptera alexandrae. Next base: position 10,341,430 of record JARDVY010000034.1, read on the forward strand.
TTCAAATCTCCAGGTCTTATTGTTCTATAGATATCGTGATGAGTCTCTACGAACATTGTAATGTTTCCGGAATATAATAGTTTTTGGAGAGCGGTTGTAACGTTGTGACTAGACTAAGGCAATAAGCCAAATCATCTGTCTCATGTCTAAAAGGTTTAAACACGATGTGGTGCAAAAACTTTCCTTGCTTAAGTAAAGTTTACTGATACATTAGAATTACCTAGTAACACTAATTAAGTGTTTATAAACACTAGTTTAATAAAGAAGTCATAAATAATCTTCAGCTTAAAATTATAAAACTCATGACAATGATTTGTTGGCTTGAATGAAATATTGCTAGAAAAACGAAACATTTTTTTTAATCGAGTGAGGAGACGACTGGGATGTTCACCCGATGGTGAGTGATACGCCTACCCGTGCGACGTGGAGCTGGTTAGAATGATACATATCGCACCACATAGCGCTCATCGCTAGAAACGTAAAATGGCCGAGTCTCGTTACCCCTGTAATACTCTAGCTACAGCGCCCTTCAAACCGGAACACTGTAATCTTTGCACAGTACGGTTCGTCAGCTGCAATGGGTGCTGCTGTGGTGTCTACCCAGACGGTCTTCGGCAACAGAGACCTACACCACCAGTAATATTAGACTAGATAATAAAAGATCGTTTTTTATTGCATCATCTTTATTTTGTATAAATTATTAGAAACTATGGCAAATTACATTTCAACTGAAATTAATTTTTTAATAATAAAAAAAAAATAAAGTAGTGCTGCCATGCAACGGAATGTTAATACAAACATGATTTATTTGATACAAATATATTTATTAGCCCGTATTTATAACTACAAAGCACAATTACAGTGTTGCATTCAGTAAAAAGATATATATAAAAGTCTTTTCACATCCCTCGACTATGCAAAGGATTTTCTCTAATGTATCGGTGTAGTATATTATATGCTGGTAACACCACTGATATAATTTCATAACAATGAATTCTATGTTTATCTGTACAATTGTACTCTAGGCCTGATCTTTGATTTCTATAAGCAAATATGTCTAGTTCTTTAATTGGAGTTCAAGAAAAAATGAGATTTTATGAAGTTTATGTAATCATTTTTTTTCTGTATTTACTAAATGTACTATTATCCACCATCGATACTTGCACATAGATATATATTAATTTTGTTCACCACTATGGCCAGTCTTATGTTACAAAAACTAATTCACACACCTCACATCATCATCAGCCGGTAACAACCGACCATTCATTTCTAAACATAAACAAGTTGGTACAATAACAAAATATAAAAATCAGTTATACATATGTATGATGTATTAGAAGGTAAATTAGTTACATGATTATGAGAACGATTGTATGACAAGTCACCGTATCATAACATTTCTAATCATTTTCCCAAATTTGAATAAGTTTCTTTGAAAAAAAAAACGTATATAAAGTACATTGAATTTTTGTGGAAATATCTTGGAAAGACCTCAGTTTCCTTAACATGCCAGTAGAAATACCTGAGTGTCGTTTATTGTTGCCATTATTATGATTAAGGTTATCAACTATCAAAAGGAACAAATCCAGGTGGAATTTATCAAATTGAGTTGAAACCAAAACATAATAAGCTTAATTTTAGTTTTTAATTATATGTATTTCCTCTCGAGCATTATCTAATATTTGAAGGGTATATAGGTATAGTTATAAAAACTAGCAGAAAAACATACTACCAGACTACTCCATATGTTAACTATTAATACTAGTCTCCAAAGAAATCTGGGAAATTGGGAAAGCTTATCATAATATATGCTGAGGTGACCTAACCATATTGCATAAAAAAAGTGAATTATTTATGTGCCAATTGCATCACAGCAGATATACATAACTACAGTAAATCCTCGTAACAATGAAGAAGTACACAGTTGTCTCATGAAAATAAAGTATAACTTCAAAATGCACGAAAACAATACATTTTATCATCATCATTTCCACCAATGGACATCCACCGTTAGACATAGGTCTGTTATAATGTGTACCACAACGCAAGATCTTGTTCTGTTTGAGAGTACAGTAACAATACATTTATTATGTACCTAATGGGGTACATGTACTATATTCCAAGTGTCTAGTTACCATAGTAATTTCATTAGGTATGCTACTGTTTAAAGACAATCTACATTTATGTAGACAGTCTCCAACAACCTTACCGAGAGTAACTTATCTTTATAGTATAAAAATGCCTCCAGTCCTAGTTGTGGTAACAATAAGAAGAATGTTTATATGTATAATAAAGCATAAATCTTGTTAATAAGCAACATAATTTCTCACCACTTGAAATCAATAGAAGCCCACTCTGCAGTATTAAAGTGAATGTGATCATATCTCATCTTCCAAGTCATACTTCTCCTCAGGAAAATCTCCAACAGTCACATACACTGGTTTCACGAAACCGCCGTAATTGCTTGGGCACGTGAAATATCTCTTGCCGTTTACTCTGAAAATATTTCGTAAAGTAATTTTTTTTTTTGGATTGATATTTAAAATTATCATGTAATTATTTAGACTCTTATGAAGAATTTGAGTCATAAAGGTACACAAATTTATTATCATTTTACTTATCTATGGAATATACCACCACCACCACCATTGCCAGCCGATAGACGTCCACTGCTGGACATAGGCCTCCCCCAAAGATCCCCACATCGATCGATCCAGTGCCGCCCGCATCACCGGATAACAAGAGCCGTCATTTGAAGGGTTTCATATGGGGAGATTTGGGCTATGTTCCACTATTCTGGCCCAATGCGGGTTGGTGGGAGCCAGAGCCTTGTTTGTTGATTAGCAGGGTGCACCACGAGCAGGTGAGGTTGGCGTGGATACCGTGAGTTCTTGTGCGGGATCCCGTACACCCCTCTACAGAATACGGAATATACATATAACACAATTACTAATAGTGATAACACATACAAACTAAGAATCCAGGCTTATCCTTCCAATGATGTCAAATAAAATTAACAGGGTAGTAGTAGCTAGCCAGGTGGATTGAAGAAACTCTACAACTAAGTTAATTCCACAACATGTGATGCGATCCATGGAGTTTTGTGTTACTAGGCAAGAGGTTAGCCAGTGCAAGCAAGAAGTTAAAATACAAATAGAGATATATTCATGTCTTCGAACTTCCCCTGGAGAATGCAATTGCATGGACAATTGTGTATAGAGTACTCACTCGCCGTCGTTCTTGCCGAGCGGCTCATCGTACTGCACGCCGATCCAGAGGCCGCGCGCGCCGGTCAGTGGGCCGTTGTACCGCACAATCGCTCGGCGTGGAGGCTGCCGCGGCGCGCACACCTCGCATCTCGCACCTACCAACACTTTTGCAGCCAAGCTGAGAACATATAATCACTCATCACAAGGTGTTTCCTTCAAACTGTAGTTTAATAGTTGGGTTGTCATAGCCAATAATTAATAGTCACCAATAAAACATATTCTTCCACTGTCCAACTAGACAATCAAAATAGCAAAATATATATTCTGTTCATTATATTATTTTTGCTATTATTAACCATTTCAGTAAATCTTCAAAATCCACTCAAAGTTTGAATAACATTATTAAGCATTTAATTATTTCCATAAATTCTAGGTTCAGCCATAATCAATTGTATTTCTTCTTTACTCAGAAAGAGTGCTGCTGCTGAAAATAATTATGTACCATATTGTGTACCAATTCAGGCCTATGTCCAGCAGTGGTTGTCTATCTATATATATGATGATTGTGTATATATATATTTTGATACATAATAATTTGAAGTAACATATAACATGTATACTACAATTGCTAATATAATGTTATTGTATTGGCTGTCAATTACACTTGACTCGGCTGTATGTATTCACCTTTAACTGGACTATAGTTGATGCTCATGTCAAAGTGGTTAACAACTATGTTATAATTATTCACTATATACATAATACTCAAAGGATTTTTTAACATTGTTATTATGTTACTTTTTCTAATACATGTACATTCTCAACTTTAAAGAGATTAACTGCTTCTGTTGTGCAGTGGCTATCTGCTAGCCATATAATATAAGGTTCGTTTCTATGGCCACACTAAATGCACTGATCTTGATAGCTACCTTCCACATATTAATCTATTATAGTAACATCACTGTGTTCAGACAACATATGAGAGCCAGTGTGGTTTATTTATGACATTCTATGAATCAATGCTTCAAATTTTAACATACCAAATGGATTGTCAAAAGAACAACTACTTCCATGATGGTATGTCTTCAACCTGTACTCAACTGAACTGAACAAGGTACCTTCATAGCATAAAGATACTTATCAATAATCAAACATTTGTTTCTATCTTACTTTGCTTCATCCTCCAAGTCTTTTTGCTGTTGCTCCTTAAGTTTGTTCATCTCTTCTTCATTGTATTTGCCCAGTTTGTTGCGCTGCAGAAACGATCGCAGTGTGTCTCCCTTCTTCTCATACTCTTCTTCAGATAGTCGGAATCTTAATAAAAAAAATTAAGAATGTCATTACAGCAATCTTTAGTGGCAGATCTTTATTACTAGTGTCTTATTAGACTATCATAAAATAATATCCACTGTTTAAATTATAAGTGTAATGTAACCTACTGAAATGACAGCACTTAACATGTCACATGTTAAATCGCATATCAAGGTGACAAGTATAAAGTGATGCAGAGTAAACATCTTTACAAGTTTCAAATTGTTATAGACAAGCATATCATTTACAAACAGGGAAACTTCCTACTTCATTCTTTGCTTTTTTGAAATAAGATGTATCGGAATGATAATGTTCCTGCTATGCATTTTCTGTTTATGAAATAAAAAATTCAGAGAATTTAATTTTCTATTTTAGATGCATTGCCAAGTATGAAACTAACCTAAAAGAGTTAAGTGAACAATTTCCAATAACTTATACTTTTATGGTTCTTACCTTTCTGCACTATCAGAAGTAGCAAAATCTTTGACCATTGCAAAATTATCTATGACATGTACCCTCATACCATCATCTATAGGATATGATCCGAGCAGTGCAGAATCATTGTCGATGTCACACACAAAATTGTTTTTATTGTCATACACTTTCAACTTCATTGTGGCAGCAGAACCGCCTGTGACCAGCTCCAATTTGGTCTGAAAATGAGAATGACAGTTTTTTATGTAAATAAATGTGCTCTAAGAAATATTTATAATTAACTGAAAAGACGGTTAAATTGTGTAAGCTGTAAGTCTGCCTTTACTAATGTAGGATAAATGTTTTGTTTAACAATTTAAATATCTAAGAACTCATTGTCAAAATTAATGGTTTTAATTTAGTAGTTCCTACAGAAATGTATCTGTTATACTTCAAAACATATAAAATAAACAACTTGTATGAATCACTAACCTTTAACTCAAGCACGGAAATGACCTTCTTGTAACGCCTTTCCACAGGAGCCGCATTTTCGCTATCGGATTTCGTAATGTGGATATTTACATAATCCTGCGTTATAATTTGTACACCTTCCATAATTACAATTTTAACATTCACAAACCGTTATAAACGAAATCTTTTACACAAATCATTAATGTCAAAAAATTATCACTGTCGAATTTTTGCACAGATTAAAAAATATTTTTATCTAAAATGATTTGAGCAATAATAGTTTGTGTAAAATTATAACTATTAATTTCTTAAATTGTTTTTTTTTATTTTACGAAGCGACGAGACATTAAACTGATGGTAAGTGATGTGCCTGCTCGTAACAACGCTGTGTTAATTAGGATTGTATCCATTGCATCATATTGTGCTCGTCGCCATGAGATATAAGATGTTAAATCTGGTTACCCGAGTAATTTCACTAGGTACAGTGCTCTTCAGATTGGAACAGTAATGTTTGCACACTACTGTTTGGCTACCTCGACGGTCGGAACAGTGACCTGTCATTAGTAAAAAACGGTTATACCAATTTCACCCATACAGCCATGGTTCAGTATAAAAAAAATCCCTTGTTGTACATAAATTTATTCACAAATCAATAAAACGGTATTCGTACGAATTAAAATACATTTATATATTAGAACGTAAATAATATTATTTGAATACCAAATTTCAAGTTTGTAATTATCATCAGCAACATCAGGTGATACAAACGATACGAAGATATGTCGGAGATATATAAGTGAGCAGAAGATGTGGAACGCAGCGACTCTGCCGGTGGAGCAGTGTGCGATGATGGTGAAGTTGAGTGAGTACGTGTAACTGTATTGATGCGCGGCGCCGAGCGGGATATCATCAGACCACGCCTCCGCGTTGTTGGCGCGGGCTCCTCATACTCAGCTCCATTGTCGCCGTACTCTCCCGCCTGCACTCCGCAGAAATACACAAGCGTACATATTTTACACAAAATTTAAGTTACATACCTATCAAATGATCATTTATAATATGTAATAAAAAATAAGTTTACTAATAAAATTTATATTGCAGGCAAGCATGACAGAGTGCTAAGACGAAATCAAACTCGAACATTCTTTAGCCATGACGTCATCAAGTAAATACAAGACCAAAATATTTTTTGTATTACGTTTCAAATCTGCCGTATTGTGTCTATTTTAATACGTGTTTGGAAAAAGGTAAATAGATAAAAAAAACTTGGAAGCACTAGAAGAATCACTTTTTGCAGAGATGTGAAGAATTTCTTTATTTTAAAGCCATATTCTTCTAATTCTATATTGACGCAATTATTTTATACTTTTTAGTGTTTCGGTTTGAATGGCACTGTAGCTCTTGAAATTATTGTGGTAATTAAAATTAACAATTTCTATGTTATATATATATTATCTCAACTGCCACATTATCATGGGCACTCGTATAAACTATCATCAGAATAAATTTTTGCTCATACCGTCGCTTCATGAAATAAATTTAAACATTAATTAAAACCTTAAAGTCTGGCCGATTGGGTTCAAAGAGGTGCGCTGGCCGGCCGGGCAGCAGCGTGGCCTGCTCGGGGGCCAGCGCAGCGGCGAGCGACACGCCGGCGGAGTACATGGCCGGCGCTTCGCTCCGGTGCGGCGTCTCCACCGCTGGACATTATAACAAATTATACTATAGATGAAGATTGAGCAGAGGTATACATATCGGCATGACTTGTTTATTACAAAGGAGATAGTCCTAAATTTATATCGGTGAATTTCTTGTAACCTGCCGTTGACGATTATTAGAATTCTGTTTTATAAATATATATTATAAACCCGCTAAGATTTCTTATTTTGAGTAAGAATTTTGAGTAATCTTACTCAATAATAAAGATAGTTGTCTTAAAAAATATTTAAAATAAATTTTTAACGTACCTAATATTTTGGTTGCACTGGGTTCGGTAATAAAAGTAGCTGTCGTTTCAACCGTATCTGTGTCGGTAGGGGTAGAGTCGCCGTTGAGAAGGCGATGCTCGCTGCAGAGTGATTCACAGTCCCCCCTGCAAAAGCAATGTGATAGCAAGACAAGCATTTAATTTTTTTTACATTCTATTTTATGGCGAGACTTGCAGTATACTTAGTTAATAAAATATGAAACAAAGCGGCGCTAGCTAAGAAGTTATTAATACTGTAAGATTATACTCCTTCATTTAAATACGCCACCATTACCAAGTGAACTCATTAGGCACTATTGCTTGGTGACAAAAACATGCGCTACGCGGGTATGTAAACCTTCTTTGGCAAGAAAGAACTTAATGTCCCTGAAAATATAAACGTCCTACGCAACTGTGTAATCAGGAAGTGAACGTACCGGCCGCACGCTCGCAGCGTATGCGCACAGTGCAAGAAGGTCCGCCAGCGTGCGACGCTCATGGCGACGTGTGCGTCTCCGCAGCCGTCAGACCGCCGCGCCTCCTCCGCCACGGAGTCACTCAGCACGCCGCACAGCTTGCCGCCACACACTATGCCCGTGCCGCGGTCGTTCTGGACAGTGCAGTACAAGAGGGTTAATCGCAGCTTGTTAACGGAGACTTACTTCTTTTTCTTAAGGTGCCTCTCCAATTAGACTTTCTGCCTCATCTAAATGTACAACCTCATTAAGAGTTACATATGGCCTGATTTCTATTTCACTGGACTTATGTATATTGATGTAGACACTTTTTTAAGAAAGCGATTCCGCTTCTAATTGGATGCAACACGTCGGCTTTTCGGAGAACTACTTCTACTACTCAGTATCAAAATAAGATTTTGTTGCCCTTTGCTCTGTTTTATACAAAAATTAAAACACAAGTGCTTAGTGCTCACTTGACAGAGTTCGTCTCCGGACATGCAGAAGGCGCGGTCGCGCACCTCAGGCCAGTGCGCGACGCGCGGCGAGCAGTGCGCCTCGGACATGATGGCCGCGTCCACCACGCGGAAGCGCACGCGGTGCACGCCCTCGCCGCTCACCGTGCGCACCGCATGGCACGCCGTTTCCTTCTCGCACTCGCTGCGCGACGTCGCCATCAGTATGGAGCGGGCGTGCGCGGCCTCGCCGAACGGCGTCTCCAGCTCCAACACGGCGATATCATCCAATAGTGCGTCGTCTCCCTGACAAAACCGCAAATAGATGATAATATACTAGCCATTTAATACAGCTGGCATTAGTTGTCCGGGAATCCAGAGCGGGTTACCCTGCGCCGGTCGCCAGCGAGGGCTATGCGCGTGACTCTTCGCGCCGTGGAGACGGGAGAGGCGTGGCGCGCGGGGGAAACGCCGACGGAGCCGGGCGGGCGGCGCGCCAGCTGCGCCGCGGCCAGCGCCCATAGCTCCCGCGGCAGCTGCATGGACCGCCCGCGTGCGCACCGCGCCGACGTCACGCCTATCCGGAGAGACACTAGCGAAGCAGAACAGCGCCATCCGTCCTCGTGCTCCACTACAATCTTAAAAACAAGATGACAGATTAATTATTTCAGAACTACTTTGCAGCGACTATTTCTAACGTTAAACACTGTGCGGAGGGCACTTACATTTAACTGTCACATACAATTACGTGAGTTCTACATCGCTAAATACATCTTCATTACCAACAATTCTCGTTAAAATTGATATAAGAACTTATGTGTTTTCAGGATTTTGCGTTGTTATTTAGCAATTGTATATACTATCCAACCATTCATCTATATATAATGATAAAATAAATAAACGCAGCCGTGCGGGGTTCTCTTAGTACCTGACAGAGTACTTGTGAAGGAGGAATTTATCGCAGGCATCAACAAACCATAAAAGGGGCAGAATCGCTGTCCTCATCAAGTTCTGGATCTTCGGATGTCGCTACTCTGGCTCTCCGACAGCCCCGCGTGAGGTTGCCGCCCCCAGCAGCACACTCCTCAGCACGCGCGCTGCCCAGCGCCACGAGCAGCACGAGCAGCGCGTAAAGCGCGCACAGCACACCCACACCCCGGTACCCTGCGGCCCGCCAACCCATCTTCCGCTCTCCACTGCGCCTTCTCACTGAACTACTTACTCTATTCATATATAAATTCAAAACATTTCCTGACATCCTCTTTGACATTGCCGGTGACAACTTCTATCAAACGGCTTTACATCGTCTATTGGTTTATTTCTATCACCAGACTTATGATTAGAAGAATCTAGGACGTATTGGTATCCGCTGACTAAACAAAAATATTCGAGTATAATTATAAAGACATCCGCAGGCATTCCAGTTTAAACTATTCTCTGCGCGACGATCGTACAATTAATGATATTTAAATATTAAACTCGCTATTTCTTTTTTGAACTATAAAATAATAGGCGACCGCCTAGATGCCGATAGAATGCCGGAGATCATCTAGGTAGGTACCACAGCAGCGCCAAGTGCAGCCGAGGAACAGTAGTGTGCCAACATTGCCGTGTTCCGGTTTAAAGGTCGCGATGTAGCTAGTGTAATTCTAGGGATAACGAGACTCAACAGCTTATGTCTCAAGGCGACGAGCGCAATGTGGTGGAGTGTATAACATCCTAATTAGCGTCACGTTGTTATAGGCAAGTGATACGCACTTACCAACAGGTGAATGACGGCTCGTCTCGTCGCTTCATTGACTAAAAAAATGTTGTTAACGTTTGTTTTTTGAGTATTATCATTACTGATAGATTTATTAAGAGGACCAATGACGCCACATATACATATTACCTTTTCTTTATGCTAATAGTTATTGTAGAAAAAAGGTAGCTTCAAGGATCAACTGATATCGGAGGCATATCCTCATTAGTGTTTGATGATGAATTTCTGATTACTGAAGGCAACGTTAATTAAAGTAATCATCATCATCAGCTGATAGATGTCCACTGCTGAATAAAGGCCTCCCCCAAAGATCTTCACATAGATCGGTCCGGCGTTGCTCGCATCCAGTGGGTTCTCGCGATTCTCACCAGATCGTGACTTTTCTCACCTTGTGGGAGGCCTCCCAACACTACGTCTACCGGTTCGCGAGCGCCACTAAGGACCTTACTGCCCCATCGGCCGTCGGTCCTTCGAGCAATGCGCCTTCCCCACTGCCATTTAAGTCTAGCAATATTTTGGGCTATGTCGGTGACCTTAGTTATTTTGCGGATCTCCACCTTTCTTATTCGATCGCGTAGAGAATCTCTGAGAGGACTATCTCTCCATTAATAATAATAATAATAATTTTATTTCAAGCTCAAATCATGCTCATAATTTATTAATACACCACTTAATAACTATGTTATTAAGTACCATTGCCCTTTGTGTGACTTTGAACCTTTTTATAAGGGCGACAGTAAGGGGCCAGGATTCGGTTCCGTATGTCAACACTGGCAACACGCACGAGTTGAAGACTTATGCCCTTCAAATGTACCCTCCTTACAATTACACTAATAAATACGATTAAATTTTAAGTCAAGGAAGCAGACTTATGTTCCGAATCCAAGGTTGCTACATTGTGTCCGTCGTTCAATTGATATGGCGAACCATCTCCTAACACACGCAAGGGTAATGTTAATGATTTAATTAAATGGAACTGTAATAATGTTAGCACCAAAATCAATTTCATTATTCTTGTCGTATCTCTTCTTAGGATCAGCCGAAGCCTTGCAAATAGCAGTCGCGTCTGTACTGGTAAAGGAAAGCTGGCGGGCAGCGCAGCTGTTCCCTGAAACCGTTATCGCTCAGGAAGCCCGCGACGGGAAAGGGCTGATTTCGCTCATAGACGAAGACGTTGGACGGTGGCAACGTATGCCTTTATCCATCAGCCGTATATTTCATGAAGCGGAATAATTAAAAGACAGTTTTAAACGATGTGAAACACAAAAAATAAAATAAAACAAAAGATAATAATATAAAACAATTTTATTTAAAGAAACACGAATACTTTGCATTTGAACTTATATTAATATATTTTAACCAAATTTTTTTTTAAAAATAATCACTAGATCTCTCATTCAGTTAACGCTATTTATTAATACAATTATTTAATTATAATATCCAGTATGCGCTAGACCGGCTGATGTGGAGATCCCAAGAAGCCCATATTTAGTAGTAGACGTGAGCATGATGATGGCCGCGTTTTTCCAATTCATATCACATTCGCGATCACATCATAGCATTGCACTTGCTGTTGACTCAATCCGCTCATTATCATATTCGTGTGGATATTCCATTCATGAGTCATTTTGTTCAGCTTCGCAGCGTCCGTCCGCCCCACGTTGCTCCGTACCAGCTGTAATGTTTTGAGGAAAAGAAACCATTCCTTATATAAGTAATATATAGTTATATGCGAAAAACTAATGCTACTTCTTTACACGTCTTTCTCTCTAGGATCAGTCCTTTATGTCTAAAGATCCTGTTCAGCTTTAGGGTTGCTGTCTCGAGTAGATGTTCCGCCTCCATTTAACTTCACTTACTCTAACAACCCAAAGTGAACTTGGTCGAGACGAGAAAACACCAATTCCACTTAAATTTAAAACTTCAATAATATGTTTCCGACCCACCTCCTTGTTTATCTTTTGCTTCAGCGTGTTTCGGTTGCGGCTGCGCGCGCTCCGGCGGCTCCAGCTCGTGCGGTAGCGCGTGCAGCCGCAGCAGCTTGTCCAGCAGCGCGTCGCCAAGCGCGGCCGCCTCTCCGCCGCACCAGGCCGCGCCGCGCACGTACAGCCACTACAGCCAGGTTATATTATATATGTCTTCACGTCTTTATATTATATACAAAAAGCGATATAATTATTTCTGTGGCGCTACGGTTGACCGCTTGCCTTGTAGCAATGCGGTTTCCAGTTACGATTCTCGTGACCACAGGCTGTTGATTGATTGTAAACTAAGAGCCATAACAGAACTCATCTCTATACTCCGGTTGTCAACAAATGAGACCCAGAGTTTTCTGGGCGAACACGCTTCACCACCCATAATCTCATTGTCACATAACACAATGTGCAATTGTGGTAAAACAGTTTAAACGAAAAATATGGCAAAGGAATAGAATTATGCACTTCTGTTTTACAAAGCAAGCGTTTAGCCTCGGCGCTGCGGAGGTAACACTCCAGTTTTTTTTACTAGCCATTCAAATTCCTGGAAGCCTATATGACATAAACGATAAAGAGGTCTTTTGTGAGATTTACCACTAGCAAACATAACTAATTATTTAAGAACTGACCTTGTGATGTGGCGCGGCTGCCAGAGCTGCGTAGAGCGCGTGCGGCAAGCGGGGCCGTGCGGCGCGCCCCTCGGCCTCGAGCCGCAGCAGCGCGCCCAGCGGCCCGCAACCCGCGCCGTGCGCGCCCAGCACGCGCCGGCACGCGCGCGCGAACGCATCACTCTCTGCGCACAGTGCGTCTAACAATCTAACACTGGTAACACTAATGATTATACTTTTCTCTCGAGTATACGGTTTGGGCCAGTATCGAAATGATAATGTTTGCATATTACTGTTTAACAGTAGAAATAGGCTTTGAGCTGGTAACATCCCTGAACGGTTTCTGGACGGGGGAAATACCATCAGTAATGCTTTCAAAAAATCTTATATTGTACCACCACGGGATAAATTCAGGAGACAGTGCATTATTATATTATGCATGATGCATCATATTATGATATGATGATTTTTTTAGGAAATTGCATGTGATCACTGCAGTTCCAGGATATGCTTCCATTCAGTAGAACATTCAAACACAATTTTAGCAATAAAAATATGTAAAAAACATATGTGGTAAGTGTGCGCAGTACCCTCCGGTGCCCAGTTCGCATCAAGGGCGCGCAGCAGGGCAGGTAGCAGCGAGGCGAAGGCTGCGACTCCGGTCGGCAGCGGCGCGCCATGTTCTGCGAGGAGCACGCCGCGGGACCACAGCGGCGCGCCCGCTCCCGCTGGATATACAACAACATTAATCAATAGATATACAATAGTAATAATTAAATAAAAAATAAAAATATGGAAATAACAGATATTTTTTTATTGTCTTCACTTGTAGCCACGGAGTAGAATAAATCTCTGTGACACAAAGAGAGGCTTATTAGCCATTGCGCCGGATTCATTGACTATTGAACTACTCATAATGTTTAATATATATGTAAAATATATATATATATATATATATATGACAGTAACAGACCCACGGCAAGGTAGTAGCTGTGCGTGCAGCGCAACGAAAGAGCGCGCGCGATAGCTGCGGAGCGCGACGCGCGCGCAATTGCGCACGCGCACTGCTCCCAATAACGCGCCGCTGCGCCCCCCTCCTACTCGACACGAAAACACACCGATTTTATCGTTAAAAAATTATGCGCTATATACTTTATTCCAACTTAGGCATCAAGCGCACTCACCACGTGTGGGTGCGCCAGTAGGCCCGCCAGTAGTTGCGAGCGGCGCGCGGGCGGCGCCAGTATCGCACGCACGGCACCCCACTCCGCCTCGGAAGGCAGCAGGCTCTGCAGCTCGTCGTCCTCGTCATCACACGCTCTCGATTCAAATCTGTGCTCCAACGACTCACATTCTTCCTCGCACTTGACGAAGTGTGCAAGATATTTTTCAATTACATACATGATATAACCAGTTAATATTCTCACTACTGGGACTCGGTTCCTTCTCTCACAAGGAGAAAATCAAGGCTATTTATCCACCACATTGGTGAGGTGTGGTCGACGGACGTCTCATGTAAACGAAAGTTCTTTTTGAAATTTGTTAGTTTCCTTACAATGTTTTCTTTTACGATAAGCTGATGCTCAGTGAGGATCGAAAGTGTGCTTCTAAGAGGCGCATAGTGCGTAAAATCGATTAACAACAGTGTCAAAATTTTTATTAATTATTGTTTAACAAAAAAAAAACCGATCGTACGGTAAGATGCTCGCCATTTCTTGGAAATATTGGCTCTTGAACCTCCTTTTTTATTACGCTAAAGAGTGGCCAGCTGCATTATTATAACCCTTTCCCCTAAACCCTGTGGTGGCCAAGGTGACCAATTTCGAGCCTCCACCAAATCCCAAGACCAATGAAGGCAGATCTCGATTGCGCAAATTTTGACATCTTCAGATATCCCCCGCACACCACGCACAGTCCCAGCGTCACCAACAATACCCGAGTCACCACACACATTTCGGACACAATAAACACACTCCGCACATCAACATCACGCCACACCCAAATTCATGGGCGATTCGCACCGCCCAGTTTCCAATACAGGCGAACGTGGTCGGAGAACGAACCCGAGCTCGTCTTCGATGACAGAGTAGATTCGCCAGAAATTACACACACAATGTCGAATTCATCAGACGTGAGAACACTATTCTTAGTACCACACTAGTTTAAAAACAGGCAGGCTGTGGACTTGGGTCCACGAACCCTGTATCAGATGAGCTGTAAGAGTCAAAATGACTACCAAGCGCTCAACATCATTATAAAATAGAGATTCTAACCACATAGGGGAATGGTGTACAGACTGTGCTAGAATTATAATGTTTGAATTATAATTAAAATTGTGTGACTTACTTTTTTTAATGCCAACTCCAGGTATTCGAGTGGAAGGTCTGCGTCCAACAAGTCCACACGGCGCAATACGGCAGCAGCCACAGCGCTCAGCCCCTGCTCATCCGGCCTGCCGTCACCGTCGCCCACCTCACTAACCACTCTGCGGAAATACGCATAGTATGCAATAAATATAACAAATATCACAAAAATATTTACATAATGACAAAAACATATTGTATATGTAGGCGCATATTCTCTACTTCTACTTCAGACAGATCGACGACATCATCACAGCGGTCGGAAGTGAGTGTATGCGAGAAGCTGAGGATCGCATTTGGTGAAAGACATTGGGGAAGGCCTATGTCCAGCAGTGGATAAACAAAGGCTGATAATGATAGTGATACTCTCTACTATTTTTCCGCAGGTCTTATTGCGATGATAACTATTAAAAAAGTAATCATCACAACTTTGTATAAAGATAAACTTTTTACATACACGTACGTAAAACTAGATAGAAATCAATGATCTTTATAAAGATGTAAAAATTAAAATGTATATATATGTACCTAGCGATGTAGAGCAGGTGGTGGTGAGGTGCGTCGCGATCCCCCAGAGCGGCGCGCAGGGCGTGACGCGCCGCGCGCACTGCACCCTGCGCACCGCTTGCCACGCGCTCCAGCCGCGCCCACTCTGCAAACGGCAGCGGCGTCGTGCCCGCCCACCGCCGCAACAATGATCTGGCAAACGATGTTACGTTAATACTATGTATATAATCTTAAGGTTAAAAAAAATTAAATAAAAACACTTTACTGGAGCCGCATTAAAATTAGTCTTTAGTAATATTGATACAGAAAATAATAAAAAACTAATGTATATTAGTAATGAGAACTGGGAACGCTCGGACCTTCCCTCGTTGCGCATGCGTCGCACCTCCGCTGCGACTCCTTCCGCCGCGGCGTCGCATCCCGCGTCGACCCCCGCTGCGAGCGCGAGTGCGCGCAGCCAGCGCAGCCGCCAGCACAACAGCGCGCCGCGGTGCGCGCCCGCCGCCCGCTCGCACGCGTCCTCCCACAGCGCGTTCACCCAGCTGAGATACCCTAGATGAACGTCACACATTTTAATGGGCGCTGCATCATCGGCCTCACGGCTCAAAGCGATTTCCGCTTTGTGGTATTGGATAAATTTCGTATTGTTTTCCATGGTGTAGCAGCTAACTATTACTTTTGCTCCTTCTCCTTGTTAGGTCCTAGGTTCGACGCCACAGATAATTTGCGCCAAGAATTAAAGAACTGACCGTATTCGTCAGAGAAGTAATGTGGAGGGTCGACAAATAACGCCAGCAAGCGTTGCACGTGCGCGGTGTCGGCGTGCGCGGCATGCAGCGTGTGCAGCACGCGCGCCTCGCCTACTAGTGGCAACAGGTCCTCAACGCACTCGAACCGGCAACCCAGGGCGCCGCGGGCGGACCACCCCTCTCCGCACAGCAACGGTACCTGGAAAAAGTTTGGACACATGCTTTCTCCTACATTCACCAATAAACCTAAAATTTAACTCTGCTGGCCAAGTGACCTTCGCTAGCATGAGAAGACGGATGGAGAGCCGGAATAGTTGGTGCGGGTCGACGACGGGTTGCAGCAGCTCGGCCACTTCGTGGGGCAGCGGCGCGCGCTGGGGGTCCCCGCCATCTCCCGTGAGTCCTGCTGCGCCGGGTGTTGAGCAGGGCCGCCAGTGCGCCGCACCGCGTGCACGCTCCACGCGCACCCACACCGCGCTCAACGGCAGCCCGCTGTCTATGGCCTGTGAGTGACGTCAGTTACTCTTACGGCTTCAGATATACATTCTTCTTACAATCATTTGCAATAAATTCATATTTGTCGTTTGGAACAGCCCAAGAACAAGTGTGATATTGTTCACCTTATCCTCAATGTCCCTAAGACGCTGCTCCCCGAGGAGCTCCTGCTCTGTATTCCTCGGTGGCGGGAACTCTGCGTGTGGAAAGTTCATGGCCACCACCAGCTCAATCAATTGCACCAGCTGCTCCCACAGTCCGCCCGCGCGAATGTACACACCTGGTATACAACACTGCTTTAGCATCTCACAAAATGGACAACAATTCACATATTCTGTATGACATAGGATTGCTGTCGCCAACTAAGAGGACCAAAATTTTGACGCGTATTCCCTGTCAGCTGCTCTTACCGAATTCGTAGAGCAGGTCCGGATATGCTCTGGGTAGAGAACGGGTGTCCCCAAAAGCTGCGCCAGCCACTGCGGTGATCGCTTGCACTCCGCCCTCGGCCGCACAGCCTACTGCCTGCATCAGCTCTATCCACAGCTCTAGGCGCACATTTATATCTCGCTCTGTCGATTCATAAGTAATTTTTTTAATAATGTAAGGTAATAAATTATGGACTAGCGCTTGACTACCATCACACTTGTTGGAAAAAACAGATATAGATTTAGACTAAAAATGGTGGAATATGGTGTCTAGAATAAATATGAAACTGTAACCTTTGGCAAGGGACTGTCGCAAGCGCTCAGCGTAGGGCTGGGAGGGTAGAGTGCGCCGCAGACTCGAATACAAGCGTGCCCGAAGCTGACGAGAGCTGCCAGCCTTTGTAACTGCCAACTCAGCTGCCTCCACTGCCTCCTTCTCTGATGAGCACCGTTCCTGAGAATTTCAGAACAGTGCCACATCAGTGTTTGCTTTAAAACATGGTAATTTTTTATCACAACTTTAATAAAATTTACACTATATGTACACATTATAGCACCATATATACACATGCATCACTTCTTTAACATCAGGTGAACATCCATACACAGAAGTAAATTTAGTAATCAAAGAACTATTTAATTATAGTAAATTTTTAGTTGCATTTTCAATAAACTCATCTTCTGCAGACCTGACCATGAATTTGACTTATTTTTTATATACAATTAAGCGACAAGACAAGCAGGAAGTTCACCTGATGGTGATACGCCTGGCCATAACAACATGGCACTAGTTAGGATGATAATATATACAGCACAACATTGCGATCGTCACCTGAGACATAAAATGTTGAGTTACCCTAGTAACATTACAAGCTACAGCACCATTCAAACACGAACAAAGAAATGTCTGTACATTACTGTTTGGCAGTAGATATAGGTGCTGCGGTGGTACCTACCTATATGGTCTCTTACAGCAGAGTCCTACCACCAGGAAACCGAGACCTACCACCAGTAAACTATTAAAATCCTATCAAAAGTGTACCATAAAATCAATATATCTCTGCCAAAGTACAACATCATCTGGAGCATTGTCAAGGAGACGGCGATAGGCAGCAGCCCGTTCAGCCACTGCTGCAGCATCAGAGTCATCTGGTATGCGTTTACGGAAGTAACGTCCATGGGCTTTCTGCTCTCTTCTAGTCCGCCTTTTGTCACCTAGGTGTCCAGAACTGCTTTCATACCTAATTCAATAATTGAAGTATTATATATTAAACATTCCCTGGAGACAACAATTAGTTGTCAGAAAGTTACCTAAGATTAATAATTGAATAATAACTTTTATAAAAAACAATTACATTGTTATTATTAACATATTAATTAAAAATATTATAAAGTAGATCATGAAGATGTATGTATATATATATAAATTAAGTACACACATCAAATCTGTTACTTTTCCTTATTTACCATCCAAATGTTGTCTGGAAGAGTTCACTATTAGTGATAAGGTCACTTCATTATTTTGTGTGCAATAAAGCATTTTCTATTCTATTCTAAAGATTTTGAAATATAATCATTTACAATTATTCATTTTCAAAGTTAAAATTGATAAATCTTACTGTGGTCTGCCTGGATAGTACAGGGTAGAGACTCTCAGATTGCCACAATCCATTTTACAATCCATATAAAAGTCATCATTCTTATGTAGCTTTGAATCCACACAAACATTGATCCTTTCTTCTTCAGTGTCACTAGCTAGGAGCTCTGCTTCCAGTATATCACTGCTCTCCAATGGCAAGTCAGTCTGCCATCGAACTATCCAAAAAAAAAAGATGTATATTTATTATTAAATAATTGTCATTAGTCATTCTAAGGGGAGGGGGTTAGGTTAGGTAAGGGGTTCCACACAACAACTCATGGCACTCAAGCCAAGCTCACATGGTCGTGATGCACCCTATTAATCAATAAACTAGGCTCTGGCTCCCACCAACCCCCACTGGGCCAACGTGGCAGGAAATGGTCCAAATCTCCCCACATAAGCCCACAAGAATTATTAAATGCACCATGTACTGGCGGGTATCTGGGGAAACCCTTCGTCATTGTAGGCTAATAGTCGTCAGTTTGCAGTCACTAGGTGTTTTCAACATTATCACATATGGGGTCGCCACGATAGCCTAGAGCCACGTTTCGTAGGTTGATTGTGATCGCGACTAGGAGCGAGCTGCGTTGCACGTACGGAGTACAGCTAGAACGTGACATCGCTTACGAGCCAAAATTTAAATTTTTACTTGACTAACTCGACCTAGACATTTGACTTGACGACAGACTAAGAAGTCCTGCAAGCGGCGGCCAGACAGCGAGCGGTACTTACCGCTACGTACTTACGCCCAAACTAGTTTGAACGGCACAATTATTATGGTCCTATAACTAGCAATAAATAATAAAAAAAAACTCTGTATAGCTTTTAAAAACATAGGGTGCTGAGCAATGCAAACGTTAATCGCGAGACTATGACAATCTTGTGTTCTATAGAAGATCTATATTAAGTAGTGGACATTAATAAACTATGATGATGATGAACCAGTAATATTTCGCATTGAAATACTTTTTTACAAACCTGTTTCATTGTCTTTCTTCTCTGCCACTGCATTGGAAGAGTAAGCTGGGAAAAGGGACATTTCTGTCCATAAAATTTTATGGCATATAAGTAATTTTAGGTAAAACTAAAGAAAACAATTATTTACTAAACAAAAACTGACATTGACATTTAAGTGTATGTATTTTTCCAATGTGAATGGTAAAAGTTTAAATTAACACACTAAAAGTAAATATCTTAATTTTATAAATACCTACACCATTATATTTTATAGCACGTTTTATTATCATATTACTTTTATTGTTATTACGTTCTGTTTTTATAGATTTTGTACTTTTAATTTTAAATAAATTTTAAAATGTTATGAGCAGTTCAAATATATTTTCAAAAATAAATCGTGACAAAACGGTTTTCAAATATTAACCTGTTATTCCCCGGTTAACATTCCTGTTTTGATTATGCAAAATATAACGGGAGCGATTTCTTTAACTAGGACGTGGCAGTACGTCATGCCCGGGAACGTACGAAACTATACGTCCCACTCGTTCCAGGCCACAACATATATTTCAAAGACATATTTATGTCTTACCGGTACTCAATATTGTTTCCGTTTAACGTAATTATACGTCTCTCTCGGTTAACAGGTTAATAAATATACAGGATTTTAAAATTTTAACGAAAAATCCAAAATCAATTAAAATACTTGATAATTAATTAATAGCGAACAACAATCACAATAAAATTACTGGTAATAATCCAGGTTTCAGAAAATATGTGTGTCAATGAATAGTGCTTTAACGTGTCACTGGTAAAAAGTTTACATCTATACCTAGATATTACATTTAATAGAAATTATTTGACATTTGACATTGACACAGCGATGATATTTATCATGTTTACTCTTTGAATGTAAATTGGTAGGTTCACAGATAAACAGGACAAATAGAATCTTATCGGTCATTTTCTTTTTATTACTTTTAGCAAATTTATGTGAGAAACAACGTGAAAGTATAATTTTAAGAAATAATTTTTAATTTTGCTTTAAACAATCAAGACGAACAGTATTTTGTAACACGTTTTGGAAGATTTCTAAAGAAATATTTACATAACTGCTATATCATGAAAGTGTATTCCAATAGTCTATCATTTTTATTACGTGCTACAGCATTGAAATCCGATGCGAAATTACTGCAAGCGAGATCAATTATTTTTCTCGGCTCAAAAAATTATAGCGATGTAAGTGTTGTTCTATACTTATGGTATATAATTTGGAATATCTAAATTAATATGACCTTTTATGTGTATATTGTCTTATTTCACTCATTATCACAGGTTGCCAACGCGGCAAACAAAGCGGATGCGACACCGATAGCAGCAAAAACGAGCCCCTTAAGTGATCTTCTAGGCCGGCGTCATGATTATTTACGTGTATCTCTTACGGAGCGCTGTAATTTGCGATGTTGGTACATAATACATTTGTCATTGCCATAATAATATTTAAAATTGATATATTATAAATATATGTTGTTTCTATTAGATTGTGCACAATTTGAGAATTACTAAATATTTTTTATACACTCAAGCTTTCTCTTTACAATTGGTAGGTATCAAAACAGCCTTAATTCCGTAGCCTTGCTAAAGTATGCAACATTATTGTGTATGCAGTATATTCCTAGGGTATTGTATGGCAAATCAATGTGTAAACAGATTTAGAGCTATTAAAAAACTATCATACCATAATATGAGAATTGTCAATATTTTCTAAACTTGTTGTGAAGTAAAAGCAAAAATGAAATGGTGGTTCAGTTTTAGTTTTATTTTTACATACATTATAATTTTGATATTACTTTAATGTTAAAGCAAGGTATGAAACGAGTTAAACAACAATTACCAATAATAACTTTTACACAGGTCAGTATTGCATGCCTGCAGAAGGTGTACCCTTGACTCCTCGTCCAAATCTATTAACTAGAGATGAGCTCCTTCGTCTTGTCAACATGTTTGCTACACTCGGTGTGCACAAGTTACGTCTCACAGGTGGAGAACCTACTTTACGCTCTGATCTCGCTGAAATCATTGGTATGTGAACATTTTTAACCTTCACACTATTTGATATTTTTATGCTTTGATAACAACTATATTTTTTATTTATGCAAATTATCTCATCTTTCTAGAAAGGTAAAACTGATATGTTGTTTAACACAGTGCAATGCAACTTTTACTTAACCATTGGTGTACAATAAAAAAAGCCCAATTTTTCTAAAAGTATCAAAATATTAGGATATTTATGTTAGGTCCTTAACATATGAAATTAGCGTTTTGTTGCACTGATCACTTTGATCTGAAATATCTCCTCTTTGGGTAAGAATTCCAAATTCAAATTTATAAATCCATTTAGCTGCTTCATTTGAGTTTTAAAACAGTCCTTCATTTGCTTTTTCCTCATTATTTATTTCTTTGGCTGCGCTTATTACCGCACAATGGAAAACATGAAATATCGGTATATTTACGAGTAGGAATTCTACCGTGGCACCAGTACCAGTGCTGCAGAAAGAATGATGTGTACGGCGCTGGTGTCGCAAAAGAAAGCACGCTACGTTTTTGGTTTCAACGTTTTCGTTCTAGAAATTTCGATCTTCAGAACCAACCCCGTGGACGACCGGACACTAAAACGGAAAATTAAGAATTAAAGGCTATTGTGGAAGCGGATCCATCACAAAGCACTTCAGAGATAGTTGCAGGCTTCGGAGTAAGTGATAAAACTGTATTTATCCACTTGAAGCAAAATGGGAAAGTAAAAAAACTTGAACGAAGGGTACCTCATGAATTGTGTGCTGTTGTGTTATTTTGCTCAACTGACACAATGAAGGGATTTTAAATCGAATCATTATTTGTGATGAAAAGAGGATACTGTACGATAATCGGAAGCGCTCGTCGCAATGGCTGAACCCTGGACACGCAGCCAAATCCTGCTCTAAACGAACATTGACTCAGAAAAAGTTAATTGTGAGTGTTTGGTGGACTAGCGCCGGTGTCGTTCACTACAGCTTTCTAAAATCTGGCCAAATGATTACGGCAGATGTCTATTATCAGCAACTGCAAACGATGTAGGAAGAACTAGCTGCTAAACAACTGAGATTGGTCAATCGCTCTAGGCCACTGCTGCTTCACGACAACGCAACGCCACCACCACACACTGCACAACTAACAACCACTAAGTTAGGTGAGCTACAATTAGAATGTCTGCGACATCCACCACACTCCCCGGACCTTGCCCCAACAGATTACTATTTTTTCTGGAATTTGGACTTCTTACAACAACAAAAAATTCCACTCCGATGTGGCAGTCCAAACTGCCTTCAAAGAGTTTATTGATTCTCGACCCCATGGTTTTTTTAGTAAAGGGATCAATGAACTACCTATGACATGGCAAAACTGCATAGATAACAACGGTGCATACTTTGATTAATTAAATATAATTTACAAAAAAAAATTGACTTTATATTCTTCCCGTACAAAACGCCAATTTCATACGTAAGGACCAAATATTAAAAATAAGATGATTTTGTGTTATGAAGACTAAAGATGTGAGATGTTATATACAACAGGAGAGCTGTGCAAGGTGCCAGGTATACGCACTATAGCTATGACCACCAATGGGTTGGTGCTGACACGGAAGCTGCCTGCTCTGCAGAGAGTGGGATTGACCTCTATCAATGTTTCCTTGGATTCTTTGCGTGCTGACCGTTACGAGCGAATGTCGCGACGATCTGTATGAACTTTTTTACTTATTATGGTCATCATATAATATATAATGTTACACTATATATTATCAGTCTATATATACTTGGAAGCTATATATGTCTTGCAGAAGTATGGGTTCAATCCCTATTGTGCTTGAGTTACCAGTGAAGAAAAACATAGTAAGGAAAGGAATGTTCCAATGGCAGTAGCTTTCTTGGACACATTTGGTGACACATCAACCTGCACTTGACCCGTGTTGTGAATAAATAGCTTTGACTCTCTCTTTGTAAGAGAAGACCCCCAGTTCCAGCAATGGAATCTTTAAATTTCTTTAATAATTATTTATTAACTATTATATATCCTTAATATTTTGGTTAATAGGTATCATATTTTAAAAATGTGACTTCTTATAACTATTTTCACCAGGGACTGTCAAGAGTGCTGGCCGGCATAGACTTGGCGCTGCAGTTGGGTTATCGACCAGTTAAAGTTAACACAGTGCTGATGAGAGGTGTGCCTTTTGTCGTAACAGCTATGTTACGTTTATACTAAACTTTATTGAATGTAAATAAACATTTTCAGGGTTCAATGATGATGAAATATGTGATTTCGTTGAGTACACCCGGCACCGTGCGGTGGAGGTCAGGTACGTGGAATGGATTATTGTGGCAAGTGTTATTCTTGACTTGTTTTTCATTTTTGGTCTATGAAGCGATAACACGTGTCGGACGTCTACTTGATGGTGAGTAAAAGACTTCTCCATATAAATGTGGCACTAGTTAGGACGACATCCACTGCGCCGCATTATGATCATCTTCTTAAGATATACGTTATTAAGCATCACTACTCCAATAATTTTACTAGCTGTAACAAAACATTTTCAAAGATATAACATTTACTAACTTCATAACTAGACAGGCTCCAGAAGCAAAGTCTGACCACCAGTGAAAATATTAAGAACAGATTTTAAATGTGGGTCAATCTCTCAAGTAGCAATGCGAAGGTATTGTACTGACTAGATATCTGATGTTTTTTTCAGATTCATCGAGTTCATGCCCTTCTCGGGCAACCGTTGGGACGACTCGACGATGGTGCCCCACGAGGAGGCGCTGCAGGCGGTGCGCGCGCGCTTTCCTCGCCTCACGCCCTCACTAGCGCGCGGATGCGACACTGCCGCGGTACGAGCGTATTATATCTATCATCATCAGCCTTTGTTTATGTACTACTGGATTTGAGCCCTCTCCAATGTCTTCCATATGCGATCCCCATCTTCTCGCATCCACCAATTTCCGACCGCCCTGATGATGTCATCGATCCATTTGGAGAGAGGACATCCTACACTTCTGCGACCTGTACGCGGCCTCCAGTCTAAAATTTTTCTCCCCCATCGGCCGTCACTGACACGAATCATGGCCGGCCCACTGCCACTTCAACTTGTAGATTTTGAGAGCTACGTCGAAAACTTTGGTTCTCCGTCGAATTTCTTCGTTCCGGATTTTCTCTTCGAGAAAAGCCAAGCATAGCTCTCTCCATCGCTCGCTGTGCTAGTTTGAATCGGTGGACCAGCCCGATGGTCAGGTGCCACGTCTCTGCGCCGTAAGAGTGGGGAGGACGCACTGGTTAAAGACTTTCGTTTTAAGACATTGGGGTGTTTGCGAGGTGAGGATGTGGCGGAGTTTCCCAAGCTTTACCATTGCCTGCATGCTATGCATTATAGCTATACATAGATATTAATTAGTTGCGGCCTATGTTCAGCAGTGGACAGGGATGTGCTGAAATGATGATGATTGGTATCGATCGGTTAGAAAACAGTCATACTGATTACCTCCGGCACATGGTTAGATGACTAAAACTAGTGCTGCGGTGGTATCTATATAGTCTGCGCCGACGGAGACCTACCACCAGTTACATTCTGCCCCTATTTTAAACATTTATGTGCAAAGTCTTACCCTTAAGCACTTAATGTTATAATGTAGAAACATTTAACTGCCGCTGCTGTGCAATGACTGAGTGCTTGCGTAGTAAAATGGAGGTCTCCAGTTCGATCCTGTGGTTACGTGGTAGGTTTTACATGCCTGCCCATCTAATGCTCGTAGATTGTGAATCTGCTACCATAACGCCTGCTGTTTATCGATTATTATGACGTGAGACCTAAGTTTCTTCTGGATGATCACACTTCACTGTGCACAGCTTGATTTTCATTTAACACTGTGTAAAACTGACAGGAAAATGTGTAAGTTGTTGTATTTAGTAAATAATTGAACTTTGTAATGATTTCAATGTAATATTTTTCTGTATATGGGGGACAGATAATTCTTTTTTTTAATGGCGACTACTACGGCTTCATCGGACTCAGTGTCCGCGGATCTGGCATCTGCAAACTAATATATTTCATAGTGAATACTTAAAGTATGTTGTCAAGTTTGGTTTGTGGTGCAGGTGTGGCAGGTGGAAGGATATTTGGGTAGCGTTGGGTTCATCTCGTCGATGACGCGCCCGTTCTGCTCCACGTGTAACCGATTGCGCCTCACCGCTGACGGAAATTTGAAGGTTCAAAAAAATTACATATTTATGCACATTTTGCGGGAATATCTTGAATAAAGTTTAGAGAAATTTGAGGAAAAAATAAAATTAATTTCTCAGTTTATGAATTCAATAACTGTTATACTGTGTGTTAGGAGGCCGCATCCGAAAACGAAGACAGACGATACTACTAATGACACCTTTGATGATGGGACGGAAAAAAAACGAGCTTGATTAAAAAAATATCATATTTTTAAAACGTTTTATTAGCGTTATTTAGGCTCCAACATGCCAGTACAGCTAAATGAAACGATAGTTTAGTAAAAAAGACATTACTAAAACAAAAACCAGTAATGAAACACAAAATCAAAAGCAGCTGATGCTCAGATCAACGCACGCGCGGGCGCGGCCGGAACTCGGCATGTATTTGGTTTCAATTTGAACCTTATGTCATAGTGACACGGAACATTTTACATTGCGCACCTGGACGTTTGTTGATCCGAGCATCAGCTGTTTTTGATTTTGTGTTTCATTGCGAGGTTTTTTTTTAGTAACATGATGGAGCATAAATAATGCAAATAAAACGTTTTAAAAATATGATGTTTTTTTAATCGGGATCGATATTTTTTCCGTGCCACCATCGAAGGTGTCATTAGTACTATCGTCTATGTTCGATTTTGGAAGCGGTCTCCTAACACACAGTATATTGCATACTACCTTATTTACTAGATTTCTTAAGTTTAGCTTGTTGTCTCCTACAACCATTTACTGATGATATGTATCTGTT
This sequence comes from Ornithoptera alexandrae, assembly GCA_029030555.1. Lineage (NCBI taxonomy): Eukaryota > Metazoa > Arthropoda > Insecta > Lepidoptera > Papilionidae > Ornithoptera > Ornithoptera alexandrae. The sequence continues at coordinate 10,368,252 of JARDVY010000034.1, forward strand.
GCCGGAGACCGTTTAGATAGGTACCACCACAGCGTCTATTTGCCGTCAAAGAGTACTGTGCAAACATTGCTGTGTTCCGGATTGAAGAGTTCTGTAGCTAGAGTAATTAGTGGGGTATCGAGATTGAATGTCCTATGTCTCGAGCGATGAGCGCAATTTGGTGCAGATATATTATCCTAACTAGCGCTTTGTTGTTATAGGCAAACGTATCACTTACCTTAAGGTGAATGTCCCGGCCCTCTTATCGCTTTATTTTTTAAAAAATCCATGAATAAAGCTTAGAGCTTCTGTGCGACTTTCGATTTTGATCTGGATTTCTTCTTAATGTGAAAGTATTTAGTATACAACGTAGTATTTCTTTTTCACACCTCACAAAATCTGTTTAGCTATACGTACATTTTTAATCTCATATTTTTGTTTACATTGGAAAGTTTATTTTAAAAATTGTATTTATGTTTATGTGTAGGTGTGCCTGTTCGGCTCTGCGGAGGTGTCGCTGATGGACGCTATGCGCGCAGGCGCGTCGGACAACGAGCTGCGCGCGCTCGTGCGCACCGCGCTGCGCAACAAGAAGCCGCAGCACGCCGGTAACGCAGCAGCCGATGAACTAACGCTTGGCACATCACGATACATCGCTGAGGAGTCCACAACACATTACCCGACAGACATTCAATTAGACATCGGCATCGGCTGATGATCTACTATCGAGCCGCACGTTGCTGGATACAGGCATTGTACCATACTCACTGGCAATACTTACCACCGCAGCACTTATCTGCTTCTACTCAGTACAGTACAAACATTGTAATGTTACAGTTCTAAAGACAAGACTTAACATCTTACCTCTCAAGCTGGAAAACACATCATCCCAACTAGTATACCATTCTCATTACATGCATGTTGCTTATCACCAACTTCCAAAGCATCCAGTTGCATTGTCTGATAAAAATATGGATAGATCGGTTTGGAGCTACTACTCTAGACCGACCAATTAGTCACCAATACTGATGGCATCTCCTGCTTGTGGCTTTGTGATTCAGGTGGTATTATGCCGCACAGTACTGCCACCAAACAAAAGTTTTCAAACATTGCTGTGTTTTGTTTGTGAGGTAGAGGTAGTTATTCAAATAATTAGGTTAACGGGAATTAATATTTTATATTTCAAGGCACGCCGAGCACGATATGGTGCAGTGTGTACCATCCTAACTCGCACCATATCATTATTAGCGGGTATATCATTTACCATTAAATGAACGTACTGCGCGTCTCGTGGGGATATTTATAATAATTTTGGTCTGATTCGACATTATTATTAATATAATGATATGATTAATAATGTCGAAGCCTATATGTCGCCGTTACGTAGTCATTCCGCTTTCCTCGACCACAGCCTCAACCCCGCACTGCCCTTTTGTACCTGTTTAACAAACAATTTATGCAAACATATATTATCAAAGATCCATGATATGTCAGTATACATCCACTACTGGAGACAGGCTTACTCCAAACATCTCCATACTGATCGTATTTGTGCTGTTCACCTCCTGCAGTTTTCCCGTGACCTTCACCATATCGTCGGCCCACCTTGTTCACTACATATACAAAATAATAGAACATGCCATTTCTAGAATTTTTTTGTTAGTTACGGTGTTTGAATGCCCACTTAACATTACAAGCGATTGCACTTAGCTTGTCTGTATTCATTGTTAAAAATAAAGCAAAATAGCGAAAATACTTCATAGAAAAGTTAATTACCACAACTTCGCACAAAATTATTGTTTGTTAAAAATCAAAGCAAAGCTTCGCGGTCTGAGTGTTGGCCCCTTTGTAACTCTAGTAATAAAATGGAGATATATACTTATATTTATTACATAAATTGATAATGTTTTATCACGATTTCATCAAATCTAAAAGACGCAAAATATTCTCACCAATTTCACTGAATAAAAAATTATTCATACTATAAACGCCTGGACTGCCACAATCAGAAGCATGGTATGAGAAACTTTGCATTTGTTCAAATTTGTTGTTGTGTCGACGTCTGAAATAAGCGGGGCATTCATTTTATTGTTGTATTAATTTCTGCAGCTACTTGTCGCACAGAATCTCTGCGAAGCTTCTATCTCGTAATGTTTTGTAGGCATGCAGAACCTCTCGCGCATGGAGAACCGTCCAATGATACTGATAGGAGGCTAGTGGGTCGACGAAATGGGTGACGGCGCTGCGCCTCTTAGATGTGGGAACGTTACAGCGCGCTGGTTGCCGACGAACCGCCACGTTTGGCGCAGCGGGCGCGCGCACGGCCCGCCCGGGCTCCGGCTGGCAGTCCGTGGGTACGCGACGCGCGCGGGCGGGCGCGGCGCGGGCGCGCTCTCACATCTCGACGCAGAGGGACGCGCCCGGATGGTAGACGTGAGCGGCAAGAGCGTCACGACCCGTACCGCCGAAGCCGAGTGCCTCGTCCACGTGTCGGCGCGCCTTCTGCGTTTGTTACGTGACGCGCGTCTCCCCAAAGGCGACGCGCTCACAGTGGCGCAGGTAGCGGGCGCGCTGGCAGCTAAGCGCACGGCGGACCTCATTCCTATGTGCCATCAGCTGCCGCTAGAGTATGCGCGGGTGAGCGTGACTCTACCGCGCGGGGAATGCGCGCACGGCGGCTCGATTCGCGTCTGTTGCACGGCGAGCGCGACCGCGCGCACCGGCGTCGAGATGGAGGCGCTGACCGGCGCCGCGGTGGCCGCGCTCGCGGTCTACGACATGTGCAAGTCGGTGGACCGGCGCATGCGCATCACAGACTTGCGCGTGGTGAGTAAGACCGGCGGCACTCACGACTTCGGACCCGACGCGCCGGAGCCGCCCGCGCCCGAGCTGCGCCCGCATAACACCACGCCCATCAAGCAGGACGAGACGTACGCGCCGACCGACCTCATGCACTTCTAACAGCGCACCGCTGACACCAACTCTTATAAGCTGTAGAGATTATATCCAAACGTTCAACATTCCGCACTAATTATCATTCAATGAATTTCAAGTACACATATACAATGAATTTACATAATTGTACGCATCTCGTTAAGTATAGGTTTCTAGTTGTAAGTTAAGTATGAAGCTTTATTTGCCAGCTTCGGCAGCTCGTGGTGCTAGTACATTATATCGTTACATATTACTCAATGCAACGTTCACACTCGCGTCCTCTGTAGTTGGAAAAGACATGAAACTGTCCTGTCCACTTCCGTCCCGGTGCTGTCCACGCTTATTTATTTCCGTTTTGTGTTGACATGTTTCATTACATGCCTAAAGAGTAAGGCTTCGAATTTACTTTTAACCTTTAGGTTACTACGAGGAATCACTGCGTTTATAGCTTAAATTTAATGCACTTACCTGCAGTGGTCATGCGATCTAAAAACGATCTGTTTCGGTACAGCTAGTCAAAATTATCATCTTATTTAATCATGGTTGTGTTTGTGAAGTTTTTTTTTAATAACGATTATCAAATAATTTAATTGAGGAACGATAGCGTGGTTTGTAGAGTAATACATCTCGACGGGCTCAAGCACAGTCGGGTTCGAACATTACTTATAAACTGAGATATCATTACTCTGTTAATATAATTTTTTTTATATGCATCATCATCATCATTTCAACCGATGGATATCCACTGCTAGATACAGACCTCTTGTAATGTGTTCCACAAAGCGCCGTCTTCTGGTGTTTGAATCCATTGGCTCCGAGCGATTATTTTATGTTCTCTGTCCACCTAGTGGTGGGTCTACCAACGCTGCGCTTTCCGGTGCGGGGTCGCCATTCCAACGCTTTATGACGCCATCGTCCATCGGTTCTATGGGCCATGTGTCCCGACCACAAGTGTTTTTTATATTACCATTAACGAAATGAACATCCAATGGACAATGTGGTAAATGTCATGCTGGAGGATTAAAGATGATAAGGGATTGATCTGCGTAAAGATCTTTGAAGGTCTACCAAGGGACGTCTATCGTCTAATGATGACGATGATGATTGTTTACAGTGCAACCGATAACATTGAACGACCTTATACAAACCCGAAGTTTTAGTTTTAAGAAACTATACGAATAATAATTTTACTAATTTTATCGCGTCTATTATTTTATTTATTTTTAAACCAATAAGGTTGTAAAAAAAAAATTTTGCTTGTCTGATTTCCATATTTTATTTTATAGGGTTTTTTTTTTGTTGCCCCTAGCTAATAAGTTGCATATCTGGTAATGGTACTAATGTTCAGTTTATATCATGACATCACGTTATGATCATGATATGATTTACAATGCCAATGGTTTATAACCAAGATGAACCATATTCTTTTGACTTATCAGCTTCAATATTTCATCTGAGCAGAACAGAATACCTATTAGGCGTCATATTTTCTATACACTTAATTGATTACTATGGCAGTCATAATAATCAATTGGAGAGATAGAGAGGCAGCTCTGCAGCACTACATGCCTGTTACACAGAGTTCAGTAATTCAATTTTGTGGTCACATGTTGAATTCGGATTTTAATAGTGTTGTTTTGAACTCACCTGGACAGCTACTATCTTCATATTGTAAAACTAACTCCACAACAGCATGTGTTCCACCTGATGATATATAAGCTAGAGTATATTCATCAAGTACCTTATCACTTAACACCTTGTGAAATTGAACATAAGTGTTAACTAAAATATGTATTTTTTAGAATATGGGTTATATTCTAAAATTATAATATTTCAATATTGTGTTTGTAATAAACCATTTTTTTTATATTGTAGTACTATAATGCACTGTAATGTAAATGTATACAATGTGTGTGATCATAATATGGTATAGGGTAGTTTTTCTATGTTTATATCACTAAAATGGGAGAATTATTATATTTTTATACACATTAAATAAACGAATTATAAAATTGTTAGTTTGTTTATTTAACTCGATGGATATTTAAGCAGCTTTGTAAATTTTTAAGCAATAGATTTAGTTCTTAAATAACACAGTATAGATCAATTGGGCAATACAATAGGTGTGATTGTTGAGCATAAATAAATAATGATACAATTTTTAGAAACAGAATTAAATTCACACAGATTATTTTCAACTAAATTTCATTCTACATTATGTTTAAGGATGTTTTCACATCAAACTAATGCTATGAAAATACTGTGTCTTTACTCTCATTTGGAATTTCTACTGCTCAGTTAACAAGTTCAATTTAAAAAAAAAAATTGGTCCATAAACAGTTGTGATAAGAGTTTCAGTTTTCACATATAACAAATGAAACAAGTCAATCTTAAATTATAGATTTGTTTTAATGTTAAGATTTAGAATTTTGTAATTGTATATTGTTCCATTACTTATTAGAAAATTTCTTGACTATGTTTCAACATGTTCCACGCCATGTCTACCGGCAGTGGTACACACAGTCATTTATTCAATGCGCTGAAAACACATATTTTATTATAAATACATTTCTATAAACTGTTTTTTTACCTAAAATACGAAGATTATACAAGATGCAGTATAGCATAAAACACAAGTTTATTTAACAGTACAAGCCACATGTACCTCTGATAGTACACAGTGTGATAACCGCTTTAAACGAGAGAACTACTTATGTATTGAGGATTTAATTAAATATTGTGTTAATAATATATCAATCTGATCTGAATGACAAGTCAGACAAAAATGGCTCTGCACAGAACATGTTAACTGAATTCTTTAATAATGTTGTCACGGCTGTATATTCGCACAATACAGTTTAAGTATTTGTGCATATAATAAATAACTATAGGTATCCATAATATATAGTCTAAACAGACCTACATTAACCTAAGCTATGTATCAAAAACTAGCTGTGATATCATCTAAGTTATAAAAGAGAGTAAGAACACCATTTCCATACACTAGATAATCAAAATTCAGTTTGTCTCAATAATTTAAATACAACACACAGTTCAGAAGTAATTAGACATAAGTTATTAAGGTTTATATACCAATGGTGACTATCTTCAGTTCTTCTTTATGCTTAAAGACTTCTTAAAGAATTGTGCCTGTCATAAGAGGGACAGTATATTTTTATCTTTGAAAATATTCTCACACATTACTTGAAGGACTGACAGCCTATGGGGCACCAAAGTGTACTGGAAGATGCAGTGTTGGCAGGCCACCCAATACATGGTATGACAATCTGGTGAAGGTTGTGGGAAGCAGCTGGATGAGGGCACGCAGGATTGATGATGATGATGGTTATTCTTTACGACTTGATATTTTACAATTAGCTAAAACAGATGTAACGATATATTGCAACAATCTCAATTTTTAAAAAAATTTAAAACTTATTTCAAGACTTTTAAATGCGATTGTTATAAAAGAGTATTGTGTTAGTAATTTTAAAATAGTTTTCCAATAACTAAACATGAAAATGTTAGACTCACAACTTTTACATTAAGTAATGAGAAGTGTACGAAACTCACATGGTTAACCACTTGTGACAAGGACGTTGGACTTTGTCTGTTGTTCGGGCGCAGCTTCAGACGGCCGGTCAGTGCGTTGGACCCGTATATTGTGTTTTTCGATATACTCGTTAATCTCTCTTCCTTTACGAGATAATTGCTCGTTCAAAGCTTCGATCGCTTTGGGCAACTGCTCTAGATTTTTCTCGAGAGCCGGAAGCACATCGCCTACAGTCCGCTCCACTAGCACTCCGCCTATCAAGCGGAAGCATTTTCGGGTTTTATCGACTCCTTTTAAGGTTTCTATAACTATCCTGAGAAGATAAATAATGGATTAAATAATAGTTTGCATAATATAAGCTGGTGTTGAATAATTAACTTACTTGTGTTCGTTCAAATCCATCTCTATTTCCGATATTTTATTTGCCAACAGTCTTTGTTCGTTACGTAAACTTTGGAAACCAGCAAATATTTCTTCAGGAGTTTTCTCCTTTTCTGCTTCTGTACTACTTTTGGCCATTTTTATATCGTTTATTTAAAATGGCTGTGAATATTACAGGTTATATTTATTTTCTTAGTAACTTAGAATTTGGTGCATAATAATAAATGCGAAGAATATTTTACACTACTCTATAAACGAATAACTACTTGCAAGAAAAAAATATTTTAAATATTTATTAAAATCTTTACAACACTTTTACAGGTGAAATTCCCGGAAAAATTTATTTTTGTGTTAAAACATAAACAAAGGGTTTAGCAACGTAAAGCCAAACCGAAATTTATATATATCATTTTAAGTTTTTTCTTTATATTGGAAAAGATTTAAAATATCAGATAAAGATAAAAATTATGTGTAAGTATTTAAAGTACCAAAATTTTCGTAAATAATTGTTTTTGAAAATGTAAAAAATTATGTATGATTTCTCTAAGATCTATGGTTTAATTTATAAATTTGACATGACAGTAACAATTTCTGACAGTTAACTTAATTTTATTTGTTTATACAAATGCAATTAGTCCCCTCAGTTGAAATTATGTCTTTACAGCAGTAAGATTTTGTATAACAGTGTTTTTAGTGTTTGCTTATAATGAAATTGGAAGAAGCTAACGTAATTCGGGAGTTAGAGAGTAGGGAGTTAGCAGGGGCCGATGTGGTGGGTGTTGATGAACGTCGACAAAGATTAAGCGTAGTTGCTGGCGCTGGTGGAAAGGGGGGAGATGATGGTACTTTGCTCCTCAGTGAAGCTGGCACGCCATTGCGCTCTTGGCCACTACATTCTGTACGTTTAGTTTCTGATTTTCCGGTAAGTAGTGATATCAGTATCAGACATACTTGAAATCTTAATATTCCATAGAAAAATAAAACAATCATTTTACTACTTACTATTAAATTCATCTACAGTATTTTATCTACAGTATGGCAGTAACTGGTTTTTATTAAGCTATCTATTGTTAATCAATATATTTTGATAGGATGGTACTTTAAATTTGGAAGCTGGTTCAGAGACATTGTCATGGAGGTGTACCGATGAGACAGCGCGTCGGAGCTTAGCGCGCGCGCTAAACACAAGTGTTCCGCTGGGTGAAGCAGCATTGGCAGCTCTTCTGGATGACGAGGCAGCAGATGAACCTGACGCTGAGCAGTGGGTCCGGCGGCTGGCCGAGCGGCTTGCGAGGCTGGATGCGCTCAATGTTGCGGGGATGTTGGCCGCCGCCACCGAAGGCGGAGGTGCCCGACTGGCCGAACGACTCGAGGTTTATTTTGATATTTTACAAGTTGTTATTAGATATTTCTCTGTTTTGTTTTAAATATTTGTTCAGCATTTGCTCTGCCGTGTCTTCCGGCATAATCCTCTGCTTTTCTCATAGCTTCACTGCAAGTTCTTTGAACAAAAGTATAATCTTATTTGGAAAAGAGATATCGTATATTCTGGCATCAGTGATTCCACAGATGTTATTGCAATTTGTGTCATAACCCCGGGTTCTTAATGAAATGGTGAAAAAAGTTGTATAATATTTTATTTACGCATATCTAGTGATGTATTTAGGCAGGTGGTGTTGCCGGCGGACAACTAGGCGCGCGGCTGTCACGATACGAAGCGGCTGCCCGAGCAGCCCGCGGACCGGCCGCTCGATCGGAGGCTGCACGAGCTGACGCTGCCTCACGCGCCCTACTCGCATACTTGCAACGTCTGTACCAGTGGCTCGACGCACCTCCACTGCGCGACCTGGACTCACTCTCTGAGGTTTTTACAATACATGTATAGATACTACCATTGAATTAGAACTCATAGTTATGAACATCGCAGACGCTCTTCACCATCACTATAACTTGCAGATATCACTAGCAACACCGGAAGGCAGGAGTCGTGCACTGGAAGCGGCAGAAGCGCTCCGCGTTGCGCTGCGCGGGGGCCTTGAGGGTGAAGGCTCAGAAGGTGCCGCGCGGCGATTGGCCGCGGTGCGTGAGCGCCTTCGGCGACTGGGACGCGCGCGCGACCAACTCGCTGCTGCACTTTCCCGTCACCTGAACAACGCGCTCATTCACCTCGGTAACGCCGCGCAGGAGCCTCACGAGCCAGGCAAACATCACGCCGAACTGCTGCCGTATGCGCCGTTCATGCGATGGCTCAAGGACATGGACGAGAAAGCATATGATGGGCTTGTGAAGGTATGTGTACGAGTACACATGGAGTATTTCTGATAAAGACTTACGTATGGACTACTAAAGTATGTCTATTGCCGAATAGTACTGAACAGAGGTGATAACGTTCAAGGGTTGTACCTGATAAAGTGATTGGAATGAGCCATAGTATTATTTATGTCTCTAACAGTGAATGGAATACAGCAAGGTGAAATTTTGATTAGCGCCTTATTGTTTGGTGCGTATTACTTTTTATCAGGTGACCACACCTCACTTGTCTTGGTCTTCACTTGTATGATGTCGTATATAGTGTGAATTTAAATGTATGCGCGCGCACAGGTGTACGCTGGCACATGGTCGCGGGTGCACGAGCGCGTGGTGCGCGCGGCGTGCGACAATGCGCGCACATCCCTCGCCGCGTCGCCGCTCGACCGGGCCGACCAGCTGCTCGATGAGGTCACTGTCGCACATTTTATTAACCTCACAAAAAAAGTGCTTTCATGGTTATCTAGTATTTAACTTTATCTCTTAATATTCCTGCTGCTGACACTCTGTACACGCTCTCACAATTAGAGAGTCAAATTCATTTAACTACCATGCTAACCATGACCCAGTTTGGCTTGTCACATGCCCACAAAAGCTGTCGTATTTAGAACATGCAGGTCTCTTCGCGATGTTTCTATTCTCCGACTCAAGGCCAGTGTTGATAAACCCCGTGCTTCTTTGAGTCATGTATCACGTACGATGCTTCTGATCAAACTTTACGACTGTCCAATAGTTTTGCCTCAAATAGCCTAATTACTGGGTTTGATGACTGTTTAAACCTAGCCTATATGTTTTTAACACTTGTGGATGTACAGGTGCTGAATCTGGTGGAGGAGCTGTGCAACGCAGAACAGGACTTCTGTACTCAGTTCTTTTACCTCGATGTGGATGTTAAGGTGAAATATATTATACCTGTCCTCTTACGGTACTCTTTCCCGCTCGGCGTAATTCTGCAGCTGTACAGCTGAGTGATACCTGTATACAGCCAGCCATGTGTTTCGGTTTGAAGGATGTGGTAGCAAGTGAACTTATTGATGTAACAAGCTGTATTAGGCCCCAAAGCGACTTCCTGTTCTTAAATAAAAATAGTCTGCCTTAGGTAGCACCAATTATTTGTATATGCTCTTGTTCTTGAAATGTGGCGGGTTCTCACAATGTTTATCTTCATCGGAAGCTCAGGCTCAGTAGGGATCGCGTGCTGCATATATAACTTTAGCTCTCACAGCTATGACTTCAGGAGTAACGAGTTGCATGTACTATGCAAGTTGTAGACTAGTCCGAACTTTCCAATAGTCTTATGCTTCAGAGAGACCTTCTGAAGTATGATGGAATTTCAAAAAGCAGAAATAATATTTAAACGAAGACCTGTGACCGTTCTCAGAGCGACAACAACAGCGATGGTGAGCGTAGCGAGAAGAGCGACGGAGGTGAGCGCGGAACGGAGCGGGGTGAGGCGGCGCGCCGCGGGGCTGCCGAGACGCGCCGCTTCATGGGCGAACTGTTCCCGACGCTCGAGAGCGAACTGGTGGCGCTGGTGGCGCACCTCGAGCGTAGCGACCCATAGTGAGATCTTTTGTATTTTATTGTCTACTAAATAGCTTTATTTTACTAGACAATTCTATTAAGATTGATTCTTTAACAATGATTACACAATTTGATGTCCTGGGAGTCCCCGACTACTTGGTTGACGATGATGAATAAAGATCTAAAGAGTAAAAAATTGACAGAAGTTGTGATACAAAATAGATTTAGAAGAATGTCCAGGAGGGCCGACCCAAGTAAAGATGGGACAAGGTCTAGCAAGAAGAAGGTTGCACGATTTGATGCAAACGTTATAGTCGACGGGGAGGACATCCTTCATGATCATAGACCTAAGTTCATGATATACATATCTATATAACATATTTATATATGTTCCGAATTTGACTGATAATGTTATGGATTATTTAATTATAAGATTCCCACATCGAGCGAAGATTGCATTTGGTAATAATAATAAGCTCTACTTTAATAAGATAGATAGATACATGTATTAATGTAGATGTGATGGTAAAGTGTAAAGTGGCGCATGTGTGTGTGCAGCGGCGCGATGCGGGCGCTTGCGTGCGTTGGTCGACGTGTGCTGGGCGAGGGTCGAGAGGCGGGTGGCGGCGAGGAGGGCCGGTGGTCGCGCGCGGCGCTGGCTGCGGTGGCGGTGGCGGCAAAGCGCGGCGCTGATCGCGCGGTAGCGGAGCGCCTCGCCGCGCTACCTGAGGCCGCGAGGCAGGCCGGACGTCGGCCCAAGTGCGGCGTGCTCGCGTTCGTGCACGAGCTGGAGGCAATGGCGGACGCATGCGAGGCGATATTTGCGCGGGGCGGTAGACGCGCGGACCTCGAGCGCTGGTACCTCACACTGGGCAGCGCGATGCTGCGTGCGATACAACGCGCCGACCATCCGCGCACGCCGCGTGCCGTCGTGCACATGGGTACACACCGTTACATGGCGCATACATTATATCACATATATGGCATGTGTATATTGTACACAAGCTGACGATTACGATTTTATATTGAACACATTCAAAAGAAATACTTTTTAGAATAATTTATTACATTATAACACTACAGTATGCCGTATGAGAATTGAATGAGACGTGGATGCGTCACGGGCACTTGCAGAGAACTACCACCGGTTGCACGCGGTGGTGTCGTCGCTGCGTGCGCCCGCGCTCGACTCGCTGCGGCGCGAGTGCCGCGCGCGCTACGCGGACTCGCTGCGCGCGTACGTCACGCAGTACTTCGGCCGCCCGCTCGACAAGTTGGCGCAGTTCTTCGAGGTGACGCACGCGCACGCATTCGCACACACCTACACACGTACACATCCACTTTCTCACATGCAGATGCGCCTTTGTTTACACTTTCCTGTTGACTCCTATATAAAGCGTTTCCAACACATTACTACCGGTAAATTAAAATAACAGCTGATAATCTTTAAACTCTCTAAAGAAATCTTTTTCTACTGCAACTAAAAACATGTCTTTTTGTGCAATCACTCTAGGAGCTAAGGTGTCGTCATTGTATCATTCATACATATTAACATTCGAAAGAAAAAAAATATTAATTTCTGTGAGTTTTATTTAACGCGGTGGCGGGGTGCCGTAGGGCGTGGCGGAGGCGGTCGCCTCGGGCGTGCGCGAGGATGAGGTGTGCTACCGCGCGGCGTTCAGCAAGCACGAGCTGCGGAGGCTGCTCGCCATGTATCCCGCGCACGAAGGTAACCGCCTTCCTTCCACCGATCGAAAACCAGTATTACTTAGATAGAGAATACCTCGGCTTACAGGTTTCTATAGAAGTCTTCTAGAGTTCTCCTCAAAAACTACTAACGCCATTACTATTACTTACGAGTTCCATTGATGTGAGTGGGTGTTTCATCACTAGGTATTATATGATTGTTGTATTAAGCGTATTTAATGTGGCAGTGCGCAAATCGCTGCACCGGCTATACCGCACGGTGGAAAAGCACTTAAGTGAGGAGGGCGGGCTGCTGCAGGTGGTGTGGCGCGCCATGCAGGAGGAGTTCATCGCGCAGCACGTTGCATTACAGGTAACACTTAAATTTAATCTGTACTTAAGTCACAATAAGCCGATAGATGGTGAAATCTGCTTGGGAAGAATACTTCGGCTGTCAATGTGACAGTCGCAACACAGCAATACTTTTGATGGCATACAACACAAAAAAAGTAACTAACCAAGCTATTTCTAGGAAAATCTATCACCAAACTTCAGCAGCTGTATTGATCAGGAATCGATCTATATTACATGGCTAGTGGTTAACATAACTATGATGTAGAATATAGGTATTCATCATCAGCCTTCCGTAGTCCTCTGCTGTCTGCTGCTTATTATATATTTCAGGCGTACATTTTTATTAGAATAATGTAGACATTTTTTAAAAGGTTTGTTATTTATTTACTTAATCCACAATTTATTAATAATGTTAACAAGAATCGAATAATTACATAATGTATCGTTACATACATATGCGTGTGCGCAGGCCCGCATCGCGGCGTGCTACCCGGGCGCCGGGCTCGCGCTGCCGCTTAGCACACAAGATATACTGGACGCGTTTTCAGATATCGCTCGAGAGCATTGACCACTGGACCTAACACCGATGGAACATCTCATAGTATTTCTGTTTCGTCCGTCTATCTATACCGTACCGTACCTATCTATATCTATACCGTCCTTTTTTCTGTTGCCGCACAGTAGTGGGACAAACATAACTCCACAGAAAGCCACTGTAGTTTGTGAAATTATTAAGATACGGTAATCACAAGACGATAAGTGCAATGTAGATATCCTATCTAGCACCATACTTTCATCAGTAGTTGTCACATAGCACCTGGTAAATGCTGTTACCCTTTCTTTGTATAAAAGGACTTAAAGTTGTATGACTATCTAATGAATAGGCAAATCTCCAACAGTTTGTTCTTGATACTAAATCTTGTATTTTTATGAATATATATGCTCTGTAAATATCATTTAACATATTATCTTAGTTTTAGAATATAAATTATTCACTTATATTTATAATGTTACCTATATTCATTATTATAAATTTTTATAATTTATCTGTTGTTTTATTTGCCATAGAGTATACATAATTTTACATTTTTCTTGTCTATAATGGGTTAACACTTGGCCTGTATTTTGATGTTACGTAAGAATAAGGCCAATGATAGTAAAGCATACACATCCAGAAGCCTCCAACTTTCCATATGTGCACTGCAGTAGCTCAGCAATATGATAATTGATTTTAAATAAAAGGGATTCAAAAAATGGTTCTGCGATCTAAATTTTATAGATGGTCTTGGAGTTTTTTAGTACATCATATAAATGAAGTAGAAATAAAACACTATAAGCATTTATTTGTTAATGTGATTTAGTTAATTGAAACATAACAAACTTTAAATACTATGGTTTATTTTAACTATATGATTAAATTCAATTACATCACATTATTAACAAAAAAAATTCAATGTTTAATCTATTGACTTGGGAGGAGAGTAGTTGAGGAACACCAGTCCAGAAGTTTTAGCCTGGAAACAAAAAACAATTGAAATAAGTAAAAACTTTTTTTCAATGCCCCTACCAAGTTGCCCTGACATGAGATTAAGTATGCTTGACAAGAATCATTGATGTAGATGGGAAGTGTTGGGCTACTGGGCTATGGAAAACCCAAGGAAAAAATAAAAAACAGTAACATAAATAATAAATGAGGGAACATTAAGTACATACCACACCAATAGAGAAGGCAGTGAAGGCTAGGCCGAAGATTAGTACAGCATTGTTGTAGCGTTGACTAGCGTCATAACGGGCTTGCCAGGACCCATTTGGTACTGGCAGCTCATCCATGCTTGGTGGCTTGAACTCACCAGCATGGTAGCGACGCACTGCATATAAATTTATAACAAGAGAATATTAATAACTATTTCTAAGGTAAAAAGTGCAGTGTAATAAATTTAAGCACTATTTTGAGAATTTATAGATTCTTTTATATACCCATAATGTTATTGTATGTGATAATAATGTCATGTCTACAGCGCTGTCAGGCTAATACACAAGTCCTAATATTCAAATAATAGTAATTATATTATAATGCAATAACATGGCAAGTCAGGTCTTTGGTTTAGATGGCGATTTTTCCATTGCTATAATTAATAAAAATGGTAAATATTACATTTTAACGAAAAAGACAATTCTTATATTTGCTTGATTTATGCACATATTTATTTATTTAATAGTTTTTTGTTTTTAATTACACAAATACTAATATGGTGTTGGAATAAGAAAAATTATGACATAAAGTATAAGTAAAACTTAAAATGACGATATATGTGGAAGAAGCCAGCGATAAGGATATGTTTTAAGGTTATTTTCAAAGTTATGTAATAATGCTATTTAAGAGTAAGGTTTCTTTAAAAACGTTTGGTGTCATTCAAATTATACTTGTATTTTATTAGAAATATATTTCTACGTTGCAAAAATCAGTCTGTGATTAGAAAAAATATAAACAATTTGTAAATTTTGTTTTTGAAGTTATGGTTTAAAATATTAATTTAAAATGAAAAGAATACCTGTCTGCTGAAAAAGACGAGAAACCATCGGCCTCGTGATAAACATTTTTATTATCTACTTCCGTATCCAAGAATTCTAATTAAACAATGGTCTACTGAACTGATACTACTTTGAAATGTCTATGTGTAAAAATCGATTAAACGCCCATCTCAGATATTGAAACAGATAATAAATAAAAAATAGTTGCAGACTAAACAAATAAATTCGATAAACTCGATTATAAATCGATTCTATATTTTAGCTAGCACGTTTTTATTCATTATATTAAAATTATTCAACTAAGGAGTGGCATTAACTCTCTTTATCTCATTAAAGAGAAGACTTCAGCATTACAAGGTTTGTTATTTTTATACTCAAAAAAAGGTTAATTTTTGTTCGTCACTGAATAACAGCTATTAATTCTAGTTAATTAACTTGTATAGCCATATAAGTTAATCATTATCATCAACCTTGTTTAATCCATTGCTGAATATAGGCCTTCTCCAATGTTTTCTACCAAATGCGAATCTCAGCTTTACGCTTCTACGCACTTTCGACGCCCTGATGATGTCGTCGGTCCATTTAGCGATAGGGCGTCCCACATTTTGCCTCCTATACGCGGCTTCCATACCAAGACTCTCCACCCCCTTTAAGTTGCTTTTAGAAAACATTAATTTGTATAGAAATACATAATGCTTAAAATGTTTTGAACGTTAAACTGATAAATGAATCAATGAATTAAACGGGCAGAAGATAATATTACAAATCTTTGAAATTATGTAAAATTTATTTAGATTCATATGATCTATGTTGAAAACCCCACGCTTAGATAACTATTCGCAACATTTAAACCTTATAAGCACTTATTTTTAAGACTAGGTCTTGAGAAAGATTCAACACGACAGGAGGAGAAGAATTTATTTGTAATAGTATAGAGTGCTACATTAGATAGAGTCTGTTGGTTTTGATCATGATCAGCATTATTTACAAATTTTTAAATGAATCTATTAAAAACTGATAAATTTCAATTTCAAAATATGTTTGATAATTTGTTTTATACTATAAACTTAATTGTTTGTTATTAAACAGTTTGCATCATTAGAAACATTGCTCATGCAAAAAGAGGGCTTATAGTTATCTTTCAAAGAAAGGTTTTCTATTTTTTAAATTCTTTAATCGCATTTAGAATAACTAGCTTGTATCATACTTGACTCAGTTCCCGTTTGAGATAAGTTATTTAATTATTAAATGAATTAGTCCAGTATTATATTCAGTGGTATGTAGTTTATTTAAATTTAAACCATTGAACAATTATTGTAGCTTATTTATTAATAGAGATTGTTTTCATTTGTATTTTGATTAAAATACATAAAAAAAAAATTGCAGGTTAACAGTGCGTTTTACACGAATTAAAGTGTGTAGTTGCTACAGCGTTGTTCCACAAACTTGTCCTCACGTTGTAAAGGTTTTGGAAAAGTCTATCTGTAAGTATATTGGAACTTTAACTACTAAGACAATCCTATCGCTGTGACGTCACGTACGTATTACGTAGTAGGAGAGAGACCGCGCCAGCGCCAGTGAAATCTTGAATAGCAATACACCAAAAGCAAAGTAAATTATAAATCAGTTTGACCGTATGCAGCGTAGGGGGAGAACGCGCTGTGGCTCGCGCGTCCGCTCCTTTGTTTATTTTCGTTTGTGATGAGAAATAATAATGTCGTCTGACAACAATTTCAGCTACAGTGTAATACAGATAGCGTGACACATGGAGTGGCTAAAGAGAATGTTCGGGCGCGGGGATCGCGAGGCCCCGCGGGAGGTGCAAGATGAGGGATCCCTGGAGACTGCGCAGGAGTGCCGCCAGCGCTGGCGCAGCGTCTACGTCATCTACTTCACCATGTTCCAAATGTCTCTCGGGTTCAGCATCGTGCTCACAGGCGTTTGGCCCTATCTAGACATGGTACCTAATGACATTTACTTGTTTGTCTTTAAAGATTAAATTAAGAAAACAATTACCAGCTGTTTTGCATGAACCATAAATGTTAACTTTATTATTTACAAACGCAAAAAAAAAAGTAGTCAATCATAGTATTTTTGATGAAGTAATTAAATATTTGTTTGCGTATTAAATACTATAATTGAAAATAATTTAAAGCTAAATTACATCTATAATAAACGAAGAAAGAGATTACGTTTATAAATTATTATTTTAAACCTTTCACATTTTGATTATTTATGTATTGATAAAAAGTCAATTCGTCTTTAGATTTTATTATAAATCGGTCAATGTTTATGGTCTTTTTTACTAATATTTATTATTGAATGCATTTTCATTGCCCATACACTCGATTGCGTCCGCAGCATTAATTAAATGGCTTGTTAATTTATCTCTAACGGTTTTATAACATTGGACGTTTAATGTTATATTAGTAAAAACAATGTCTTCTTTTTACACAAAATTATTTGATTATTTTTGTTTTATTTAATGAAGTGAATAGCATAGTAGCAGAATCTTCACCTGATGGTAAGTGATACGTCTGCCAACTACAACTTGGTGCTAATAAAGTTATGTAGAGAAACTAGACATTATTTAATCACTAGCGGGTATAGATATAGGAAAAAAAAAACAATACATATTGGTGACTTAACGAGTTCTAATTCGATTAGTTATTAGTTTGTATGTAAGTATAAACGCACGTGAAGTTGTACCCAAACTTTCTGTAAGTAAAATGTATTTCTAAAACGAATATGGTCTATTGTTAAGTAATGGAAGTCTGAAATATTTCTTTAGAATTATTTAGTAAAAAAAAAAATACGCAAAAGATGTGCGTGTACCCTTTAAAACTTCTGCCTATATCAAACAAAAGCTGAATCGATATGATTTATACTTAGGATTGATTCACAAAAACATAATAATGTGATTAAGTAGAAGATACATATAAATTACTCACTGTTCCTCGCCCGCTTTGTTGGCTGCGTAGCTTACATGCTTTAGACTTGAAACTTGTCAGAGCTATACTTCCCCGGCAACTCGCTTATTCTTCTTGGGCCCCTTTTCGTTATTTACCCCACCCGAAACTTCATTTTGGGAAGGAATTTTATAAAATTCATTCTTAGCTGAACTCTAAATAGCAGAATCAATATCTCTACCAAATATTTGAATGATTACGTATAAGTTTCAGAGATATCGTAGTCAGTCAAAAAACCTTTTGGATATTTCCTCTATGTATTAATTATAAAAAAAATTATGTTAAAACAAATTAATTTTTTTTTCTATACATGTAAAATATAATGTTTCACTAGTGGTAGGTACCATTGCAATTCGTGTTCAAATATCACTTCTCCGGCATGAAGGGCCTGTAACTAGTGAAAACTGGGGTAATGAGACTTAATATCTCATGTGTCCTCGCTCTGTCGAGTAAAAAGACATGTAAACATAGCGATAGAGACTTATTTACAGTTTGTCAGATTCCGCGCTTTCTATTTTCGGATATCTGCCATTCGCATTATAATGGATTTGTTATAGATTATATAATAAAAACTTTTGGCCCTGGCGCCGCGTGCCCTAATGTACACTACATGACGAGAATCAAAACAACGTGTTGATTGATTTATACAAATAAATACAACGGTGTTATCTGTTTGTAATAATTAACAACAATATAACAAATATCTACTTAATTCACACAGTTGTTTGTACGATCGAAAAACCAATTATAAAATAAATGACTTCTCTGTTTGCTTCACCTGGGTAATCTCATAATCACACGAACCCGTTTTTGACGACATTTTTAATGTCATATACCTCACACATAAGCTGTAAATAAGGTTTATTTTTTTTATTAAAATTATCTATTATATATTTATATTGGTAGTAGGTATCTGCTGCCGGAGCGCGGCTCGACAGGTATCACAGCAGCGCCTATTTCTGCTGCTAAGCAGGAGTGTGCCAATATTACTGTGTTCTAGTTTGAAGAGCGCTGTAGCTAGTGTAATTACTGGGGTAACGAAACTCAATATCTTATGTCTCAGGCGACGAGCGCAACGTGGTGTAGTGTAAACCAACTTAACTAGCGCTACATTGTTATGGGCAGGCTTGCCATCAGGTGAACATCCCGCCCGTCCCGTCGCTAAATTATATAAAAAAAATATACAAAACAAATGGTTAATTTTGGAAACCTATAAAACGATAATATAGAAATGTTTATATAAATGGCTTTGATGGGGAAGGTTTTTATATAACTCTATTTACTTTAAGCAGCCACTAGGTGCTGTAGTATATATGTACTATTACATTTTCATAAAATTCTTCTACAATTGATACTTAATGGACATTTATGGCACTGGCGGGATGTCTGCATACTATCGCCTACAATTTATTGATGGTAGGATTCTATTGCTGGCGACTGTCCAGGTAGGTATCACCTATTGCAGCCGCTAAACAGTAGTGTGCAAACATTACTGTGTTCTCGTTTGCAGGGCGCTGTAGCTAGTGTAATTAATGAGATAAAGGGACTCCACGTCTTGTCTCAGGCGACGAGCGCAATGCGGTGCAATGTATATCATTCTAACTAGCGCCAAGGCAGGCATGTCATTTATCATCTTGTGAACGTCCGGTTCGTACCATCAGATAGGAGAAATATTTAAAAAAAAATAAAAAAAATCTGCGAAGCGACGAAACGAGCGGGACATTCACGTTTTGGTAAGTGTTACGCTTGTCCATAACAACGTGGCGCTACTTAGGAAGATAAACACTGCATCACATTGTGCTCGTCGCTTTGAGACATAAATGTTTAGTCTCGTTGCCGCAGTAATTATTTTATCTACAGCGCCACAATAATGTTTGCACAGTACTGTTAACCTGCAATAGGAGCAGCAGTGGTATCTAGACGGTCTCCGGCGCTAGAGACCTAACAGCATTGACGAAATATCTAGTGTTATGAAATTGTCACGTTATTTAAAAAAATAAATACTGCACATTAACAGCCTTTACATATTGCCTTCGAGTAGTGTATATATATTACTGTGTTCTGATTGAAATGGCGCTGTAGTTAGTAAAGTATGTGATAGATTAAAATGTATTTTACATCTGACTACAAGCACCATCTAGTGCTGTGAACTGTCGAAACATTGTTATGAACGGACGACTTTCTTACAATCAGATCAAACTCCTGGTCTTGTTTTCTTTTACGTAACTACTAATATAGTTATATTGTATTTGTTAACGTGTAACGATAAGATATCATAATGAATAGTTTACATTTGATAAATATGTTACGGTATGAGTTGAACAATGCTTTAGTTAATTCATTAACACAACCATAAACAATTTAATGAAAACCCTAATAAAATACATAATTAATACGTTTGTAGTTATAAATACAATAATGACGAAGTTAATTTACTTTCTTTTTATACAATTAAGCGACGAAACGAGCAGGCCATTCAGCTGATGGTTAGAGACAGTGGCATTAGTGAGGTTGATATAAACAGCGCCACATTGCGCCCTTCAAACCGGAATACAATAATGCGGCAAGAGGCGCTGCGGTGGTACCTACCTAGATTACATCTGTGTCCAAATATTGCGGCGTTTAATTGCTGGTAGGATTTCCGCGAACCTAAGCTAGCTATCATCAAAGGGGTGCGCTCCATACAGGGAAATAAGCATTGCATACTCTGGCTACATAAACCTATAAAAATAATAATTTCTCAAGTTGTTCAAAAAGTACATAACCATTGTTTGACTATTGCTAAGTTGGTGCTCGGGGTGTAACGGGTCCCGCACAACAAATCACGGGACCCAAGTCAACCTCACCTTCTCGTGGTACACCCTGCTAATCAACAAACGAGGCTTTGGCTCCCGCCAATCAGCATTGGGCCGGTGTGGTGAGAAATGACGCAACTCCCACCATATGAACCCTTACGTACCACAGCCCCTAGTGCCCAGCGGTGCCGGAGGCCATGCTCACTAAATGAGGAGTTATTTGGGGGAAGCCTATGTTCAGCAGAGGACGTCTATCGGCTGATGATGTAAGTTGGTGTTTGTAGTTGCTGTTGGTAGGTTCATATTTAAGTATAGATAATCGCAGAAATTTTGGACGTGGATCGCATACCTTACCAAAAATTTTTGTGCACTTCCCTTCATATCATCCTCATTTTATAAATCTACCGTCATAGGAAAGTCACTGTGCCGGCTGTAAACATAAGATCATCTACAGATTTGTAGGCTCTGAACTGATTATAAAATGTGGGTTGTTTGCCAGGCCCATGTATCTGGTCCAACTTAATTACAAAGACACGCAATGGCAACCTTTTAATGAGTAGCTGAATATAAATGTGCATTAAAACAAACCGGATTCTCATGCAACTATATATTGATATAATAACGCGTAATTAACACTGCACTTAAACAGTACGGCCTTGCGTGATACCGCCTCACCAGCCAGTCTTCCGAAACCACTCACCATCGAAATTATATACCTGTATGTCTTACGTGCGTCTGATGATGTGTAATTGCTGCTGAGGTAGTACTAGCTAGTCACTTGACTTTATTCAGCTCAACGTATACTGGGTTCGCGACCAGAAGCGAGACTTCCATCTGATAGTCACTGTGGAATGCTCCTGCTCATTTGGTGATGATATACACAGCATCATATTGCGCTCCTAGCTTTGAGAAACTTGTCTGATCACACCAGCAGTTTCACTAGATTAACGTCCTTACAGTCCGGACACTGTACACGCTACTGTTTGACGGAGGGAATGGGAGTTATGGTGGAGTCCAGCTAGATGGTCTCTGGTAACAGGCATCTAACATCAGAAAACATGCTGACGGATTTACGTTCATTTATTCAACATACCGCTGCTATATATCCTCATATTTATGAACATATTACATATATTGTCTGTGGTCATAACTCTTCATGCATTTGTTTTATTTGTCTCCGTGGAGCAGTTGAGTCGCTAGCTTTGTAACACGAGGATCTGTAGTTCAGTACCATGGCCACTTGTAAGGTGGAGTTCTGGAACCCGCCTGGGCTTGTGATGTAAATCAGTCGTCATAATAATATTACTGTTCACCGGTAAACATCAAAGTGAGTCAACGTAAGCTTAATGTTTATATAAATATAACTTGAATAAAATATATTCAAAGCTTACCTAAATGTTTTCGGTAAAGTCGCTTTTATTTAGATTTTTTTAATGTAATTAAGCAATGAGACGAGCGAGACGCACACCTGATGTTAAGTGATACGCTCGCCGTGATACAACGTGACGCCAGTTAAGATGGTATGCACTGCACCACATTGCGCTCGTCGTCTGAGACATATGTTGAGTTTCGATACACCAGTAAGTACACTAGCTATAGCGCTCTTCAAACCGGAACATAGTAATGTTAAAATACTACTGTTTTGTACCAGAAACAGGCACTGCGGTGGTACCCACCTAGACGATCTCCGGCAACAGGGACCTACCACCAGTGTTTATTTACATACTGATTTATATTAACAACCACTACATTAATGAAGCCATTAATACATACTATAATAATGCAATTAATGATAATTAATTAGGACATAATATAAACAATCAGTACAAGGTGTAATGTTTAAATTATAACAATAAAACATAGTCATGTGCATTGTGTTTTGGAGTGCACTAACATTTAATGTTTGGAAACAATTGAGATAGAGATATCGTCTGATCTTTCATTATCATTATTTTAACGGTATTGTAGATCAACATCATCATCAGCCGATAGACGCCCACTGATGGACATAGGCCTCCCCAAAAATCTCCACATCGATCGGTCCCGCATTGCTTGCGTCCAATGGCTTCCCGCGATTCTCACCAGATCGTCGGTCCGCTTTGTGGGAGACCTCCCAACGCTACGTCTACCGGTACACGGGTGCCACTCGATGACCTTACTTTGCCATCGGCCTTCGAACCTTCAAGCAATGCGCCCTGCCCACTGCCACTTAAGTCTAGCAATCTTTTGGGCTATATCGGCGATTCGATCGCGCATATAAACTCCGAGCGTAGCCCTCTCCATTGCCCTTTGAGTGACTTTCAGCCTTTTTATAAGGCGATAGCAAGGAGCCACGTCTCGGTTCCGTATGTCAACACTGCCAACTGGTATTGTAGATAAAGATATAAATATCAATTACGAGGTAGCTCTCACACTCATTAATAGTGAACTCAAAACATTTATCCCCTGCTTTGTTGAAGCGGCTATTCGAATATCTTAAACAGAGTTTTATTCTGGACCCTGTTATACTTTGTATTTTGGATACTGTTGGGGTTCCCTCGCATCCGCCTGATTAGTTACCATCTTTTACATATTGAGGCATACATATGACAGCCAGAGTAATCTAGGTGCTCCATTGTGCTAATTGTAGTTCAAAACAAATTTATTTGTTTCTCCTCCAGATATTTTGATAACATCTTTCAGCACACCCGTGAAATTGACTAGTTTCCAACTTTTACGTAGGAAGTATGTGGAACGGGATATGATAAACATATATACACATAACAATGTTGCGCTCGTGTGTTACCTAGCCACGTCCAATTCCGAAAGGACTGCAATCAAATTATAGATCAAACAGTTCTTGGCGTAATAGCAAACATTTCTTATTTCAACAAATTTAGCCAACAGGTACTGGGCACGGTATTCGTTGCCGACCGTCTAAGTACAACCATAGATACTATTTTTGCTCGCAATATTGATTTAAATTTTGAAAAGCGATGTAGCTATTGTAAACACTAGGATAACGAGACGTTACTTAGAAACAACATTGTTGGCATCACACTTTAATAGGAGGTGTATTTCATAATACCAAGTGAACGTCCAGCTCGTGTCCTCGCTTTTGTTGCCTAATAAATAATTTACCGTTTAACTACGAATAGTTTCACGTTGATGACAGTTTTATCTGTATATTTATACATTCTTGTTCTTCTAATGTTTAATAAATTAGACAATTGAACAATTAGTATTGGACAATAGGTGATTATTTAGCAACGGTGCGAAGTGCTGGACGAATGGCCTTTGACCGTACCCTCTGCCCTCGTATCAGCGTATCAGATGCGCACGCGCCGCAACCGCGTACATACATACAACCAATCCGTGAATCATCCCGCTAACACAATAAACCTATACAATAGTTAAAACGTCTTATACAAAGAAAATTGTATTTGCTTGTAACGGTGAAATTCAGATAATTTATATCCTATGGGCAATGTAGGAGATATTCGAGATGCCTATCTATGTCTAGCTGGGGTGTAAAGGTTCCCACACAAGTACTCACGGGATCCAAGAAACTTCTTCTGCACGTGGTAGACCCTGCTAATCAATCGACGAGGCTCTGGCTTCCATCAATCTGCATTGGGCCAGCGAGTCAGGAAAAGGGCCTATATCCGTCCATATCAATTCCTACCCGATCTTGTGGGAATCTTTGGGGAAGGCCTACGTCTATCGACTGGTGACGACGATGATGATGAGTTGAGGACGCCTTCCAGCTGATGATGATAAAAATATTCTTCATTAATTTCTTATTGATATTTCAAACTTTTTAGTGATTTTCTAGCCGTTCATGGTTATGCTAATTACTATTATTATTAGTATCGAATTGCAACTATTATCCATTGCACTAACTACTGTGCATTTGTATTTAATAAGCTTTTTGTTATTTTACGAAATGATGAGACGAGTGAGAAGTTCACCTGATGGTAAGCTACACGCCTGCCATAACAACGTGACGCTAGTTAGGTGATACTGCACCACATTGTGCTCGTCGCCTTGAGACATAATATATTAAATTTCATTACTCCAGTAATTTCACTAGCTATAGCGCCCTTTAAATCGGAACACAGTAATATTTGCACACGACTGTTTGTCGGCTGCAAAAGACGCTGCGATGGTTCCTACCTAGGTGGTCTCCGGCAACAGAGAATCCACTAGAAACTACAAATCTTATTTCGGAAATATTCAAAATATTTCTAATCACAGCCA
Source organism: Ornithoptera alexandrae (assembly GCA_029030555.1). Lineage (NCBI taxonomy): Eukaryota > Metazoa > Arthropoda > Insecta > Lepidoptera > Papilionidae > Ornithoptera > Ornithoptera alexandrae. Next base: position 10,393,505 of record JARDVY010000034.1, read on the forward strand.
TATTTATTCCCTATTCAAATTTGCAATTCTCTTCAAGTCATTTTCGGAACAGAGTTAGGTTCTCATCTAGCTCTATATTAAAAGTAATTTAGCAGTTAGTAATCAGACAGACTTTATCAATAAAAAAATAATTGTCTTTAGCTAGATATTCGCGTATCAAACCGCAAAAACCTATATTTAATATTCATAATGACTTTTAATTATTTTTATTCGGAAATGATACGTTTCGGAGTACAGCGACCTCTCCATTGTTTTCATTTATTTAAATTTTCCAGTAAATAGCCTAATCATCAATAGCGATTTTACTAGAAAATCATCTCGCAAAGTTATTCTACCCCTTGCTAGAATATTATGTTCCTCTCCGATATCCGATACAGCAGCAGCAGCTACATCAGGCTATAATGTAGTAGTGTACTTATCATACATTTAAATGGTTCCACGTGACTGTGACCAAGTCGTGGTATCGTTACGCCGCAAGGTTGTTTTTACGATTAGTGTTGCCACATCAATGTACATACAAGTTTGTGTCATATTATTCTAATGTTTATATGCATTAAGTAATATATTAAAAATGTTTACATTATTATTTTACATTAGGAATTTTAAAAGAAATAATTTATCCGACGAGGCGGGCAGGGTTAACGTTATTGTAAGTACGCGTGCTGTAGGCAGGTGTATGATTATGTGATGATGGTTGAGATGTTTACACAACATCACAATAAGCTTATCGTATCATTAATGCGGAAGATTAATGCAATCGTAATGTAAAAGATGTTGCGTCGGGTATCTCGGCAAGGTTATTAAAGAGCTTAATATAATGATTGTATTCGTCTTTGGTGCGATCCAGCTTAATTATTAAATAGTATAATGTCTAATAAAACAACTTCTTATCTTTAATTTACATATTAGAGTATAATATGAGTCGTAAGAACTCGTAACAACTAAACAAATGTTCGCCTTGAAATGTTAACTTTCGAATTGTTGTTGCTTAAAAGTATTGTTAGCTCCTATTGATCTTTATTCTAGCTGTTCACCCTCGCTTGGTGGCCGTAACACTTCCTCAAGTCCTTTTAGGGAAGGAATCTCGTTAAATCCATTCTTAGCTGATCTCTAAATGCCGAAAGCAGTATCTACAAAATTCTGATTGTTGACATCTAATAGTTTCGGAGATCTCGTGATATATTAATATATATAGATTATTACATCATTATCTTTTAAAATAGTTCGTTGCTCGCAGTTGCAACCTGGCACAAAGAAGGAGATGTTGGGCGTGGCGGTGGGCGCTAGCCCGTTGGGACAGCTGTTGTTATCGCCGCTGCTGGGACTGTGGGCCAATCGCGCTGGTGTGCGGGCGCCCCTCGCGGCCACTCTGACTTTATTTGTGCTCGCCTCCGCACTCTACTCTCAGCTCCACCTCACCAGACCCTACGCTCTCCATTGCATGATAGCTGCTCGGTTCCTCATCGGTATCAGTTCATGTGAGTATTCTTTCATTATCTCTTCTATTTCCACCTCATGCAATTTTTTCACATTATTCCTAGATGATTTTAGATTATACCCACATTATTAGTATATCATTTACGTTGAAATATACTATCCCGTATATAACGGCGCTGGTGAGGATATTTCCATAACACCATTTGCATCCATCATCATGAGATATCTTTTTGAGTGGACTCATCTTGTACTTTCACGGTCTTTAAACTGAAATTGTTATATTGGTACAGTTGTGTTTGTGTAGACATTTTAGCTCTCAAATGTGATTTTGACTACTACTGCACTGACTATGAATGTTGTCTATTGCACAGCGAATGTGGCGGTGGCCAGGGCTTACCTATCGGCTGCGACGCGATCACACGAGCGCACCCGCGCTGTGGCGGCAGTCTCCCTTGCCCAGGTGCTGGGCTTCGTCGCCGGGCCCGCGCTGCAGGCGGCCGCGGCCCCGCTCGGAGCCGCCACGGGCATCGGGCTGCGCTTCGACATGTACAGCGCGCCCGGCGTGCTCAACGCGGGCCTGGGCTTCCTCAACCTCTTGTTGCTCCTACCTTGCTGCTTCCGTGTGAGCGACATCGCTCTTCGCGAAGCAGTGCGCGCCAGAGGAGAGCGTTCAGGTACGCTTGTTGTGTAGAGTATCTTCGCATACTTTCGCTGCACACATAATATCGATACTCCTCTCCCTATGCTATAAAGAACACAAGAGCGGCAATGGGAAACGGACCTTTCCTATCCTGCATCATATTGGTACTCATCCGAACACGCTTAGATCAAAGTGTTACTTGTGTAAGTCATCATTTCGAAAATTGGCATTTTCAGACCAAAACATTTTCCATTACAGAAAAAGAACTACTAAAGTCCTTGAAGCCGGACTACGTGAGCAGTTGGATGTTGGTTGGTGCTTTCTTCGTGCTGGTGTTCAACTTTGTGCTATTGGAGACGCTTGCCAGCACACTAACCATGGAACAGTTTGGATGGGACAAGGCGCAGGCGCTGCAGTACCTGGGGGCGCTGATGTCAGCCGGAGCGCTGGTCGCCTGCTTGGTGTTCGCTGCTATACCGCCGCTGAGCAAGCTCGTTGAGGAACGGTAATAATAAAAAACGTACTATACAGGCAATATGCATTGGAATATATAAACCACATATATATCCCAATCGAACTAAAGAAATGACCTGCTCCAGTACATAATTGTTTAATCCATGCACTTTATTAATATTTACTAGTCGATAACTCTATTTAAGGTTTACTGCCATTACATTCATTATGGCATTAGAGGTACTAGTTAAAGGTACAATTTTAAATTTTTATTATTAAAAAAAATTTAGAAATGCAAACTTGTTCGACGTTGGCAAATGCAACGACCGATAGCGTATCAGTCTCTTTGCTGGTAGTCACGCGTTTGTGATAAACTTAAATAACGTTAGTTACGATAAGAGTTTAAATTTTAACTGGTAAAAGGAGGTTAACAGCAAAAGTATTACTTTGATGATAATAAATTGAAGCGTTAAAAAATTTTACAGTGTATCAAAGATTTCCTAACTCTTCAAACTTTTAAACTGCGCGCGCAGTGGTTCATCGTTTGTGTACCGAAGTTTAAATGTCTGTCCAGTTCTTTTAACTATGCCAAATCCAGTTACAATGTTATCATCACGCTTTTATAGTATATTGAGCGAGTATACTTCAATCTTCGTACCTACTATTATTGATACTTTAAAAAGATTCCTTTTAAGAAATCGCATAATTTTTTTAAACGGACATTACGTTCAAATATGAACAGATAAAGCGTATATTGTCGTCTGCCGGTTAAAGTTACACAAATATACAAATGGCAAAAATACAAATGCCGCCAGGAGGAGGTAGCTATTGAGCGATTTGTACTCCAGGGAAAGGTTGACGGTACCAGGCCAAGAGGATACAGACTAAGAAGAATTGTGGTAAACAGAAGCAAATTCCTTGTGCTATATAAATATAATTGAACTACTTTTATATCCTTTTGTTTTATAACATGGTACATTCTAATTTTGACAGCGCACTGATGCTTTGGGGCGGATTCCTGCCGACTTGCGTGGCGTCGCTTCTGTGCATTCCGTGGGGGCCAGGAGCTCCGCCCCTGGCAGAGGCCGGCCACGCTGAAGCGCATGGCGGATGTCCACAGGTGCATCATTTGACTGTTTAAAATCAAATTAAATAACTTTACTAAAACGTATCCAACGTCCTTGTAACTTTTACTAGAAATTATTGTAACAAGGTTTAACGTTAAAAAGCACATTTACCTTATGATAAATACGTACGTTTATTGAAATATAATTTAACAGACACAGATAGGATAAACATGGGAAAATCATTAAAAAATACTTGTTTGTATTTCAAAAAGTCATTTCAAGGATTTTGTTGCAATTTAAAATTAAAATGATGTAAGATATATCGGTCCTTACAGTTAGCCTTGTAACACCCCTACAAATTAATTTAATTAGAGATGGCGGAAATAGTTCAAAACAATGACTCAGACGCACTATTATGAAAAAAAAATTAACACTTTAACAAGCAATATTAGTTTTTGTTTGACCTTTGCATTTACTTAAACAATGTGAGTAATTTGTTGAAAGCCATTGTGTTGACTATACAAAGAGATAGTATAACATTTAATTTACCCTAGACGAATATGTTGTTTGGTTTTGACATGAGAACTCTTTGTATTTACTTCAAGGATACGCAACCGTGGTGCGCAGAATCCCGAGCATTGACCCTGACGCAGTTCCTGCTAGCATACGCTTGCATGTCTGTAGGATACCCGCTGGGGGTTACGCTTATACAGACCATATTCTCTAAGGTGCTGGGTCCGAGGCCACAGGTAAACAAGTTTTGAGCACAAGTTAGAGATGTAGAAAATTCAAGACTTTTAAAAATGGTTTTATAGTAATAGACACATTATTATTATTGGCGATAAGACTTCATCAACGATGACCATAGATAGGTACTACAGCAGCTTCACTGGTGGTAAGTCACTATTGCTCGGGACCGCCTAAATAGGTATCATTGTAGCTGCTATTTTTGCTGTCAAGTAGTAGTGTGCAAACATTGCTGTGTTGAGATTTGAAAAGCAATGTAACTGTGGAATTACTGGAGTAACCGAACGTTTCGTCATAAGGTGACAAGCACAATGTGGTGCTATGTATATTTTCCTAACTAGCGCCACGTTATAGGCTGACATATCATTTACCATAAAGTGAACGTGTCGATCGTCTCACAGAATAAAAAAAAAGTTATTGCGTTATGACAGATGTTCCATCATAGACTAAATTGTTTTTATTAACGTGTGTAACAAAATCCTAATAGTCGCATATCCCGAAACCAGAAGGGCCGGTAACGGGGTAGTGTCGGACTCCAACCGATTAAAAAGTTTTACACGGTATTCTAATCACTTCCGAAGATATGCACGAGGGTCACGGGATAACATCGAGCAGTTCTTCCGCAGCCCGCGATTGGCGCCCGGATCGAACGGGCCCGCCTCGTAGACTACATAGTGTATAGTTTATTAGTTGATAAGGTAATAAAAATACATGAGTGGCGTGTGTTAAAGGGCGTTTGGATGGGTGTGCTGACCGGCGCTGGTTGTCTCTCGCGCGCGTTGGGCCCGGTGTTCGTGGCCGGCGTGTACGCGCAGCTGGGCCCGGCCGCAGCGTTCTCCGCGACGGCCGCCATTACACTGAGCGCACTGGTGGCGCTGCGCGCGGTGTACCCGCGGCTGCTGGTGGCCCCACCGGAGCGGCCCACCCGCCCTGCTCCGTGCACGGAGCTGCAGCCGTTAGCCGAGAGCAAGCGCGGCGTGCCAGAGCCGTGAACCGGTCCGTCCACGTATCCACCGGTGTGAAATTATTCGAAATCCGACTTCACAGTCGCACGTAACCATTGCGTTAGCGATGAGATACACACTTGTATAATAACATGCTATCATTAATTTATTAGTCGACGTAATGATGAGATGAGTGAGACGTTTATATGATGGGCAGTGATAACACATGATAACAATGTGCTGCTATTGAAGATGTCATACACTGCACTATGATGTCCTGTTGATTCGGGACATAACATGTTAAATATCGTTTAGCGAACAAAATAAGAGCTATACTGGTACCTACTTAGTTACCGGAAACACGCGAACAAAAGACGATTTTGACATTACCTTTTTCTTTTAGACTAATATGTGGTCGAATTTACATAACTGGTTATCGGAGAGAACCTCTAATAATATTCGTAAGGTTTACACAATGAAAGGGAAACTCATTGGATTTCCTTTGTCAAGGCTGAGGTAGGTTAAGATTAACAAACGAAGTTATTTTTACTTTATCGAGTTAATAGATTAATTTGTATTTTATGCGTACATTTTCTGATTGATAAAGCTGTATTAGAGTTTTCTAAGTATCGTCAATAAGTATTTAACTGTGAATGTGTAAACATTTAAAAACAAACAAAATTTTTCTTGTGTTTTTAAGAAAAAAGTTAACTACCATTATTTATCAGATGAAGTTATTTATTCCTTTTGTTTAGCGACGAATTTCTATCGGCTCATAGTAATGATGATATTTATCAAAATTTTACAATACTCGTCAAGCCCTAAAAAGTCATAATATTGCAGTAGCAGACTATAGTTTGTAAAGGATTTAAGGTAATTTTTTATACTTATGTTAATCAACAATGTGTTGATTTAAAATAGATAAATGCAATACATAGTAGATGGTGTATTCATTAAATCAAAATGTCGTTGTGTGGGAAACGAGTTGGAATATTCCCACGGATGCTCTGCTCTATCAGCGGTACATCGTAAAAAGCAAGTAAGAGGACACATTGTACAGAAAAGTTTTTTCTATAAACGAATATTGTGCTTGGCAACTCGCGTATCAAGCATATATTTATATAGGAGATATCCAGATATTCATTGACTCATCACGAGATATCCGAAATTATTACTACGTGTAAGTGCGAGCAACGAATTATTTTAAAAGATAATGATGAAGATAGTAATCTATATATATCACGAGATTTCCGAAACTATTGGATATCAACAATCAAAATTTGGTAGAAATATTGCTTATGATATGTAGAGGTCATCTAAGAATGGATTTTACAAAATTCCTTCCTCAAAAAGAGTTGCGAGGGTTTCAATAACGTGAAGAGGCATGGAGGGCAGCAGTCTGCCAGTGGGCCGGATAATTTCTGACAAATTTCAAATCTAATTCTATATTACAGCCTGCTGGCTATGCTATAGCGGGCTGGGTACAGATGATATACTGTATACATAAAGATTTTATACGAATCATTTTAGTTTCTATAAATGTATGTTGAAATAAGATTTATAATGTTTCATATATCTATGACACAAACATTGTTGTAACATCTTAAAACAAGACGTTTATTTAGATAACACATTGGTAGACGAAAATCATGATTCGTCCGCCGCACAAAGCTTTCCATAGAGACTTGATATTTTTTTCTCTTGTTCAAACAAATGCAATGGTCAAAGAAATACAGCCAATATATTTTAAACATCATATTATACAATAACTGTATTCTTAGCTGCAAAGAGGTTAAAATTGTTTTTTTTTTTAATATTATTTAAAAGGGACAATTTTTTTTTAATTACATATATATTTCTTTAATGCATATTTGCGTTAAACTTATATTTAATTTATATGTTTTGTAAACATTTAGAACATAGATTGTTAATTAATTAGTGTGTTCATTGTTGAACAGTTACTAAACTAATCAGATCTTAACATGTACATATAGTAGATAAAAGACGGAATCTTTTTATTCATTAAAATATTTTTAATTTGTTTACAACGAAATATAGGCTGTACGTAGAAACTTCAAGACTTTAAGTTATTTAAAAAAACTATATAGCTATAAACTTAAATTGGATTAATTTTAATCCGAATTCAAGGGTTTAATTTTTTTTACTTCTGTAGATGCTTTTACCAGTACTGGATATGATCAGTTGTATTAGTAAACAGAAGACTGATGATTGCCGTTACATAGTATTATATCCTAATGTACTGACCTTATATATCAATGTTTTTTAAACTTTTATTGTTCATAATAAATATATAAAAATAAATGACATATTTAAGTTACAGGTTTTTATTAACTTCTACTATATTTTAATTCTATTTGTTTATAGGTAAATTAATAAATGTGCCTCTACCACAGGGTTTTGGAAGTAGTAGAATATTTAGTTAATTGTTTTATATGTAAATTATATAATAAATGTTATACTTTAAGTTATATTTTGATTTGTTTCTTCTTCAACTTTATTCAATGTAGTAACATGTGTGATTATGAACTTTATTAGTTAGTACACAAGCGAGTATCTATATCGCTACAAATATAAATATCAAAAATCTAGAAGGTAGGTCGATATCAAAAATTTATAAATGTCATTCTTCAAAATTATTTATTATAGTAAAAGATATTTTACATTTTATATCATCTTCAGCATCACAGCCCGTGTAAGGTATTTTCTTCCTATCATTTATACATAATGCTAATTTGTGTGTTTATCTACATGAATTGTAAATGAGAATTAATCAATATTTTTTAATTAATTATCAGTAATCAATGAGTGTAAGTGTACCTGGAACAATAATCGGATAATGTGTCGGATTTTTGATTTACACTATGCTATGGATGGTGCTCGGAGTACTGCGAAACATTGTACTGTAATACTGATCACATAACAGAAAATTATGAAAAGAAAAACTAATATTTTTCATTTTTGTAAAACAATTAATACTTCTCTTAATTAATTCTTTTATATTATTGGTATTTCCAGCTGTTTCTTGAACTGGCAACTCCGCACACAGTTTAATATGAACACAAGAAGTTATATTGCAACATTTAATTACATCAGTATATTAAAGCTATTTAAAAACTTATTTTCTACAACCTAAAACAATTAAATGTTTTTTTTTACAAATACAGCTTCAAAGGCGAGGCTCCAGCTAAAAATAAATACTGAATTAAACTTGTTTTCAAAGAAAACCTGAATAGTGCAGCAGGTCCATCATTATATGTAAATATACCTTGGATCGATATCTACATGACTTGCTAAAATGTCCGTCTGTCATAGTATTTTACTATTAAATTTAGATTCTTATTACTTACTAAGTTTAAACTTGAGTTTAAACATGGTAAGAATAGAATAATATTACGAAGTTATGAATAAGTTATTTGACCCTGCGAACTTAGATTATTTAGCTCTTAGTACGTAGCTCTGGAAAGTATATAGAAGATGTAGAACATTTAGTTCCGTGTACGTTCCTTTATTGTTCATCGCGAGTACCGGAAGGGCTAAAATTTCTCCACAACCGTGGCTTCCGTTCGGAAGCCAGGGCGTTTTTAAACTCCTGCGTACTACTAGTATCGATTAACAAAAGGCTTATATTTAGGTTATACATAGAAATTTGCTATATCTGAAGTATATCTAGGTGATGGTGCTGCTGTGCGTCAGTGCGGCAGCGGCTCGCGACGCGTTTCCGGTACGGTAAGAAGCGCGAGTGCCGCGGTCAGAGAGCAGGTGCCGTACAGCAGCGCTTGCACCGTCTTGCTCTGTTCATGAGAATTATGGTTAAGAGACAAAACTTAGTACAACGCTACTTGAATTTATTTATCATAGCTAAAGTCCAACGGTGAACTGATGCAGGCTGAAGACCATGGTTTAGGAAAATTAAATCTGACTTTGAATTAGGAGTGCAGAAAACGATTAAAACAAAACTCTTGAAGGCGACGAAACGAGCCGGACGATCCCCTGATGGTAAGTTATATGCCTGTCCATAACAATATCGCGTAGTTAGGATGATATACACAGCACCACATTGCGTTCATCGCTATAGACATAAGATGTTGAGTCTCGTAAACCCATTAATTATATTAGCTATAGCGCCCTTCAAACTGGAAGGCAGTAATGTGTGCACACTACTGTTTGGCGGTAGAAATAGGAACTGCGATGGTATCCACCTAGACGGTTTCCGGGAATAGAGACCACCAAGAAAAGTAGTAGAGATGGAATTTTATTCAAACACTAGTCTTTTTTGGATTGTTCGGCGAAGTATTGGATTTGGGGGATAGCTCAGAATGTAAAGGTACATACCAGCAGCGGGGTCTGTGGCGCCAGCACAGAACCGATCCTGCCTAGCAGGGAGCTGGCGGCGAGCGCCCGCGCCCTAATACCCGTAGGGAACAGCTCCGTGGTGAACACGTACAACGAGTTCAGCGCCGCTGTCACCGCCAACTTGCCCAGGAAGTACAGCGCCAACCCCATGCCAGTGTGAGCTGATAGCCATATTACTCATTAACGCAATATAGAATACAAACGTAGGTATTGGCAGGTAACGCAGACTTTGTAACTCTCTTTCCAAGCCTTATCACATTTTTTTTATTGAACGCAGCGATAATACGAGTAGAACGTTCACCTGATGTTAAGTGATATACCTACTCCTAACACCGTGGCGCTAATTCAGATGTACACAGCATAGCATTGTGCTCCTCGATTTAACACATAATATGTTAGGTATTGCTACTCCTGTAATTACACTAGTTACAGAGTCCTTCGAACCGGAACGCAGTAATGTTTGCACAGTATTGTTTTTCAGCTGCAATAGATGCTGCGGTGGTATCTGTTTAGATGATCTCCGTGAACAGAGCCTCAACAACTTAAATCTCAATGTATCCCTCTAGTTGAACAGCAGAAGTCTACGTTTATTCTTCTCATTATTAGAGGAAGAGCTTACTAATAAAGAAGGGAGCAATGCAAGCGAAGCCACACAACAGGAACGAAACGAAGATGCTCTTCTTCCGCCCGAAGCGTTCCAGCGCCATCATAATGAGCAGGGATGCGACGATCTCCATGCCCATGTTGAGTGCGAAGTTGGCGTGCTGATGAAATTCAGTTTATCTAAAATTCTTCGCATATGACGAGCCATTACTATTTTACAAAAACAAGAGGAATAGAAGAAAAAAATGACCAGAATTGAAATGATAGGAGAAAAATGAGGTGATTTTATTATTTCAAGCTTTTGACAAGTTAATAATAATAATAATAATATATAAATAAAAGTTTAAGCAATGAAAATAAAAAAAAACCCGTAAACAACCCTGCAGATATGTAGGTATCAGAGCTGCTGGTTGGTGGCTAGTTGGTTATTATACAAACATTACTATATTTCTAATTAAATGATAGTATGTTGGTGAGCAGACAAAACGGTGTCTGAAGACAAGTCTTCAACTTGTGCCTGTTGTCAGTGTTGACATACGGAACTGAGACGTGGCCCCTTACTAGTGGCCTTATAAAAAGGCTCAAAGTCACCCAAAGGGCAATGGAGAGGGCTGTGCTCGGAGTTATTCTGCGTGATCGAATCAGAAATGTGGAGATCCACAGGACTAAGGTCACCGACATAGCTCAAAATATTGCTAGACTTAAGTGACAGTGGGCAAGGCACATTGCTCGAAGAACGGTCGATGGATCAGTAAGGTTCTCGTGTGGCGGTTCCATTGATAGATGTAATGCTGGGAGGCTCCCCTTAAGGTGGACCGACGAACTGGTAAAGGTAGCGGGAAGCCGCTGGATGCGGGCACCGTGGGACCGATCGTGGAGGGCATCTTTGGGAAGACCTGTCTAGCAGTAGTCGTCTATCGTCTGATGATGTTGGCTTAAGAAACGCCTCAAGAGGTGCGCATTGTTGCACCTCCAGCTCCTCGTTGCTGGTTTATTATATAAGAGACAATTTGATATTCAAATTAATTTTTAGCAGCTAAACTATCAATAACATATTCAAAATTAGGTCCAGACCTACAAATGTACCTTATTGCCATAAAGTGCTACCACATTGATGGTGAGGCCGTAATAGACGAAGGCTGCTGAGGCCCAGCACCAGCCGCACACCGCCAACCGCGCCAGCAGCGGCCTCGAGCGCAGTAGCTCCAGCCACGAAGTGCTCTTTACCTTGTTAACCTCTTGCTTCTCCTCAGCGGCAATTGACTTCAATATGTCCTCGTTGATCGTCACCTGGAAAGGTTGTTCTTTACACGACAAAGCGACGTGATCAGGACGGCGTTTTTCCGATGGTTAACGACACGCCTGCCTATAACAAGGAGTATCCAGTTAGGATGTATACATTGTTGATGATTACCGGTGGCAGGTCTCTGTTGTCGGAGACTTTCTAGATAGGTACCACCGTAGCTCCTATTGTAGCTGCAAAACGGGAATATACAAACAATACAGTATACAGTAGTATTCCGGTTTGAAAGGCGCTGTAGCTAATATAATTACTAACGAGATTTAACATCTTGTCACGTTGTTATGGACAAATGTTTCACTTACAATCAGGTGATCATCCCATTCGTCTCGCGTAATTGAATAAAAAAATTGGCCATGAGTGCACAGTAAAGCTTTCACTTGATATCAAACTAAAGATGGGGATCCTGGCTCCTATCAGTCTTTCTGCATTTGCGGAATGTAAGTGTAGGCTGCACTACAACCTAACCACGTATCAGGGAAGGCTAAAGTCCTCTTTGACACCCTCGCTTTGTTTCCATCACCCCTAGGTAAGACTTATAAAGATCTACCACTACCTCACGATCTAAAAACCCGTATTGGATCCTTACGGTAAGTTTTACTAATTACGAACATGGTGGAATTTATTTTGATAAATAATAACAATCACTTTTGTAGTTTATGTGAGTAACGTGTGGTAACTGAATGTTTATATATTTTGCGTGTACATTATATATTTATCATATGAACAGTGGGTAGTGTCCGAGTAGGACAAGTAGGGGGGATAAGGCTTCATCTCATTTAAAATAATTGCATAACTGTTCGGTAAGGAAAACTTCGAAAAGATGGCCTCTGTGTGATTGGGAGACTCTAAAAATGGTATTTATTTTCACTGAAATCTCCAACGATGGTCGTCCTCGGAGCTCGTGAGAACACATACATAATGAGCTACCTTGTTCCAACGCGCCGCTTTCCGCAACACCTCGACGGCGCGTTGTCGTTTCCCGGCGACGTGCAGCCAGCGCGGGCTCTCGTCCAGCAAAAACCAGTACAGCGGCAGCAGCAAGGCTGGCGCGTACGCAGCTCGCAGCAGGGACCGCCAGTACGGCAGTCGCCACGACAGCAGGGCGAAGAGCACCCCGCCTATTCCGTAAGCGATACCCGTGGCGCAGGCGAACGGCGCGCGCAGCGACGGCCTCGCAATCTCCACCACTGTTATAAGCCACCATTGTATATACAGAACAGAATTTTATTATAGGCTATATTAAAAATATATATTACTCGCCCATGACATAAACAGCAGTTCCGAAACCGTAGCCCAACGCCCCCTCGAAGAACTCTAAAGTTATGTACATGCTGTAGTTAGCTGAGAAAGACTTCACCAGTCCCAGGGTGCCGGCGCAGGCGGAGAAAATGCAGAATGCGGTGCGGCGACCCCAACTATACATAAAGAAACTGGTTAGTAATCGGGTTCTAGTATTCTCACTACGAAAGATTATTCTGTTACCTAATACTTCTATGTTTAATTTAAGTGTCCTGGCTTTTGTTTGGGTGCTAAAATTACTATGTTCTGATTTACATGGCGCTGTAGAAGCGAAAAGAATTACAAGTGAAAACAATGCACTTGGAAAAATCTATGACATTCAATCAATAATAAAGGTTATCATAAGTTTACCATGTGTATCTTCGATGGCTAATCAGATTAATTCATCTTCCTTTAATTAAGAACCACTTTACCATTAATATCGTGCACTGTAGGTGGAAATGTATCTGGCGGCTGATTGTTACAAGCCGGCGGCTCACTTATTCCGTATGGATGTTCCCTGATATAATGGTAGATGTAGGCTGTTATTCACCGATCGGAGACGTAGCCCGTGAGAAGAAGGGACAGTGGGAGCGCTGCGTTGCGCACCGAGCCGACCAAGGTGCGCAGCCACTCGCGGCATGCCAGGCTGAACTGTGAGCATGAGACAAGATGTCATACGAGAAATATATGTTATAATTAGCTTAAAAATAAAATGTTAAATCAAGTCATCGTCGGCCAATAGAGGTCCACTGCTGAACATAGGCCTCCCCCAAAGATGCCCACATTGATCGGTCTTGCGCTGCCCGCATCGCCGGGCACCGGGTGCCGTCCTTTGTAGGAGTTCATATGGGGGGACTTGGGCTACTTCCCACTGCGCTGGCCCAATGCGTGTTGGTGGGAGCCAGTCGATTAGCCGGGTGCACCACGAGCATGTGAGGTTGACTTGGGTCCCGTGAGTTGTTGTTGTTCGGGATCCCTTACACCCCTAAATCAATCCAATACCTAAAAAAAACATCAATTATATTTATGTAATCCGTATTCGGATACGTCCAGAACACTTTCTACGGTTTACCCTACTAGCCTTCAACGGTTCCAAATATAACTGTACATCGGAGTGCTTACCTCAGCATAAACTGTGTTGATGTTCTCGTACACGTACGCATTGCATTCGATTGTGTTATAGAGGTGGAATTCGTCTCGCGAGCAGGTCGGGGCATTTCCGAGGGGCTGGTAGCGCCGGCACGGGGTCGTCCCCAGCAGCGCCTGTACCGTCGAGTTACCGAACGAGACGCCAGTGCCTTCGCATTCGGGCACTAGACATCTGAATTGGACAAATAAACATAAACAATTGATCAAACTTCCTAATAGATGGTTATATGCCAACAGGGCCATAATTTATAAAAGAAACTTCAAAAGAGATTATTTAATTATGCTGTAGGTTATAAAGATAGCTAGGCTAGATAGGCTAGATAGTAGCTAGAGAGGTTGCAAACACCTTAGGACCATGTGTGAACCTTAGAATTCTACTATAAACTCAGTGTTACAAGCAAATCTTACAGAAGATATCTACTGTGTCAAACTCTTTCATCTTTTATTGAATTACAATGTGTTTAATGGAAGTAAAACTTATTGCGTTCACTTAACTTTTCATCATCCTTTCAATACTTAGTTGCAGTCATTACAAAAAGACAGGGTAGACTATTATCCTGTTGTCATAGTCATCACGAAGAACTAAGAGTTTTCTAATAATTGTTTACAGCATGATCTACGCAAAACGAGCTGCGTCTTAATGTCTTCTAGTGGTACTTGTAATATTCCTGTACACTATATTACATCGCAGTAACCACACAAGATTTCTAAATTCAAAGTTCACGCATTCAAGTTTTATTTAAGTATAAAGTGTACAGGTTTGCGTCAGCAAATTATTGAACGTGTTTAAAGGGGAATAACCTTGTTTAAGAGTTAGTTTTGCACAGAAATAGCATCAACAAGTGTTCAAGTGACTAAATTTAGTCGACTTGATCTGGACGGCGCCGTTGCCGTCCTTATGCGACAGTAATGGCCGTCACACACTCGCTTAGACTAGCCATATTGATGTTTTAGAGAAAACTTGTCGACACATTTCATTTACATAATTATATGTGTTTGTCTAATATATTAGTTAATAATATCTACTATGTATAACGTCGACTTTGTTTACTTCTAATAAAATATAGTCATTTAATAAATCTTACTTCGTCAACACGGTGCAAATCAATAACATCAGTTATACATATGAATATTTATGAAACGATCATAACGTAAAATCCGTAGTCGTCTAATAAAAATTAACATATTACCATTTACACTGTCTGTTTTTAAATGAGCCTATCAGTGTTGCCATGTTTAATGTAGGCGCTAACAGTCATGCGTGATAGCCGACTGACAACCTTCAAATATTAGACACATGACAGTGTTGCCACTCGGCCCCTACATTGCAATATAATGCACTACTCGTTTTTCTATTCTAAAATAATCAAAGTATTTAATTTTTTTTATGAAGAAAAAAAGAATTCAATTCTTAATAGAAAATATGTCCTTTTTTATAGACAGGTGGAAAGGAGCATGATTTTCATCTGTTGGTAAGTGATACGCTTGTCCGTGACAATGTGGCGCTAGTTGGAATGATATACACTACACAACTTTGTAGTCGTCGCCTTGACACCTGACTAATTTCACTAGATACAACGTCCTTTAAATCAGAATACAGTAACGTACTGTATGATTTGAGTTTTAAGCCTCAATTTTTTCTTACGTTACATTTTTTATAGCCAAGGGTTAGTATTTATCATTATAATCTATATTTAGATGCATGTCAAGGGAAAAGCTGGAGTCATTACAAATTATTGTACCCGTTTGCTGAAGCAATTACATGTACATCAATAGGGTTGCCAGATTCTAAAATCAATTAGCCGAAGCGCCTCGCTATTTTAGGCGGGTGGAAATTTATAAAATTTTTTCAGCGAAAAGACGTCTTCATGAAATGTAACCTGCATGGTGATGATGACGTATAGTATGATCATAAGCCATATGGGGAAGAACTCCTCCAAAGCCCGAGCATTCTGCAAAGAATACCTTCCAGTAAGTAGAAAATCGTGCATAAATACGAGTATCCAAATATAAGTGAAAGTACAAAAAGCTTATTATAAATACCATTTGTGTCAATATTAAAGATGAAATATAAGTTAATTCAGAAACTAATTATAGTTGATAATATTGGACACATTCTAACTTGCATGCATCTTTTATCCGGTGGTCTGACAACCCCGTAAGAGAATATTAAATTGCGGGTCATGGCAGTTAAAGTATTTAACGCCATTTCTATGTTGTTCTATACTATAGCTTGCAAACATGAACCGTTACGAGGTTGTTAAATCTAAATAACCAAAGAAAAAAAGTGTTGTTGAAAGTTTAACGCACACATTGGTACATCTGTGATGTCAACATATTTCCCTTTGATTGGCGACGCGGTCATGAAGCCTTTCTTATAACTAATGTACTTTTACATAGCCTACGGAGACTACTTAACGTCAGGGGGACTTAAGCATTTTTGCTACACATAAGTGTGCATAATATGCTCACACTACAAATCTGCCACTCGTGTTAATTTAAGAAACAAGATAGTATGTGTTGAGTAAAGTAACTAATGGATTGTACGGAAAGTTCGTGCCGATTACCAGTAGGTGGTATTACGACAGGTGTGAATATACCAGAATGATCGAAAACAAATGGCATGCATACATATTCTAAATCAGTACTTCAGGCATCTCCGGAAAAAAGTTTGGTTACGATACGTTATATTTTCTCGGTTTTATATGTCTTTGAATATGGTAGCAAACAAAGTGCATTAATGATAGTTGATGCTTTATTTTTCCCGAAAAGGTAAAAATGGCACACAAGCGGCAAACAAGTTATGCGCTGTTTAAAGCAAAAGTGCTGTAGTCGCAAGAACTGTGCCGTAGTGGTTTGCTTAGTTTAAAGCTGGAGATTTAGATATTAAAGATCAAAAACGCCCCGGTAGGTTGTCTACCAGAGACAAAGATCTGATTAACACAGTAATTGAAAATAATCCATGCTCAACAACATGTCAATTATCAGAAAAGCTAAATAAATCAAAATAAACGATCCACGACCATATTGTGAAGACAACTATATATGCTGTCTTGATGTATAGCTTCCCCACTATTTAAAGGAGAAAAGTTTGCTGGATCGCATCTCCATTTGTGACGCGCTTTACAAACCCAACGAGGAGATACTATATCTGAAGCAACTAATGACGGGATGAAAAATAATGAAAACGTTGAGCGTAAAAGTTCTTGGGAAATGCGAGATAAACCACCTTTAAGCACCCCAATAGCCGATCTTCATTCGAAGAAGGTAATGCTGTGTCTGGTGGGATTCGAAAGGGAATCTCTATTATGGGCTTTTACTAAAATACGAGGCAATAAAATCGGAAAAGTATTGATCGCAATTAGATGAATTAAATACAGAAATCGAATAGAAACGTCCAGAATTAGCGAATCGGAATGGGGTCATATTTCATCAGGACAATGTGCGGCCTCATGTGTCTTTTAAATGTGTACTAAAATTTAAATGAGTTGCGTTTAAATTTTCCTTCGAAATCTGTACGAACTTGCCGGACAACCATTTATATAAGCTTCGGAGCTTTTACACCATCTAGTTAAATATTACAGCAGTGCTTTTTCCCTGTATAAAAGCGATTCATTACATTTTATTTAGAACGGATGTTGTAACAGATAAATCTATTGGATTTAACATCAAAATTTTTAAAGCGATTAGCTCTTATTATCGACCTATTAAAAAGGCTAACAGTCACCCAAAGGGCAATGGAGAGGGCTATGCTCGGAGTTTCTTTGCGCGATCGAATCACAAATGTGGAGATCCGCAGAAGAACTAAGGTCGCTGACATTGCTCAAAAGATTGCTAAACATAAGTGGCAGTGTGCAAGGCACAGTGCTCGAAGGACCGATGGCCGATGGGGCAGTAAGGTCCTCGAGTGGCGCCCGCCTACAAGTAGACGTAGTGTTGGGAGGCCTCCCACAAGGTGGACCGATGATTTGGTGAGAATCGCGAGAACCCACTGGATGTGAGCAACGCGGGACCGATCGACGTAGAGATCGTTGGGGTAGGCCTATGTCCAGCAGTGGACGTCTATTGGCTGATGATAATGATGATGAGAAAGTTCCTTTCCTGAATATCACAGTAAATAAGTTCTATATAACTGCATAATAAGTATTCCGTGAATAAAATGTAGAATGCAGAATCTAAAATATATGAGCCAAATGACAACTGTCAAAATTTAAAGTAAAATAATGTATAGCAAGTGTTTAATATATCGAAGATTGTTTAGATTATAGTAGCTAACTAATGCCTTGGTGATAGATTGATACAATGATAAACTATTTCGTATCTCGCGTCGCCGCTACAGGATATCTCTTATCAAGCTCCAGCTGCCAAAGTTGGTCGAATGTTTTAGAGTTTTGATTAAAATCGTACAGTTTGCTGCTAGTTTATACACTATAAACTGGCATTAAACAGTTCATGGCCGTAGACAATGTTTTTTAAACCAAAATAGATTAAAACGAACAACATTTTAAGCGACAATGATGCTGTAGATGGTGCTTGCTCAGACTACTCTGGCCGTCATATAATACAATAGTGTAATAATAAATTGATGATACAAAAGTGTTAGCTGAACGTATATCAAAATCAAAAAACCCCTACCATCATCTAATCTCCAGTGAAGCGATCTTTAAAACAAACTAGATACTCCAGTGTAACAAAATAGTTTTTTAGCCGTTGCGATACGCAGGCGTTAAAAATACGAATATAACTGGTTGATGGTGTGAGGATATAGACAATTGAAGAATCCCATGTACTGTAGGCTTATTTCTAACCTAATCAGGAATCTCTGTTAATAATTTGGATGGTTCTTAGGAGAGAATATCCAAATATTCTGGATATGGAACAAGAAAGGACATGGCCAATGAGTTTCTATGGATGTTCTGGATATACAGATTCATTAGTTTGCTAGTATAATGAACCGGTCTCATCATATCAAGGACATTTCTCACCGAACACATTCCACTATACTGTTGGTAATCATCCAACATTTCATATTTTATAAAAGGTGACAATTAAGGTGTTTACACCACAATCCATTGCAGTGATTGCCTATTTCATGGTGAATTTATTCCGATAACTAGCTACAGAGGAATGTTTTAATACTGCAGTTTTGCTTTAGATGGAGCCGCTGAAGTACAATTTTGATTGATCTACTTAGATGTTAAGCTTCCATAGAATCAAATGCATTATAAATTAACATCTATTTAAACATTAAAATGGCAATATGTCCTACTAAGTTTCAATAACCTTGTAAATGTACTACTAATAAAAAACCCATTTTGTACGGAATTGTTATATATAATAAACTTATCTTTTTATTATCGTTTTCATAAAGCGATATGCTAATGTAATGTAATAAACGAATTAAATCTCTTGTCTGTGAATCTTATAACATCTTTGAAATAAGCAGTGATTGCTAAATTGTGTGTGATGAAATTTCGCGGTTTGCAACAGGAAGATGCGAGAATTCAAGTAAGATCGTGTTTGAACTTTCAGTAAAAACATCTTTATGAAACCGGAAATAATAATAACAGCTTACGAGACCACGCGGCATCCGCCATTTAGTACTTGGCTAGTTAAGTTCAATTAGGACATGTCTTCGTTCTGATAGCATAATAAATGTAAAAATAATTTCAGTATGTTTAACAATCTCTGTATTTGTATATTCTCTTTTTCTCTTTTGTAGCATCCATGAAAAAATAAAATCTCACCGGAAAGCTACTTGATCCGCGACGAAAATGTAGTTAAGCGAATACATCGCAGACAGCAGGTTCGGTAGGCACAACAAGATGAGAACGTAGCGTTGGTAAGGTCCAAAGGGGCCCAGTTGACACAACGCCGTCTCTAACGCCTTCCCTCCGTTCACGCTGTCCACCTTGCTCGTGTTAGTTGTGCTCGACGCACCTGTTTCAATTACGGTCGTACTCGTCTTGCCTGTACTTCCGTCTCTCTCCAGCATTCCTGT
This sequence comes from Ornithoptera alexandrae, assembly GCA_029030555.1. Lineage (NCBI taxonomy): Eukaryota > Metazoa > Arthropoda > Insecta > Lepidoptera > Papilionidae > Ornithoptera > Ornithoptera alexandrae. The sequence continues at coordinate 10,413,504 of JARDVY010000034.1, forward strand.
ATTGTTATGATTTTGTCCTTCTTCCCCAGGCCCGGTTCTCATTTCGCTCGTATCACCCGCGCGTTCGGGCGGTGCTTGTCCCGCCATCGCTCTGCCGACACTGTCCTGCTCGGATATTGTTAGCCTTCTCACCTTATCAATCTTTACACGCTCTTACTGATAAAACTAATTTTCTTTAATGCTCATACATACTTATTATATAAAGTATAAAATAGTTTTTGTATCTTATATCGTAGACGTATATTGCTGACAATGTACTCGTGTGTACTGACGTCTAACATCAGTCGTAAATCAATGTGAAAGCATGACTAAGAAGTTTGCAGTATGTAAAATATAAATCTTTTTAATTTGTAGATTTCACTCAAATTTACAAAAATTCAGGATTGAACTTTAGTAAACGGTACAAATTGTTCGAGTACTTTCTATATCTAATTAATAAAATTAAAACTTAAATGTATATTTTCATAGATTTTTTTAACTTATTCAGATAAATTTGTTTCTTAGATATTCCATAGATGGAAGACCTAACGAATCCAACGTATCGAAACAAAAAAACACAAAGATATACATCAAAAATCAACTTGCTGAAGTGAGGACTTCGACCGTTTCATTAATTTTAGCCACAAGTTTAATATTTCCTTTAATCATCTAAAGAAGTTTAACTTCTAAACAACCTGGAGACAATCTAAAATGCGCAAAGATATTCAGCATCTCTCGAAGATAAATCATTATCAGTTTATCTAATGATAATACACTCAAAATACATTTTTGCTTATTAAATGAAAATGAATAGCGTCTGTTGGTTTAATGTTAGATTTAATAATGTTCTCTGAACTACGATAAAAGTTTATATCAAATCAATTTATGTGTAAATCTATACTATTGCATTTAATTATATAATTTACTACAGCAGCAGGAGAAACTTACCACCATTAAATTATTTATATGTTCTAGATTCTTAGGTCTCATGAGGTCAAATTATAAGTAAGGCCTTCACAGAACATAAAAGCTGTGTCTATTTTCGAATACCTCAGCAAGTAAACCATTTGTAAGTATTGTTAGATTTTACAATTTGATATATGACCAATAGATCGATAGTTTTCATAGTCAAAACGAAACATTTAAAATACACTGGTGTTAGGTCTCTGTTGCCGGAGTTCTAATATATACGTATTACTGTAGTTCATATTACTGCCGCCAAGCGGAAGCATGCAAACATTACTGTTCCAGTTTGAAAGGTATTGTAACTAGTGAAATTATCGGGGTAACGAGACTTAACGTCTTGTTGCGTATATCATCCTAAATAGCAGGACATTGTTATAGTCAGAAATGTTACGTGAACTATCAGTTGAACGTCCTGTCACAAGTCGTTTAATATATAAAGTGTAATCAAAAGAATAAAAAACTAGTAATAATGAAGATTTTTTGTACTCCTTTATATGCTGGGTGTTAGGAAACCGCTTCCGAAAACAAAGACAGACGATATTACTAATGACACCTTTGATGATAGGACGGAAAAAATATCGATGTTGATTAGAAAAAATCATATTTTTAAAACGTTTTATCAGCATTATTTTCGCTCCATCATGTCAATACAGCTAATAAAAGTACAGTTTTAAAAATATGATTTTTTTTTTAATTAAGCTCGTTTTTTTTCCGTCACATCGTCAAAGGTGTCAGTAGTACTATCGTCTGTCTTCGTTTTCGAAAGCGGTCTCCTAACACACAGTATATGTATGTATATATAATGAAAATGGGTTTTGTTTGTTCGCCGGTCAAGTGAAAACTAGTAAATGTATCGATGATTTTAAGACGCCGAATGATTTGTAGATTCTATATATCGTCCATAATTTTATTTCTAATCAACTTTTATAAACATTTTTATTTCGTGTTATTTATGCGATTGCTCTCAAGGAATATTTCAGACAAACTTAAATTCTAATTCTATATTACGGCTAGCAAAGTGGCAGCGGAACAGCTAGTTATTAATAATAAAAATCGAAGTATGTATATGTTAATATTAATTTATTAGACATGTGTAGTGATTTTTCGATCTTACCTCATTGCAATGATTTTTGAGTAGGCGTACAATGTATTTTTAATTTTGATATTCTAAGATGTTCAATTGGCGCATCGTGATCTCATGAACGAATGCAATGTTAGATTCACTGTGCATGTGCGTAATCCCAGCGCGATGCCATTAAATGCCGACGACCTTTCGCCCACGGCCAGCTGTGGCCCAGAATGTGGTCACCTAATAATACGGCACCAGATTATTTTTAAACGTGTAGTACGCGACAGTAGGCGCGCCGGGACCACGTGGCCAAGCTTCCGGCCCGGGGCCCAACTATTATGACCCGTAGCGCACGGAATTAGAGGGCATTATGCTGTCAACGTTGTTATCAGAGAACGGTTCAACCGTCAAGCAATTGGTTACCTATCTCCTTTCGCACATTGCGGCGGTACAGTTGCAGGCATTCCCGCTCGGACCTTCTCGTCGGCGGGACGTCTCCATCGACACAGGGCAAACAAGCGGCTCACGATAATCAGTCCCTGTATATTCTAAAACTGGTTCAGTTGTCAATTGTCCGATTCACGTTCGTGGGGGTTTGTTGTGGTGCGATGGAGGGCGAGTGCGTAGGCGGCTTTGGCCGTTGGCAGGCGCGTCTGGCGGGACTCTTGGCGTTGCCGGTACTGCTCACGGGCCTGTACGGCACCAACTATGTGTTCCTCGCTGCTCATACTCCTTACAGGTAACGTTTCATATTACGTGTAATATTTAAAATTTTTGTTAATGGAATACAAAATCACGTTGGTGCTTGTAATATTTATATAACTTGACGTTTTAATAAATTCAAGTTAAATAAATATTACAAACATTCTCGATGACCAAACAAACATTGGCTTTTTTTTTAAATATTGTTTTAGTACAAAGTACAATAATTCATTACAATATAAAACACAAAATTCTATTGTTTTAATATTATGTAAAATATGTTTATTACGAATCCGAGCGGTTCCTGCATTCGGCAAGCATTTAAATAAGATTTAAAGATATACTAGGTATTAATCCTTAAGGGCTTAGCTAACAATAAGTCAAGCTAACAATTCGTCGTCTGAACACTTAATAATCACTCCGTAGCTAGTGGTTACTGCGGTCCCTTAGGAATGCTTGTGACTGTACCGACGTATATGGTTTGTCTGTATGTACGTACACATATTTTACTTATCAATTAAACATTTTATATAAATAAAAGTATAAGAAATTTTATATAAAACTTCATACCAATTTACTATAATTGATTTCAAACCTAAAATTATTTTATTTTTATACATATGAGTGTTTTGTTTATGTTTATGCCGAACCGAACAACTCTATACAATTTCAATGTGTGCACATTCACAAAATTTAATATTAAGTTTCTATCACATTAAAGTTGGACTGAATAAATATATTTTTTTTTATTGCCTTTTAAATGTGTTGAATGGATATTTCTTTACTACACACAAACGTAAAATAATGAAGGTTAATAGCTGTCCTCTATTTGTACGTATTTTATTACGAAATAAAATATAAGAATTACATATACATATATATAACGTACAGAAATAGATAAGAATAAAATATTTATTACTATATTTAAATTTTTTAAGTTGTTTTTATAAATATTTAAATGACAGTAAAGTCAATATATATGTATTAGTACTTTCACTTGTGTTTCTTAAAAACTAAAAACAAATTTTAACTGATCACAACGAAAAATTCCTTTTTTTTGACATATACGACATTCATAAGTTTTAATCCAATATAAAAAAACTGAATAGTTCATCTATTCTCAGCTTTAAAGAATTTCACGCAAGAACGATGAATGGGTTGTTACTAGTGCTTTTTACGATAAGCACTTAACTTCAGGTGAGATCGTGGCCAAGTGCTAACCCATTAAATAAAAAAAAGAAATAGGATACATTTATTTATTATAAATAAATATATTTAGAATATTTTTAATCGCTCGGTTTTTTTATTCATATTTAAACTACAAATATTGTTGCGACATTCTTAATAATTTTTACTATTATTCTACACAAGTTAGTTTAAAAAATATAATATGGAGTTAAAAGAAACGTTGTTCCAGTTTATTAAGGTCAGTAATTAACTAATAATAATATCGGAGATTAATGTAGGTAAACAGGTAAACTGCGGCGGAGTTCGCCCTGATGAGGATGTTTTGGCGGCTAACGGATTGAGGGCGCGGCGCTGTGCCGATTTCCGTCTCCGATATATTTTTTACACGTCCAAAATAAAAAAAACATGCGTTCTTACAGTGGCAACTATCTTTTCTGAAACAGTACACTGACTCATTGGTTAAAGTGCAGGTATGTCCGTCTGCTCGATTTCGAACACGGCGTCGTTTCACAGTTAACTTGCGGTTATTCAAATGATGAATAACTAGCAACTGTTGTTTACAAATAACTCTCACACTGTCAGCTCCCTAAGTTTCAAGTGATGACCATGCATTATGACTTCCTGCGGTTACGAGCACCACCCGTGGGCCTGTTTTACATATATAAACAACTTTATGTTTACGCCTGTTTTTTAATCTTACACATGAGCGCGACTCGCTCTTTTTTTTTAATACTACGAACCAACGAGACGAGCGGGACGTTCACCTGATGGTAAGTGATACACCCGCCCATGATAAGGTGGCGCTAGTTAGGATATTATACACAGCACCATACTGTGCTCGTCGCCTTAAGATATAAAATATTGAGACTCGTGGTTCCAGTAATTTCACTAACTACACCGCCCTTTAAACCGGAACACGGTACTATTGCTCACTACTATTCGGCAGTAGGAATAGGCGCTGCGAGGTCTATTACCAGTAATCTTAATTTTATTATCCATTTATTTATAAAAATATTCACACCTTCAGCTCCAAGTATATTTCTTACTGTTTGTACATAGATATACATAATTTATTAATGAGGAGAGGAGATAGATGAAAGGGAATATTACAGGAGGGATGAACAAGAAATATATTTGGAGCTGAAGGAGTAATATATTACATATTTAAATATGTAATATTTTACTGTATATAAAAAAAATAATTATAAAATGTGCTAAAGTCATGGGAATAGATATATTTTTAGTCGTTTTACTTCGTTCGGAAAAAAAGCCAGTTTTCTAACTAATTATTTAGATCTTTTATTACACAGATGATATATTACTTCAATCCATTAATAGAAATATCGCTTTAGTACATTATAATAGCTAGTAGAATTAAAAAAAGCGATCAGCGAGACAGACCTATAACTGATAAAAGGACACAAGCAGAGATACACCATAAAACTGTGTTAGTTTGTCTCAGGTTCCTATCAATTTGATATTCACGATTATTAGCTCTTGTATTGGAGGTCAGTTAGATTACCTTCGCTGTCACTTAACCTTTCGTATATCGTAGAAAGTGATTAAAGAGTAGCAATTCCGGGAGTAGGAGGACTTCTTTTGACCTGTACTAATATACTGCGTTCGCCAATCACTATCAATCAGGACAGTTGGTAATTATCAATAAAGTTGCATTGTTAATGCAAGGTATTATCGTCGTTGCATGCAAGGCATATAATTAGTTCAACATTTTTAAATAGTTAATTTAAATGCAATATTCTCTTCTGTGCAAATGGGTGATACAGCTCTTCAAGAGCTATGTTTGGCATTTCTCTAAGTGACAAAATCCGGAATGAAGAAATTCGGAAGTGGCAGTGGGCTTGTCGTGTCTGTCGTGTCAGTGACGGCCGATGGGGGAAAGGTCATGTATTGTAGGGTAGAGGATAAAAAGTGTACGACGCTCTCACTCCAGATGGAGCCACAACATCATCGGATAGAGGTGGATGCGAGAAGCTGAAGATGGCATTTGGTGGAAGACGTTGGGGAAAGCCTATATCCAGCAGAGGTAAACTAAGGCTGATAATAATGACGAACGTTATTCTCTGCTTGAAATGACATAAGAAAATAACTTTTCTTTGGCTTTACAGTTTGAATATCAGAATCATATAAGAAGTTAATTTAATCGGTTAATGGTAATATCTCTTGTGGTCGTAGCACAATTAAAATAATGAATGTATTCCAACCAATGCGTTACTTGTTATTATTATACAATACAAACGTTTTTAACAGTAAGTTGTTTAACTGTCGATTAGATGAAGCACATTCAGACGACAAACTTTTAACTCTCAACGATTCTTACAAGAGTCGGAAATTTGAAGTGTTCATTACATTTTGCATCACTTCAAAGTGCTAATGGTTTTGAATTTATGCTAAAAATGTTATTCTATCTTAATCTGCCAATATCATCTTATTACCACCACGTCGTCTGTTGTATATATTAATATATAAATTATTTAATACAATGGTATATTTCTTGATGCAAGCTTTTCTCAAGGATATGACTGCAATATGGTACACGCCCTAACAAGCCCACCATTGTTATGAACCTGTGCTGGCCCATCCACCTACCTTCAGTTTATTACGCATGTATTGGTGGTATATCTTTATTTTCGGTGACCGTTTAGGTAGGTACCACCGCAGTGCCTATTGCAGTCGACAAACAGTACTGTGCAAACATTACTATGTTCCGGTTCGAAGGGTGCTGTAGCTAATGAAATTAATGTGGTAACGAGATTTGACATCTTATGTCTCAAGACGATGACTGCAGCGTGGTGTAGTGTATATCCTCCTAACTAGTAGCAATGTTGTTATGGGCGGGCGTACCACTTACCATCAGGTGAACGTCTTGTTCGTGTCGTCGCTTCGTCGAATAAAAAAAATCGTTTAGTGTGTGGAGAGACCGCAGGTTTCGGTTAGGCGTTAACCAATCAGTTTGTTTGCGTCTAACCTCACTTTATCGATGGTGCGTAGCTCGTCGTCAAACGGTTGCGCAGTGTAACAATTTCATGTGAACATTACAGTTCGGTGACCTTAATTAACCTTTTTGCTGGCGCAAAAAGTAGAACGAAATTATTAATCTGTTTTAAGTTGTTTTCGTCTAATGGGTTGCTATAGGCATGTCTTCCGTCTTTTTAAAATAATCCTTGTTATGAACAAATTTTCTTCTTAGTCTTACACTACAAGGGTGATCAGGCGTCTGAAAGATCGGTAGCGGCTAAGAAAAAGCTCTTAGAAAAAGAAAATAAACTGTTACTTCTTCATTCTTTCTCCGTTGTAAAAGTGAGGCTCGTTTTTAATGTTATTAGCTGTCACGAACATAAACATCGGAAGCGGCCTTGTTGTCTAAGCAATACAATTCTCCAGAAGGTGTAAGGTACAAAAATTCTGTTTAACGTATCTAAGAAAACTATTTTTAAATCTTGTTTAAATGTTATAAGCAAAACCTTTTAACGGCTCACGCAAATGCAAAGAGAGCGGAGCCTAAAATATAAATGTTATGGCACTTTTATTTTACTATAAAAAATTGTTTGGTTCTTACATTTTGATTAATAAATTAAATTTTCTATTAAACAGTTCAGTGGCTAATGGATTTTCTTCGCTGGAAATCATTGCGGCGCTAATATTTGTTCTCGACCAGGATTTTGGACATTTATTTCTTCCAGTCAGAAAGGCCTCGTAGATAGAAAATTATTTTGAGGTGATGAATGGTGTATTAATTTCCAGTGTTATTGATAAATCGTACCAAAGGACAATTCTTTCATCGTCATTCATAAAATACTTTTTAATTTTTTTAAGTAGTGTGTTATTTCTTCTGACTGGCTTTATATAAATTAAAATTTGATTAGAAAACAGTTAAATAATATTCGTGCAAAATCACTTTAATATATGACTTGATCATGAAAATAATTTTTAAATGTAGCTGACTATTCGCTTAAGCCGTCGTATTTTTAAACAAAAATTTTTAGATAACATAAACTGGACCAGCGTATAGGCTGAGCACATGTCCGCTTTTGATCGCGTACTGATGATTAAAAAAGAACACGCTGTTTCGCGCCTCGTGGGCTTGTGTGGCGGTGGTCACGTGACCGCGGCGTCGCGCGCACGTGGTGCGGCCGGGGCGGCGAGGCGCGTGCGCGAACGCGCGTGTGTGCCGGCCAGTGTTTACGTGCGAAACCTATGAACGTTTGCTTAAAAACTTTTTATTATTAAAACCAGGAGTGTACAAAGATGGCGGCTGCGGACACTAACATTTAGCCAGTTGTCTGTTTCGATAATTTTTTATCAGAAAATGTGTGTTTACGTTTGATTTTATGATAAGCAAATTTTAACCAAATAAACTAGTCAGACTTTTTTTATACACTTATTAACGTAAATATAAGACGTAAATAAATTGATACTACTAATAAGGTATATCTAAATGATTCAATTACTTTTTTAGATATTAATTAGTCGCTGTACGATATGCTCTACGAATATTTTTTTAAGTATAATATTTAACGTAAATAAAAAACTAAATCAATTGGAATGTTAGTCCAAATCAAAGTTAATTAGCAGATCCAATATCCACATCCGCTGAAGCTTTGGCGAATTTGGATGTTGCCTTATTCTGTTACCTTAACTGTTTTAAATTATTTCGGATATGTAATATATGTATTTCCTGTTAGACAGCTATATAAAGTATCTAATAATAAATAAAAAAATAGATACATCGATTCTACAGTCTCTAGTATGATGATTATAGATTAGGATTTATTTAATTCTCATACAGCTCACACGTTAACTATTGCTATTTTAACCGTAGGTTTGAATGACAATCGTGTAAGTATAGAGCCGTTTGTTTTGAGATGAATTTATTTAGAGATGCGCGGGCGCAACCACTTTCACTCATGCCGAAAGGTATTTCATGTTTCTCTTGCTTTCCACTTTGTTTGAAATTATGTTTATAACATTTATTTTAGAAGAATTTTATGCTTGTTTACAACATAAAACATGGTTATGGTTAGCGTCTAGGGATGCTTTAGAGGAATAGCAATTTTACTTGGATTTAATGTAAAAATTATTTTGTAGAATTGGATAAAAGTTAAAGTGAACAATTGTATTAAAATAATTACCTGGAGTTATATTTCATTTTCTTTCTACTTTTTTCCACTCATCTCTAATATTTTTAATATTTACTATCATTCTTTATTGTGAACATATTGCTTCAATGTTGTCGATTCGATTTCCTTCGTATCCATTTCAAGTAAAAGTAGATTTATATAATTGAACATGTTTTTGCTAGGGTACTTACATGTCTTTATGTAACTTTAGCATTACTTTAAACAACCGAGTGAGTATGACATAGAGAACTTCAGCACTGATGTGGACCTGATATAGCCTGTGTATTTTACAGAATTCCATAAATCACTTTAAAACGGATCACAACGAAAAATTTCTAGATACGCTTCTTAAAGGACTTGCGTGTAGGTTATTGCGTAGCAAAGATAAAATGAATTCGTTTATTGTGTTTGGTCATTGAGCGCAATTTGTCAAAGGTGAATGTGAAAAGTTAATTGTTTTAACGAGAGATATATTTCATTATCCGAGTAATGAACAAAGCATTTGACTTATTATCATACGAACAAGCAACAATTATACTGTGTACATCAGCCGTCTTTGCATTCAATGAGTTAATTTTTTTATATGTTGTCTAAGACAGCATCTTTTCTCGGCTTCGTTTAAGCCAAGAGCGAATTTTATTTAACGTCTGATTCATGCGAACCAAACATGAGCCTATTAAAAAGGGGTACCGGATAATTCCACTTTAAGTAAATGACTTGTCCCACTCCTCCGCCCCTCCCACTAGAAGCGGTGAGTGTAAATTTAGCACGAACCAGTTATGTACCGTGGCGGTACTCACGTGATCACAGCCACATGCTGTTCCCTCGGACTACGTCACTTAAACAACCAGTTTTAATTTTTTATAAAACAATAAATAACTACTTAAGGATGTTTACATTTGTATCACATTGCGGTTATCTCGTGATGATTATGTTTAGTTCCATTAGAGGGAGATCATACGCAATCATACCTAAATGATAATGATATGTATACTAAACGAAGAAACTACTACGACTACTAAATTAAAGGGATCTTCATGAAGTTCAGCGGTAGGTGGGTCTATAATATAATCCCACAAACTTTATTACATCTGTAACTTTAAAAGTTTAGTTAAAATGTTTTAATTAGTAAAGTATACTATAGCTTCTTCTTCTTCCTGCTGCTCTCATCTCTGCTATGTGGGGACGGCACAGTATGTACTGCTCTTTCATATCAGCTGTCATATTTGAATTCAGTCTCTTCTTGCACATGTCACCTTTCACACAATCTTGAACACTTTCTTTGGGTTTCCTCTACCCTTATAACCATCCACGTTCATTCTCAAACTATACTATAGCATGGATGAGAATATAAATTTTTTATATTGTTGGTAGGTTTGTTGCTGGAGACTGTTGTGATAGCGTAATAAAGAGATATGTGAGCCTGTAACTGTACAAACATGTTCAGGAACTTTACAAAGCATTGTGTCACATCGTGACGTGACGTCACCTAGGTCACCTTACTAGTATTATCACTAACTACAGTACCCTCCCAACTGGAACACTGATGTTTGTATTCTACGTCCGGAGTCCTATTTAGTCTAGACTAAGTAGAGGTTAGACCACAGCAGTTATTTCTGTCGTCGAACAGTTGTTTGCAAACATTACTGTGTTCCGGTTTAAAGTGCGTCTTAGCTAGTATAATTATTGGGTATTAAGAATCATTTTATGTGTTAAAGCGAGGAGCACAATGCGGTGTAGTATCAACCATCCTAACTAATGATGCAATTTTTGGGCGTGCATATCTCTTATTCTCAGTTCAACATTTCGCTCATCATATGGCTCCATCGAATAAAAAATAATTGTCTCTGGTTTTGTATTAGTAATTAGTGTATTAAAAAGAGGACTCGCAGCGAAAAATATGTACTTCTCGTGTTATGCATAATTACTGTCAGAGGCTTAAAATCTTAACTCTTAAGCGCAACGTGATGTTATTAAGCATACCGATAAGCACCACATTGTAATGATAAGTGTATCACCACGTGAGCGTCCTGATAGTCGGCCATGTCTTTATAAAAAAAAAACACTGCAGTCAGTGATCGTGAAACGTGCGCCGGTGCAGTGTGCACTGGTTTCATCCCACTATTCATTGAACTCTCTATCGCTGTATGACCTGCAATTTGCACTTAGAGGTTATTTCCAATGACCAAGTGTTAATAATCTTCGATCTAGACAGTTTAGATAATGCCTATTTTTTAATGAAAACTGTCTAACATTTGACCTTAATAATACGTATTTTTTGTTAATTGACATATAAGGCAGACTGAAACGACCGACCAGAATACGTAGCTTTGATCATTTAAGTAGATTATAGTTTTTTTTTGTTGAATCACAGATGAATCTTTTCATTTGTGTCTACATAATATATACAACTGTATTATCATAATCATTATCTGTTTTATTAGCTATAACATTTTTTAAGTAATATCCTCCGTAAATCTCTCTTTTCAATATGTCAGCTATTATCTTGACATTAACTTTACTTTCTTTTAACATAGCTTTAATTTTTTTCTTTATCCTGGTTTGTGGTATTATTATTCGTTTACTACTTTGCACGGTCCTCTGATGTCATACAGAATTGTACATCTTTTCTCCTAACTTCCCCAAGCCAAAACTATAAGTCTAACAGGTATAACTCGATAGATATGATCATCCTATTGCTAGTTGTAAAGTTTCTAATTGTGCTTAGATTTTGACTTTTGATGTGTTACATTTTTTGATTTCGGTTCTTGTCTCTTAGATAAGCAGTACAGTTCTCTCATCTCAATAAATAGTAAAACAATTTCGCATACCTTCGGGATGAGACACAGTTGGTCATTGCCTTTTATACATCTGAATTGTAATTGAGAGCCACGAGCAATTGATGGTAATTAATTTAAGTAAAAATTAAACACTAATTAGATCTCTTATAAAGGTTAATGTTAGCGTTAATATTATTACACAATGTACATAATCGTATAAATAATTAATATTCAAATATGTTACGGCAACCAGTGTGCGGGTGCATTGATGTCACGGCAGCAGCTAATTGTATGTTTAGGACCGACGAAGACCCAAATACTTAACATTAAAACACAGATATGATAAACATAGGTATCTGATTTAATAAAAATATTAGGACGTATTTTAATATTAAGAAATATCCTTACTAGGAGGCAAAATCATTGACGTCGCGCCATTAGAAGTACGAGTTAGTTTAATTAAAGTTAAATAAATTATAGTTAAAAAATATTTGATTAAAAAACAAACCATTAAAAAAAAATTCTATAAGATTTGTGATGATTTTTGTCAATTTACTAATGATATGGAACAGGACGTATATTATATATAATATACGATTTTATTAAAACATGATTATCATCGTCCTTATGGGTATGTAGATTTTTATTTATTGAATTATTGTATCTTCTTGAGTTCAGTGAAAATAGAAAAAATTTATAACAATTCATGTAAATTTTTACACCAAATTAAGTACGTTATTGTCAATATATTTTTTTTACAAATCGCTTTACTACGATTCGACCTGATGATAAGCGGCGACGTAGTTTTTGATGTCAAAACTACGTTGGACATCATATCTGGATGTAAATAACAACATCGGCAGGACATTCCAACCCTTCGCTATTCGCATTATGAAGGTCGAAGCGAAACGCTTTGTCCAAATGCAAAAAAAAAAAACAAACAAAATAATTGTGTCGTATAAATGTGAGTAAAAAGTTATTCAACATCGGTTTGCTTCAATCTGAATTGTTTTTTACAAGCAATGAGAACAGTCGGTACATTTTAATGCACTTTTTTCATTATTTAACATATAACTTTCCGAGGTAGCTCACAATCTCTTGTCCCTGAACTTCGACAAGCCTATTACGTTCTCACGAACAAAAACCGTAGTTTTCCCACTAAAAAAAAAAGCTTGTTACGCAACGCTTGCAGATAAACCTCTTAACACCAGTAAAAAGTATTTATCTGTCGTCTATTTCTTTAGTAATCATAGACACTTTTTTGACATTAAATTGTCTATAGTTTTTTTTATTTGACATCTGTGGATTTAGTCCTCGTCCCTTTTAATCTGTATTTGAGTCCGTTGCAGAATTGCTAGTTGGTTTTAACTCAAAGACACAATTGACAACAGTGAGATCAAACTTGAAAATTGTAGGTACGGAAGATTTTGTTTACTACCATTTATAACCAGTTAGCGCTTGAGGACGACATCGATTGGTATTAAATGGCGATTTTTTATTATTTGTTTCAGAATTGATTTTCTTTGTGCCTGTTAATGTTAACAACGGCACAATAACATTGAAAGCTTTTTTTAATATAATTTTAATATCCTATATCATAATCACTTCATTAACGACTTGGAAGTTATTTTATTATTTTAATTATAAGAGGTTTAATTTGATGATAATTACAAAGTACAATAGATTTTAGAATGGCATTGTCCCATGCTGGTACTTAACATTATAAGATTTAGAATTTTTTATATACGCTAAGAATTTTTTTTAAACGATACGATATATATATATATATATTTAAAGATAAAGTCTGGACTTGAACTTTTGACTTCTTGTTCTAATTTTGCGCATACGATCTTTGGGTATAATAATAATTACCTACATCGCGTTTGTGCTTTAAATGTCTGACAGGACACCGGCTAAGCAATTTTTCCTTGTCTTCTTACTTGTTGATGTCTTATTCGTTGGGGGTAGTATAAATTATGTAATTTGAATAGTGGTAGAATTTACTCAAACCTGGTTCCTGGCTATCTATCATGTGCTCAATAATTTGCTAGTGAAATTATTGCTTTAAGATATTCGTACAAATTAGAGTCCGAATATATGTATTCAGTATGTCAGAGCTTTGCCAAATTCGACGTGATAGCGTAATACGAAATTGAGGTTAAGTGGTAGTCCATTCGCATATAACTGAAACTTGATTACGAGTACATTTAAGATTTTGTATAAGTGGATATTTCACGACGTATTAAGATTTTTAAGATATTGTATTGCCTTTACAATTGTCATAATGTCTTGAATGATGAAATCGGTAAAAAAATTTATGTCATTTACAACCCAATAATTTGCCAGCCTTGTATGAAAATGGGTAAGCTACCTTACTCGGAATACAGACTATGTGACGATAAGATTTTAAAAAGGTAACTGCTTACGGTTTAACATAGTTTTGACAAGCTTTCCACTAGTTGACCCGAAAATTGACTTTTCGGGTCCCCTGGTGGGCCAGCCGAGTTGATTGCCTGTTTAACTTTGACAGAACGGAGATCACCAGCCGTCAATATACGGGCGCTATATAAAACAAATTATAACTGCATTATATTACTATGGTTAATATGTATAATTTACAAAGGACTAAACGTCTCTCTTCTCTAGTTAGTTATTGTTACATTAAAGTTGAAAGATAATCTTTACAAAATATTTTTAAATTATAAAATAAAAATGTCGTTTTCTATATCCGGATATTAATAAAAAAAACAAACACTGTTAAAATGATCTGAATTTTAATGTAAAAATATTTATGTATTAATATTTTTTGTCTCTGGTTAACAGGTTCGAACAGGAGCCTCGTGGGCTAAGGTGATAGCTACATGTAAACATGTGGCTACATTATCATTTACATTTAGTACATACGTGGTTGGGCACTGCGATAGATAATCGCACTTATTGCAGTGTCTTTACAATTAATACGTTGAATTTACTAATGTCTATCTTGAAATTTAGTTAATAATCAAGTACGACTAAAAATTGAAATTTATTAAAATTCATTTCTTTCTTTCCTTTATCAACATTTTTAAAATATAAGCGCCTGTTTAAAAGCTACATGTCTATTGTACGTGATATATGTTTTGCTTATACTTTTGACACAGGCGCTTTAATAATATATACGTATATTAAATGTAAAAAACTCCAAGAAACAGTATTACTTGAAGATTGTTAAAGATACCTAAATTTAAGTAAACACTGAAAGAGTTTTGATTTTTAATAAAATCTAGATATTTATACGTTCTCGTTATATTCAGATGCCATATATCTGAGTGCGAAGACAATGGTACTTTGGAGATGGTATCACCGGAAACCTGGTCCCCGGGCTGGGCGAACTTCGCTCTGCCATCTGACGATGTCTGTTCCCGACATCCGGCTACCTCAGACGCGTGCGAGCAAGATTCTTTCGATAACAGCTCTAGCGTCCAATGCGACAGCTTCGTATATATGGAGAGGAGGAGTATTGTTGCTGAGGTGAGAGGACATGATAGCTGTGATGGATCCTCTATTCGGATTCGGTTACGAAGAATATATGAGCTTTTTAAAATAAAGTCCTGTTGCTCTATAGCTTCAATTTGCGAGTGCCACATATAATTAGGTTGTGTTTGTTTTTTCAGTTCAATTTGGCATGTCAGGAGGGGAAGCGCGCCCTGGTGGGCACCATCCACAACGTGGGCATGTTGGTTTCTCTGCCAATCATGGGTTACATTTCTGATAGGTACTGATTTTTACTATTGCTTATTGAAATTATATATTGCCTTTTTTTATTCTACGAGGCGAGGAGACGAGTGGTAAGTAACACGCCCGTCCATAATAACAATGGCACTAGTTAGGATGTTATACACTCCACCACATTGTGCTCATCGCCTTGAGACATAAGATGTTGTGTCGTTATCTCGGTAATTTCATTAGCTACAGCGCCCTTCAAACGGGTGCAGTGCAGTATATCGTTATAACTAGTGCCACATTGTTATCGGCAGGCATATCACTTACCGCTCGCCTCGTTGCTTCGTAGAAAAAAACAGTGATTTAAAAAAAAATCTTTATTAATGAGGTAGTAAAGACATTTAATTAATATTGATGTTTATTGTAGGTGGGGCCGCCGCGCAGCGCTGGTGGTGAGCGGTACCGGCGCTGGACTGCTTGGACTGTGCAAGTCATTCGCCGGCTCGTACGCCACCTACCTGCTCGCCGAGTTCCTGGAGACGGTGCTCGGCGCGAGCGTCTACCCCGCGGCGTTCGTCCTCAGTAAGCGATGGAACGAAGTTTCTTCCATGATTCGTACAAAACGTTTATACATATGTTTTAGAAGATAAATAATGATTACAATCTGGGAAAAGCAACTGCTGGAGACCACGATGAGGTGATGATATAAGAATTTGTGTGAAACTGTTTTACAGAAACAGACAAAAGAAGCAGTAACTGTATATGTAACTTTCTTTTCTGAAGAAGAACAATTTTAATAAATTCTTCTCTTTACAGTGATAGAATGGTTGGGCGTCGAACAACGGATCCTGGCGAGCCTGCTCCTCGGTATACCTCTCTCAGCCGGTGCGGCCACCCTCGCTCTTCTCGACTACTTAACCGGCTACTGGAGACTGTGGGCACGTGTAGCATATCCACCTTCTTTCCTCCTACTCCTGTATCCATGGCTATTGCCAGAAAGCGTGAGGTGGTTGGTAGCGAACAACAAACTAGCACAAGCCGCCAAAGTGATCAAGCAGGCCTCTAGATGGAACAGAGTGGCTGTTCCAGAAGACGCTATTGACAAAATGCTCGCTACCCAGTCGGAGCCTGTGGTAGATAAGAGTGAAGTAGAAGATGATGAAGAAGAGAGCTTGTTTAGAGCATTTATTAAGTACGTCTTTGTTATTTTTTAATTAGATATACCACATGTACCTACTTAATGAATCCGCCACTGGAACTAGGTACCTTCTCTTATGAGAAGAGAGTCAAGGCTATTTATCCACCATGCTGGTCTTGTGTTGTGTTGGAAGATGTCATATATTCATGAATGTTGTTGGAACAATTTGACATTGATTATCTTACGTTGTTTTTTCGCTGGAAGCTTCAGATTAATGGGTGATCGAACTTGCACCCCTTCGAGCAGCCTATACAATGTGCTGCTCGAAGTGAACCTGGATACTTTAATTTACTGGTGGTAGGTCTCTGTTGTTGGAGATGGGCTAGGTAGATATCATCGCAGCGACTATTGCAGCCGACAAACAGCAGTGTACAAACATTGTTGTGTTCCGGTTTGAAGCGCGTCGTAACTAGTGAAAGTACTGGACTAACGAGACTTATCATCTTGTCTCCAGTCGACGAGCACATATTATCTTAACTAGCGCCATGTTGTTATGGCCAGGTATCATTATCATCAGGTGAACGCCCCACTCGTCTCGTCGCTTCATTGAATAAAAAAATAGTTACAATAATAAAAATTTTGTATCAACGATGTCGCCAAGTTGAATGTGATGTTTACTGCAGATACGGCGAGCTGCGACGTCGTCTGCTGACGTGCTTCGTGTGGTGGTCCTCCGCCGTGTTCGTGTTCTACGGGCTGGCGGTGCGCGCGCACGCGCTGGCCGGCAGCCCGCACGCCAACTACGCGTTGCTCGCCGCCGCTGAGCTGCCGGCGCTGCTCATCAACACGCTGCTGCTGGACCGGGCCGGTCGGCGCCCGTTGCTCACGGCCGCGCTGCTGCTCACCGCCGCGGCGCTGGTGGCGATACCGTTGCTGCCCGATTGTGAGTACACATCCAACCTATCGTTAACAGGACAATAGAACAGACAAGAGACTATCTGCCAATTTAAAGATTATAATAATTTGTTGCTCCTCAGTTCTCTCGATCCATAATTTGACGAGGGTATTTGTCGTTTTTGTAAGTGTGATGGTAAGTGACACTCTCCATAACAAGGTGGCGCTAGTTAAGATGATATACACAGCATCATATTACGCTCGTCATTTTGATACGAAAGATGTGAAATCTCGTCATCCCAGTGATTTCACTAGCTGCAGCGCTCATCAAACCGAATATAGTAATGTTTGCATACTACTGTTTGTTGGATGCAATAGGTGCAGTATAGCCATCCTAACTAGCGCTACATCGTTATGGACAGATTACTTACCATCAGGTGATCGTCCCGTTCCTCACGTCGCCTGATTGTATAAAAAAAAGAAAGTTGGTTTGAAGTGGGTTCTGCTGGAGACTAGTTCACTATGTAGCATGTGGTGGTGTGTTGTGTTTGAGTAAATGTGTTCTGGTCCGCGTCGGAGCAGCGGAGGGCGTGTACGGCACCGCGCTGTTCCTGGCGGGCAAGGTGGGTGCGACGATGTCGCTGAACGCGCTGTACGTGTACACGGCGGAGCTGTTCCCGACGCGCGCGCGCCAGCGGCTGCTCGCGGCCTGCTCCACGTGCGGCCGGCTCGGCGCGATACTGGCGCCGCTCACGCCGCTGCTGGTGAGCACACCTTGCATCTCACTAAGCACACTAGATGCGCTGCCACAGCTAAACAATATAACTGCACAGTATGGAAAGGCCATCTATCTATTTGTATATATACAGGGTGAAAGGTAATATGTATAAAAGATCTGGAGGGGCTAATGTCTAGCTCGTATCCTATCCATCTATGGATTACAAGTGTTTTTTTTTCTAAATTTTAGAAGCTTTATGTACATTCTTATACTTTATCGGATAGGCATTGAAGTCAGGTACTTATTTATGTGTTTTGTACGTATTTTTTATAAATAAAATTGAATTTTAAGGTAAAATTAAAATGTAAGTATGAAGCCATATTTTATACTGTCACGACTTTCAACGAACCTAATTTAAAAGTTTTAGCCTCTAAGTGATGATTATTAATTTAATTGAATAAAACAATAATTATTACATTAAAATTTGTGTAGAAATAAGTAAGAAATAAAATAATCGTTTTTTTCGTAGAAAATCGGGAAATTTTTTAAAAATATTTAAAAATTTATTAACTCCAGAAGCATTGTTTTCAGATGAGGTATTCCATACATAGACAGATAGGATATGAGCTATATTATAGCGTCTTCCAGATGTTTTACACCTATTACCTTTCGCACTGCTTATAACAGCTGTTCCTCGCCCGCTTTGCTGGTCGTTATATAAAATTAGACGACTTTCTATACCAACCGTTACTATAGCAACTGCATAAATATTATAATAAATGAATATATTTCATCATCAGCCGGTAGACGTGCATTGCTGGGTATAGGCCTCCCACAAGGATCGCCACAGCGGTCGGTCGATGAAAATGTTTCAAAACTTAATTACAAAATGAAATGATGAAGGATCTATGAAATTCAAATATAAATAACAAATCATTACGCTTCTAATGTTTCTCGTTCCCTTGTCGATATGTTCACTAGTTTTCAAGTGATAGACGAATAAACAAAACCTATTTCTAAATATACAATAAAGATATCTCTGGAACCATAAGGCTCGGAGACTGCAAATTTGGTAGGAATATTTCTATTGCCGAATATAGATCAGTTAAGAACGGATTTTACGAAATGTTACCCTCAAAAGGACTTGCGGGGGTGTTACGATCAGTAAAGCAGGGGAGCGGGTAGGAAACATAATTGCCTATAGATTAGATATTTTTTTTATATATTCCAGATACAATTTCCTGATAATTAACATTAATTCTATCAAATTTATGTGAAACAGACTATATACTTGATTATATCCTGAATATACGTATAATTGTTCGTTAGGGATAAGTAACTAAAGTTATCAATGATTCTGCTTTAATTGGGAGCTTTATTAGTATGTATCACCACGGCTCATGTTAATTTCAATGTTTTTTTGTTAAATTGGTTAAGTCAGTTTTTTATTAATCGGTGAATAGATGACGCGAGCGGACTTTCATCCGGTAAGTGATACTCTTCTTCACAACAACGCACTTACGCAACACAGCATCACGTTCTGCTCGTCACTTTTAAACATAAGATGTTAAGTCTCGTACCTTAGTAATTTCACTAACTACAGTATCCTTCAAACCGGAACACAGTAATGTTTGCACAGTATTGTTTGCCGGCAGCAATAGGAGCTGCGCTGGTACCTACTTAGACAGTCTCCACCAACGGATACCTGCCACCAGTAATGTTAAGGTTGCCACCAGAAATTTATTTGTTGATAATCCAGGCGGTGTACGGCAGCTGGGTCCCGCCGACGCTGCTCGGCGTGCTGCCGCTCGCCAGCGCGGCGCTGACGCGGCTGGTGCCGGATACCCTGGGCCGCCGCCTGCCGGACAGATTCCGCGACCTGCAGCAAAACGAGGAGCAGTCGGTAGCTTGAAAGGATCTCATTAGCTTTAATTACAAGTGGACTAAGTTATTTCACGAATGTGATTTGTCTTTTTATTGGACGACGGGCGAATAATTGATTTGAACTTCACGGAATATTAAATGACCAAAAAACTAAAGCTCATCTTTCCTCATTTACCAAAGCTCACTCAAAATATCCTGGTTCAGTAATGACAGCATAACTACAAAATGAGGGTGTTGAGCTTAAGTCTTGGAATCTAACTAGAGACGAACAAGTAAATGAAATTTTCGGACCTGACAGAAAGCACCAGTTCTTCTCTTCTTGTCCATGTATTTTTAAGGAAAAAGAACATCGATGGCTTTCTTTTAATTTTAATATGATTATCTTAACTTCAGAAAATTTTATCATAACTCAGTTCACTTAATTTACTGTAAGTTCTTTTTTAATAAGTACAAATGTAAGTTAGTTAGTTTTACGATTAGATTTTAGTTTTCGTTGTTTTATTCCTATTTATCTGTATTTCAAGTGTATTCTGTTTTTTTGTGGTATTCAATAGATGGCTAAAACCAATTATTGTTCAATGATATTTTTTTGATTGTATAAAGCATAGCTTTTTTTAAGTCGAACAGCTTATACTATTTTATTATTATGTATGAAATACATAGGTTTTAATAAATTTATCACAAGAGTATATCAAAGTGTCTGTTAAGTTTACAACAAACAAAACTTACTTTATTGATGTGAAAATTAATAGGATCCATTATTATGTTTTTATATATCGTATAGTATAATAAATATGTATATTTATATTAGAATATTAATAAAAGGTATCTTAACTGTGCTATGAATAGCTCTGTACGCGATGTAAACAGGCTATAAAATGTTTCATCAACACATACTTTATAACAGATTGTCCTTCCACATGACGTATACAATATATAAAGTATTTTTCTAATACTGTACAAATTACAATGGCCTAAGATTATTGTTTTTAGTGTCCTTAGTGACAACACAGGATCGATCAATGCGGAGATCGTTGAAGAAGTCCTAAGTCGAGCAGTGGACGTTGATCAGCTGATGATGTATCACATATGTTTTTTAGATAGTCTGGCTCCCTCAATTGACTCGGTCTTTCATTTACAAAAAGTGATAAAGAAAAATATACAAATGAACCGGTTTTAAAATTGTAACTTAAAATATTATAAATGGAGATATTTTTATAGCAAAAATTAAATCCGCGATTTCTAAAAGAAGTTCGTTGGTAAGCGGTAGTGTGGAAATGTACGTCCGTACATCACGAGGCACTAGTTAATATGTCTCCACAACAGCTTCAGTTCATACTCAGAGAAACAACATTAAATCTCGCTATATCTCCCTTTTCATTTGCAACATAGTATTATTTATACCCTTCACCATTTTGATTTAATGACTCGGAAATATCAACTTCCGTTTATTTAAACAAATACATTATAGTTTTTAAACAACGTAATAAACCGCAGTCTATGTAATTGATACATCTGTTATAAACAAGATGGCGCTGAAATCAGTTATGCGAGATTTATTTTCTTATGATTTTAGTCAAAAGATTACAAATACATTTCACTGGTGGTAGTATCCCTGTTGCTACAGACCGTCTAGGTAGGTACCACCGCAGCGCCAGCAAACACTGCTGTGCTGACATTACTGTGTTCCGGTTTGAAAGCCGCTGTAGGTAGTCTATCATGACTCAGGCGACGAGCGCAATGTTGTATAGTGTGTATCATTCAAACTAGCGCCACATTGGTATGGGCAGGCTTATCAATTATCATCAAGTGAACGTCCCCCGATTTAAAAAAAACACTTAAAATTATTGAAAAGATTTTAGTTTAAAATAATTGTGTAACATAAACTTAAATAATTATTACACTGCTAGACATAGGCCTCCCCCAAAGATTCCCATATCGATCGGGTAGAGATTCATATGGTAGGTTTGGGCCATATTTTACCGCGCTGGCCCAATGCGGGTTGGAGTCAGTGCCTCGTTTGTTGATTAGCAGGGCGCACCGCGAACAGGTAAGGGTGGTGTAGATCCCGTGAGTTGTGCGGGAACCAAAATAATGTACGAGTACATTATAATTAGTGTGCAATGAAATGATAAGCTCATTTGTCTTTGCAAATTTGTACCATAACTTGTTGTGTAAAAATATTCATCATCATCATCAGCCGATAGACGTCCACAGCTGGACATGGACTTGCGTAACGCGTAAAAATATTATAAGATTGTTAATCGACTACTAATATATATTTTTACAACTACTTTTGTTTTTTATTACTAATTTCGGAACAGTGTTAGGTTTTTTTTCCTGCTGTAATAGTTTACTGTTTTAGGCAATTAGTAGTGTAGATTACTAGTGGTAGATATCTGCTGCCGGCAGCCCTGTGGTCTCGGGCTAGTAATAATACGACTAAGGTAAGTCCTGCCTGTTGGAGAAAGCGACTAAAAGGGTCTAGGAGTTTCGCGGGCCTTGAGGGTGGAAGCCCTTATCGTACAACAAGCGAACCTGCGTGGGATAACCTATGGCTCAACGATGGTGCGTAGAAGGGTTTGGCGCTTCTTGAGAGACGTGTTAACTCAAAGTGTTGAAAGCCACGGGTACTTTTTCGAAGAGATCCCGAGGCCTTTCCGAATCCACTGATGCAGACCACCGAGCGGATTTTAGTGAGTAAGACTCACATAACCCTGACATTCCCCAGAAACAGAGTATCTTTTAAAGACTTTCTTCTGAAACAAAAAAAAAGTTAGCTGTTGCCGGAAACTGACTAAGTAGGTACCACCGTAGCCCTTATTGCAGCCGACAAACAGTACCGTGCAGACATTACAGTGTAATTACAGGTTTTGAGGGCGCTGTAATTAGTATAATTACTGGCGTAATGAGACAACAATTTAAGTCTCGAGGCGATGAACACAATCTCGTGCAGTCTATAACATGTTAATTAGTGCCACGTTGTTATGAGTGGGTGTATCACTTACCCTCAAGTGATCATCCCGCTCGTCGCTGCGTTGAATTAAAAAAACAAACTCCGAAATGCTCGATGTTTCTTCAGAAACGAAAGTGACTACACGAGCAGTGCGTTCACAACAATGGCAACTAGTTAGGATGTTTGCATAACCTGTTCAGCACATTGTCTCCTCATCGCCTTGCGACTTGTTACGTATCGTTACTTCAGTAATTACACTAGCTATCACGCATACCGGAAACCGCAACTTTACCGGAACATAGAAATATTTCAGTCTTCCACGGTTGTTGATACTTTATATTTTATATGTATATTATATTCGGCGAAACATGCAGGTCATCCGTCTGTGATACCTGCTATGATAATGTGGCGATATCTCATCACTTACAACAGTCATATTTGAGTAATAACCCGAAGGGACTCGAGGGGCGGCGACCAGGCGGGAACAATTCAGACAAATTTCAAATTCTATTAAAATTCTATATTACGGCCACGAAACGGGCGGGGAGCAGTTAGTTCCTTATAAGGAGTATCTAATTTGGTATTTACTGTTTGGGCAAGTGACCTGAAGCAATAAGCCCACACTCGGTGCTGAAGCAGCACGGCCATGACCCGAGGCTTTCGAAAACCATCGTCAGCCCTGAGGGAGGCTGCGCACGCGCAGTCCGTCGCGCGCCTCCGCACCGAGAACTACCTCCGTTAGACGTCTCATACTACAACATAAAAACCCGGGAGGCGTTGTAGTAACTTTATATTATTACTATAAATATACTACAACGCCTTCTCTGTACATATATAGGTTATTTCAATATTTAGTGGCTGAAACGATCTTGAGAAAAATCTCACAAATTTAAACATTACACTCATACTGAACATTGAAACAGATTTAGTGTTGTAATATTTTTTCGCGGAACCCTAATTTTTTTCTATCTATTTATATACTCGTGTGTTACCTCCCATCAGTTATTTGTCAATGAGTACCATAGTAACAGTTGAAACTGCGATCATTATCCAGATAGAAAAAAATACATAATTTTCTTCTGCTGGGTAAATATCATAAAGTTACTTTAATATCATAAACGGACGTTAAAATGGTGGTAATTACAAAATATAATTTGAGTACACAAAAAGGATTATTTCAAGTCCATTATTAAATATATATTATCGTGATGTCACCTTTCCTTACATTTTTTTTTCGGAAACGTTTAATGAGAAGTTTTCCTCAAAGTCTTAGTTTGTAAGCTGCTTACTTAGATAACATACGTCGTGTATATAATCTAAATAACTTACACGTTAAATATTAGTTATTTTTCACTGCGCGTTACAATTGTTCCGTTGAAAAATCAATGTTATCGGTTTAACGCGTGAACCACTATATTTACACAAGTGGAGTAGATCATTACGAATGGACCATTCGTTAAGCATTCATTGTCTTCTACGGTTCAAAATGGATGGGGGTTAAATATAAGTAATAAATAGTTAAGTTCCGTCGTAAAGCTGTTCATCATGATCAGCCGATAAACGTCCACAGCTGGACATAGGCTTCCCATAAAGATTACCAACATAAACCCGTTAAATTTATTTAACTCTTAAGTTAAATTTAATAAGTGCGTTTACCGTCAGTGCATATAACTAAGCAGTTAAAATATAAGTAAAGATGGTAAGTGAAGAAAGGAAGATGGATGCTGATGGTAAATTGGAGGCGGAAGAGGTGCTACGTCAGCTGGGGCAGGCGGGCAGGTTCCACCTGAGCGTGTACGTGATGGTGGCCCTAGCAGCCTTCCAAGTGGGCTTGCTGCACACCACCTACATCTTCCTCGCCGCCGACGTTCCCTACAGGTGTGTCATTTACTTTTTTGTTTCATACGATTTTAAGGTGCGTTTCCACTACCGAAACTATATTTTTTAATAAGTATTATTTTTTTGATAATTTCATTAATAACTATTAAAAGCATTAATTTTTAAAAATAATATTATATTAATGAAATCATCAGAATATTTATATGATTGTAATCAAATATTTACGAAAAATTAAAAAAAAAAATTAGGAGATGTATTTATGGTAAATTTTATATTATCTGTATTTAATTTACTTTAAGATTAATTACCGTACATTTTTTAACAAAGAAAAATAAGTAAATACTTCTATACAAGGTTATAAAATAGTATTGGTTTAAGCTACAATTGCGTTTACAGAAGGTTCTTTCTTATCAGAATTCAAACGTATTATTATTTGATAAAAAAAACACAGAGAGCTTCGAGTTATTTACATAACTTAACTTTCACTTAATTGATTTAAAGTTTTGTAAGCGCACTTCGGTACAAGCTGGTGCGCTTACTAAAGATATTTACTTATTTTTCTTTGTTTGTTTCTTTAACAGCAGTGACGTAGACCTTTTGTAATATCTTGTAACTGAAGACATACTCTTTTACCGACGATCTGGTACACCGTCACCAGACCTTAGATCTTTGGAGAAGGTTTTTGTCCAGTTGTGGACGACCGATAGCTGATGATTGTATGATAAAGGTTAGTTAAGGTTACGTTAAAATAATATGGAGATGATAAGGCTAAAGATAAGTAGGTCTTCGTTGCGGGAGACTGACTAGGTAGGTACCACCGCAGCTCTTACTGCAGCTGACAAACAGTAGTGCAAACGTTGCTGTGTTAGGGTTTGAAGGGCGCTGTAGCTAGTGTAAATATTGGAGTAATGAGATTCCACATTTTATGTTTAGAGCGACGAATGCACAGCTCTATAGTCTCGGACTAGTAAGAATATAACTAAGGTAAGCCCTGCCTGTCGTAGAAGGCGACTAAAAGGGTCTAGGAGTCTCGCGGGCCTTGAGGGTGGGGGCCCTTATCGCTCAACAAGCGGACATGCGTGGGACAGCGTATGGCTCAGTGATGGTGTCTAGGAGGGGGAGGCTCCTCCTCAGAGAAGTGTAAAAGAAAGTGTGGAAGGGCACCGGTGCGTTCTATAAGAGATCCCGGAGTCTCTCCGAATGCACTGATGCAGACCACCGACGGGGTTTTATTGAGTAAGGATCTCACATAACCCTGACTTCCCTCCAGAAGCAGGGTAACTTTCGATGATTTCCCCACTGAAACAAGAAAAAACGGTGACTAGTGCAATGTTTTACAGTGTATACTACTAACTAGAGCCAAGTTGTTATAGGCGCGGGTCACTTACTATCAGGTGTACGTTCTGCTCGTCTCGTCGCTTCGTAGAATAAAAAAAAATAAGTACAGGGTGTTAACCTGATGGTGAGAACCACTAGGTGATAACTCTTAATGGACTAATATTTACATTTAACTGGTCCATAGTAATATCTGTCAATGGCGGAAGTAATACGGTTCAGATTTAATTGTATCCAAAGTAAAATTTGACTTAGTTTTTTTTTTGTTAACAATTGTCTCAAGGTTAACCGTTGGCATGTGAAACAGAAGTCTCTGGTTCGATTCCTGTATATATTTGGTGTAGTCCAGTTCGAGGATCAGATTTTATGACTCTCACATCTAACTCCTTTCTCCTGTTAATTATTCGCCATGGCATTACTGTACTTCCAAGTGTCATCATATGAGAGCTGGAGATTGGTCGAACACACTTCGCCATCTATTGCCTAATTGTCACTTAACATCAAGTGCAATTGAGTTCAAGTTTTAGGTCATGGTTATTGTGATAGCTGCAGCGCTCTTAAAGGAGAATATATAATGCTCTGTTGTCGTCAGAAATAAATACTGTAGCTGACTCCACAAAATTATCTTTGGTCTTGACCTATCCGGACGAATGTGAAAGGGATGCTGCGTGCTGCATCTAATTGGTGATGAGCTGTTAATTACAGGTAATAGATCTGCATCCGAAGTGCAGTTTGGTAATAAACGGTTAAGCGAATTGCCGTAACGAACCGTGAATCGTTTACCTACGGGGTCACTTAATGTTACGTAGACGTGATCGTTCAGGGTGTAAGGAGTATCGAGTTGCCGGTTCGATCTTCGGAGACTGGGCTCACGGTGAGGTGAAATATCTTGAACAAACCGACACGTGTCAACAACAGCTTTCGGGATTTGTGATATTCACCATCTTACACTTGACTATCTTAGAAAAATGGTATAATTCTGTCCATGGGATAACGCTTCCATTTCCAGTAGTGGGATTATTAAGTGGGCGTACATGTAGCTGATGTTTATCGTAAAATGAATATTTCTTTTTCAACGAAGCGACGAGACGAGCGGCATGTTCATCTGATGGTAAATGTTACGCCTGCCCATAACTTGGCGCTAGTTAGGATGATATACATCATCATCAGCCGAAACACGTCAACTGCTGAACATAGTCTGTAGGAGTGGTGCATCCTGCTAATCAACAAACGAGGCCCTGGCTCCCACTTACTCGCATTGGCCCAAATCTCTCCATATGAACTCATACAAATGACTGACCCTAGTGCCCAGCGGTGTCGGACGCCATGTTGACTATTAGGTCGCGGGAAGCCTCTGGATGCCAGTAGGCCTATGTCCAGCTGTGGACGTCAACCGACTGACTTTGATAGTTAAGGACTTGTTTATAACACGGCGGTCCCCAGTTCGCTTCCGGTGCAACTGCGAAGTTTAGTTGGAGGTTTATGATGTATTTTAATTCTGCTGCCATATAATTATCTACATACATATATAAGAGCTTTCCCACTATGTAGAGACTCATCTCGATATCTCTGAAACCATAAGGCTTGGAGATTTGTAATTTGATAGGAATATTCCTCCTAACGAGTATAAGTCAGCTAAGAAAGGATTTTATGAAATGTAGAACCCAAAGAAAGGAGGGGTGTTACGGGCAGCGAAGCGGACGGAGAACAGCTAGTTATATATATCTGACGTCTAGTAAGATAATTACTTAATTTTGAATGTTTCAGCTAATAGCAAAATATACTACTAAAATATATATTTTATATTTACCTTCGTCGTCATCAGCCGATTGACGTCCACTGCTGGACATGGCTCTTCCTGAAAGATCGCCACAATGATTGGTTACGCGTTGTCCACACCGCCGGGCACCAGGGTCCGTCGTCTGTACGGGTTCACATGGGGGATTTGAGCCATTTCTCACCACGCTGGCCCAATGCATCTTGGTGGTAGTGTAGGGATTACATTTACCTTACTATATCCTAATTTTTTTTTTGTAAGATCCTAGAATATTTTCTAAATAATTTTTATCGATATCTCTTAATTATTAGACATTTTACTACTTACCTTCTCATTACCTACATTTCTTCTTGATCTTATTTCTTTATAAATTTCGAGCAAAAGACTGATGGGACCACTAATTTACGACGTTAAAATCCTTACGTTTAAATTCGTAAAGTCCTGTATAAAGTCTGAACAGTCAGGACGATATAATGAGAGGCTTCAACGTCATTTTTCAAAGGTATATATGCATTGACTTTGTTGGAGGTCAAATGTTAATTAAAAGTAATATAAGTTATATATATGGACATTTCACTTCTTAACATTCGGAAATAACCATTAATTTGTTTTGTTAGTATGTAATTTTGTTATTAATTTAGGTCACGGCTAAACTTTTGTAAACTATGATTGTCCTAGCAGCGCCACGTTGATACGCTGGTGAACGTTCCCTCACGTAAAATTGCAATAGGCATAGCAATTATTTTTTTAAGCAGATTGCGGCGCCCCTGGACCTTTAGTTACATTCATTTCTTTTAGTCACTACCTTCAAAAAGTTTCATCAAAGTTTGCTTTGATGATTAATAGGAATTGAATAAAAACAACTTCCAAAATAATTTAAGCGTATGAAAGATTCTTTATCGTTATCCAACCATTTCGATCTAGGTATTTTTTAAATTACTGTTTTGAGAAGTCAAGCTTTGATGCCTGAGGATTGTTTTTACTTCGTAATAAAATAAATATGTTCTAATAAAGACAGCTTTCGAAGTTATGTGACTTCTAGCACTTGGCCATTTTGTTGAATAAAAGGTTCAAAACCTTTTATTCAACAAAATAGCCAAAACAAAACTCTACTTTTGTGAGCCTAGATCTCGGTTCCCGTGGTAACATTAAGTAGGCTATTTTTTTAGGTTTGGAAAAGAATTGTACTATCTAAATAAAACAAAATATATAATCAACTATTTTAAAATCAACCTTTGTCGAATTTTGCCCACCTTTAGCGTTTAATTGTTAGTTAATTTTGTTTATATAGAGTAAACTTCTACACCGTTTTAAATAAAAAGAGAATAATTTCAATTATTTCATTACACAATTGAATAAAAAAAGGTGTTACAATCATAATTATTCATATGAAGATAATTTGTTTTAATACAATACGGTACAATCTAATTGTGGATATATGTCTTGTAAGTTAAGGTATAATTATTATTTTTTTTCATTCGATGAGTTAAGATGTTATTATTACATCTAGTATACTATATAAATAAATTAAATTGACAGACTAGTCACTAAGATCTAACGAGAAAATTTCGCTTTATATTGTCGTTTGAAAAATATAATATTAATCATTATAAAATTCTCGGATTTTAAGAATTGATCTAGTTAATTCTCAAAATCTACAAGGATTGTGTTCAAGATGTTTAAGTAACGCCATCGTCACTGAATCGCAAATCAGCTTTAGAGTAATGCGCGAGAGTGGACAGAACGTCG
Organism: Ornithoptera alexandrae; assembly: GCA_029030555.1. Classification (NCBI taxonomy): domain Eukaryota; kingdom Metazoa; phylum Arthropoda; class Insecta; order Lepidoptera; family Papilionidae; genus Ornithoptera; species Ornithoptera alexandrae. The sequence continues at coordinate 10,443,318 of JARDVY010000034.1, forward strand.
ATGTATACTACTAGTGTTAAAAATTCGAATCTTCTACCTGGCGCAACGGAGTCGTTATATGGTAAGTAAACTGATTATTGTGCCACGGTAGCCATCATAAACACCCTATAGAAAACACCTCTTAGATTTCTACAGCAATATTTTGTTTAATATTAAAATTGCTACGTAGTTCTCGCAGGCGTTTTAGCTCGAATTATAATTTCGTCAACTTATGCTCGATTTGGCATGGCATAGTTATCTATACTGCAAAGAGAAAGTTAGAGCTCGTGGTGAACGTTCTAGGTGAGATTCGTCAGCTCAATATGCTACTATCTGGGTCTTATCAGCGACTTTATTAATCGTAGTCCCAACTAGCCTGAAGGACTCTCATAATATTTATTGACCTTCAAAATATAATGAACATGATAATATTTTATAAATAAAATCATAAACTTCAAATATCGCCATGGTGTAGTGCCTAACTGCTTGCTTTACAATACGGTGATTCTTGGTTCGATTCTGGGACCACTTTAAAAATTTTGTGAAACCTCCCTGGTGAGTCATTGTAAAACTGATTGTCTGTTACAACTGATAAATTTACAATGTAATTATAAAGTTAGGTACATGACATTATGTGGATAAGGTATACCGGTGATTCGTCGTAGGTCGCTGGTGATGCTGCATTCAGCGTACGACTTAGTGTGGAGATTTTCAAGGAACACGTATATATAGAAATGGACTACTATCAGCTGATGATGTAGAACCCGACGAACAATGGTTAACCAGATGTAGTGTAATTATTTTTATGATAATAACATTTAATCGACGTCACAAAGACACTGAAAAAGTATTTATAGTTTTTTCAATCAACCATTTTTGAGTTTCGCAAACAAACTTTAAAGGTCTTATAATTAAATAAGTAAAATTGGAAAAGTAATTGAATCGGTCTGATGAATACAAGGTGACGTGTATCGGAACGTAGTAGTGGGACAGAGGTGGGAGACCAGGAGAGACAGAGAGAGAGAGAGATCAGGGAACGAGCAGGACGCAATGTAGCGCTGGTTAGCGTTGAATTGTGCTCGTAACTTACAGCGCTCTTCAAACTGGAACACAATAATGGTGGCGTCAGGCAATAGAGACCACCAACCACCTGTTACTCAAGATATGTGACATTTTGCATATTCCATTTATGTCGTCGAACCGACTTGATATCTAAACGTTTCTGTAAACACACGAGGCAGAAGGAAAGTCCATGCGGTTCAGCAGCTCACGACGTAGCCGCTTTTTTGTTCACGAACATGTTTGTTTTTACTAACGTAGAAACCGCAATGTTATATTTATACATGACTTGGATTTTCCGGTTAACCATATTTTTTAACTGAAGTCACCAAGGTTTTCAATAATAATAATTTCCATTAGTCTTAATGTTCTCCCCAGTGGGTTGTCTCTGACGGAGTCAAGGCCATTCTGCCACCACGCTGATGAAGCCCAAAGCACTTGCTCTTGAAACATGTCGGTTTCATTACGATGTATTTCTTCTTTTCTTTATCCAACCATGTGACGAGACCAGCTGGACGTCATCTAATGGCAAGTGATACGCCTGCCTATAACAACGCGCTAGTTAGGATGATGGTCGTCGCCTCATTACCTCAGTAATTTCGCTTGCTACAGCGCCCATCGAACCGGAACACGGTAATGTTTACACAGTACTGTTTTCCGGCTGTAATAGGCGCCGCGGTGGTACTTAAACAGTCTCAGCAGAAATCTACCACCAGTATTCTATATATATGTATATCTTCCTTAGACGCTCAAGGTTACTTAGGATCGAACCCGCGTCTGTTCTAGACCTATGTAGTTTACGACCAGCTTTCATACTGAGCTATAACGTCATCCATTTCAACGCTATGTAAATATTTTTTCTTTTTATTTCGACGAAGCGGCGACGTATTCGCGTGATAGTACGCGCCAACACAAAACAATGGTGGTGTGATGTACGTTAATTATTTTTATTTTCAAAGAGTACTTAAGACTACTTAATTTAATAAAAAATATATTTATTAGAGTAGGAAAACAGAATATGCAATGTACCTAACATGCATTCATATTATCTTAACTGCCTCCACGGGGCAGTGACGTCTGACGCGTAAAACGGAGGTCTTCAGTTCGATTCCACTTTCATATTTAATTCTATTAAGCGACGTGAGCTGATCGCCAACCTTCGCTAGTTGGAAAGGCACTTCAAGAAGAAGAAGAAGCGACTAGCCGAACTGGACCGTTCACTTGATGGTAAGTGGTACGTCCGCCCATAACAACGTGGCGCTAGTTAGGATGTTATACCCCTAATCTACCTAAGACCTCGGGTCTCGTTACCCCAGTAATTATATATATTCACATATTATTGACTGTTAGGTGGTAGGGTTCGACGTCAGCTAACGTCCACAATCATGTGAATTGCCGTCAAAGCTACGGTGTGTTCTGGTTGTCAGCGTATGAGAGTAGTATTATTAGTGAGTACGTTTCACCATCTACAATCTCATCGTCTATATCCTGTTTTACTGGTGGTAGGTCTCTGTTGCCGAAGACCGTCTAGGTAGCTACGACCGCAGTTCATATTTCTGTCACCATATATAATATGAACATAGTACTGTTTGAAGGACGCTGTAAATTTTGTAATTACTGGGGTAATGAGACTTAACATTTTATGTGTTAAAACGATGAGCAAAATGTGGTGCAGTGTATACTATCCAAACTAGTGCCGCGTTGTTATGGGCGCATCACTTACTATCAGGTGAATGTTTCACTCGTCTCGTAAAGTAAAAAAATTGTGTAGGTTAGTTTTGTGCGTGTAAAATATGTGCATTTCGCAGTCGCTGCTGCACAGGCGGGGGCGGCGTGATGTGTCGGTAGCATCAGTTGCGCGCACGCAGCCCGCCGCCGCACACGCCGCCGCACACGCCGCCGCATACGCCGCCGCACACGCCGCCGCGCGCCGCTCCCACCCTCGACCCTAACCGACGGCAGCCCACCAAATACTTATTAATCATTCTCTTTGGGTTTACTTTTAAAAGATTTAACTCCGCCGTAAAACCCAAGGTCCAACACCATCTCAAATATCCTCGTTAAACATTTAACTCGGTGAGTTATCTAACATACACACAGCTTCTGGATCTCGTTTGTGCCATGTTAAGAGATCATTGATAGCGAAACCGCGAGTGAGAAAGCCGGTAAGCACGCAGCAATGGACACCGACCGTCTGATGCACGAGCTGGGCCAGTTTCGCAGGTTCCACCTCATCAACTACCTGCTCCTGGCTCTGCCCGCTTTCGCCGCCGCTCACTACGCTATCAACTACGTGTTCCTGGCCGCGGATGTCCCGTACAGGTACATCAGCTGAGACTGATCTCCTTACTTTTATCATCATCACCTTCAAATTGAAGTGCGCCGGTCAGATTGATGAAAGTACTCAAGTCTTCAGCTATTGCTTTTTACTTTTAATGCTCTACACATGTAAGCGGCTGAACCAATGTTTTTATTGCTTATTATTGATTGGGAGTAGTTAGTGCGTAGTAATAATTTTTTTTATATAGTTCAACTACAGGACTTTCAGACGGTTCACCTGATGGAAAGTGATACGCCTGCCCATAACAACGGGGCGCTAATTAAGATGATATACACTGTACCACATTGAGCTCGTCGCTTGAGAAATCAGATGTAGAGTCCCGTTACTCCAGTCATTACACTAGCTATAGCGCCCTTCAAACCGGAGTACCGTGATGTTTCCAAAAGATTGTTTTGCGGCAGAAGTAGAAACCGCGGTAGTACCTACCTAACCTGTCGGACAACTTACCACCTACCACCAGTAATACCATCACCAGTACCAGTACCACTACCGTCATATTCTATCAGATACTAGTGGTAAGTCTCTGTTACCAGAGACCGTCTAGGTAGGTACCACCTCTGCTTCTGTCTGCCGTGGTACCTAACCTAGGCAGTCTCCGGGAACAGAGATCTACCACCAGCAATATAAATATTATAAACTTAAAAAAAATGTTATAAGCTAGATAAACATCTTTTCTTATATTTTTACCATTTTTGGAGCTGTTCAACTTCTCCTTCTCTTGATATAACTTTAAATATAGTTTTTTTTATTATTAACGCCTTATGTAAAAGAGGTGAAGAATCCCACCATCATCATCTAATCAGATAGTTTTGTAATTTTTTTTTACAGTTTTCTCTTGGTTCTCTCAAGATGTTTTCTTCATTTTGATTAGTTTTAACCAGTTTATAATTTAAATGTCTGTGAGGAGTTCGCGTTTTCTCAAGACTTCTTGGTACGTTATCTGATACAAGCAAATAAGGACGTGCGTAACAGTTTCCGTTCGTTTGTTTGTGACTTGCTAATTACCAACTGAGGACCGCAGCAGGCCGGAGTATTTCAAAGTTATAGCAGTGTAGATCATTCGGAGGTTCGTTCCTTTCATTAACGATGTGCTGGAGTGAGGATTACGAAGTGGAAAATACTACTCTTGAATAATTTTCTAATTCCAAGTTATATTGTCGTTTTATGAGTGACAGATGATCATCGTCGGAAACCCAAAATTATACCAAATTTAAATAAGTAAACTGCACCTCGTGATGATGATGTCGCAGTCCATCTAGGTACCTATAGACATAACCGCAGCGACTATTTCGTACGTCGTACACCAGTGTAGTGAACATTACCGTGTTCCAGTCAATACGCTGTAGCTCCATTATTTCGGTAATGAGATTTATTATGTTAGAACTCGTTTCCGTCTCATTATCGGCGTGCTGCTGCTCTACTGATGCAGAGTTATATAGAGAGTATATTTGTAAAACTTATAACATCCCTTTCTTGGCCCCGAGTTATTAATACTGAAGCATATGAAGAGGAGTGCAGATCCTCCTGTAGAAGAACAAGTGTTTAATAATGATATATATTAAATGTTAAGTGATAAGGAAGCTCACGGTGGTACTGGTCAAACTTACCCAGGATATGATGGCAGCTGGATACAGCAATACTATCATAGCTAGAAAGGGATTTCAGGATCGAATCAGAGACTCTTAGAAGGCAAGGAATTAGCCATGCAATATTACGCAGATAGAGAATATTTGTCTACACTGGTGGTAGGTCTCTGTTTACTAGTGGTAGGTCTCTACTGGCGGAGATCGTCTAGATAGGTACCACCGCAGCTCTGATTGCAGCTGACAACCAGTACTGTGCAAACACTACTGTGTTCCAGTTTGAAGGGCGCTGTAGCTAGTTATATAAGTAATTATGAAGTTAAAAGTAGAAATCGGACGCGGCCGCAACGCACACAATATGGAGGACATTATTTATGGCGTATAGTTTGTTATATCTTAAAGTATTATCTAAAAGTGGGAAGATTTAATTTAATTTATTCTTAACCCTTGGTTATAAACATATAAATGGATTACATTATAATTCTAACTGTCACAAAACAAAGTCTATAATCACATTTAATAATACGCAACACACATACACACACAACATATATATATATATGATTATAAATACTTGAATACATATTGTAGTTGAGGAAATATAACACTTTATTTATTTGCAAATAAAACTTTTATATGCAGAAATCTTTTAATAATAATAAAAATATTAATATATTACAATTACAAGTAGGATATTTATATTAGGTCCTTAACATAGGAAATTAGCGTTTTGTCGTACTGACCACTGTGATCTGAAATATCTCCTCTTTGGTTAAGAATTCCAAATTCAAATTTGTAAATTCATTTAGCTGGTGCATTTGAGTTTTGAAAACAGTCATTCATTTGTTTTTTCTTTATTGTTTTCTTCGGCGTCGCTTATTGCCGCACAATGGAAAACATGAAATATCGGTATATTTACGAGTACGAGTTCAGTACCAGTGCTGCAGGAACAGCTCGAAGGATTAATAATGTGCACGACGCTGGTGTCGCAAAAGAAAACATGGTACGTTCTTGGTTTCAATGTTTTCGTTCTGGAAACTTCGACCTTCAAAACCAACCCTGTGGACGGCCGGAGACCAAAGTGGGAAATGAAGAAATAAAGGCTGTTATGGAAGCGGATACATGATAAAGGACTTCAGAGATAGCTGCAGACTTCGGGGTAAGTGATAAAACTGTATTAATTAACTTGAACCAAATCCGGAAAGTAAAAAAACTTGAACGATGGGTACCTCATGAATTGAGTGAATCGAACTTGCGAACACGCGTCGACTGCTGCTGCTGTGTTACTTTGCTCAACCGACACAATGATGAAGGGGTTTTAAATCGAATCATTACTTGTGATAAAAAGTGGATACTGTACGATAATCGGAAGCGCTCGTCGCAATGGCTGAACCTTGGAGACCCAGCCAAATCCTGCTCTAAACGAAAATTGACTCGGAACAAGTTACTTGCGAGTGTTTGGTGGAGTAGCGCCGATGTCGTTCACTACAGCTTTCTAAAATCTGGTCCAACGATTACGGCTGGTATCTATTGTCAGCAACTGCAGACCATGAAGGAAGAACTAGCTGCTAAACAACCGAGACTGGTCAATCACTCTAGGCCACTGCTACTTCACGACAACGCAACACCACCACCACACACTGCACAACAAACAACCACTAAGTTAGATGAGCTACAGTTGGAATGTCTGCGACATCCACCGCACTCCCCGGACTTTGCTGCATCAGATTACTATTTTTTCCGGAATTTGGACAACTTCATACAAGGAAAAATATTCAACTCCGATGCGGCAGTCCAAAATGCCTTGAAAGAGTTTATTGATTCTCGCCCCCCATTTTTTTTTTTAGTAAAGGAATCAATGAAGTACCTATAAGATGCCAAAAGTGCATAGATAACAACGGTGCATACTTTGATTAATTAAATATAATATACAAATAAAAAATTGAGTTTATATTCCTCCCGTACAAAACGCCGTTCAAATGTAAGGACCTAATATTATGTTAATATAACAGGGTCATATTTTGTTTGTCGTCTTGATATATAAGACATTAAGTCTCATTACTCCAGTAATTTCTCCGGGGCCTTCAAACCGGAGCCTAGTGTTTGCACACTACTAATAAGAGCTTTTGTAGTGCCGAGGTTTTGAAGGTATGAATTTAGATCATAACTTAGAATGTACCTCCCGGGCGACAGATGGTTATATCCTGGAGGAAAGATGAAGGTTATGTATCGAATATCACCACTATACCCAGCTATACACTCATATATAAGTGATTTATGTTTTTTTTTACAGTTTGTTTATATTTATTAAGATTTTTTTGTTCTCTTCACACCGCGAAAGGTTGACCAGAAATGAATGCTTTATGGCATTGTGTCCGCCATTTTGTTCACCTGTTTCTAATGTAATTTATTTTCTCTTTGTAACCAGAAACCTACACTGGTGGTAGGTCTCTGTTGCCGGAGATCGTCTAGGTAGATATCACTTCAGTACCTATTGCAGCCGACAAACAGTACTCTGCACATATTACTGTGTTCCGGTTTGAAAGTACCGGTATGTACATCCTTATAACTAGCGCCACATTGTTATAGGCAATCGTATCACTTACCATAAAGTGAACGTCCCGTTCATTTATCACTTCATTGAGTAGGAAAAGGAAAGATTGCCTAGAGAAGCCCGCCTTATAGCATTATGTCCGCCATTTTGTTCATCTAGTTTTTTCTGTTTGTCTCTTTTTTAAGAACAGGCTTAACATTCTAAGACCATGCTGCTACTTGTTCATGTAGTTTTATTGGAAATTTTTATGCAATAACATTGCCATATTAGCATTGTATCCACCATTTTGTTCATCTAATTGTTTTTTTGTTCGTCCCTTTTACTGGGAACGGGCTAAGATTCTAAAACCATGCTGCCTCTTGTTTATTTAGTTTTATTGTAATACATTATTGAACAAATGCCTTATTATTATTAAGGCCGTCATTTTGTTAGTCAATTTCTATTGTATTTTATTTTCTTGTTTAGTTATTTAAAAAAAAAAAGGTTATATCGGTAAATGAATATACAAATATTAAGAAGGCCCTTTTTTTTAGACCGCGCGTTTAAAAAGAAGGAATTTCAATGAAATGTCACAGTTATGGTCAAGTTTATGTTATCTTACTTAATAAATTACGTCCATTGTATAACTTAAGTTATTACTGTCACACGATAAGGATCGTTTATGCCGGACGCAGTGTCTCAATGTAATGAATTGTTTCTTATTATATACGACGGCGGTGACCTGGGTAACCTAAAGTTCACATCAAATTATATCCTCCGTGTGTATTTTTATTGTATTTTTACATTTTGCGAATATCTATGTCCAGCTGTGGACGTCTATCGGCTGAAGATAATGATGAAGAAGAAAAGTTCTACCTTCGGTAATACACAGATACTTCAAAAAGATGGAAAGATTAGAAGAAAATAGATCTAGTCTTTTGCATAAACTCCTCTTTTCGGATAGGAGGTTAAAGAGAAGACAGTTTATGATGTTAACGATGAACTTTAAATAAGATAAACAAATATTAATGTTTAGCATTTGAGGAACAGATGATGATGAAATATAAATATTGAACAGCATCGGAAGATTGTGTAAAAAGTATCGATATTTGAATAATTTAGAAACTTGTTTACATAAATGTGTGAAAGTAGGGTTCCGCATATAGTCTTTAATACTAACATACAACTAACTAGACGAGCAACACGTTAATCTGATGGAATGTGCAACGAGGTAGTTAAGATATCATACACAGCATCACATTGCGCCCGTCGCCTTGAGACAAGATGTTGAGTCTCGTCACCCCAGTAATTTCACTAGCTACTAGCCCTTCAAACTAGAACATAGTAAAGTTTCTACATTACTGTTCGGCGGCAGAAATTGACGCTGCATGTACCTACCTAGACGGTTATCAATAAGTTCAGCCAACACTTGTAAAAGTAATAAATACTTCAGATATATTAAAGAAATTAGCGCAACCAACGCAGCGCCTATTTCTATTGTCAAACAGTAGTGTGCAAACTTTACTATGTTGTGGTTTGAAGGGCGCTAGGTAGTGAAATTTGTGGAGTAATGAGACAACATCCAATGTTACAAGGCGATGAGCGCGATGTAGTAAAATGTACGTAAACTACCGTACCGTAACTAGCGCTACGTCGTTATAGGCAAGCGTATCACTTACTATCAGGTGAACGTGTCGCTGGTCTCATCGCTACGTCGAAAAAAAATCCGTTAAAAGAATTAAACGAGAGTTTTATTTTTATTATTTGACGTTCACAAACTATAACATTATTTACGTATTTTCGTACACTTGAGTAAATATTTTTTGCTAACATCAGCTCTATTGGTTTTTTTTTTGTATTTAGTTACGGGTTATACGGGTACGAATTTCTTCATAAAGACTTCTTCATTATTTATGGTCTTACTCTAGTGATTCATTTGTCGCTAATCATCAGTAGCGTTATCTCTATTCTCTGATGATGTCAGCACTAGGTAGTCATTTTGCCTCTTACAGCTCTTTTTATACCGGGCTCGTGGACGCAGGTCTATAGCCTGTTATTAGTGTTGCGTTAAAAAAAAGTACATAATGACAGTCCGTCATTTATTATTGATACAATGCCATCATCAGTCAAAATGAACAAGGTAATTTGTGATAATTATTTGATTACTACAGCACTGGAAGCAATTACTCCGATAACAAAGCAAGTGTTTAAAGGATGGACGCAAAGGGCTATTAACCGTTCGTTGTATTAAAAATATCATATGGGGTATGTGATGTTAAATTAACCTATCAGCACCTAAACAGTAGTATATTTCATTACTATATTCCAGTTTGAAGGTCGATGCAAAGTTAAAACTGTTTCAAGCTGTTCCGATAACTGTTTACAGGTTATAAAATTGCGGAAACAGATTTTAACGCTTTAAAAAATAATAGGTTTTTTTGCCTAGTATATATACTACAGAAAATACAATAGTATAGATATCAGTGTGGTACGATTTAAAGAGCACCTAAGCGTGGTACGATTTAAAGAGGTGTGGGTTTGATCCCGAATTTTGCTGTGAAAATGTTGTGAGATAACTTGGCAGGTTACAAGAACAACAGCTTTTGGTGGTAGGCGTCTGTTGCCGGAAACCGTCTAGGTCGGTCACCACCGCAGCGCTTATTCACCCGCAAAACAGTAGTATGCAAACAATATTGCGTTCCGGTTTGAAGGGCGCTGTAGCTAGTGAAATTACTGGGGTAACGAGACAACTTCTTATGTCTCTGCGACGACTACAATGGGGTGCTGTGTATATCATCTTAACCGGGCGCTACGATTTATAGGCAGCAGAGCTGTGATGGTGATTAGGTAGACCTAGACAGTCTTTGTCAACAGAGACATACCACCAAATAAATGTCTTTATATAACTTATTACAAATCTAGATATTTTAAAGCCTATGCACCTTTAATGTAGATATTTCAGTAAGGTAATTTAAAATAATTAAAAAAAAAAGCAAGAGAACCGCGACCTCTTTGGTGTTGCACTTGTCCATGGGCGTCGGTGACCTATTAGCTTGTTTGCCTATCCTTTCTATAAAAAAAAAAATTCTCCATGACGCTATAAATAAAATTATTAAGTTCTTACTCGGAGTGTTCACATTGGATATCAAAGAGTACAATGGAGTTTTCTCTTCTTCCTTATTAAGTGAATTGGATTACAAAAGAACTGGTGCCCACTGCAGCAAGCAGACGCTCCGACCGATCACCCTGGTCAGGATATTGGAGAATTTATATCAAGTTATCATGTTTCTGAAGAGCATGTGACCTCTTTCCCCTTCATAAATAAATTTACTTATTTATTCTCTAAGTAATAATCGGTAGACAATATTTCCGTTTCTATTATTCTTAGAAAAAAAAAATCAAACACAGTATATGTTTAAAATGAAGTTCAAGTTAGGATGCTTACACATGACCAGTTTGTACTTATAATAAAATTGTTCGTCTTATTCTCTGGTAGCTCTTGAACCGTAAAGCAGTTCGATGAACATTTCTACAAGTAACAACAAATTGTCCACGAAAACTCCTTTAATCGGAGCTGATGTGACGTCACAGCTTCCCGTTTCTCGTCGGATTCAGTTGCGAGAAGATTACGAAGTAGATATAGGCCAACAGGACATCCTGAAAACACTAGGCCCGGTTATATGCAATCAACGCATTGTCTGCTTGGTAGATCTTTAAGAAATTTAAGACGAATCTCTTGAGTGTGTTATTCCTCAATTATATTATCTGTGTACATATTAAAATACTAGCTGTTCCTCGCTCGCTTGACTGGCCGTGATACCTCTTCAACTCCTTTTGGAGAAGGAATTTTGTAACATCCATTCTTAGCTGAATGGCGGAAGCAACATCTTTACTTGTAATAGTTTCGGAGATGTCGTTATGAGTCAATGAATCTCTGGACGTCACCAATGTATATACGAGTATATACAGATTATATACTTATTGGTGATTGGCCTCTACAGTGGTGACCGTTTAGGAAGGTACGTACACAGCGTTTGTATTTATTTATATATACTTAAACTTTTTTTATCATCATCATTATCAACTGATAGACGTCCGCTGCTGAACATAGATCTCCCCCAAAGGTCTCTACATACAGTCGTCAAGACCTCCGATACCGCCTGGCACTAAGGGCCGTCGTTTGTAGGGGTTCATATGCGAGGATTTGGGCCATTTGCCACGACGGTGGCCCAACGCGGGTTGGTAGGAGACAGAGCCTCGTTTGTTGATTAGTGAAGTTGGCTTGAGTTCCGTTTGTTGTTGTGCAAGACCTCTTCTTTTTTTTATACTTACATTGATCAGACGATATTTTCATGCGGAACCCTAATTATTTTTTAAAACAAAATTAGCCTATGTTATATCTTATTTCTCTATTATCTATATGAAAGTCTCCTCAAAAATATTTTAGCCATTCCCGTGATTCTTATGTATAAATAGATATAGGTCATTCATTGGTAGTAGGTATCCTGCAGGGGATTATCTAGGTACCACCGCAGCTCCTATTGCAGCCGAAAAACATTACTGTGTTCCGGTTTGTAGGGCACTGTAGCTAGTAAATTTACTAGGGTAAATAAACTTAAAATATTTCAAGGCGACATAATCAAAATAACAAAAAATAAGGCGAGCATAATGTGGTGCAGTGTAAATCATACTAACTAGTGCCACGTTGTTATGGTGAAGCGTATTACTTACTATCAGGTGAACTACGATTGATATTACAAGCGGACATGTGGATTATTTATTGTGTGAATGTCGTACCTTGGCCGCTGCCATCAAATGAAATTACCTGTACCTAGTCATCAGTGCGGTTACAAAGTGTATTGTAAATGAGATGCACGGCGGACATTGCGTCTTGTGTGTCATTGTGTCGGAGACAGGAAGTGACCATGATTATATCGGATGAGGTAGCCGGTGGACATAAGCGAAGCGATTAGCAGTGATAATTTTTTTTGTAACAACGTGACGAGCGGGACGTTTACCAGATGGTAAGTGATACGCCTGCCCATAACAACGTGGCGCTAGTTAGGATAGTATACATCATCATCAGCCGATAGACGTAGGCTTCTCTCAAAGGTCTTCACATTAATCGGCCCTGTGCTGCCCGCATCCAGATGTTTCCCGCGACCGTCGTATGTGAAGGTTTATAAGAGGGGATTTGGGCCATTACCATCAGGTGAACTTTCCATTCGTCTGGTCGCTTCCTTGATAAAAGCGCATGATATTTTCGCTTGAAAGTTCAGCGAATAAGAGTATTATAATAATAGTTGTAATAAAAATGGTTTATCGTTTTTACACCATCAGCTATTTCCTGTGAATATTTGATGTACAGCATTTGAAGAAATATAATCTTATTATCTGTCGCCATCGCTACTTTGAAAGGGGAAGATGGCCGCGGTCTTATTACCCGGGTGTTTTATAAACTGTGCTGCATGTTGCAGCCGTTCTGGTGTTGTCTTCCAGCCGCCAAATCGAGCTGCGTAGCGCCACGGGCCCACGGCCGCGGCCGAGCCTGAGAACAATCGTTGTGTTTGTAACACTTTGTCATAACAACCCCAGCGGAGCTCCAATCATTTGCCCCAATGTTATGCTAAGTTGGTCTTAAAAGAATAATACCTCAACTACATTTTAGTTCACCTTCTGCATTAAATGGAGCAACTGAGAAGTTGAGAGAAAGACATTTTTATTGCGATATACATTATATATCGTCAATACTACTAAATGACATATTTGCGTTGTTTTTATACTATTGAAGTGACGAACAAACGTACAGCCTGCCTCATGGTAACGATAAAGTCAGCGTACGGACGCGTTGCTTTGAAACTTCATCATCATCATCATCAGCCGAAAGACGTTCATTGCTGGACATAGGCGTCCCTCAAAAATCCCTACATCAATCGGAACTCGGTTTGTTCGCATTCAGTGGGTTCCTGCGATTCTCAGCAGCGCGTCGGTCCACCTTGTGGGAGGCCTCCCAACACCACATCGCGGGCATACGCGGGCGCCCTTCGGGCCGTCGGTCCTCCAAGGAATGTACCCTGCCCACTACCACTTAAGTGTAAAAATCTTTTGAACTATGTCGGTGACCTTAGTTCTTATGCAGATCTCATCATTTGTGATTAGATCGTGCAGAGAAACTCCGAGCATAGCTCTCTCCATTGCCCTTTGAGTGACCTTCAGCCTTCTTATAAGGCCGATATGGTGGCCAAGAGACTTACTTAATGTCTAAAAATTAACAATTTGCGAAAGAAATTGCTATTGCTACAAGGGAAGGAATAATGATGAAAGTAGCCTGAAAGAGAATGATCAATCGCAGAAAGCAATCATGGCTAAACAAAATCAAGGAGTGGACCAATATCCAGAGCGTCGCGCAGCTGATCCACCCAGCGCGCAACAGAATGGGATTCGCAGAACTGGTGTTCTATCTTCACTTGTTGGACGAGCACAAAAAGAGGAAGAAGATGGCACGAACTCGCAACGGTATCAGGATGTGATGATAATTTTTTATCGACAACAATTAGCTTGACTTTAATTTCAAATAATATTATAAGATCTAACATGGAGAAGCGCGTCCACAATGATAAAATCTTAATAGCACTACAAACATGGAAACTGGTAATGGGTATTCATCTAGTTTACAATGGTGTTGTACTTGACGGTAAAGGTTATCCTGTTTCAATGCTTTTTAAAAAGGAAAACTGCAGGACACCAAGAAAAACGTTTAAATATAGATAATACTTGTCGTATATATATATGTATATATATATATATATATATATATATATATATATATATTAATATGAATTTTGTGCCGCAAGTTTCATTGACAACTATTGCAGCATCATCGGACTCGGGGCTCGCAGATCTCGTGTAATAAAATAATAAATAAAAGGAGATAAAGTTAAAGTAAAATATTAACGAAAATAATAATATAAGACCTAAACACAAAAAATAAATATATACATATGTATGTAGACAAAGTTGTATGTAAGAGGGGGAGGAGAAGGGTGAGAAAACATTGGATGCGGGAGGGTTGAAGAGATGGACAGTGCAGGGGGAGATATAAGGGGCAAAGAGAGGTGCGGTAGTGTCAAGGCCGGCAACGCAGGCGGGGATAAGCTAGTGATACATAATGTAGAGATTTTCTTAGATGTAATAATATTTCATTCCATAATATGATTATTTTATTTTATATTAATAATTTTGTATGTAAGAAAGCAATATGCAAACAGAAAATTAATAAATCATAATTTATTGAAATAAGATCAAAACTCAATGCAATAGTTACTTTGCGGCTTCCTTAAAGATTGAATTAGCTGCAGGAATTTTGTGAGCAGTATCTGAAAATGTTTTTTTTTTATTCGAAGATGTGAGCGAGACGTTCACTTGAATCCGAGTGATATGGTTGCCTATAACGTGACGCTAGTTAGAATGATGCACACTATATCACATTTTGCTTGTCGCCTTAGACAATATATTAAGTCCTTTTATCCCTCGTAATTTGTCCAACTGTAACATCCTTTAAACTGGAGCTGTGGTGATAATTACTGGACGGCTTCCGGCATCAGAGATCTTCCACTAGAAAAGTTTAATTTTTTTGTTTTCAATTCACCAGAAAAAAAAAGTTTAGTTGATGTAATTCAACCACCTCTGAGCTTGGCAATTTCCAGTGATTATAATAATTATTATGTTCTACGGCTGTAATTAAATAAAAATTTGGTACAGATATTGCATCTGCCATTTGGAGGAACATCTAGTTTATTAAATGTTTTGAGATGCTTTCTTAAGATATTCGTTTATAATTTCTTTTATAAAAACACTGAGGTTATCAAAATTTTTACTTCAATTTGAACCAGAAACCTATTAAATATAATATGATGTAAGGCAAATGCTTCCGCTGCAAGAATGTACCGTAACAATCATCTCAAAAAAGGGTATGCTTTACAGGTGTGTCGTTCCGGAATGCGAAGGGATCAACAGTACGGAGTACAGCCCTGCTTGGCTGGAGAGCGCGCTGCCAAGTGGGGGGAGGGAGAAACGGTGCTACAGCCGCGCGCCGCTTGACGACCAGCTGCCGTGCCAGGATGGAGCTTTCTCTGAGGAGCTGCGGCCATGCGACCACTGGCTATACGCGTCGAAGGACACTATAGTCGCGGAGGTTGGTGCTGTTAGATCTTGATATATTTTTGTTAATCCACTACCTTTCCTTAGCTTTATACAGTCCCGTCTACTCAAGGAGATTGAGAATTAAAAAAAATGTCTTCTAAGATTACAGTCGTCTTAGCTGTCCAGCTATAACCATTCTGCTGAAGTTCGTCCGTTGGAAAGTTTTTACACTACAAAAGCGACGCGATAAGATGATGGCCATGCCCATGAATTAGATCTCACGTTCACGAGACACGAAAACAATAGTTCATGCGCTACAGTGCCCTTCATCCGGTATTTATATGAGCAGCTTTGGGAGCATACCACCACGGTTACCAGCAACGGAGACCTGCCATAAAACGCAGAGTAATTAAAACATGCTCTTATCATTTCTCCATAAACTGACACCTCTGGTCTAAGTCGTAGGGTTTTTGGTTGTCGGCGTACCTGTGTGGTCCATAACCTCAAGTGGCGTGTGAAGTCACGGCCCGATAGAGCGCTCTCGAGCGGCACTTCTCGCCTCGATAGGGTCCTCGACCCAAATTATGGATACCATGAGAGTGAAAACAATTTTGCATCGTTATAGGTTAGGTTTGCGGTACAGATTAATACGATTCGATTATATATGTTTGTATTATAACTAAATCTATTTTATTTAGTCTGTCTGTTTATTGCACTCTGATGAGATATTTTTTGGTTTATAGATAAAGATGTGAGGTATGATATAGTCTCCACATTTTATTAAAAAAAAGTATTGGTAACACGAGAACATGTTATAAGAAAGTTAATAGTATACATTCTCCATACGTGTAATCTGTTTAAGTGATGATATTTGACCCGGTTCACCACCAGTTAAACAGAATAGCTGAGGATCGAATTGGATTGCTCAATCTTATAGCCAAACAGTTCAGGGCACTTAATGGTGGCGATAAATGTAACATTTTTCAGGAAATCTGTTCAAATTGATTATTACGTAGATAATACAATTAATATAAAATATTTTTAGTTTAAGGAAGTATTCAAATATTGTCAATGTCCATAGTGTTGAAGAAATAAATTAAAAAAAGTACACTTTTTACGCGACTGTATCTATTGTAGGAGGTATGCAGAAATCCGACTCATCACGATATCTCCGAAGCTATTAGACGTAAACACTCAAACATCTGTTAAAGATACCGCTTCTCCCATTTAGAGGTCAGCTAATAAAGGATTTTTAAAATTCCTTCCCAAAGGGAGTTACGAGGGTGTTAAGGCCAGCACGGCGGGCCGGAAACAGCTAGTGTTTTTAATTCAGTTACCTTGTCACCAATAACAGTCGTTTAATCTTGACACACAATGAGTTCTCGAGTTGAATTATTTTATATGATACAGTATTAATACAAAACGATAACATATTTGAACAGTTTCTCTACTGTAGGCCGAAGACTTGTATCTTATGCTAGTTTGACGTCAGTATGAAGTTTAATTATAAACATTACGATGTTATTATTGTATACAATTGAAATTCCTGATGCCTAGTCAATTATCTTCGAAGTAATATCAAACAGTTTCTTTATGACATTTTCCGAACCCAGTTATCATCCACAAGTTGTATATTTTGGTTGTCAACATATAAGATCCAGAGTATTCTTATCGAGCGTGATTCATCACCTCAATCACAGACATTGATACCACCATGTGACACTGAATTCAAATGTTAGCTTATAGTTGTAGTTTACTATCTTTTACACTTTTGCCGTTGTCAGTAGTACGAATATTACCGTATTCTAGTAGAATAAGGGTAACGATGAAATTATCAAAGCTACAAGGATCTGTTGCTGTATGAATATTTTAATCACATAGTGCGGCAGATCCGTAAATCAATGTTTAGTATACGAGCTTCTTCTCAAAGTGTCTCCAACTAGTGAACGTTTGGCGATCAGCGCGGTACAGTCCTTTCTGCGTCTAGCTAATATAACAAATGGAAGCTTAAACTTATTTATATATTTGTATCTAAGATTTGAATAGATTTAAGACCCTAGATTATTATAAGTTTTGGTAAATATCCAACATTTTCTAAATTCATAATAAATTCCAAATAATCATAGTTGATACTTTTCCTACAAAGCTCTATAGATATGAAGAAAAAGTCTAGAACAATATTGTTTGAAGCTTTCGCACTTACGTTAGTCTATCAAATGTACTGTGACGTAGCTAGTGCGGTAGGTTGGTTGGTAGTAGGTCACATCGCAGCCAAGACCTTAATGTTCGCAACTCCACTCCGATCAAGGATCCACGCCTAGGTTAGCTAATCTTCATCCATGTGGTAATACCTCAGTCGATTTCAACATTTCACTTGGCAGAATAATTTCATCACAGTA
The DNA here is from genome assembly GCA_029030555.1 of Ornithoptera alexandrae. Taxonomy (NCBI): domain Eukaryota; kingdom Metazoa; phylum Arthropoda; class Insecta; order Lepidoptera; family Papilionidae; genus Ornithoptera; species Ornithoptera alexandrae. The sequence goes on from JARDVY010000034.1 coordinate 10,461,354, forward strand.
TAGATAGATTGAATATGACCTCAAAATTTACTTCAAATAAAAATGTCTAGCAAAGTTATAAATAAGCATATATTTTACACGTCCATTTTGGATTATTTCATTAAAAAGTGTGTTTATTGTACTTACGTAAAGCAGCTAATTCAACATCCAGGATACAAGTATTGGTCGAAGATCACAACTTTATTATCACAAGAGTGATGGCGGGAAAGGATTTCTCGTAATTTTTTACACATGTACTATCTTTAATTTTTTTTCGACTCATAAAATCGTTTGACAATTCTACTTTCAGTTCAATCTTGCGTGCCAAGAGTGGAAGCGTACTCTGGTGGGAACAATACACAACATCGGTATGCTGGTGTCACTGCCAATCCTAGGATACATATCCGATCGGTAAGTTGTCCAAAAACTTTGGTATATTACTGATGAATTTTGATATCTCGATCTCTCCTATTGCAAAAGAAGCCAAATTTCTGCCAAATGTGTTTTGTTGGAGACAGTAGCTAAATGCATACTATATATATATATATATATATATTCCGTATTAAATTGATATTCAAAATAACTCCTTCTCAGTTGGGGTCGGAAGCGCGCTCTGGTGCTGAGCTGCACACTGGTGGGCGCTATCGGATCCTTGAAAGCATTTTCTATATCTTACGAGATGTACGTCATAGTGGAATTTCTGGAGACGGTCGCCGGCGCAAGCGCTTTCCCTGCTGCTTACATATTAAGTCAGTATTTACTTATAAATAGTAATTACGGTTCTGCAATTGAGAACAAATTAAATAGGTTGAAGTATTAGTAAATAAGTATTTAAGTCGACAAAATGTGGATATTCAGTAAACGATGACAGTTTGTTACTTATTTCAACTGAATACGTATTTAATTTAACGAAAAAATTATAATTCTGCCGTTGATTTGTTCGTATTTCATACGTTTTTATTTTCTCCACACATTGTGATTTTAAATCATTCATATATAAATCCTATAGTATATTTTAACATCTTTTAATTCCCTAATTTTAATCTCTCACTTCACAGCTATCGAGCTTCTAGGTCAAGACAAGCGCGTACTCACGACAGCCTTCTTAGGTATTCTGTTAGTGCTCGGAGGCCTGAGTTTCGCATTACTCGCCAAAACTTTTCAATATTGGCGTACCTTCATACTTGTCGTTTACCCACCGTCCCTTCTCTTCATATCCTACATTTATCTCCTGCCCGAGAGTATCCGCTGGCTCCTGTCCCAGAACAGAAAGGAAGAAGCCGTGGAGATAATAATAAAAGCGGCGAAGATGAATAACGTAACGCTATCGGACGAGACGATGAGACAATTAAAAACGGAGGAGAAAGTGAAGACGGCGGAAGAGAAGAAGGACTTGGAAGAAGAGAAAGGACTTTGGATACAAGTAATGCATTCGCCTATAATCATGACGCGTCTCGCTATTTGTTCGTGGTGGTGGATCACTTGCACCTTCGTATTCTACGGGCTTGCGATTAACTCGGTCTCGTTGGCCGGTGATAAATACACCAATTACATGCTGGTGGTGAGCGTGGAGGTGATCGCCGTGGTCACCAATGCGCTGGTGCTGGACCGCATCGGCAGGAAGCGGACACTGCTCGTCGCGTACACCGTCTGTGGTATTTCATGTGTGGCCATAACGTTTGTTCCAAAATGTGAGTACTGAATATTGAGATATCGATGAAAATTAAAAGGGCAATAGCATTTAGTAATTTTTATAGACATCGAAGGTATGCTACTAAAACTGGGATTTTTTACAAGATTCCTAGCCCTAAGGGTTCTATGGGGTGTTACGGACAGCAAAGCAGGCTCATATATAGGTTATCATTTAAAGTTGAAAGGAGCTATAGAGCTCTGATTGAATATTTACACGTTGAAATAGTCCAATAGTTTAATCGAAAGCATAAAGATATTTTCCTTCTTCAGCAGCTCTTAAAATCTATATCAGAAATCTAAAAATCAGGGCATTTTACTTGTGCTAAATAACATTTTACAATATATTTTGTTCAATAACCTATCAGGTACGATAAAGTAAATTCACCGTACAGACATTAATGGAAAAATAATCAAGTAAAGAAATGTTTAAAAAAGTAATTTTAATTAGATGTTTTATGTGTGTACTGTGTGCCTTGTGTGTGTGTGTGTGTGTGTGTGCGTGTGTGTGTGTAAATGTAATGCGCGTGAGTGAATGTCAGTAGGTGTAGTTGGGTGTCGAAAGATTTAGATCTGAACAAATACGATCGCGATAACAAACTGAGTTCGCCCGTTACGGTTTCATCATAAACAGCTTGTTGTGTGACAAATTTAATGAAATTTCTAGTGACGTATGTGTGGGTTACAGCGTTGCCGTGGCTGGCCACGCTGCTGTACCTGATTGGCAAGATCGCGATCACGCAGGCGTTCAGCGGCATCTACATGTACACGTCGGAGTTGTTCCCGACCCACGCGCGCCACTCGCTCCTCGGCTTCTGCTCCATGATCGGCCGCATCGGTTCCATAGTCGCTCCCCAGATGCCGCTACTGGTCAGTTACTGTTAATCTTACTGCGTACTCTTGGGCACCGTTGCTGACAGCCCAACATTTGCCATTATCGATTTCCACCGTAACTATTTTGGTTTGTTTAAACGAAAACGCTATACGAATTAGTTTTAATGTTACAACAGATGTCTATACTGCTATGTTGTTGTTTAACATAATCTGATGAAGGTTGAGGAAAGATCTAAGCAGATTTAACTGTTATTTATCATTATAAAATCCGGCTCCAAGGACCATCTCCCACATCATTGGACCCATTCTATGAGGGGCTTGCGCAAATTAATATAATCCGAAAAACTAAACATTTACGTTATATTTCATCTAAAAGTTTTTTGCTTAATTACAACTGTCTAATTTTTTTTTATACTATAATCTGACTTAACAGTAAGTCAACAGTTTTTTATTTTATGATATATTAACTAATTATTGAGTTTATTAAATATATTGCATAAACAAACAGCACTAAACAACTAAACATATAGAAATCAGATAGTATATATATATATATATAGCAACACTATGTTACGGTATTGGGCTTCCCTGTTAAAGTAGTGAAGTTGTAAATAAGTAAATAAAAACGTAAACTCAGTGTTTATCACGAATACATTTTCATTTTAAATTACTAAAATAAATTCTATTGTTTTCTTGGGATTTTCTTGCTGTTGCTAGTGTTTTCATACATTCAATTAAAAGGCGAAAATGTTCATTGATTAAACAATTTGCATTAAAATCTCTGCAGGCGATTTATATAGACTGGCTGCCGTCGGTGCTCTTCGGTGCAACAGCTTTAATAGCCGGCGCTTTGATGCTGACCACACCGGAAACGCTTAACACCAAATTGCCAGACACCATCCGCGAAGCAGAACATATAGCGTCAGCTCCACGCGTACAAAAACCGGTGTCCGACGACCAATCGCAGCAGGAAGTGGTGACGTCCCGTTGCTGAGCTTTATTTATATCAAATAGGTTTGTGATAGCAAAATGACAATGAGTGCAATAGACTCATCAAGCGGCAACATCAAAAGATCTACGGGAGGAGCCGCGCGCCCGGCGGCCGCGCTCCGACGCACCAGTAAACTAAAAACAGTGCCAAAAATAATATTTTATTTAGGATTAAAGGTGCCTTCACACTCGTGTGTTGCCGATCTCTCACTGCAATGAATTGTCTAAATGCACACCGCACAACACGGTGCTATAGTATAAACAAAGCTAAAATGTTTATAAATTTAATGCTAAAATCTTTACAAGACATAAACATTTAAATCTGCGTCATTCTCTTTTAATTTATCTAACTCAGTAAATTTAGTTTCACTATCATCTTCGGTAAATCTCTATGTAGTACCTTCATTGATTAATTGCAAATGTCATTAAAAACAAGAGGTTTTAATGTGAAATAAAACTTTAAAATACTTGATCTTACGAATGATTCGTGGAGAAGTTTAAAGTACCTTAGAGATTTAAATAGTTTGAAGTTTCTCGTGGATCTTTGTCAGGGTACATAAAGTAAACTATATTTGTAACAAGATAGTTGACTCCGAGACCTATTCACTACTGTGTGATAAACTGTTAGTGCGTAGCAGCATTCATATAGTTATTACTAATGTTAATTTATATGAATATTTTTAGTTGCATGATAAATTCATATTATATACAAAATTGTGTAATCTTATATGTTGTGTGTAAATAAAATATTTAATCAATTAAATAATGTACTTCTTATTCTTATATTATATATTAATATATTTAAATAATACTTTACTAAATAATACATTATCTACTACTTTTCTTACTAGGGATTCATTTCTAATCTCTGTCACCAAGCGGTATTGTTCAGACATTACTATGTTCAGATTTCAAAGGCATTGTATTTATTAAAATTACTGAGGAGATTTAACTTTTAGTGTCTCAAGGCAACGTTCATAATGATGCAGTATATATCATCCTAACTAGTAGTTTCACATAATTACAAGTAGGCATATCATTTACAGTGCTCCTCTTATAGCTTATTCAAATGTAAGAAATCGCCGACTGTGAAACTACGTGACCGCGCTGAATCTAAATATCTGTACATTAGGTACTACTATGAATGTAACAAGATTTTAGCTGATCTAAAAAAATCAGTACATCAGTTGTTGGGCCTGGAGTCGTGTTTGAAGTGGGTCGCATTAATTTCAGACATTTCGCAATCCCCGTATGAATGGGGGTCGGTATTATTTCGGTGGCTATCAATCGAGCACCGCATCGGTTCGCGACCCACATAGAGTTTCTCCGGCCAATGAACAAACCGTTTCGATATTAATATGTACATTTTTAGGAAATATCTAGTAAAGTACCTACATGCACGATTACCTACATTCAACCAAAACACAATATTTCCTCTTAAAATCATAAAAAAAATCCATTTATTGATTTCATTACAGAATAGTTGATGTGACATGTAAATATAAAACGATTAGTTTTCTCTTGTTGGAGACTGGTTAAGGACCATTGAATATCATTATCAGCTAAGCAGTAGCATGTTCTGTTTAGTTAATATTTGCTCATTTCAAGACGACAAGCGCAATACGAAGCCGTGTATATATCTGAACAGATATACCACACACTGTCAACTTCTCCTTTAGCGAATTGTGAAATATCATGACAATGCGTTTTGGAATGATTAATGAGTTTAAAATAATAGAAAGAGATATATTACAATAATGTTTAATTCAACTGCTTTTATATAAGGTACCGTCAATTCTTGATTAAATGGTAACCCTGAGCGAGGGTCGTAAAACCACCGAGCGGGAATCGTTCCTGGCTCCAGAATTATATCGCGCGGGCCGCGGACCGGCTGCCGACGTGGATTGCAAATAGTGTAAATATTGTAACTAACATATCACAACACAGTGAACCGGATCACGATCAACCAAAAATATTAAGTGTTATATATAATGTTGTGTTAGCGCCGGCGGGGTGCGAACCGTCACTGATTTATGAAGTGCGTCTGACAAATGGCTATCGCTGCTTTTGCATACCATGTAAACGTTTCAATGTTCTTAAATAAATAAACATAAATTATAAGTGTAAACGAGATGTTAAATATCAAAAACAAATATTTAAATAACTTCACATAAGTTGATATTTATAATAATCACTTTACACGGTTTCTAAGGAACGGCATTTGGACCACAACTGTTTTAGTATTGGTTTATCGTATTTGTTTTTACTAAACTTTATATAAAATATTCTGGTGTAGTAGTATATAAATAATAAAAAAAAATGGAACAAAATTACAAGAAAAATTAGCTCGTTTTAAATCTACAGTATCATGTCACGGCGCAAAATGCGTGTTGAAAGCGCGATGGAGTATCCGCCTCCGCCGCCGAGCAAATGTGCGAAGGTATAGTATTTTCCAGAATAATATATTATCATACACAAGACCTTTTATTGACCCTAGAAATTTTGTTTTTTTTTTGCTTACATCCCTTACGTAAAGCATAATTCAACATTCAAAGTTTAAATGCTCTTAGTGAGGTAAACACAGATGTACTAGGCGAAAGACATTGAGATAAAAATGCAATTTAATACGATGCACAATGAATAAATGAATCAAACATATATTGAATATAAACGTCGCACAAAAAGTGTAGTTTATTTGTACAATTCCGTAGGTGTCCAGATAAAAATTAATCACAAAAGTAAACTAGTCGACAGGTGATTAATAAAATACAACATTCCGACCTGTCCATTGTGGAGACTAAAATAAATTTCTTAAACTATCCTGCGTGATAAATGATGATTACTATCAAGAAAGAAGACAGAGAGTGTTGTAAGAATTCTTTTAATGACTTACGACACCATTTTTTTGATAAGCTTTTTGTGATGACGTCTCTGTTGGTGCTGAATGTGTTAGCCTTTTAATGTAGATATTATCCTGTAGTTAAGCAGAGGTATGAAAAAACTATTGTTCTTTTGCATTATTTAAAATTTGTTCTGGTTTGAAAGGTACTGTATCATTTTATGTCTCTAGCAACGAGCGCATTTATTGCTATGCATAAACAAAAACTAATTATTTTTATATGTGGGCTTGTCACTAACTGCAGGAGCTTGTTGTTTTTGTAAAATAGTGGTACAAGATTATTGCCAGAAATTATATCGTAGAGAATTATTTCGAAGACTTTATTTAAAGATATAGCGAAGACTAGGCACGGTCAGATATTCAAAAAAATTAGGCGTTAACGGATGAATGTTTTATCTGTTTTTCTCAACGGCAGTATTAGCATAACATACATCGTTAAGAACATTTCGAAATAAATTTAGATGTAGTGGTTTGAAAGTTAAGTGGCAAATTACAAATGAAACAGCATTAATACTATGTTTGACAACTACAGAAAAAGGGTCGGATGAAACAGAGAAATAACTTATATAGACAATTTTACAACAAGTAGGTTTTATTTATGTCTACCCTGAGTTCCATGACGCTGTAAAGATCGTCAAGGTTACCTACACGCATTATAATATCATAACACTGTTAACAACGTTTCAGCAGTTTTTGTCATTGAAACAATCTAAAGTAACATAAAAAACAACATGATATAATGTTCATAATCTTTGATGAAAGTATAAATATATAATATATTCAGGTGCTGTATTACACTTGGAAGCTATGCTCGCTAGTGTTCTCGCACTTCGTGATGATCAGCCTGGTGGTGGCTTACTGTATCCTTGGGGCCGTCACATTCGAGCGGCTGGAGTCGCAGCATGAGAGAGAGGTATGAATTTGCACGACGCAGTAATTTAGTGTAAATGTGGGCACGTGCTAGGCTACTCTATAATTATCAGTACTTGGGATGGTGGCACCATTTCTCTTTTATGTCAAGAGTTTATGCCACTATCTTTGTTGGCATTGCTTATCGAAAAAAAGAAACACTTGTTAAATAATTATTTAACCTTCTTCACTTGTACATTTGATTGTTGGAATGTTCATCGAAGTACCCACGTTGTGTACAACGAACATGATTTTTGACCATCCATTCAATTACTTGTGAATAGTTTTTACATAGTAAAAATAAACTATAATTGAGTTACATTAGTAACTGTTGAGTTTGTGATTAACCAGTACTATCTGTGAGTTGTTTCGCCGCAAAGTGCTTTCTATGCCTATGTTCAGGTCAAGATGAACATCTCGCAGATCCGGAGTAACACGACGCAGAGCATTTGGCACATGACTCGTACCGTGCCGTTGCTCAACCAAACCAACTGGACCTCTGACGTCGTCGACATGCTCAAGGTATAACTCGTTTTCATCTTGTATGGGCTTACGAATACTGTTTGTTAGTTGGTATATTATTACTCTTCTAACACCTCTTACTTAGTAAAATCTTTAATCCAGAATATGGTGATGAAAAGAGTTTTTGCAATTAATATATATTAGATTTTATATTTTAAGTCTAGACAAACATTTAATCAGATAAATAAAAATATTTGTTATTATTTAGGACTTCGAGAATGCGATCCTATTGGAGATGAAGGTACGTGGATGGGATGGAAACGAGAGCACAGAACACATCCAGTGGACCTTCACCGGCGCTCTCTTTTACAGTATCATCGTCATTACTACCATTGGTGAGTTTACAATCCGACAACTCTATTTCTTTTCCTTAAGTTATATCTATTTTTATTAATTTCTTATTATCAGCAAATAAAGAAATATATATTAAACGTTTGCCGATCTCTGTTATTGGAAATAACACTACAATACCCATTCCTACTGTCAAGCATACCATACCTTTTTCTTCAGATTTGTGATAGCCAATTAACGTCTATTTGTCTATACCATCAGTTACATTATTAGCATGATCTTGAACATTATTATTCTCTATAATCAAAATGTTTCTCCGCATCTCTTCATTTCGTATTGCCGATCTGAATTCTGTGGGATTTATAAGCCATTTGTTTCCTTCGTTCTCGTAATAAATGAAGTCAATAATAGTTTAACGTTCGATCGTAAAGTGTTCTCGTAGTGCTCTCGGTAGGTTGTAAATGCTGCTTGTTGATTTAGCACACGCCCGGAATATGAAACGATCGTTCCTCCGACGTGGTCGATCTTTTGTGTTCGGTTTATTTCGATCATCGCCGCCGATTGGGTACTACGGTTTGGATATCTAAAGGTATACGAATGCGCAATTCATTGATCAATAAATTATTTATAGTGTACAGCCTCGATTCATGTAAAACTATCAAATAATACGTATCTGGTCGAACATATATTGTGTTTTGTTTTTTTTTTTTTACAATTAAACAATGTTCCAAATAGAGCGAAGTGGAATCAAAGAAGTAAGAGAGCAGTCATAAGTCGGGACAAATGCTAAAAAGAAGAGACGATAAGACGAGTGGGACATAACAACGTGGCTATGTACTGCACCATATTGCGTATATCGACTGAGACATAAGATGTTGAGTCCCGTTACCTCAGTAATACTATACACCTAAAGTAAATACTAGCTACTATTTGGCGGCAGAAATAGGCGCTGCTGTGCCATCTACCTAGATGTTCCCCGGCAACAGAGATCAATCATCAGTAACTTGATTACTGGGTACCAAAAGAAAGAAAGTGCTACAACTAGTAAATATGTTACTGGCTAAAACAGAATCTGTTAGTATACTTTTAATCAATGTAATTTTTTTTTTTTTACTTTATTTCTCTTACCATAGTTACCATTGAGCTCGCTACAATTAGTTTAACTGTACGAGTAGAAGCAATTAATTATTACTTTCGATCCCGTGGAAATATTAAAGCAGTATTCAATCCAACCAAAATGCAAGCGTGTCTTTAATGTTAAGAAAAACCCGTTTAACTTAGTTTCTACTTTTTGGTATGCATTCTTGTGGTGCATCGATTACCTTCAGTTGTTAGGAATAGAAATATCACAAAACCTCAACTTTGGGCGATTTATTGAATCTAAAACAAAAATTGCTGCAAGGAAGCTTATAGTTCTTGACAAAGTACGACTGTATTTCATAGCGGGGCAGCTCCTGAAACTGTATTAAGCGCAGGTCCGATCGTGTGTGAAGTACTGCTGCAAAATCTGGGCAGGTGCTGTCTAATATCAATTGGCTGGTATGGACTCAGTAGATAGGCGCGCCGTAAGCATAGTCGATGGCCATGAGCTGAAAAGTACTAAACTTGATAGCTTGAATCACCGGCGCACGGTAGTGAGCCTCTTGGTGTTTTACCGATTTCGTTTCGGAGTGTGCCCAGAAACTATAAAATTTGATTCTGTCATCACCCTTTTACCACCGGATGTACAGTCACATCGCAGGCATTCATCCCTACGTTGTCGAGGTCCCACGCATTAGGACGAAGCGTTTTACTTCTTAATGCAGCGAAGGATTAAAAAAGTCTGCTGGCGGCGGTGTTTCCGTTCATGTATGACGTGGGGATCTTGAGGAGAATAGTGAATAAGCTACTTCTAGACTAGTGGGCTTTACCACCAATGACTACATCGCCGCTTACCATCAGGTGGGATCGTAGTGAAGCGTTAGTCTTTACAATAAAAATAATAATAACGCTATGTTAAAGTAAGACAATTTTGGGCACAAGAGTGCTTTGTATGGTAAATTTTTTGGCTTAAATTTATTATTATTTAAAATATGTGTAAACAAAATAGCGGTGAGAATAATAAAGTGATTATCAGACGATGTAGGCTCGTTACCTAAGTAAACTTGTAACATTTTTGTACTGGAACACAGTTATGTTTGAGCATCATTGCTAAGTGCCTATCGACTAAAATTTTGAAAAATATAAAACTATGTTTCTAGTCCTGACTATAAATAAATTTTAATGAAGTAAATGAAATAACTTATAACAATCTGTCATATTAAAGTTTAGCTAAAACCTTGTCGAACCTCCCGGTAGTCCTTTTTACAACGTTTGGTCTCTTTTAAGATTTTAAGTTCGACTTTTCGTCTGAGAATTCCCGCCGAGTTTTAAGAAATCTTTGCAGATTTTATTAAAGAAATCAGAATCAAATCAGTATCAAAGGAAATATTATGGTACGGCCAAGCTGGACTGCTGCCAATTTCATCCAACATACGTCAAATTTTTATTTCTACGCCAACGATGAATTTTATTTATACAATAATTGGACTCATTTACATGAAATTTATAACAGTACTAGTTTGCCCCGCATCTTTCACTTTTCTTACCTTTTAACTGTAGGATACCTGGATAGGGTTGTATACCGTTTGACATTGATGGTGTTACTACACACACCGAAAAGCTCCATTTACTTTAATAAAGCAATGGTGTGAATATTAATAAATCCTAGTTGAAGACGGTTTTTGTGATGACCTCGGAGATGAAAAGGGTTAACAAATCATAAAATATTTTTAGATTATTTTGACATACCACATCAGATTTTGTACATCCAAAGAATTTCCGAAAGTAAATTATATATAGAAAAGAGAATAAACAGGATGGAATCTTAAGTTTATTTCATAATGACTGGACAATATACTAGGTATTTATACATTGGATACTTGTGTCATAAGTCTTATAACATTATATCCAGATTCAAGCCTGACATTGTTTTATATAATTTAATATTCTTACATTCGATATTTTTATAACATATTTACATCCATCCACTGGCAAGAGGTCGAAACTTTACTTTAAACATTACTACTATTTACTAATATCCAAACGGGCCAATAATACCCGTAGGACCACCAGGGCCTACTAGGACAGGTCGTCTGGGTCCAGGTCTTGTCGGGAGACCGTATCCAGGTCCAATTATACCCGTCGGTCCCCCAGGACCAACTAAAATGGGCCTCTGCGGTCCATAATTCCCAGTAGGACCTCCGGGACCGACAAGAATGGGTCGTTGATATTGCGGTCCAATAATACCGGTTGGACCACCAGGACCGACCAGTATCGGTCTCTGAGCGGACTGACTCGGAATCAAATCTTGATGAGCGTTGTATAATCCGATAGATATTTCGTAACCTGGGCCATATCTCTCCTCGTTAATAAGTCCAGGTTTTGAAGTTTGTCCATTTTCATTAAATGGCTTTAGAGGACCTATTAATCCCGTGAATCCTTCAGGTCCGGTAAGAACGGGTCTAATGTTAGAATTATCTTCAACGTCAATATTTTTGTCGCGTCTATAGTTTCCAACGCGGCCTTTAATGCCAGTTGGTCCATTGGGACCGACTAGTGCGCCTCTTTTAGGTTGATGAACTGGATTACTTATTAAATTTGGGTTGCGAGGGGGGTGATGTAGTTTAGGTGGCATAGGGTGAGCACGAGGGACATCAAGAGAGGCGAGTACTATAGCTTCAGGTGCGTGTCCCGGTCCGAACTTGCCGTTTAGAACCGTATCTGGCGGTGGAGGAAACGGACCGCCGCTGATCGTCTGACCGGGTAATAGCATCGGGCGCTCGTCGACCAACTCGTTGAAGAACTCCGGACGACTGATACCTGACGATTAAATGGATAATTTAGAAGAATAACAAAATCGTTTGAATCCTTTTGGAGCTGCAACACTACAAATAAGGTCACAAATTTCTACTACTCCTTTTTCCTGGCCTTAAACAGGACTTTGAAGTGTTTATGTAGTGATGTAATCACGAGATATATTTTGTATAAGGTAATCAAAATCAAAATACCTGAAAGATCGTCGTTTTTCTGGCAACACGGTTTGGAGTGGGAATTGCAAAGGTGCTGGAAACAAAAAAATATTCAAAACTTATGTTGTATAAAAATATTAATAACTTGTAGTATCAAAAAAAATGTTTGAGCTCGATTCTCAACTATATAGAGAAGAATGAATAGAAGAGGTAATAGCTTAGTATGTGCGGACATACGAAATATTTGGAAGACATGCAAGTTAACTAAGGTGGAGCTTCCGGTGAAGGAAAACGTCACCGATATGCTTCAAGAACATCGTAGATATATTGTAGACTTGTGTCAGGCTCTACATCCCAGGAGTGTTAACATTAACTGGACTCATTAAGTTATTTGTATCTCAAAGATATTAAGGCGAGGTTCTATCCAAAATTGTGCTGTATCTGGGTTATGTCTTACTCCATTTTGTAAGAATATTAACTTAATATTTCTGAATAGTTAACCACCATTCCCACCAACCGCATTTAGTGGAAGACATTTGGGAAAGCCTATATCCAGCAGTGGATACACAAAGCTGATGATGATGAATCATGAATCACCAAATTTATCCTTTTTATGAAACACATGATATATTTATAATTGGTTATGAAATTGCAGCAGACGTCTTTCTTTCTCTATTAAATTCCTATCAATGCTATTTTGTACTATATGAATCTAGTATTTGGTTTGTAAAAAATAGTAAATATTCTTAATTTACATTACAAATTATTTAATACTGTTGTTTACCATTCGTTGGTTGCAATTTCTCTTACTTCTGCAAGTGCAACCTTCCTCTGTGTCCAGTCTACTCTCCGTTTCGTACCTGAAAATTGAAACAGTATTATAATATATAGCATAAGTCGCAGAATTATTTAATGAACAAAGTATTATAAACAGAAGTCAATAATATATGAAATAAGTAATATATTATATAGTATCTATAAGTATGTATTATGTACAAGAGATTTCCACCTATATAGAGACTCATGACGATGTCTAAGGAACCATAAGTTCTGAAGAACTGATGATAGATTTGTTTTCAATGTTACCGACAAGGTTAATACTATCGTCCATTCTGTTTCCATCTACACTGTCGATGGTCCTGCTTAAAAAAATTGTGATATTATTATGAGCAGGTTTATTATCTGCCATTCACCATCATATGAATACCCCCTTCGATTCGCCGTTGTAAGTTATAAAAGAAGACTGCTTAACACTTACACAGGTTTATCCTCTAGTTGTTTTATTGGATACTTTTGGTTAGGGTAGACCAGGGAATGACCGTTAATCTTCTGCTTGTTGGAGACTTGGCCGGCTTCCGGTTTCTTGTAATAGTCATCCTGGAATATGAAGTCATCAGCCTGGACGGTCTTTTGAAAGTTGCCTCTGGAAATTTGGGAGTTTTGAATAAATTACATTGCTTTTCAGTAATGACGTTTTAAATGCTACAATCTATGGATACATAAATTATTAGTGCTTCGTATAGGAATGTCATTATGATTTCATTACCGTTTCTTAAACATCGGCATATTTTATAAAGTGACTACAGTGGAACCACTCCAGAAAAAAAACTATTTTTTTTCTTACTTTTAACAACTCACTGTTCTCTCCAACTCGCTCACTGAGCGTGGTATGTCAAAAACCCAAAAATAGCCGAGGAATATGTTCCAGCGTAGGCATTAAATCAATTTTACTAAAACCAAAAAGTTATTTACTTTTATTATTAGTTATTACTTTTCATCATTTTTATATCCTTGACACAAAAGAAAACGTTCTTGTACGTAAGTTCTTGCATCTGTAATGTACTATGTGTGCTTATGTAACTTCTGAAAGGTTGGACCGATTTTGATTATTTTTATGAAACGTACTGTAACACTTACAGCTGTATTTATCTTGAAAATTAATATTATATTTGTTGGATAAATTCCGTATCAAGCATTCTCTCAGATATTTATTTCTAATACTACCTAATGTAATGTACATAAGTTAGATCGGATTTCATAAACACAACCTGCTCCGATAAGTAAAAGTTGTACACAATGTTAAGAAAGAACAAAAATCACAAGTTGATTTTGCAATGAACTGCTGTAACAAGGTGGTTACGCAGTGATTTCATTGCTTCTGGTCAAGTTTAACGAAATTAATTTAACATTAATAAGTAATTTAACTATCAAGTTTACCATGAACAACTTAATGTTATTGTTAACACACAGTCGAGTGAGTTTCTCTCATTCGAAGTCCCTGACACGGTAGTATCGCCTTACGAGTTCGCTATAATTGGGGATTCCCCGGCGCACAAGTAATGTTGCCTGACCAATTGTAGTCGGAACTAGATTTCGATTCTGATTTAGTTCGCAATACTTAATAACTATTATTCTGTTGAAACAATTTTATTTAAACCTTTATGATTACTCTTCGTCCGATTTCAAACCAATTTTACGCCACACGGAGAGAATAGTTATAAAATGGGTGAATAAGTACAATTATAATAAACTCAGTAGCTCAAACATCTTTCACAGTTATGTCTCAAATAGATTTTACCGATTGAAATAAGCAAAGTGGATAATTTTACAGTATCTCATAAACTTCACTAATAACCAACCAATAAATAAATAACTAACTAACTTTCCTAACAATTAATAGTATAAAATAAATATATTCGAGCTGGTCAAAGTTTGTGTCAGGTCTACACACCAATTTTTAATTAGATGTTTGTTTTTTCTTTAGAGTTATTTCAGAAACTGTATCACAAACTGCAGTCTACATCTTTGGTCTAATAGTTCATGCTTCTTCTGCTTCACATTTATTGGTATCGTTGTTTATAAAACAATTAATTGGACCACAAAATCGAATGTAGTTGTACAAGTGTGATCAGTTTAGATAATTGGTTCTATTGTGATCTGCGAAACAATACCACACACACACATTTTGTAATATATACATGTAACTTTCAAGGTTTGTAAAGGCATCGCAGTTGCGTGAGCTGCTCTACCGTGCGAAGTAATAACAATACAGGAGACTAAAATAAATTAATTGTACAAGGCTGCATATTAATTTGCAGATTTTTTTAATGCGTACGTTAGAAGTCTAATATTTTATTATCATCTGAAATTAAAAACCATGGAAACTATAAGAAACATAATAATTCGTTCTCTTTCAACATGATGTAATTAGGGGTAATCCTGGGTCTTGAAACTAAAAAGAGAGGTCCTGGGAGACCCCCGACTACTTGGTCGACGATGATCAATAAAGATCTAAAGAATAACAAATTGACAGAAGCTATGACAGAAAATAGAGATAGATTTAAAAGAATATCCAGGTGGGCCGACCCCAAGTAAAGATAGGACAAGGTCTAGGAAGAAGAAGAAGATTCAATATGATTTGAAGTTAGGAGAGGGTAGACTGTAAATAAACAGTTTATGTAAACAGGAGTATATAATATGCAGAAATGATTGCAAAATTAATATTAGTCCATTGAGATGAACATGAAGGAGCCTCATTATAAAGTCATCAATAGATTATAAAAATTCTTCCTGATATTAGAAACATGTATTTGTATATATGAGATATTGTCATGACTAATCTTTAAATGAAATAGATCCTTTAAAAAGGATAAGCACTGCGCTTCGTCGTGGAAAAATTTAGAATGGGAAAAATCTTTGCTTTAGTTCTCTCTTATCTTTTTCTCCTTCTTATAATTTTTTCTTCGTTGCCGTATCCTTTAATAAAACTCTTCATTTATGAGTACCCTGACAACCCCCACACCTACTCCTATACAATGAATCTCTTTCTATCAAGCTTTATCTATTGCCAGTCTTAACTTTGAAACATACTCTTTATCTCTTTCTTTATTCACTAGCACTATAGTAAGTTATTAGTTATGAGGTTCATTTTAAACTTCATATTTTTGATACCAATGTTTATATAAGTTAACTGTTTTAACTTTAGTATTTCCGCCATCACCAAGTAGTTTTCACTTAATTCCAATGGGATCCTGTGTGCTCCTGTTGGTAATTGTTAGTTTAGAACTTTATTTCAGCCTTATGGTATCTAATTCTGGACACGGGTTTCCCCAAATTTCAGTGTAATTGCCGTAGTAGTCACAAGAGATTCCTCTTAGTTCGAGGGTTGAATAGACGTACTAAACGGGAAACCAATACTTTAGTCATTCAAAAAATGTCATTTCTTGGTTTTGATTTATTATTTGGGCATTACTTAACAGGGGGCGAAGACAGTTGTATATGTTAATCATAACAGAAAGATCTTTGCAAATTATATGACCTAGAACACGATTAGATATCTAAACCGGAAGCTTTATGTCGCGGCCTGACGGGCTTTCCGTTCTTTGTTTTGTGTTCGAGTCTATGAGGTCTCGGCTGCATCGTCTGCAGTGTAATTGTTATGATTCAGATAAACAATGGAGATTATTATCTAAATAAACTTTGTGTACAAATAGAACTGTTTAGATTATATAACTTACCACGAAGTACCAAAGGTTTTTTTAATTCAATAAAGCGACGAGACGAATGAGTCGATCAACTCCTGGTAAATAATATGCCTGCCAATTACAACGTGGCGCTAGTTAGGATGGTATATACAGCACCAGCTCGTCGCTTTAAGATATGAGATATAAAGTCACATTACCCCAGTAATTGCACTAGCTAGAGCGCCCTTTTGGCAACACTGGCTATAGGTCTTTGAGAAAGACTTATTTCTAGCAGTGGACGTCTATCGGTTGATGAATACAGAACAATGGTGTTTGCAGACTGCTGTTTGTCGGCTGGAATAGGAGCTGTGGTCGTACCTCTCTATACGGTTTCCGGCAACACAGACTTACCACCAGTAATTTACTCTGTTTTTACTGTGACATAGATGTCAATATTTAAATTCTACATGCATGTTATTTTTAAGTGAATAACTTTGACAGAACTTTGGGTAGAAGGAACTATTTTTTGTATCAGTGAGAAATCTCTTAGAGAAATGACAGAGTTGTGAGCAGTGTCTATTCAAATCCTCTTAGTGTTTACTCTCAATTTTGAGAAGGGCCTGGACCGTTGAAAGTTTCAATCTGTACTAAGCTTAAATTTGTTCAGCGAGACTTACTATCAGTAAGATACGTTCCACTCAGACCTTTTGAAGCTACACCTGTTAAATTAAAATGGCTACGTTACCTATTAAGTATGTAGTTCCGATTGCTGTTGGCCTGCGCGTCGTTCGTTTTGTCATCCATTTGGAAGGTCGGCGATATGCCGTCTGGGAAGCGCCATTTCTCCGCTGAACACGCCGCGAACAGGCTCAACCACCACCAAGCACCACCTGGAACATTATACTTTACACTATAGTAACCTACACCTAGTGGTGGTAGGTCTCTGTTGCCAGAAATCGGCAAGGTAGGTACCACCGCAGCTCCTATTCTAGCAGACAAACGTAACGAGACTTAATATCTTATCTCTCTGGACGACGAGTACAATGTGATGCTGTATATATCATCATAACTAGCACAACTTTATGAGCAGGCATATTAATTAAATTCTGGTGGACTCCTCCGTCGTTTGAACTCTGTTTCTTAAGTGGTACAAATACTAATATAATGATTAGATACAAAAAATTCCTTTTCTGCTTAATCTATATTAAAACAAATAATACCAACTGATCTGCAGCCATCATGTTAATTACATATATAATATAAAGAGTAGTATATTTATATGAACAGTTGGATAATTAGTATAATAGCTGGTTACCCCGTATCATATTCAGGAGAATCTCGTAGCACAGCGTTTGATAGTAAACGTTATTTTAATTTTTCATACTTATGACTTTCTTAATTGTATAAACAATTTCGAAGGTCGCCAAGTGCAGGTCGTCTATAACTTAATGATATCAGATAATCACTATTGAGGTTATATTGTTTATATTTCCATGTTCAGTTTCATCACCTTGTAGATGCTGTTTACGTATGTGGTGGGAGTAACATTATTAAGTTTGACGGTCACTGTATATAAAGATAGCAAAAAGGATAGCAAAAAGGTATTGCTATGCTTGGAGTCATTAGCCAGCCATTAGTAAAGAAATTGATTGTCTTAGGAAAAACTGTTTGATTTAAACCTTGGTTTACTTTTTGGTTGTTCCTGCATCTTCATGTAGGAAACATTGTTAAGGCTTCCCGCAAGGTTGACAGACGATCAGGTGAAGGTGAAGGTAGAACAAAACCGATTACTATATCATAAAGAGACACCAATGATCAGCAATCTTATATCTTATATGAAATCTATTAGTTATGAAGTGCATAAATTAGAAATATATAAAGAATAGAAATAATATTCTATAGAATTTTATAGAAATTTAAATTGTAAAGTAATAATGTAGGCGTGTTGTGATATTTTATAATATATTATAGAAATATAACATTAATCACTAGTGTGTTCAACTTTTTGTTCAAACTAAAACTAGTAACCAGACTTAACATCCAATGAAAAGTATGTTTATCATCAGATGAACTTCTGCTCGTCTAATCGGAAGTCAAAGTAAAGTTTTATTCAATATATATATATTAATTTATTAAACATCAGGATGTAGCAGCTATTTGCAAAAGAATGGACACAAGAAACTTAGTGGAGGAATTAATTATTGTTTGCTTTATCATATAAAATATATCTGTTCGTTTAACCTTCGTTAAAAATTAACTGTTAAAGACAGATTTTATGTATATTAGATGTTATAACAAATTCATTTATTTGGTTTAATTAAATAATAGCTATCGCGGATGGTTGTTTTAAAACAGCGGCAGTGCGCGTGCGCAGGGACGCCGTGTTTTGGTCTAGGCGCGGCGCCGATTCATAAACACGCGGCCGTTTGTCTATCACCTTTGTTTTGGTGACTATTCTCTATTATATTATCTATATTTTCGCAGTTGATGCTACATTGTTCCTTGCCTCGTTACCCCCTTAATATCTCTTCTTTTACAGAACATACCCCCTCGTTATAAAGAATAAGTATGTTTTCCTTCGTACCTTCGTTTGTACGGCAATCCGCAGAAGCGAAAGATATACTTAAAAACATCAATGATTTAGTTTTTTTTGAAAAGAACAGCTGATGATACGAAAAAAGCATAACGACGATCATGTGTTTCATTTTTTTTTAAATGTGCATTAATTATTGTTTATACTTTTCTTTTGAATTATAATCTGTGCAATGAATCGCTGGTGATGTCACAAGTTGGTAGGTCACGGTTACAACATTAGGGTGACCACGAGAAAGTATCGATTAGTTGCATTTTGCATACTTTTTTCATTAAGTAACATCTTAACTTAAGACTGTGAACATAACATTTCCAATACAAAAGAGACATCCCTCATACATATCATTTAAATTTTGACATAATTTCATGTGAAAAGGAGACTATTTTTAATGAAGCGTCCTAACCTAAAATATTCTGGACATCATACCTTCACAAATGAAACAGGAATACATGTCTAGCAACAGTTGCACAAAATTGTAGCAGCTAGACAGGTAAGTGGGTTTGGAAAAACTACTATCATCCAAATCTCATTACACGTGCCCCGGGGGTCTAACCTGGGATTTTTGCATTAAAGCTTAATGTAACGCTGTGCCAGGGTGGAAGTTGGAAATGATTATGTGTGGTTACAATACAGTGCAATGGGTCGGCGTTGACCACCACGTCATTTGATTTGATTACGTAGCTTATGAAAACACAATATCCGGTGTCATACGATTGGTAAACTTCATTACATTGTTACAAAGTTTACGGAAGTGGAGTTGAATGTAAAAATTCTAAGTTAAATTAACTGAAACTGAATCATTTCTATTACATTTTAAATAATCTATTAATATAATAATAATAAAAAAATCTGCAGCTTATATTTCAATATAAGAGAAATAGAAAGGAGTTTGTATAGAGTCGTGGCGAGCCTTTTGTAAGCAGTTATCAGTAATGGACATACACAACGATAAGGCCGAGAGCAATGTACGTTGCACAAAGATTATCAAATGATTTATAAAAACTTATTTTTAAAGATAATTAACATGGGACAAGTATAGTGTTAATTAAAAATGATGTACGAGCGAGGATCATGACAATGGTGGTGTCTCTTTCCGGACACAGCGCCACAGCACCTCTTATATTAAAACATACTTATATGGCATTACTATATTTCACTATATGTTAGGCGAGTGTGGGCATGTTGGGGGATGTCGCAACGGAGTCTCAAGGTACGGTGAGGTAATGCAACCTTTTTGGATAAGCACAAGCCTTTTACAAGCATAACCCCTACAGCACGGTGATTGTCGGCCGCTAGTGGTTATTTTCTTCAATTCTCGAAGAATTTATTGGATTCAAGTCAGTCTTGATATGTCTTTATATATTGTCCAAGTAATGTACAAGTTCTACTTATTTATATGTTATATTGTTTCACCTAAAATATTTATATTTACATTTAATTTATTTCATGGATTGGATTTTGACTACATAAGCGCATTATTTGATCTAATCAAGTTGCAAAAAAAAAAAATTATTTATATTTTCTAACTTCAATTAATAACTTCATTGGCCTTAATAAAAATAAGTAGTAACAACAAAAACGGCTCATTAACAGTTAGAAACACATACAAAAAGATAAATGAATGAATTGAATAATAAATGTAAACTAACCGAAAACCATCGCAACAATTCACGATTCAGTTATCACAGACTGTTATCATAGTTTCATAAGACTACGACTGTAAGCACTGACCAACCGAAAGCAACTGACCGTCCCAACACCGCACACAGCTCTATACTGTGGCAGAGCTCACCACTTGCCGCCCGGGTTGCTACACAGTCACCATTTTCGATAAAATCCGCGGCACATCACTAAAAAGGCGGGAAATGGCTACATAACAACTATCAATGTTGTTTCAATTGTAGCTTCTATCAAAATAAATAAACAATAAACATCCCACTAAATGTTTCCACTGCTGGGATACCAGCTATTCAGTCACAATGAAAAAGCCAAGGTTGTCCATCATGCTAACCAAGTTCGCGTCGGTGGTTATTGTATGTTCAGGAAAGTTGTTCTGTTCCGTTATTCTTACGAGTCCCAATAGTGGGAACATTAAGAGGGCTCTTTATTATTTTTTTAATATTTTTTCAGTTCATTTATGGTATGCAAATTTGTGGTGCAACTTCTAAATAATAACGTAAACCTCCATTGTTTAATTTAATTTACATATAATTATTCTGTAATATTTTTTTTAATATACTCTATCGTAAATGTTTTCATCGTCGTAATTAAAATAACCACAAATCTATCGAACAAAAGCGTCGGCCATTTTGTAATACCTGTAAGGAGTATTTAAATTATATATTTACTTTTACAATTTTGGCTTGTTTTAGTTTGTTTTTAAATAGTCGTCTAATACAAACCACTAAAACAATATCTATTGATTGAATCTATGAGGTTATTTTCCTAGTTACACTTTTTAGGGGTTTTCCGAAGGTCTTTGTCCTAATTCCGTCATTAGCTAATACGTCTGCGTTCGCTTTTTGGGTAAGAGATCGGCCTCGCGGCATCCGTTTCAAATAACACGAATAATAACGTTGCACCGGAAATTGTCGGCGTTAGTCTAAAATTACGCTAATTTTGTAATATTTTTTTTAAATGAAAATAGACCCAAGGTATCGATTTTCAAATACGTTTTTTACTATTTCAAGACTTCCGTCAGAACGACCTTGATCTCAAAGATTATATTGTCGTAGATAGAGTTTGATAGATAGAGTTAGTTAGTTAGGGCTGAGGAAATTGTACTCCTGCCAGGTCCTTTTAATATCGATTGTAGTTTTCTACAATTTTGGTGATTTTTATTCTAAACAATACACTTAAAGGACCTGTATCTACCCGTGAGGGTCAAGCCTAGAGATGGGAAAAGAGGTTAGAACGGATTGATCACCTTTTATAACTCACTTTGAAACAATGGTTTTGCCTAAGTTCTACATCGTTGGTTTTATTTTGTTTGCGAGAGAAGTATCATTAAACAAGGGGCACACGTACCTCTTGTTTACAAACGGCGAGCGTGTAGACCCGCGTGCTGGGACTAGTATGAATGAATCACAAATTGTTGCATTTCGCACGCAATAAAGACAACATTGGAAGTGCCACCGAACCCGCGTCTGGGAAACGCACTGAACTATAATTTACACATAATTACATCGGAATCGCCGTCGACACTTCACGGCGAGTGTTAGTATTCATCCATGGCTTTACACCTTCCATTAAAATTTAATCATAAGTTTTAGACAACTTAAAGGGAAGACGTAACTAAAAATTTAATGTCGACAATCGCGAGCGTTTGGTGCGGTTTCTTTTTTATATACAGATTGAGTAAATTTGTATTTATCTTATGAAGTTTATAAAAGTAAATTTATAAATATAACATTATTTAAAAAAAATATTTATAAAAAATATGTTAAAAATATTGCATCGGCCGGGAATCGAACCCGGGCCGCCCGCGTGGCAGGCGAGCATTCTACCACTGAACCACCGATGCTTACAAGCTTCGAGTTAAAATACTAGGATGGTTTCTCATACAAAGACAGTAAAAGTTTAGTACTTATTTGTCGACTGGTTGCAGTGTCCGGATCGCAGTGTTTGTGACGTAAGAGCACGCGCGGTTGGTTAGGCTTTGCTAACAGTAACGTTACGTTGTGTACTAGTCTTGCCAATAACTTGTTATTGTAACCTGTTTTATAATTTTTTTTAAAACACGATAAAACAGAAAGGTATTATGATTTTAGCTCGTGTGTGTGAAGCGGCTTAGACATTGGCGATGTTTTTTATTTTTTTTTGGTTCAATAAATCGTTACACGTTTTGAAGACTATTACGTATACAATTACGCTTTTAGCATTGAAGACTTTTTTTACTTGGGCAATAAATGAGTTTTGTAAATTTCGTAAATTTTCGGTCATGCCGATTTCATGATTTTTTTTTATTCTATTAAGCGACGGGACGAGCGCAACATTCACCTGATGGTAAGTAATACGACTGCCCATAACAACAATGTTGAATTTCGTTGCTGGGCACACACGCAATTACACTAGCTATAGAGTCCTTCAACCGGAGTACAGTAATATTTACAAACTGCTGTTTGTCGGCTGCAATAGGCGCTATGACGGTACCTACCTAGACAGTTTCCGGCAATAGAGACGGTCCACCAGTAAAATATGTCAATAACTATCTGTTATTATTTTTAACAATACATAAAACATCAATGAACCTTGTCTGTTTATCGTAAATATTAATATATGTAAGATAAATAGCGACAATAATCAGTAGGGGTATATGATTGTTCACGACATCAATAACAATGAGGCGCAAGTTGGAATGTTTAAACCACACCACGTTGCCATCATCGACTTGAGATATATGATGGTTCCTTTCGTTATTTTAATTATTACATTATTTTAATTATTATTTTTCATTTTCAGGTTATGGTCACATAGCGCCAAAGACTCAGACTGGTAAAGTGGTGACCATATTCTATGCCATCCTAGGTATACCGCTCATGCTGCTTTGTCTGTCTAACATAGGTGACGTTATGGCATCGTCTTTCAGGTATTGATATGAAATACCTTAGAGTAGTGAGTGCCTGTTGATAAATAATAGCAAAATTTTATTATAGTATTGTTGCTTTAGTAATATTTAAGTGTTTTCATTGAGGTTCCTGTATTGGCGTGTCTGTTGTTACGTCTGTACGAGGCCACCAAAAAGGAGTCACCGACACCATCACCCGTCGACAAGGTAAAATATCATCTATACGTAACTTATAATCAAAAAGTATTCTTATTACTTTTATAAACCACTACTAAACAATCATCTTCAGTTAGTATTATGCACTGTTGTTATCTATGCGCTTTTGTCATCTCATAGGTAGTTCATTGATCCCTTTACTAAAAAACCATGGGGTCGAGAATCAATAAAGTCTTTGAAGGCGGTTTGGATTGCCGCATCGAAGCTGAATTTTTTTTCTTGTAAGTAGTTGTCCAAATTCCGGAAAAAATGGTAATCTGTTGGGGCAAGGTCCGGGGAGTACGGTGGATGTCGCATACATTCCAATTGTACCTCATCTAACTTAGTGGTTGTTTGTTGTGCAGTGTGTGGTGGTGGTCTTGCGTTGTCGTGAAGTAGCAGTGGCCTAGAGCCATTGACCAATCTCGGTTGTTTAGCAGCTAGTTCTTCCTTTATTATTTGCAGTTGTTGACAATAGATATCTGCCGTAATCGTTTAGCCAGATTTTAGAAAGCTGTAGTGAATGATACCGGCGCTAGTCACACCAAACACTCACAAGTAACTTTTTCTGAGTAAATTTTCGTTTAGGGCAGGATTTGATTAGGTCTCCACGGTTTAGACATTGCGACGAGCGCTTCCGATTATCGTACAGTATCCACTTTCAATTACAAGTAATGATTCGATTTAAAATTCCTTCATCATTGTGTCGGTTGAGCAAAGTAACACAGCAGCAGCAGTCGACGCGTGTTTGCAAGTTCGATTCACTCAATTCATGAGGTACCCGTCGTTCAAGTTCTTTTACTTTCCCGATTTGCTTCAAGTGGATTAATATAGTTTTGTCACTTACCCCGAAGCCTGCAACTATCTCTCTAGTGCTTTGTGATGGATCTGCTTTCACAATAGCCTTTAATTCTTCATTTTCCACTTTGGTCTCCGGCGGTCCATGGGGTTGGTTCTGAAGGTCGAAATTTCCAGAACGAAAACGTTGAAACCAAAAACGTTCTGTGCTTTCTTTTGCGACACCAGCTTCGTACACATCATTAATCCTTCGAGCTGTTTCTGCAGCACTGGTACTGGTGCCACGGTAGAACTCGTACTCGTAAATATACCGATATTTCATATTTTCCATTGTGCGGTAATAGCGACGCCAAAGAAAAAAATAATGAGGAAAAAACAAAGGAATGACTGTTTACAAAACTCAAATGATCCAGCTAAATGAATTTATAAATTTGAATTTGGAATTCTTAATCAAAGAGGAGATATATCAGATCAAAGTGGTCAGTGCGATAAACGCAAATTTCATATGTAAGGACCTAATATATAGTATATACCCGAAATTAAGACATATAATGGCAAAATGGCAAACTTATACCTATTTTATTACTTAGCGGCAGAGGTAAGTATTACAGAAAAACTAACAAAGACATTTTGCTCACTTGATTTTACAACCTTAAAGTTAATTGCTGTTACTGTAAATACATTTGTTTATGAGAAAATATTTTGCTATTCGTATTGTGCAGGCGCTCGATGCGCGTGAGTCGCCGGCGGCGGCCTGTAGAGCGCGCTCACTCTGACACTGATTTTAGGTTAGTTTCAACTAATAATAACGTATAAGATTATAAAAAATTAAAAAATAAAGTAAAAACCGTACGTTAATTAAATTTTAATTGATTTTTTCATATATGACGTCTGTCGTGATTCGTTGCAGGTATAGAGACAGTGGGTACAGCAGCGGCAGGACCAAACGTTCAAGACCTCCGTCCAGTATCTTGCCATCTAGGACCCGATCTCAGCCGCCTCCTCTAAGGACGCAAGGTACCTCATGGATTGTTTCACTATATTTTTTAATAAAAACGAGTTTGTACCAGCAATTTTGTTATAACACGCAATGTTAAAATGGATAGTACAAAACAGCTGATGATATATATATATACAGCAAAATGGTATAAGGGTATTTTTTTTTCATTATGTTGAATACAGGTGTCAATAAATTTTTTCATTGTAATAAAAAACCGGAATTAACTTAATAATTCAAAATTACTAAATAAACGCAAATCCGCGTTTCGATTACTGTTGACGAAAAACTCAGTCGCTAAGGAAACGTCAATTAAAGAATAATGTTTGAAGAATTATGATTTATAAAAAAATTCCTTTTTCTAAAATAAATTCCTCAAAATCGGGTGCTTTGTAGAAAAAGATGAAAAAAGTTGCATCGGCCGGGAATCGAACCCGGGCCGCCCGCGTGGCAGGCGAGCATTCTACCACTGAACCACCGATGCTTATAAATAAATAATAAATATTCCGAAAAGATACAACAAAATGGATGTATATGGCACAACTTTTTTTTTATGAAGTTTGTGTGCAAGTTTTTTTGACCGGACTCAAGGCACGCGGATCTGGCATCCGTGAGCAAAAAGGGCACATCTAACAGATGTTTTTATATATTAGTATATATACAATATGATTCTAGTTAAGGTGATATACACAACAATAGCTTATCATTGCCATCTTGTGACATAAGCTTTATGTTTATTTTTACTGTTCATCAACTATGTGCTTTTGGGTCAATAACATTAAAACTAAGGCAACCTTTTCTTTTTGTAGTTGATTAACCAGCGTTATAGTAGGTAGAAAACCAACATAATTCTTACATTATTGGTATTATTAAAAGAACTTGACTTAGGTATTTTTTCACATCTTTGTTTCATGGTTTAGTTCGAGATTTGGAGGCGGCTGAGAGGTCGCCGGCAAAGGATGAAAGATTCACCAGGGATACATATCAAGAAGAAGACGGTTAGTAAATTTTTAATTTTTAAATTAAACGAATCTACATTATTTAAATAATAATTTTGAGTAAGAGTAACCTTACTTGCATGCTTATCAGTTTAGTATGGTTATTTCTTTTAATTTTGTTGCTGGACACTGCTCTGTGTCTTATAGAAAATTTAAATTTGAGACCTTTTTCCACGACTTGTACCTTTATGTATTTATTAGGTTGAATAAAATATTTTTTATGTCAAGAGAGTTAGTGTGTTGGTAGCCGTTAAAGATGTTTACGTACAATTGAAAATTACAGAGGAATTCCCAAAAATTTCTCTCCCACTTCAAGATTTGCAAGCAGCGTTGAAGGATTTGGAAGACCATCAGTTGAAGTTAAACTCTAAAACAGAGCTGAGAAGCAAATCTTTGCCTCGACCGGCGAAACCTAAACTGGAAATAGGAGCGAGAAGGGATTTCGACGAAAGACACTACGAATTGGAAGAGGTGAAAGATATTTACGAAATGCACGACCTCCAAGATGTCGACTATGAAAACTTTAAAGAAAGGAAAGCGTTAGAGCGAGAGAAAAGGAGAATAGAAAGAGAGGACTACATTTATAGAGACCGAGGATACGATCCCGAGGATGAAGAATACGAATTTGAAAATCCGAAGGTCCGGAGAACTGGGCTTGATCGAAGGTGACATTAAACCTGTTTTATTTATTAAATAAAGTACCTTTATGTCAATACATCATAAATAAATTATTTAAATATTACTGTTATATCCCTGTTAGCATGATTCGCGAATTACGTACGTCTAAAGGTAAACTTTATTTCTTACTGTAGTATTCGCTGTGTTTTAGGAATACAATACTAGGTTACTAGCTCTTAAAGAACTGACGTAGTGCTACCAGAATTAAATATTGACATCCAGCGATAAAATAAAAGGAATTGAAAACAGTTTATTTTTTGTTTCGTATTAGGATGCATCGCGGGCGTTCGGAGTACTATGAAAGAGATCTAGAGGATTACGACGTAGATCACGGTCGCGATCGACGCGCGCGTAGCGCCATGTACGATGGCGAAAGGAGACGCGACCCGGGCGAACGATGGAGGGGCGATGATAGATGGAAGGGGGAGGATAGATGGAGGATCGGAGAACGATGGAGAGAAGACGAACGGTGGGGAGGCGTGGAGAGGTGGGCCGGCGAAGAACCCAAAAGTGGAGAGGAGAAGCGTGTTGGCGCGCGACGTCTTCGCAGGCTCCACACCGTCGATGACACTGGCAGACAGCGTGTGGGATATGTAAGAAAGAGTAATTTTTTTACGAGACAAATTGAATTAGGTACTAATTTTACCGCACTGCATTTTTTTAGCTATTTTAGAAGTAAAACATCTTTACTGGTGGCAAGTCTCCCAGAGACGGCGTAGGTCGTTACTATCGATAACATTTTCTCCATTTAACACTTATTAGATT
Organism: Ornithoptera alexandrae; assembly: GCA_029030555.1. Classification (NCBI taxonomy): domain Eukaryota; kingdom Metazoa; phylum Arthropoda; class Insecta; order Lepidoptera; family Papilionidae; genus Ornithoptera; species Ornithoptera alexandrae. The sequence goes on from JARDVY010000034.1 coordinate 10,489,570, forward strand.
AAAGCTGTTAAATAAGAAATATAATATTAAACGAATTTTTAATTTTTTTATCTTCTATTCTCAGACTCCATCACCGGAGAGGGACGACTGGAGTGATGAACTACCTCCGGTTCGGCGGAGACCTCCTGCAGGTTTGATTGGAAGAACTTTAAAAAATACATAAAATATGTTTGAGATAGTTCGTTTTTTCTATAAAAATTGTACATTGGCTATAATTTCATTAAAAAATGTGGTCAATTTATGAAGAGTCCTCGTCCTGAATACTACGTCTTACACAGAAAACAGGAACACATGATGTTTTTATAGCAGCAGATTTACAATACGGGATGGTCTCTAACTAGACTGGTTCATCGCCAGGATTCAGGATGTCTACTGTTAGATGAAGTCTTTCCTATTAAAGGAGATAGTTGAAGTACTCGCTACCTTTGGCGTGTGTTACTATGATTGTCAATATTGTTGTTATTCCAGCTTGGGGCTCTCGACAATCGGACTTATATCCAGCCGCTCCATTATCGATAACAGCCAAAGAAGAAGTAAGTTCTCTTCTTTTTTCTTTATTCATATGACAAAGAAATTATATGACACTCATGGTAAGCGATACATGTGCTCTCTGTATGAAAATCGTTCATTCGATACCCCTTAATTTCCGTCAACGAAAAAGTAATTTGGGTTTTTTTTATTGAGATATTAATGCTTGAACGAAAGGCAGTGTACGTGGTCCCATATAAAATACCAGATAACAAGAAGTTATTAAAACATGGTTGTAATCAAAATGCCTAGACTAGATAAAACTATTAAAATGAAGTGATACTGTACTAATAATATTTGGTATACTTTTGATACGTATAATAGATTCCTTCTGTACTTCCATTTTAAAATAATGTATTTATTAGTTGTGTAATTAGTGTACCATAAAGAACATTATTTATAATTAATATTCGTAATGCTCTCGAAAACTAACCTTACAACAAACTAACCTCAAAAACAAAGTAAGCCATTCAGAACCTGCATAGAATATATGTAATATAATAAATATTCTTCTCATCGATTCCTAAATAAATAAAATTTTCACTGGTCTATGTTTTTAGAGCATGTTTTCTAATTCAGAGTTTTTTTTGTCTGTGGATAATCTAGAAACGGGAATAAAATAATATTTAGTGATAGAACTTAGCATTGTGGTAGCACCTGTACAGATTGTGTCCGGATATAGAGATCTGCGCTCATCGAAGAGTTCTACAACCAGTTAATTGTTATGTACAGTCGTAGGATACCCTCTCAATTAATTTCTTTAAATTATCTATTTAGATAGTTTTGTTTTGAAAGCTTTACTAGGTAGTGAACTATGCTACATACAGCGTCGCTGAAACCGAAACCATGGTCATGAGATATAAGATTGTTAACCTTCAAGAGGATGAGCATAATGAGTTACTGTGTAATCATCCTAATCATTTGCTTACCACAAGCTGAACATCCATCCCGTTTTGCCATTACGTTTTCTCTCAGTAAACAAGTTGATCTATCCTTCAACTTTCGGTCTCGTTGCGATAGATAAAGCCAGTGCCGATCTGGCTGTGTGTTTTGCTTGTGGCTTCGTACATCGTGGCCGGTACGTTCCTGTTCAAGCGGTGGGAGGGCTGGGCCTACCTCGACGCTGCCTACTTCTGCTTCATCACCCTCACCACTATCGGCTTCGGTGACTTCGTTCCGGCACAGGTTGGTAAAACTTTTAATTCAACTAAGCGACCAGTTAAACAAAAAAGTACCAGTTTGAAAGCAATACGCCTTTCTGTTGCAAGGAACTAAGAATTTGGACATCAAAGAATGAAACTTTTTCTTTAGAAGGTGTTTGTTTTTGTTTCATTCATTTAATTTTTTTATAGATTGAAGTGATGTGTGGGTAATAAAAATTAAATAAGAAAATGGCTTTTCCAATTTTTGGATATAGGTAAGAAAGTTGTTAAAAATTATGATATTAAGTAAATTTAAATATATCTTAAAATTATTTTGTTTATAGGTTTTTTTTCAAGTTCAGAAAAAGTGGCAATATCAGAAATCCTTGTTCAGTTTTAGTTCGTTTCCAGTCTATAGTCTTGTCCGACCGCTGTGGAGATTTTTGGTTAAAACCTGTCTTCAGCGAACGTCTATTAGCCGATGGTGATAAATAAAAAAGAAAATTATTATGTAAATATAACATCAAATGGAGCGAAGTGGAGGAAGACAAAAGAAACGATTACCATAGAGAATACATAGCTAAGAAGAAAGAGAGAGAGAATAAAGCAGTATATTTACATATGTTCGTGTTGCAGGGTCAAAGTGGCGAGGCGGCCGACGCTGTGCACTCCATAGCTCTCTGTTCATTGTATCTGTTGTTTGGGATCGCGCTCCTGGCTATGTCCTTCAACTTGGTGCAAGAGGAGGTGCGGGCGCATGTCGCCGCGGTGGCCACGCGGCTCGGCATCATCAAGCCCCGTGACCCGCCCGACCATGACTACTGAACCGTGTACCTAGCGACTACATTAGTAGCCACTCAATTTACGTCTAATCTTAAACAACTGTTGACGAGCACAAGTGCAGTGTTTGTCATTCTAACGCCTCATTGTCACATGCAGGCATTACACTGTCAGATGAATATTGTCCTTGTTTAGTTCCAAAACTGATCGTAAAACTCAATTTTTAACCAACTTTTGGAAAAGTAAGAGATGATTGTTTCTCTTCCAATAAATTTCACTAGAAACAGTTTTTAGTTTTTTTGTTTGTAGAGTTTTATTCTGTAGTTTTTTAATAGTACAAATTTTGAATTTAAAAAGACAATCTTGAAATATAATAATAACAGACTCAATTGAAATTGAACATATTAATGAATTTAATGTAATGTACAAATAAACAATTGTATTATGTAGAATTGTTGCTAGAATTAAAGATATGGGAGTAATTATAAGTTATTAAGTGATTATGATAATAGTATTAATTAATTAAGTTATTAACATGATGGCCATTGATAGCACTAAATGATTAAATACTTTTAAATTAAAACTTTACACTGTTTGTTCTGTCTTTATTTTAGTAGTAAACGAATACAATGTATTGGTAAAAATGGAAGAGATAAGAGACATTGGATATTTATTATCCAGTTCCCGTCAAAAAGAAACTTAGCAAACGGTTATTTGATGTTAGAAGTAAGTGCTACAGTGTTATCTAAATCTCCGGCAACAGAAAAGTATCACTAATTTAAATTTTCGTAACTTTATAACTTTATTGTGGAGTTAAAGTACATATGCCTCTTGGAAGAGAGATCTGTGCAAACGCGTTGTGGGGGCGATCCTGCCGGTCTTCGTCAGTCAGTCTCACCTACAGACTTACACAGATATTTACTGGATGCGAAGCGACGGCGAATTGTCTACACTGGCGGAGAGGAGCAGGATTTTGCATTGCACACCCGGTTTGCCTATCATGGGAACCGGAGGGACGGATCCTAGTAAATCGGATCGGACGCAATCTCCCCGTGCCAGCAGTCGTATCCGCGATCCTGGGAGGAGATTTTGGATGGAGGGTTATAGCATCCTTTTGTGAAACTGTAATGGTACAAATGGAGGTTGCCGAGCGCGATCGACAGAGGACAGATCCCGCTCGCAAGCGAAGCCGCCATAGCGCTGATACGCATTATCACGCCGCACCGGTGAATGGTGTTCCCCTACCTTAATAGGGTCTTTGGGTCGTTGGCGGTCAGGAGAACGGTGTTCATCGGCTTCTAAACGACTTTGAGGACAATGGCTGGATGTGGGCCCCAGTCATTGTGGTAGTAATCGCGAGGCTGGTAGGGACTGCATAGAACAGATCTTTGGACGGGCTATCCATGCATAGCGTTAGCTTGGCCGCAGTTGTGATCCGAATAGAGATCCTGTGACTTTTCCAAACGACTATCGAGGGGATTTTACCAATAGAGTATCTTTTCGAAGATTTCTCCCCGAAAAAAAAAATCAGTGCCTAAAATAAAAATGCGTAGTGTCATATTTTTGGTCTTATTGTGTTCGCGTCCACATCATTGTATATATCTCATACCTCTTGGCGAGGAGTTGAATAGGATCCTTGCCAGTACCGATTCATGGTTAAGCCACACCAACAGTTTTCGTCAACATTAAAAATTATAGAATTCGATTGCATGGTCACGTAACTAAATGTGGCTGGATATTTGAGTAACAATCTCATAAAACAATAAATTAAAATTTATCAACAAAAAAAAAATGATCCTGAATGGATAAGATAAAAAGTATATGGTCAATTCGATAATACTTAGGGACCCTGAATTTATCGGAGATTAGAATGAATTCCGAGATAGCCGACTAATTCGTCAAAGATTATTGACGTAATAAACTAATTACAGTTATTATTACATCGATAATGTAATCGAAATAAAACATGGATCATTTTATAAGTGGCAGTGGTACCACTGGGAACATTTATTACCAGTAATCACAATGTCTAGCGCGAAGGTAGAATCTGGTGTCAAGGAGGGCATCGATTTGGATAAGATATTGGTAGAAGAGGTGGGACAGTTTGGAAAGTATCAGATCGTGACGTTATTGCTGGCCTCGCTGCCGGTCATCTTCTCGGCCTTCGCTTCAGGAGAATATATCTTCACCACCTCCAGAATACCTAGCAGGTAATATTAATATCACCAAATGTTTTGGTGAAGCTATTCAGATAATTGGTTCTTCTAATAGTCATTCTTGAAGGCCAAAAAATTTTAATGGTATTAGAAATAATTTTCAATCAATGGAACTGATTTTAGGTTCATAATTGTATTGTTTAATATATAAAGAAATATATAGAGTGTATACTCTAATAGTTTTTTAATTCAATGAATAAAAATATTTTTATCTACATCATTCGGTTATTTAGTAAATTTATTTTATCTTCCTTAAACTCTTGCCCAGCGTGCAACATTTTTGTGTATTCTGTTGTCCTCATCGATATTTCCTGATCTTAGAAAAAGCCTTTTCGCGAAGGTTCGTAACGTAGCTGCGATTTAGAAGATGTTGCAGCTGTTCAGAAGTGGTGATAATCATTTATCGTCACATGTGCAACTAGTCTGCTAATCCTTCTTTCCCATTAAACATAACGATGTTAATCTAGGGGAGAGTTTTAAATTCGCTTTATTCTTATCTTTTATCTTTACAATGTACATATTTTGCGAAGATAAATCGAGTTATCTTGTATTTGTTAGTTTAATAATCTACACGTAATAAAATGTGTAAAAGATAAAAAGGAAAACAAAAGCGAACACGTGTAATGATAGGTAGTTTGAATACTACAGGTTTTTTTCGTTATTTTTAGACCTAGTGATTTCTTTTGTTACAATCTAGTGATATATATAAATGTTTTTCAAGTTTTTTCACTGTATTAGATGAGATAGATATGTACATTAATTTATTATGTAGTTTTACTGTATTTCAAGTCTACAAGAATTACATTTACCGTTTAAAACATGGTTGTAACCTGGCTGCATTTTATTATGGTTATGATTTGTTCTAATTTGTTAGTAGGTTATATAGCAAATATTAAAAAATATTTCGGAAGAAGTTCATAAGGATAATTTTTTTATCTACTTTTAGCTTCAATTTCACAAGGTCTTAAAACTGACAATCAGGTCTTGAATGAAGAATGGCAATCGCCAAAATTACTCTGGTTTCACACGTCGACATCCGACACAGAAATGTTATAGCGATAAATTTACAATGTGAGGATGGTACCAACCAAACTCTACAAGATATCACGCCGAAATTAAATTGGAGACTTCTCTGTTATTAGGCAAGTTAGCCTCTGAGCCACGGACATAAGTAAAATATGTGTAAGTATTATTTACGAATTACGAAAGTATTATATTATTTTGTCTTAATCACATGTTCACAGATGTCTAATACCGCAATGTGACGGACCAGATCCGAAGTTTGCCCCGCAGTGGGTTCTTAACGCAATTCCCGGCACCAGCATCGACAGCTTCAACAACTGCGCGCGTTTCGTGAACAGCACCGATGGCTCCGACGTCACCGGTACCTGTCCAGCCGCCTGGTTTGACAGCTCACGTACTCAGGCCTGCCAGAGTTACGTCTATGAGAATACCAACAGTGTCGTTTACGACGTAAGTTTTTCTTTTAAACCATAGACCCATAATAAAAGGTATCTTAAATTTGGCGCGTGTCTCTTCTTGATTGTTTATCTATGAGGCTGTCTGTCGCATCGTAGTCTTTAAGTGAGTAGATTCTAATTTAGTTTTCAAAGTAAATGTTCTTTTTACTTCCAGTTCGACTTGGCTTGTGACGAATGGCGACGCTCTCAAATCGGCTCTATACGCACTATTGGTACTCTATTGGTGCTACCCATCACCGGTTACATCTCTGACCGTTGGGGCCGTCGCATGGCTCTTACTATCAATGCCTTTAACACAGGCTGGATTGGCCTGGTTCGCTCCTTTGTCAATTCTTATGAATGGTTCCTCGCGCTCGAAGTAATTGAATCTACTGTCGGAGCCGGTGCCTACTCTTCTTGTTACATTCTAGGTAAATGCATGCTGTTTTAAAACTACTTCGGTAAAATTCAATGCCAAATGACCCCTATGAAATTTAACATGTGTGTATTTATGATAACCATGTAAACAAACTATAAACCTTGTGTTATGGATTTAATCAATATATCTGCTATGAATAGATCAATTTCCTAACATTAGATATCTTTTATCTTCTTCTTCTTAAGGTGTTTCTCCGACTAGCGAAGGTTGGCGGTCAGTTCACCATGTTTCGCCCGGTGTCTTGCGAGGCGGAACAGTTGGGCAGCACTCGCGATCCCGGTCGATTCTCTGATATTACGCACCCACGATTTCCTCCGACGACCAACACTCCTTTTAACTGCCACTTTGCTCACCAAGATAAGTTGACGCAGTTTGTACCTATCGTGTCTAAGCACATGGCCGAGGTATGATACTTTCCTCATCTTGACATTCCGCAAAAGTTCGCGTTTTTGATTTATCCATCGGAGGACCTCCTCGTTCAATATTGTCTGCGTCCAGCTTAGCGAGAACCTGGGCTTGTAGGCTCACATCTCGAACGTTTCGATACGTTTCTTGAAGTCTTCTTTTACAGTCCTAGCCTCGCATCCGTAAAGAAGAATGGGCCAAACGTAACACTTTAGGTGATGGATACGCAAAGACATTCTAAGATTGCGACAACAAAGAATATTGTACATCTTTTTAATGTGTTACATGCTTTTCTATACGCGTCTGACTTTCCGTTCGCTTTCCTAAGCTTCATCAAGTCACGTACCCAATTATTTATATTTGCGCACCTTCTCAAGCCTTTGGCCGTTCACAGTTATGCAGTCTTCACCAACTTCCTTTTTAGTTACAACCATGAACTTCGTTTTCACTACGTTCATTTTCAAACCTGTTTTTTCGCTGCACAAAACAACCCGGTCAACAATATTTTGTAGATCTTGAAGTTACGAAGCCATCAGAACACTTTCATCGGCGTATCTGAAGTTGTTAATGTTACGCCCATTGATTCTAACTCCGCAGTCCAATTCATGCAATGCCTTTGATATTATCGATTCCGACTATAAATTGAACAACATTGACAACAAAATATAGCGCTGCCGAACACCTCTCTTAATACCACTATCCTCGGTTAATTCATTTTCTGCTTGAACATTTACTCATTGATTCCAGTAAAAGTTCTGTGTTATTCGGATGTCCTTGTCATCCAACCCTGTCTCATGTAAAAGTTCCCAACGCCGGTCGTGCTGCACTTTATCAAACGCCTTTTCATAATCGACGGAACTTAGGTAAATATATTGTTGTATGTCTCTGCTCTTCTGAACCAATACTTGTATTGCAAAAAGTGCTTCTCTGGTACCCACGCCTGCTCGAAAACCAAACTGGCTATCAGCAAGTTGTTCGCGCTTAGTTCTTATGCGCTTGTGAATGATGCTAAGAAATGACTTTACCACTTGGCTCATGAGACTAATTGTTCTGAAGTCTGCGCATCTTTTTGCATTCGATTTCGTTGGAAGAGTGATAAACACCGACTTTAACCAGTTCTGGGGCTACTTACCGGAATCACTCCCCAATAGGTTTCCGTCTTATCGTGGTGGAGGGACTCAGTAGTCGTGGCGTGGTGCCCCACGGTGAAGCGAAAAGGAACCTACTCGGCCAGCCCGAGGCGGCCGCTTCAGGTTAAAGCTCCGGGGTTCCGTGAGCTGACCTCGGAGGCGTGCCGATGGGCTGCAGGGGCGGTTTCGTACTGCCCTTTGCAGCCGATATGGAGTCGCGGAGGGAGAGGAGTGTCGGTATTGCGACGCGCCGTTCTCTCTATTCTCCGCGGCCGTATAAGGGGTCGCAGCGAAATCCAAGATCGGATCCATTGTATGGAGTCGGGAGAGTTTTCTCTCTTGGCTCTCATGGCCTTTGGGTAACGGATTTGGAGGAATTCGTTGCCCAGGTGACTGCAAGAGGCTGAGAAGGGGGCGCGCTGTGGCTTCCGGCGTGCGCCTACAGAGGTGGAAAGGCGGGTTCTTCCCTCCCTCCCAACGTGAAGCTGTGTTGTGCGGCAGGCGCTGACGGATTCGCGAATGTGTCCGAGAGCGTTTCCATGACCCCGCCATAAAGTGACGAGATGGAACATCGTGGGGGTTTTAGTCGGTGCAGGTCCGACATAACCTGTCCTTGCCCCTGCGAGGACGGTTATGCACTGGCATTTCCCCCACGTTAAACAAAAAAAAACTCACCGAAATTATATATATCATTCATGAAACTAACGAGATATGTTTTATGATAACTCTAAATAGAATAAAAGATATAATAAAAGATTTTAAATTTTTATCTATAACATTTGATGATCGTTTTTTTTTCATTCTTACAGTAACCGAGCTCGTGGGTCCCAAGTACCGGGTGGTCGCAGGCGCAACTATGTCTACTATGTTTGCGTTAGGACAAGTGATTCTTGGTTTAATTTCCTGGGGAGTCCAACCATGGAGAACGTTGACACAGGTCTTATATGCACCGCAACTTTTGGTTGTGACCTACTTTTGGATTCTATCAGAATCAGTTCGCTGGCTTATGTCGAAAGGAAGGTACGAAGAGTCCGAAGCAATTTTGAAAAAAGTTGCCAAGAGAAATAACAAAGAAATATCTGAAAAGTCTCTACAAAGCCTTCGAGCGACTGCTGAGGCGGAAAAGCTTCTTCAAAAGCCTGACGAGGCCTGGTTGCCAGTATTGGTATTGAGATCACGAGTTATTCTGTCACGTTGTATAGTTTCCCCGGTGTGGTGGGTTACAAACACTCTTGTCTACTATGGTATGTCAATAAACGCCGTTAACTTGTCCGGGAATCGATATCTGAATTACGTCGCAGTCACAGCGATAGAGATCCCCGGATACTGGACAGCAATTCTTCTACTCGACCGTATTGGAAGGAAGCCGGTACTCATCATAGGTTATTGGCTTTGCGCCGCGTGCCAGTTTGGATTTGCCTTCCTTCCTGAAAGTAAGTGAAATTACAACATAGATAAATTTCAATTTCATATACATGAATTAATAGTTGCTATATTTTTTGTTAAATCATCGTCGTTTTTACAAAATATTGTTATGTATTTTACCCGATTTAAAGATATTTTTAGATATTTGTACCTTCTAACTGTCGTCGAAATAATATTTTCTTTTTTATGTTTATCTTCATCTGAAGTAGGCTGTCTATCTCTAAATTTTTTTACCTAAAAGTTATTGTACGTACATTACCACAAAAACATAACAACGACATTGATTATTTCCTTAGCAATGTGATTTTCTTGAGGTTTAGTGGTGTATAGTTGTGTTTATTCTAAAAGTTTAGTACTTAAAATATTTTTTTTCCTTTTTATACTATTTTGATATACCAACAAAGCAACAAAAATCTAGCCTTAATAAGAAAATATAAGTTTACAATCGTAAAACTCTTCCGTCTTCAATATTGCTTTTGGTGCTACAGATTATGAAGGTCTATCTCTGGCGCTATACCTAATCGGAAAGTTCTGCATCGCGATGGTGATGACGTCAGTCTACGTATACACAATGGAAATCTACCCCACCAAGTATCGCCACAGTCTCCTCGCCTTCGCTTCTATGGTGGGGCGGATAGGTTCTATCACAGCGCCTTTGACTCCGGCCCTTGTGAGTAGATATTGCAAATTTTAATTTCTATTAAATTTTGATAGTATTGTATTAATTGTTGTCAATAAGCGTTGAATTTAGCTTAAAATGTGAAATTATAATTTTACAACAGAAAGCATATTTATTGTTAACAGGCATTGGAAGTATGGGAGGGTTTACCTTCGGTTCTCTTTGGAAGCTTCGCTCTATTATCAGGGCTTCTAATATTCACGACGCCTGAGACTCTAGGCACCAAAATGCCTGATACTATGGAGGAAGCGGAACAGCTCAGCACAAAGAAACGAAAAACAAATCTTTGAAAATTATTGTGAAATAAATCTAGGAGTAAATGTAGTTTTCATTTGATATAAAAATCTCTTTACACTATTATCGTAATCTCTCTCTATGACATATCAGCTCTGCTTTGTAAGCCAGCCGTCGTGGCTTAGTGCCACTGTGGATTATCAGGTCACAGTTGGTCTCATGGCTTCAAATCAATATTAGTACACTCAGTCGGCGGAGTTCAACAAGGGACTAACTACAATCATTATAATCAAATCTTCTGTTAATAAATTATTTCTAAATTCCGTTAATAACACTATATGAGGTGACTCATGAACGACTTGTCTTCACATCAGGACGTATTGATAGGAGTTATGTAACTGCTGTCTTGTCGCAGTGGCTAACCACTTGCACAAATAACAGTGAGGTTCTTCAATTGCAGAGTTAAATGTTGTGACGGTTATTAGTAGACTTTTTTACGAACAGGCTTGCAAATACCATTACCCATTTTACAAATCTGCCCTCGTTACATAATTAGAGCCAGAATACGCTGGGCGAGTCCACTCTTGCCGTCCACGGCCATATTTTAACTTAACATCGTATGAAATTAAGATCAAGTCTTAGCACAATGTTAAAATAAACACAGCAATTGATTCTCTTTCCAAGAGCTAATAAACTACTGCTAATAATTTTGTTTAATTATCCAGCTAAAACAGTTTATGTGACAACAAACCTGGGCAGGTTTTGATGATTGTTTTTATTAAAAATAAATCACAACTTTTTGTCAACAAAGACCATTATATCCGTTTTTACGCGCTGTGCAGGGCAGTGTATTCTCTTCTAGAAGTTTCTCTAATTAATTTCATTAAGATTTTCTTCTAAATTAATTGTTACTTCTTTAAGTTTTATTTTTTGTAACATTGGCTACAGGTCCTACCGCTACACATTGCGAGTGGTTGGACAAGTCTTCTCTTAAATGCTCCAATCAAATTGCCGAAAACTAAATATATTTTCGTGCGCACAAACGAGTGTAGCTTTATGATTTCTTGAGAAAGGCTTTAAAAAATTAGTTTTTTTAAAGTTGTTTTTTGAAAGGTAGAAATAACATAATTTTTTTTTATACTATCACGCTTTTTCCCCGGAAGCAGTAGGCAGAGGCGAATGAACACCCACTTTTCTCCACATGTGATCAGATTAGGTCCCATGTAACAGGGGGCGAGCCTGTTGCCACTTTATTGGGGCCACCACACACACACACAAAGATAATTTGAGTGTGCGGGTTTCCTTACGATGTTTTCCTTCGCCGTTTGTATTTCGCTATTGTTACTTAAGTTCACAAATGTACATAACTTAAATATTAAATCATCGGTCCATGCCGAGATTTGAACCTGCGACCTTCGGAATGAAAGCTGCACTCTCTAACCATTAGGCCAACGTGCTAGAGAAATAACATAATATCTGTAGCAATACTGGTATACTATTTTGGGGCTCCCCTTAAAAGTAGTTGAAGATGTAAATAAATGAATAATATATATTTTATCCTAATAGTAAGGATCCGAGAGGATTTCATCTGGTCTAAATTTATACTACGTACTTCATTGAACTTAACACCTTTTATTCTTTCTGTTTCCTCTTCTTCAGACATATTTCACTGTTCGGCGTTTTAGAGCAGCACAACCATAACACGTTATCTAATGTACTGCGCCATCTCCCGGTGAAACCGCGGACTATCATTAGAGCGTTTAACGTATATACTAAGGCGTAAAGAAATGGTACGAAACCCTACGTCATTATGACTAGTAATATCGAAAATTGGCATTGGATTATCATCAGATCATCATATCATAATAAAGGAAAATTTAAATATTGGATACATTGTTGCATAAACAGTAATTCCAAAAAAAGACTTTTTTGATAAGTTATCTCACTGGTGTGTGTATACGCTAATCGTAAAAGTAAAGTTAATATTAAGTATATACAGAAGGTCTGATAATGAACTCTATTATATTCTTATAGCAATACCCTTTAGTTAAACTGTACGTACTTCTCTTTGTTTTTAGTTTAAAAAATATTTTAAACAGTTCTTATTGGAAAATCAAATCATTAAAACACTTCATAGTGGCTTATAATTCATATTTATGACTAGCACTATAAACTATATTTTGGCAACATATATATTTACATGAATCTATTGCCATTACAATCATCAATAAAAAATCTATGAATAACAATAGGAGCAACATTTCTCCTTCATCGCGATCGCACCGCGGTCGGTAGCTGCAAATCCGTGTTTCAAATCCAACAGGTGCATAATCCACTAAGCTACGGCTTTTTGTACCATTGCAGCACACACACTTTCATGTCTATACTATACAATGTGTCAAACTAGTCCATGCCCTTTTGTAAGGAAAGCTCTTATGTTCGTTAATGTGTATTTATGTGTGTGTGTCCTATTTTGGCTAAAATAAACGATTTATCTATCTATCTACTTATGTCGAAACAAAGACAACAAAGTAACGTTGTAAGTGGTGAGGAAAAAGAGTTAAAAATACTCTGAATCAATAAAACAAAAAGTTTTTTAAACAACAGATGGCGCCACTGGCGAACAATAGATCACGCTATCGTTTATTCTTATAATGATCTTACATCTTTGTATACATTGCCTTTAGTCAACAAGTCATTACGGAATATGCAATTGCATCCAGCAACTGGATCTGTTTGCATCTTTGTAATGCAAAGCCCCTTCGGTTAACAAGTCGTTATGGAGTATACAATTGTGTCCATTATTAACTGCATTTACTGTTTTGTTGTACTTAGTAACTTGCTCTGTACTTTAATTTGCTCTGCTCGTTATCACAATAGTGCGGTGTGCGTTGTCATTTACAAAAGATCCGGCGCCCTATTTCTAGACTTCTACAAATAATAATTATGATTGTAATTTTATTATTTTAATATCTGTTTATTTTAGCTATTAAATATTGTACGTATATTTATTAGTTATTTTTTATTTACGTCACCTTCCTTAATAGACTCACAAGCAGTTTGCTCATAGAGAATATCTATTGCCCTTAAGCTTTCCTTTCGAACACTTATACTTTTATTTCTTAACAGAAATCTTTTTAAAATAAACTTTTATTACTACACCGTCTGTCCAATAGTCTGCACCATTCAATGATAAAATTATTGTTTGGAGATAACAAATAATAGATAATAATAGTAGGTATCGTTTATTAAGACCTACAATTAAAATATATTTGTGTTGTAAAGAATCACGAGTGTTTCACGTGATCGTTTTTAGTTGAAAACGTTTATACTCGTATAGGCTCTACTTTGAAATGAAGGTATACTATTCTTGCTGTCTATGTTCATTTACATCGGGAGCAATATAATGTTAAGCCAAACTAATATTCATAGCGTCACTATAATCTTTTATCCATTTAGTCGGAAATACAGAAAAGTCCTTACATAGTAGAAATCGTGTAGAGCGATGGTAAATGAAAGAGGTGCGCTTGGATTGCATTAGAGTGGTCAGGACAGCGGCCAAAGTATACGGCACTATTGCGAAGTAGTTCGCTGCAAGTATAAAGAATGAAAAAAAAAATAATCACATATTAAAGCAAATCAAGATCTGACTTATAAGTACGGTCACCGAGATTGCAGCAAATGGATCGCAGCGGGTTGGCAGAACACACTAAAAACATAAATACAATACAATACAATCTGCGTCTAACAAAGAGATAGAACGATCTTTTGATGTAGGTAAGACGACAGTATGAGAGTTAAGTTCACACTAATATGTAAGTAAACAAGAAAATTAATATTATATAGTCTGTAATCTTTTCAAATATCAAAATATACCTCATCGCTTATTTAGAACAGAGTGTAAGCGCAGTGTAATTCTTCCAGAATATCTTATTCATATGCAGTATAAGTGTGTCAGTTTGTCGCCGACACCTTATTGGTTCCATGCTTACCAGCGCCAGCCAATGGAGTGAAGTTGGCACGGTATTCAAATAGTCCATATACACTGATAGCATGCATGCAATTATAATTGTTAAATTCAATTTCCATAACAAATAAACATTGATAATAATTAGAAGATTTTAATGTAAAACAACTGTTCATAAAGACACATACATTTTCACTGATTTCCATAACAATTAGTAATAATTATAAGGTTGTTTATAAACAAAATATTTACTGGTTTAATTCAATTTCCACAACAAATAATAATAATTACAATTTGAATTCATAATATCTAGAACAGCAGTCAATTCTGTTGACTGCCGGGCTTTTACTAGTTCTAAATATTGTAGAAAGGTCATTTTCTACCACCATTCAAAATTTCTAATGTTATCATTCTAATTGGAATTGAAAATAGAGATTGACCCTAGGTAAATGATAAAACTAAGATAAGATATTGCCGTGCGAATTATATTGCTCGAATCGACGAAAAACCCGTTTACACTACATCGACGACGTCCACAACCGATTCGTCAAAATTTAATCATTGGAAATTTTATTTGCCTATCATCCTTGTACCGATAATGGAATATAGAAGTTAAGCTGAAACGCCGTGTACACTCATTGGTGTAGTGGATTTACATAACAATAATACAGTATGTCAACATCTAAGGTGGAATCAGGGAGTGAGCGGCTCGTGGATCTGGACAACATCCTCACTGAAGGGGCGGGACAGTTCGGACGTTACCAGATTGTAACGCTGCTACTCGCTGCGTTCCCGGTGATATTCGCTGCCTTCGCATCAGGAGAATACATCTTTACAACTGCAAGAATCCCTACAAGGTTCGTTTTTAAGATTTATAAATTAAGTCGTTATAATTTTATTTAAATAGTTTAAGGACCATTTTAAATTATTTGCGATTATTTAACGCGGTAAGAAATAATAAAACTATCTCCGTCTTCACAAAGCCAAAGTTTGCTCACTGCTGTTCAGAAAAACTAGACAGATTGTGGGATCTTGTACCAAAATTTCGGTACAAGACAGACTTACCATGAACTGAAATAATTAAGGAATATATTTATACATAATTTCAAGATTTTTAAATAATTAAAAAAAAATGAGATATATGATAGAGCTTGGAAATTTGGACATGAGTACTTTTCTTCGTATCTGCTTGTTTGCAATTTCGTTTCTTGTATTCTTATTTATCATTTTTATAACTATATTTTTAAAGAGGAATAAATGTTTCATTGCAATGTCTCATTTATAATCAAGGATTCTAATCTTGGACTCCTACTTTAAACTTTTTCATTTATGTCCTGCTGAAAGTATTTAAATTTTCTATAGCACAGGCATATACGCAGATGATTTTTAAAATTAAGAAAAATATTTAAAACCCTTGAAATACTCGTTTTTTGTAAGAAGACCTAAATAGGTTAGCAGAATTGTGTAATAAAAATAGTGTTGCTAAATATTTGAACATGACGTTATATCAAATTTACTAGAAAAGTTAATGTAACAGACAGCTTCTATGTAATATCCGACACGCCGTTGAAAAATGAGCAAATAGACAAATCAGGGAGAGGGGGGAGAAAGGTAGAATGCAATGAACAAACGATGAATGAATCTTATTCATATACAGCTTAAATGTGTCAGTTTGTCGCCAATAGCTTGGTTTGTTGCTTAACAGTCCCAGCCAATGGAGTGAAGTTGGCACGGAATTCCAATAGTCCATATGCACTGATACCATGCATGCAATTATCATTGTTAAATTAAATTTTCAAAACAATTAAAATTTATAATAATTAGAATTTAATGTAAAACTGCTGTTCCTATACACATATACATTTTCACTGATTTCCACCACAATTAGTAATAATTATAAGATTTTTTATAAACAAAAGTAGCGCTAGCTCTTTACAAATGTACCGCCAGTGGTTTCCTTCATTGCACTCCATTTTGAGCAATTTAGCAAGTAGAAGAGGGAACCCCGTGGAGCATTAAGCAAAGAGGCGTCCTCGCCGCGTGCCCTAGATACTTCAAATTGAATAAGAAGACACCTTTGCACAGATATTCTTAAACACAATTATTAATATCTAGATCAGCATTTATCTGTCTGTTGTCTGCCGGGCTTTTACTAGTGAATAAATAATCATATCATTCAAGATCATGATGAAGTCGTAGATGGTGAAGCGCGCCCGCTCTGTTACGTGGGCAAATTTACAATATGGGAGTGGTAGACAGGCGAGTTCCAATAAACCACCAATAAAACTTCACAAATCTGGAAAATTCCCGTGTTAAAAAGCAATCGCACGGAGGCAATTGAAACGTTAAGATTTGATTATCAATTCCTCATTTAGGTTTATACTTACAAAATTGTTACCGGTAGTATCGGGAAATATAATGTAACATAAATACATGATAATGATTGTAACATAATTGTAAAAGATATACTATCATAAGCTTCATCGCCGGTTTGTGATAACTATGTAATCGGCATTTCGATGTAAGTTCGTTTTAAAGTTGAATAAGGATGCAGCCAACCTTGATAAAATTTCGTTTCTAATTTTTAAATTTATTAGTGCCTATAAAGTCAAAAATATGAGAGCATCTACGAGTACGTATAATAGTTATTACTGGTGGTAAGTTTACATTTTCATCTAGATACCACTTGAAAAGAGTTACAGCTTTTGAAATTACTAGGGTAATAAATTTTAACTTCTTTTGTTTAAAATCCACCAGCGCAACGAGGTGTAGTGTTTATCATTTTAAGTAGCATCAAGTTTTTATGAATTGATGTATCACTTACTATTAGGTAAATATCTTGCATGACCCGTAGCTTCGTTTTCATTTCCAAAAAAAAAAAAATGTGCTCACAGGACTAATCTATTAAGAGTGCTAGAGATGCTTAAAGCGTTTGCAACGGACTATAATTGGAATATTTTCTTTTAAAAAAATAACATAAAACTTCTCTGTTAGTATATTCAAATAATTTTCTATGCAGATGTTTAATACCACAATGCGACGAACTGAATCCCAAGTTCAGCCCATCTTGGATTTTAAACGCGATACCAGGCAGGAGCGTCGACGACTTTGAGAATTGCGCGCGGTACGCCAACAGTTCCTCAGCGTCCGGAGCATTCGAAACCTGCCCATCATCTTGGTTCGATACCACAAGGACGGAAGAGTGCCAGTACCTTCGTCTATGAGAACACATACAGTGTTGTTTATGATGTAATCTTAATATTATTTTCTACTGTCAGTTAATAGAACCTTGTATGAGTTTGACGGAGTTTACATATATTCAGTATATGAGTATATTATATAAATGTTTAATCGTCATTACAGTTGTTATTAAATTTATTATAATTATTTTTTTTTATTGAATTATATTCTTTATAGTGCCTTGTTTGGTTTAACGTTAATGTTTTTATTGTGTTCTTTCCTTTTGGAATCATGAAAAGCTCTTGACTTTAAATGTGTATTTTTTTTTACGTTCCTTCTTAAAAGAGAACTAAAAAAAAGAAATATTTTGGCAAAAAAGTAATCTCTTTCACTTTAGTTAGTTTACATTTTGTATCTGTGACTTCGTAACTCAAGGTTGTATTGATTTTATTACAAAAATATCTTAATTTAAAATTCACAGTGATGTGTAAAAAGAGTTCAGAAACTCAAAATGTCGTAACTTCCGTAATTTTTAATTAGAAGAAATTAATTTTTTTAGATATATCGAAATTATGATTTGATTTTAGTTTGATCTCGCCTGTGATGAGTGGAGGCGCTCTCTGATTGGTTCCATTCGTACTATTGGAACGTTGTTGGTGCTTCCAATCACCGGCTACATATCAGACCGCTGGGGTCGTCGCGTGGCTCTCACCATCAACGCATTCAATACCGCCTGGCTCGGCTTGGTCCGCTCCTTCGTTAACTCCTATGAATGGTTTCTCGCTCTTGAGGTTATTGAGGCCACGTTTGGTTCCGGTGGATTTTCCTCTTGTTATGTTCTTGGTAAGTACTCGTTACATTGCATTCTCAATTAAAATAGTTATCATCGTCGAATATTTTTCATCAAACACTCTTCTTTAAATAATAAATGTTTGAAGATACTTATGAGAATATTGTCCTTGTTATAATTGCAGTCACCGAGCTAGTAGGACCAAGGTACCGCGTCTTAGCCGGAGCATCAATATCTACTATATATGCTCTTGGATTAGTGATACTTGGATTTATCTCTTGGGGAGTCCAACCTTGGAGAAGTCTCACACAGGTCCTTTACGCTCCACAGCTCCTAGTTATAGTTTACTTCTGGATCCTATCCGAATCAGTGCGATGGCTTTTAAGTAAAGGAAAATACGAAGAAGCTGAAGCAATTCTTAAAAAGTTGGCGAAAACAAATAAGAGAGAGATTTCTGCGAAATCTTTAGAAAGTCTTAGAGCCACATCCGAAGCACAGAAGCTTAGAGAAAAACCTACGGAGCAATGGTTACCAATACTGATTTTGAAATCTCGAGTAATGTTATCTAGAGTCTTGGTATCACCAATCTGGTGGATTACCAACACTCTTATCTACTTTGGAATGTCGATTAATGCTGTAAATCTATCCGGAAACCAGTACTTGAACTATATAGCGGTTGCAGCAATTGAAATCCCTGGATATTGGACAGCGATTCTCCTCCTCGATAGAGTTGGACGGAAACCGGTGATAATTGCTGGCTATTGGATTTGTGCGGCTTGCCAGTTTGGATTTGCTTTCATGCCTGAAGGTAATAAACATAATGCGTAGTCAAATAATTTAAAAATCGCCTCATACTGGCTTGTAGCCCTATAAGACATACTATGTCGCAAAGTAATAAAAAATAATTAAAATGAAAATCAATAGGAAACGATGGTGTATCGATGGCGTTGTACTTGATCGGCAAATACTGTATCGCGATGGTGACCACATCAATTTACATTTATACGATGGAAATCTACCCCACCAAGTATCGCCACTCCTTGCTTGCTTTCTCTTCCATGGTGGGAAGGCTCGGCTCCATAACTGCACCATTAACGCCGGCTCTTGTAAGTATATTTATGATCCTCCCCGTATATTCCATATGTACGTTTACCATTCCACGGCTTTTCGGTCTATGGTATTTATTGTAGTTCGGGTAAGTCACCCAAAGGGCAATAAAGAGGCTGTACTCGGAGATTCTCTGCGCGATCAAATCAGACATATGGAGATCCGCAGAATAACTAAGATCATCGAAATTCCAAAAGATTGCTTGACTTAAGTGGCGGTGGGCGGGCCACATTCCTCGAAGGACTGACGGCCGACGGGGCAGTAAGGTCATCGAGTGGTGCCTGCATACGTTGGGAGAGGTAGTCTTGGTAGGCCTCTCACAAGGTGGACCGACGACCTGGTGAAAATGGCGGGAACTCACTGGATGCGAGCAACGCGCGACCGATCGATATGGAGATCTTTGGGGGAGGTCTATGTCTAGCAGTGGATGTCTATCGGCTGATGATGATGATGATGATGATGATTTTAGTATTATCTAATGCATGGTCTTGAAGTAAATAAAAGAATCATCTTTATTAATTTTTAAAAATTTTATAATCGCAGATTAAATTTCATAATTTCGTTATGATTTCGCAAACTAAGTGTTTTTTTGCAACAGGCGTTGGAGGTATGGGAAAGTTTACCTGCAGTCCTCTTTGGAAGTTTTGCATTATTATCGGGATTTTTGATCTTCACAACACCGGAGACGTTGGGCATCACGTTACCAGATACCATAGAGGAAGCAGAGCGGCTTAGTGAGAAATCACCCGGAATTTTTAAATTTTTTCACAATAAACTTCCATTTTGATGACTTTAATCTTTTCTTTGACCTTATAAGTGATGATCCTAACTTTAAAAGTTTATCTAAGTTAAATAGTTAAGTAATTAAAAATTTTAAGTTAAGCAATACAAATTAATTTACAGAAAATGATCAAGTAAAGTGACTTGACAATTTATTAGAAATATCAGTCAGTGTAATATATTTAATATGATATTGCCTACGTAAAGCGCTTATATGTGCTTTTATTGCGTTTTCAGAAGTTTTCTAAATACAAAATATTGTAAACAATAATTATTTGTAACGCCTGTCCACAGTAACACTTTAAATTCTGTGATTGCACTGTAATTCAATTTGCAAAAATTTAATACTAGATGTTAATTTCCATGGGAATTTGTAAGAACGAAAAATAGACCTGTGGAAATAAAATATATAAAGAATAATACAGGTTGTCCCTTCGCAGATTTAGGATTTCTTAATTAAATTAAAGCATGTTATTATTTTAGAATATACATATATTTGTCATAGAAAGAAAGACGAGACATGCGGATTTTATTTTTTAAAGATTACTCCGTCCAAATGTTTTCTATCGCGACGTACAGACTCGCGGAATCTTTCGAGAGTATTCTGAGTGTATCTCGCGAAGGAGGCTCATGGTGGCTCTTGCCGTGTGAGGCGTGGCGCCATCTTGTTGAAACCACGTGTGAGAGCTGTTCGATGAATGTTCTCTTAGTTTCGGTATAAAATACTCATTAAGCATGCGGCGATAGACATCACCATCAACAGTTACGGTTGCTCCACGAGTATTTTCAAAGAAAAACGGTCCAATTATTTCATTGACAGAAACAGCATCAGTCTACAAACACATCATGATTGACCAATCCGCATAAATGCCGCGCCAAACTGTAACCTTTTCCTGGTCTCCCGCACAACCGTTAGCAAAATATTTGAAATCTTAAATCTGCTACGGGATACCCTATATTTATATTTCCCAAACAAATCTCTTCACTCCTCGTATATGAATATAAAAGCGACGTGGTGGATGATGAGATACTAGCTTTTTTTTTACTCGTGATGTTTCCTTATTTAAGTGATTTTATTCTCCACGTTAGTGTTGTAACCGAAAATGATATCACTGAAACACAATTGCTTTGTGAAAGAAATTAACGATGCGTTATTAATGAAATATTATAGATAGGTGTGTTAGGTCTATCTATCTTTAGGTCTATCTATGTATCTTTAGTCTATCTATCTTTATTTAGTAGTTATTGATAATGGAATATTGTATGCGGACATAATAAATCATAATGGTTAAAATTAAAACGTAAAAGAGAAGGTTACTGATACACGAACGAGCCTCGTGATAATTGATTCAGCGGCTTTCGTATTTTTGACAAACGATATAATCTTGAGATAGTGGTCTATACTGTAATAATATAGGTAATAATGACAATGAATTAAAAAGTTATAGATAACGCTGTACATAATAATCTGCTGGTCATGACTCGTACCTGATGCATTCCAACATATGCAATCATGTTCCACAATTGTTAAACGAATTAGTTTACAAAAATTTAAAAACTATAATACGGAGCGACTTCTGTGCTTTTGTATATTGATGAGACATGTTCCAACTCAGCTCTTACCTACCTTCGATCTACGTCCGGTCGCGTTAGAAATGGATTGGGATGACCTAGGTTCAGCTGTGGACAATAATAATCTGAAATGGAGATAATAATTGTTACCCTTCTTAGGATACAAATGTTGCACGCAAATTAAAATATGTCTTAAATTAATATGTAATACTAGCTGTTATATTAATAGACAGATAATATTTACAATGATATAAAAAATTTGTACGAGATGACATGAAAGGCAATAAATGTTGATCGGAGGTGCTCGCGACCTTCGTACGTGAAAAATATGACTTGAGCAGGAAGGATGGTCAAATTAAAGTAATGGCTGCAAGTATTATTGTTCAGAGGTAGTAAATCGAAATGTTTGGAGACGTCACCACATAAATGATTCGTTATTTAAGTAAACTTGTTGTCTTTATATCTTGTGTATTCTAGTACTTTAAGTTATCTTTACTGTATCAATAGATGTTTTTTACCAATTTTAACAAACAATATTCACTTCTTCAGCCATATCAATCAATTTTTTTTTTGTTATCTTGTTTAATTTATTAGACCCTGATAGATTTGTATGAACAATACTCAAATTTATTTCGAACCGGACGGCCGCTCAGCCTGGTTGGGCGAAATGACAACAAAGCAGAAGAGCACCCCTAGGGCGAGCAGGGTTGAAGATGGGAAAACGCTCGTGCAAAAAGTTGATTTGGACACGATTCTAGTGGAAGAGATCGGGCAATTCGGCTGGTATCAGTTCAGGACTTTAGTGCTGTCTGTGGTGATGGTAATTTTCGCTGCTTGGGCTGCGAGCGAATATGTGTTCACTACAGCAAGGATCAGTACCAGGTAATGAAAGGAAGTTTCTTCAAAAGTGGACCCTCGAACATTTTTTTAAAACTGTTCATTTTGTGGTACTTGTAGCAACTTAAGAAAAAACAGTAAGCAATTAGAAAAATTTTTCTGCGGTTTTATCTTATATTAATTTCATTAAGTGGTTTATTGCGAAATTAATCTTTAATCAATAGATTTTAGACGTTTTGTATTTCCTAGTAATCAAATGCACGACAGATAGACGCATTTAGCCTTTCGGTTGCAGCTTATAGTTTTATAAACAAATCTTACACTTCAGAGATGTCTCCAAAATTGTTGTCATTTTTCAAACAGCTGTTAAGTTTATTCTACTTTTAGTACATAGTTCCACTTTCGTGAAGAGACTGGAAAACAGTGATAGTTCTCAATTTTAAAAACATAGTAGTTTGTAAATTTTACAACAAAGGACAAGTACATGAAGTAGAAAACATAAAAGAACAATGTTACTTTAAATAAACATAATATTTCTTAATTTAAGATGCCTGATTCGCGAATGTGAAAGCGCCGGTGCCGATACAGAGTTTTTTCCTTCTTGGATCCTAAATGCTGTGCCCGGAACAAGCGTGACCACGTTCAATAATTGCCAACAGTATGCCAACGTGACTGCCAGCGCCCAACGGGACGTGTGTCCCGCTGAACTGTTCAATAGGGACAGAATTGTAGACTGCGAAGAATTTGTATATCAGAACACTGACACGGTCGTTTATGATGTGAGTCGTTAAGAATTTATTTCCTCCGAAAGATAAAAGTTGGTGATGAATGGGCAGAAATATTTATTTTCTTCTTATTTCTTGTCTAAGTTCAAATCTTGCTTACACTATCTCGACATTAGTTTTAAAAAAAAATTATTATAAAATGCTTCATATTTCACTAGGCCCGTACGTTGTTCCATGTACATCAACGTGCTCCTATGGCCCTATCATAAGGCCTATAATGAGTCTCTAACCTAGGATAATGTATATTATCATCTTACTTATTACCTTGTAAGAGAGGCTTATTATCATACGTTGCTATATGGATGCAAGAAGCTCGTAATAATTTCTTCGTGGATTTAGTTTTTAAAGTGAAAATAAAATATTAATTTTATTATTCTCTAGTATGGTTTAGCCTGTGATGAATGGAGACGTTCTCTGATCGGATCTGTACGTACCTTCGGCACCCTGACTGCGCTGCCCATCACTGGGTACGTGTCTGACCGCTGGGGCCGCCGGGTGGCGCTCACCATTAACGCCTTCAACACCGCCTGGCTTGGCACCGTCCGTTACTGGGCGGGCACCTACGTCGGCTTCCTCGTGTCCGAAGTTATCGAAGCCACGTTTGGATCCGGTGGATTCTCGTGTGCTTATATTTTATGTTAGTATAATATATTTACTGCTATCAGCACGAACCTCAATGACCACAGCTAGATTTGCACCTATACCACATAAAGCATCATTACATATAGAAAGGATTGCCACATTTTTTTTAACTTTTCAATATAAATAGAAGCCGTCTGGGAAGAAGTCGTATATGATTCTTTACTTAGCAATAAAATATTAAGACAGACATTTTAGTACTGGTTCGTAAATTTTTCTGCTTTATTTCTTAGACAACATAGAGGGAATGATTTTAATTAAGTGGTAAAGGATACGCCTGCCGATAACAACGAAGATATAATATCATATGGTGCTAATAACCATAAGTGATAAGTGGCGCGTCTGATTAAGAAACCAAAATATAGTAAAATTCACCTACTACGCTAAAGATAACTAGAAGACATTTTGGTAACGAATGTAAGCACCCGGATGTTCTCCAGTGGCTTTAATTAACAGGAAATGACATGTTCGAAAGATTAGTTTCCAATTCTAATTAATAAGGATTTCTGATATCGAACTATGAAGGTAGCTATAACTTTATCATAATCGTTTATGCGTTTGTGATACTGAATAATTTCACCAGACTGAACCGGATAACAATAATGATAATGAATTTTTGAAGAATGAAAGTAATCTGGCTTCATTGTTACGATTTGTTAAATATATGAAAGCTATGAAACAAAATATGTTTAGTATGTTTATATATTTTCTTTTATTTTATATAACATCATCATCAGCTGACAGACTTCCACTGCTACATAGGCCTCGCCCAAAGATCTCCACATCACAAAAAACACATTCAACACGCGAATGGAATAATTTTATTTACTAAATTTTGTTCCTTTTTGGGAATTCTTATTTATTTACAAAAAACTGTTCTTTCATCAACAGCCATATATAATAATGTCAATGAAATTATAAAGGAAGATAAAAAGAGAAAAAAAATTAAAAATCTAGTAAGGCTAACAGGAAAAGTTTGCTGTAATAAACGAGACAATATTTGGTCACAGAACAGAAGAGATGTATGGGTATTATAAGCAGGCGTATCACATATCATCAGATCAATGTCCAGCAAATTCAGTTGCCTTAGAAGACGTTAGAATGCATCTATTGTAGCTTTATGATTATATCAATTGTTGAGCCTTAAGAATTTATTTTTCTTTGCAGTAATGGAGCTCGTGGGGCCAAAATATAGAGTAGCCGCCGGCGCCACTATGAATACTTTCTTTTCCATAGGCCAGATAACAATGGGCCTGATTGCGTGGGCTTTACCAAACTGGCGGAAGTTCACCCTCGCGTTGTACGTTCCGCAATTGGTCACCATCTCCTACTTCTGGTTCATGTCGGAATCCGTCCGCTGGTACATGAGTAAGGGTAGATACGACAAGTCTGAGGCGGTATTGAAAGAAGTAGCACGGGTTAACAGGAAACACTTGTCAGAGAAATCGTTGCATGCTTTAAGAAAGACTGCTGAAGAGGAGAAGGTGCGCCAGGAGACGGAGCAGACCGAAAGGGCAAACGAGCCATGGTTAATCGTGCTCGTGTTTCGTCACAAGAAAATCTTACTTCGTTGCTTGGTATCGCCGGTGTGGTGGATCACCACGACTTTTATATACTACGGGATGTCTATAAATTCTGTAAACATGTCTGGAAACCGGTATTTGAACTACATAGCAGTATCGGCCGCAGAGATCCCCGGATACTGGACAGCGGTGTTTTTGATGGGGAAGATCGGCAGAAAACCGGTGCTTTCAGGCGCTTTTTGGGTCTGCGCAGCCTGCCAGATCGGATACATTTTCATGCCGGAAAGTCAGTACTTACGTATTAATGTTACTTTTATTTCTTTGTTGTCGATGATAGTCTTGATCTGGAGGTACCGCAGTCCCCTTTGCGTTCCTAAGCAGTAATGTATAAAAGTAACATAGTTACAGGACTAAAAAGCACAATATAAGCAATGAAGTTACGCGGGTAAAGAGGCTGGATAATTGTGTGAACGTCTTGTTTCAAATGTTGGTTCATAATGCTAATGTCCATATTTATTTAATCATCTTCACTAGAAGTTAACTAAACTGCTAACTGTTGGAGTTAGGTCTCTCTCAAAGGTTTCTACCCCAATCGATCAGATGGTGCTCGCGACCTTTTGATGCATGTTTTCCCAAAATATAGTTATTTTTGGGTAACAAAACGACTATTTAAAATATCGTGTGTGGATCGCACCAGTTTTCAAATGAATGTCTGAAAACTTGAAGATAATATCAGCAACGGATATGGAATTTATTAAGTAACTTTAAAAAACCCAATCGTACAATTTAATATTGTATATCAAAATTTCTTTGATATGCTTGACATTTTCCTCAAATTAGTGTAGATAACTTCGAAAGAACTTTCGAGATAAAACGTACTTTGGAACAGATTACAAAAAATCATTGCTGGTGTTTAAAATGAAAGGGGGTGTTATGGTTTTCGCACAAAAACTTATGGGAACTAAGCCAACCTCATCTGCTCGTGGTGCAATCGGCTAATCAACAACCGCGGCTCTGGCTTCCACCAACCCGCATTGGGCTAGCGTGGTGGGAAATGCCCCAAGTGAATCCTTATCCGATGTAGGAATCTTTGGGGGAGATCCATGTCCAGCTGTGGACGTATATCGGCTAATAATGATGAGTGTTTAAAATAATTTTCGATGAACTAATTTTTTGCATGGAGGTTTTATTAGTTGTTGTACCTATATAAGAAGCATAAACAATTATTTAATGCCAAAATGTAATATCCTAACTGTTTAATATTTATATATATACAATTGTTTATAATTTTACTATTATTTTTGTTTAAAATGGTATCTATATCTATTTTCGAAGAAAGTTCAAATTTTAGTGAAAAAAATACCTATTTCAGACTTGTACGCGGTGTCGCTGACGCTGTACCTGATCGGCAAGTACAGCATCGCCATGGTGATGACGTCAGTATACGTGTACACGGCCGAGCTCTATCCCACCAAGTACCGCCACAGTCTCTTCGCCTTTTCCTCGATGATGGGCAGGATCGGCTCCATTATCGCACCCCTTACTCCTGCCTTTGTAAGTTAACATTGTAAATAATGTCATATAAGATGTTAATACTCTCTTGCCGAAGATCTTTACAACTACTACCGTAGCTTCTTCTGTAACTACCAAACAGTAGTTTGCATTAATATGTTACATATTGATGATAATGGTAAAAAGAAGTTACAGTTCAAAAATCTCATTCTAAAATCTTAAAGCGACGAGAGAAATGAGATGCTGTGTAAATAACCTAATTAGATACAGCTCATCCAATCGCTGTCGTAAAACCTAAGTCTTATGAATGTTATTTGTGTAAATTCGATTGATATCAATATCACACTTATTCATCACCAAGTTTCAAGTACACAATGAAATTTTGAAGGAATTCTGAATTGTTTTACATCTACTGCTTTTTTCTAAACGGTTGTTTTTTTTAAGGAAATATTAAACAATTTACAGCGAGGTACCAATCTAAAACTTATTTAAAACTATTTAAACCAAAACCATTTCGAGAGTTACACGATAATATAGACAGACAAGCAGATAAAAATACACTAACAATAATTGCTTCAGACTTCAAACTTATCCCTTCATGACACGAAGGTTAAAAAAAGGAATCTCTTAAAACAGGGTGCAGCTGTATGGGACGAGTTGCCTTTCGCACTCTTCGCCGGATTCGCGCTATTATCTGGCTCCCTGGTGCTCATAACGCCGGAGACGCTAGGCTCGAAGCTGCCCGACACAATGCACGAGGCGGAGCAGATTGGCAGGAAGAAGCAATCAACGTGATAATAGTAGCAATATAGGCTTTATCTTTAATAAATTTAGCTATAAACTGTTATATGTTATAAAGAAAGCTTTTCTTTAACCTGTCAATGCAGCTAACGATCAAATGTCCGTTTGGTGTCAGTATACAACGTTGCCATAGTTTACCCAGAGATAGCACTGCCAATTTAGATTTGTTTAGTATTTAATCACGAATGTTAGATAACCACCAACCCGCATTGGGCCGGCGTGGTGGGAAATGGCCCAAATCCTTCCATACAAACATCTACAAACGAAGAATGCGAGCAGCCCATGACCGATCGATGTGGAGATGATTGGGAGAGGCCTATGTCCTGCAGTGGACGTCTATCGGCTAATGATAAAAAAAGTTTAAGTATATATAAATAAATACAAACGCTGTGTACGTACCTTCCTAAACGGTCACCACTGTAGAGGCCAATCACCAATAAGTATATAATCTGTATATACTCGTATATACATTGGTGACGTCCAGAGATTCATTGACTCATAACGACATCTCCGAAACTATTACAAGTAAAGATGTTGCTTCCGCCATTCAGCTAAGAATGGATGTTACAAAATTCGGTTCGGAATATCATCAACGCAAATTTACCGACGATATATTGTAAAATGAAAATAATGAAGAAATAATTCCAGGGACAACACAGCAGCATCGTCTGTGATCATCAACAGCACATTACGTTGGTCAATCCGTTTAATCCGTTTGTCTATTATAAACTTCTCCCACCCGCCGTATTTTAAAATATAAATTGAATTATAAATAAACCCTTAAACAATATTAAGGATCTCATATAATCTTATTTGACGCGACCAGAATGATGCATACTATTCCTTTTAGTATTATTAAAGTTTGTTTTGGGCATTAATTAATTATAATCATTTGTGATCGTCTCTATTAGGAGCTTGTTCTATGTTGTGTTTGTAGTAATATTCAGTTCTTTTAGGTTTATATAGAAGGATGAATATTTGTTAAGTTAGTTTGATGCCGTTTGTGTGATTTATTTTTGTATTTATAATCCCTTCACGCTTGTAAAGGGCTCCTCACCTTGTTACGGGTTTACAATATTTATTAATTCCTAAGACCCCGACATAAGTGTTTAAGTTCGCATCCTCACATTTATGAAAATGTGGGCATAATAAAAATACGGCTCCAGTAAACAGACCCTGCCGTATGCGGTGAGGGCCAACCAAATACTGCCACCCCCCACCCCACCCCCGAAACAGGGAGAGTTTAATTGGCCTCGGAGCGCAGTCAACAGCAAGGGTTACTGGCAAACCAGTAGAAGAGCATTCGGCTCATTGTTAGTGCGTAAGCACAAAGCGTGATCAAATTGCGCATGGCAATGTGAGTAGGCATCTCACGAGATACAACCGCAACCAGATATACAGTCTATTGCAGGACATATAGTAGATATAAAGAGTACTCTGACCGAAAGATTATTCCTTGTACGAGCTACCACCTTCACCAGCCAGGTGCACTTGCGGACGCATTGTAAAGTGTTGGAATTGACATCACCACCAACTACGTAATCAGCGCGGATTGCAATCCGCGGAGTGCATTCGAGAGCTCATAGCTCACCTCATAGGATGGCAAAGCGATTACATCGCAGCAGCCTTGAGAGATCGTACTCCCACCAGCAATCACCATACATGAAGTAAATGCCTAACTCCGCCAACCACTGTAGTGGATGTAGCCAATAAATATCAATTTTATTATGAGCCATCAAGCATAGAGTCTTTGTCGTTGAGTAAAATGTTGTTTTGATCAAGTTTGTCTCGCCCACAGACAACTCGCCACATATCTTAAAACATGGGGAGGTATTCAGGCCTTCATTTGCAAAATTGTTAAAATAGGGAGGTCAGACAGTCTGCAGCTCCGACATCAAGGGACCAGACTTAGAAAAATTTAATAAGATAGTGTCAAACCATAACGCGAGGCGCAATCTCCAAAGGTGACATTTAACCAAGTGATCGTCGAAGACGTCGTCGTATCACTGAACAGTGACTGACATGCAATCGACTATCATCGATGCACATCATCATGAAAGGCGCACAAGACATCACAGCAGACATCAATATCTTGCAAAAGTCCACAACTAACCGCATCCGTAAGACGCATCTGTTCAGTAACGGTGCTAACGTTACGCTACGACCCCCTCCAACGGGTTCTCGCCTTGTCGTGGCGGAGGGGCTTAGTAACCGTGGTCCGGTACACGGTGAAGCCAAGTGGAACCCACCCGGCCGGCCCGCGGCGAAGGGCTGGCCGAAGCGGCCGCTCCAGGTTCGAGCACCGGTTGGGGTAACTGGAGCTCACCGGAGCGGCCGGGGGCCGCAGAGGCGGCTGTGTGCTGCCCTAGCGGCCGGCTGCAGGGGCGGTTTCATACCGCCCCTCGCAGCCGAGGTGGGGTCACGGAGGGAGTACCCTCTGCGGCCAACCGGTGTCGCACCGGCGATGCGGCGGCGGTGGGGCCGCGGGGGAAGAGGAGTGCCGGTATTGAGATGCGCCGCTCTCCCTATCCTCCGCGGCCGTTGACAGGTAGCGGCGGGCCTAACATCTCTCCGCCGCGGGGAGCCGGGAGAGGTTTTCTCCAGTGGCTCCCATGGCCTCTGGGCGACAGGTTCGGGGGAACCGGTCACCCGCACACGCATGAGGTCGAGGAGGGGGTGCGCTGCATGTTCCGGCGCGCCCTGGAAAGGGAGGATTCATCCCTCCCTCCCGAGGTGGGGCTGCGCAAGCGGCCAGCGCCGGCAGGGCCGCGGTTGAGTGCATGCGTTCCCGTGACCCTGCCATCATGGCGATGAGGCGGAACATCGTGGGGGTTTTAGTCGGTGCAAGTCCGACATAACTCGTCCTTGCCCCTGCGAGGACGAGTATGCGTAGGCATTTCCCCCACGTAAAAAAAAAAAAAAAAAAAAAAAAAAAAAAAAAAAAAAAAAAAAACGTTACGCTACGACCAGACGCAATATCAATATTTGATAAGCATCGAGGCAGCAGCTCGCATCCGCTTCCGCTACCTCATAATGCATCGACACAGGTCGAGTCGACTTTGGAGTAAACAAATATTATTAAACACGACGTGTCATAGTGGTAAGCCACTAAGACGCCGAGCACCCATGTATGATAGAGCGGAAGCCCTAAGACATGGTTTTAAGTATTTCGATATCACCGAAGTGCTATTATCTAACACTCTTCCCGAACCGGAGTATAATCAAATAGTTACTTAAGTAACCACCAACTACACCCGGCTGGTATCTCAACCTCTTCACCAACTTATATGTTAAATTTGCCATGCACCATTTCACACGGTTTCGAACCCGTATACTTTATAAATTTCATTTTTATAGACCTTCACACTATTACCTTATCATATTGTATCATAATACATTATTAATTACATTTTCATATTTTTCCGGGTTTCGAACCGATATATCTTTTATAACTTATCACTAGAGACTTTCACATACTTATACTTTCATAATTTATCACCATACAATTACATTTATATTTTTATATTTTTTAGGATTTCAATCGGTATACTATACAGTACACCATACCTATACATCTTTTCAATATGTATTGGAGGTCAGTAACAACCTCCGATCAATATTTCAATCAATTTGCACGAATCAAATGTTTTACATTCGCCACTTACGCAGTACACGTCCGGCCGGCCGCAGCCCATGTGTACGTAGGAGCGCGAGTATGCGTCTGCGCTGCCCATACATCCGTTGATACATGAACAGTTGCTTATTACGTCTCTAGGGCGTTTCACGAACATCCAACTGTCGGACTTTAACTTTTTCACTTATTATAATAGATCTTTTTCAATTTTAACTTCATTAATTATTTTCGTATTTTAGACATAGATTAAGGTTTGTTTAAAATATTTTTGTATAGTTTTATATATTTTTTTATAGAATTATAAATTTATTGGTAACAACCGACTTTTTCTCGAAAATGGTATAAAAGAGGAATTGTTAATTAAATTGTATATTACATATTATTTAAGTCCGTAAATTTATTTTCTTGCAATACTTCCTTTACATTTTTAAAATTAGGGGCAAGAACAGACCGAAACAATACCGACATAATACTCATATGTACACAGAGCTAACAAAGAATGTAATAGAATGTTTTGATTTTTTTCTTCTATATGATGCGAATGTACATGATCCGGTAGAATGATATCTTCGGGCTTTTCATCTCATGATTCGACTTCATTGTAATGACCCAGAAATGTTATTACTCGCACATGGGCTCTAAATCCGGAGGATAGCAACGTTTGTTCACCATTCCTTGTTTGGTGGCAGAAACGGGCACTGCAATTGTTTTTTTGTTTTTTTTTTAATCGTTCCGCTGCGTGTGGTGGGTCAGAGTCTTTATTTGCAGTTCAATTACCATCACAGTTTTAGTCTAATTCCATTTTCTACATTCTCATCTATCATTCTTTTCATCTTACATACTCTGTTCTTCTTTCAAACTTCTTTTCCCTTTCATCCTACATTCCATTTTTTTCTTTCATTCCTCTCTCCTTAGTGAAGTCCGTCTCTCGTCGTCTTCCTTGCAGTTCCCTGGAAGAGACCTGGAATACATGAAAAGTCATCTCCTTCTGCATACTTCTTATTCTCCCGGTTTTTTTTTTATTCTCAATTCTACAATTTTTTAGTTTTTACATCTTTACTGTACTACACTTTGTTTTAACAATTTTGTTTCTTTTTACGTTATTTTTATTTTTATTTTTGTGATTCTCTCTCTCTCTCCGTGGCATTTATTATTCCCATCTGATGGTGGGGTGTGCCTTTCTGGTCTTTCTCTTCCACTTCGCTCTGTCGGACGCGTCCTCTTCGGTAACCTTGCAGAACTTTAGATCTTTTTTGACCACATCTGTCCATCTTATCTTTGGCCGCCCTCTGGGTCTGGACCCCGTGATGTTCAGATTGGCCATAACATTTCCAACATAGTCAGGAGGTCTTCTTTTTATGGGCCCATACCAACGAAGTCTGCTCTCTTGCAGCTTGTCGGCGATGTTGCGTACACCGAGACTGCCGCGGACGTACTCGTTGCGGATTTTGTCGAGTCTCGTCACTCCGCACATCCACCGAAGCATTTTCATTTCGGCGACTTGGATTTCGTTGGTTTGGCGCTGAGTTATGGCCCAAGTCTCGCTGCCGTATGTTAGGACCGGCCTGATTATGGTCTTGTATACTAAGCCCTTGATTTTTACTGGCATTCGTCTGTCACAGGTTACGCCAATCACTTCCCGCCATTTAAGCCAGGCCGCTGCTATACGATGCTGAATATTTGTGTCCAAATTTCCAGAAGAGTGTACTATGGATCCCAAATATTTGTATTCGTCACATTTTGTGACTCGTTGTCCATCGATGATAAGAGGTACCTCTTCTGAAACTGGATCGTTGCAAACCATGTACTGGGTCTTCGCCATATTCAGTAGCAAGCCACCTTTTTGTAACTGACGCTTCCATTTTTCTAGAGCCTGCTTGAGTTCATCAAGGGTGGTCGAGCACATTACCACGTCGTCGGCATATATAAATGTCCAAGGTGCCAGGGACTGCGCATTTTCAGTGAGGGCATCCACCAACAAACAGAACAGATATGGGCTCAGTACTGATCCCTGATGTACCCCCTCCGTAACTGTTATCGCTTTGGTCTGCCCTACTGTTGTCCTGATAACCGATCTTACGTCCTTATACATGTCGGCTATAATATCGATATACCTTTCTGGGATATTTTTCTTACGAAGACTCCACCAGATTGTTGCTCGAGGTACACGATCGAATGCCTTTTCTATGTCTAAGAACGCAAGGTAAAGCGGTTTGTTCTTAGCTCTAAACTCTTGGACGATCATGCTCACTGCGAACATCGGATCCACAGTTGATAAGCCTGGTATGAAACCGTACTGGTTGGTTGATGAGGAGCTCTCCTGTCGTAATCGACCTTCTACTGGTTACTTTATCTTATTTGTTTTGATTCTTTTTGATTATTTCTGCCATGATTTTCCTATTAAAACCGACAAATATTTTACGACTTTCGTCTTCATTATTTAGAGAGGCAATGATTTCTTTGTCTATTCTCTTTTGCAACTCGATTTCACAATCTGCTCGCTCTCTCCCTTACAAGGGACGGGAGGTAACAACGTGCATTACAGTCTGGTCCACCGTGAGGTCGCAAAGGCACAAGGGACTTTCCTTGAGTTTAAACCTGTGCAGGTACTCGGAGAATCCCTCGTGCCCCGTGAACATTTGGGCCAAGACCGTATGCAGCTCTAGCCGGCGCAGTACCCGATAGGCCGATGCCACGTTTGAGAAAAATATCCGCGTTTCTGAAGCCGTCGTACCTTCCACATAACTCCTGTTCCATTTATCAAGCGTCCTCAGCCTGAGCTGTCGTTTGACAAATGAACCTGGGCATTCCTCGTACTCTGGTCTTCTTTTACTCTTCAGGCACTGCAGTAGTTAGGATACCCTCTTGTGGAAAAATGGATCAAATATCTTCCAACCCTTTCTGTCCCGGGCGATTTATAAATAGCGACGAAGAGGAAACAATTCCAGGGAAAAACGAGTAGTTTTATGGTAATCTTTTCCATTTTGCGATAGTCAAAATGTAGAGTTTTTATTTCAGTAGAAGACACCTATAGTTCTGACTATTGAATAATACAGGCGCTGTAAATAACAATAGTAGTAATTTCATATGCAACCCTTCTCCCGTTAAAAAGAAATTCGTTACTTTGTTCACCTATGGTTAGACTTGTTGATGACTTTCTCGATTTCCAACCATTGATTTTAGATGATTAGATAAGAGAACCGTTTTAATTTACTCAGGTCAACCACAAACCGTTAGTGCATCGACACAATTAATGTACTATTTATTATGATATAACTTAGCATCGAATTCGTAGAAAATGTCTGCGTACAACAATGGAAACTATAAAATTAGTTTATGTTTATAAAAATCAATATTAAAAATCAATATTTTAATATTGATTTTAGCATTATTACTGGTGGTAGGTCTCTATTGCCGCAGCCCTGTAGTCTTGGGTTATTAAGAATAGGACTAATGTATTCCCTGCCTGTCCTAGAAGGCGACTGAAAGGGTTCTAGGGTTCGTGAATCTTGAGGGTGGGGACCCTCGGAGCTTAATAAGCGAGCCTTAGGAGGACGGCAAATGCATTGTGGTCTTGTAATGCCATAGTACAGCGCGGGTGCTAAGGAGAGCTTTGCACTCCCGTGGGATCCTTTAGCCAGAGTGCAAGGGGCCAACGGTGTGTTCCGTAGGAGCTCCCGGAGCCCCTCCTAATGTATTGAGGGAGACCACTGAGGGGGTTTTAATGGGTAAAAGCCGCACAAACTTCGTCTTCTCCCCAGAAGCAAGGAATCTTTTAAGATTTCCCTCGCGATAAAAAAGGTCTCTGTTGCCGGAGATCGTCTACGTGGATACTGTGCAAACATTACTGTGTTCCGGTTTGAAAGGCGCTGTTGCTAGTCAGTACACTAGCCGGAAAGCCGTTGCAGGTGGAGTAACAAATGAAGTAATGAGACTCGACATGTTATGTCACAGAAAACTTGCGCAATGTTGTGTAATGCATACCATTCTAACTAGCGCCACGTTGTTATGGGCGGGCGTATCACTCACTATCAGTTGAACATCCGGTCAATCTCGTCGCTTAAGAAGCCGAGAAGCTGCTGGATGCAACCGGCGCTAGACCAATCGATGTGGAGATTTTTGGGGGAGGCCTTTGTCCAGCTGTGGACGTCTATCGGCTGAAGATGACGATGCTTTATATTGTAGAATATTTACCATCACACAATTCTGCGTGTTTATTAGCCGATATTTTTATTTCGGAAACGTTTTATAGTTGTTGTGCGGGAACCCTTACATCACAATTTTGAGTATTCACGTCTAATAGTTTCGTAGGTCTATATTTTAAATTTAACTTTTTATACGCCTAATACGTCCATGCCAATGAAATCATGTTGGAAGTCATGGACTGTATTAATATATAATTTAATGTCATCGATTTCATGGAATTTGGATGAACGTGGAACAGTTATTGAATGTTCGTCTCGTGTGGTGGCGTGCAAATGGTAAATGGTGAAAGCGTTGTATGAAGATAAAAGTCTTCAACTCGTGCTTGTTACCAGTGTTGACATACGGATCCGAGGCGTGGCTCCTTGCTATCGGCCTTATAAAACGGCTCAAAATCAGCCAAAGGGAAACGGAGAGGGCCATGCTCGGAGCTTCTCTGCGTGATCGAATCAGAAATGTGGAGACCCGCAGAAGAACTAAGGTCACCGACATAGCCCAAAAGATTACTTAAGTGGCAGTGGGCAGGGCAGATTGCTCGAAGGACCGATGGCCGACGGGGCAGTAAGGTCCTCGAGTGGCGCCCGCATACCGGTAGACGTAGCGTTGGGGGGCTTCCCACAAGGTGGACCGGCGATCTGGTGAGAATCGCGGGAACCCACTGGATGCGAGCAACGCGGGACTGATCGACGTGGAGATCTTTGGGGGAGGCCTATGTCCAGCTGTGGACGTCTATCGGCTGACGATGACGATGTTACCGTCTCGTTGCTTTATATTGTAGAAAATTTACCATCCCACAGTTCTGCGTGTTTGTGAGCCGATACTTTCATTTCGGAAACGTTTTATAGGCAATCATTGTGATTGTATATAGTGAAAGTATTAATTACCTGAAACGCGATAAGCAAAATGTTTATTAACTTACTGAGGGTACATTGTTTCGCGCGGAGGAACCTCCTCCTCCGGACATTGTGCGTATGTTTTCATAACAATACTGCGTACGCGACGCACCACGCGAGCGCCGTGCGCGTGGCCTCAGGTAGACACCATTCTTGTACCATGTGGACCATCGCTGGAACACCTTACTGAGCTGACCGACGATTGGAGCTACATGTTTCTGGTTATGCTGTCTCCCCCATGTTATAAACTTGCCGTATTCTCATTGCTGTACTCCTGCTACCATCACATGAAGGATAGTATCTTGAGCGAGCTTCACGCTTCACTATTATCAATCTATTTTATAGTCATCTAGCAGATGAAATAAGAAGCGTTGCCCACGGTTGGCTTCCAGGGTACACTGCAGTGTGCCCGGTTAACCGATTGAATAAAACAAGAGGTTCTTATATCAGGCATAAATTTGTTTTTGTGTGACTGCGCACGCGCATACATCAGAGCGAATAGAAGATTCATATTTAATGAAGTCGCTTTCATATTGTTCTTCGAAAACTTTTCTCTTTCTAATTATTGTAATATTTTGATCTGTTTTTTTTTTATTTCCATTGACATACTAAAATAGGCTGTGGACCCTGGGTTTGCCAGCTCAATATCAGATGAGTAGCTGGTAGGTCGGTTTCTGTTGCTGGAGACCGTCTAAGTAGGTACCACTGCAGTGCCTATTGCAGCCGACAAACAGTACTGTCAAACCTTATGTTGCAGCTGGAGTAACAACTGGTATATCGAGACTCAACATCTTATGTCTCAGGCGACGAGCGCAATATGGTGCAATGTATAACATTCTAACTATCTCCACATTGTTATGGGTAAACCTATCACTTACCATCAGGTGAACGTCCCGCTCGGCTAATTGCTTAATTGGATAAAAAAGATGGCCAAGTCATTTTTTCTCTTTTAGTTTGTTCTCTTTCTTTTTCTGTTGACGGTCCCCATATATCTTGCGAGGAAGAAGAGTTCCAATTCATCTTCATCAGCCGATAGAAGTCCACTGCTCGACATAGGCCTTCTCATAGATTTTCAGAGAGTTCATTTAGGGGAATTTGGGCTTTAGCCCACCATGGTGGCCCAGTGGGGTGGGTGAACAGAGCCTCTTCTGTTATTCAGCAGGGCGCACCGTGTGCAGGTGAGGTTATCTTGGGTTTCATAAGATGTTGGGCGGTAGTTAACATGTAACTGATTAACAAACTTAAAGACGCCAGTGCCTCTTTCAATGTTAATATCGCGTCATCGTCATCATTATCATTTCTACCAATGGACGTCCACTGCTGGCTATAGGTCTGTTGTAATATGTTCTACAAAGCACGGTTTTCAATGTCACGTAATATAAATTTTGGATGGGTGATCGTGTTCGCGTGTTACTTTTTAACGTTTAACGGAAACTGGTTCCCGAAATACAGGAAATATTTCTGGTTCCGGAATCAGGGACCATGACAACTCTGTACATAGCTGTAACTTTTATAAGAAAATAAATAAATAAAACTTAGTACCTAATATGTGTATTTGTCCGTCCTGGTGGTCGTATAACAGTGATCTATCTGAGTGCGGGCGCGCTGCAGTACCGGCGGGCGGCGCAGGCGCAGGCGCAGGCGCGTAGTGCGTCGCGCACACTAGCGCGGAGTGCGCGCGCCGCGCCGTCAGTGCGCGCCGCGTCCGCCCGTCGCGCGTGCGCATTCTCCTCGCCCAACTCTCCATCTGCACCATGCTGACTGGAGCTCTTTGAAACTGGCCTCAGTAAGTACTCTATATACTTATAAGTTTTTTCTTTGATAAAAGTAAAATTTCATTATTATCGTAAAAATATTTTTCGATCCCAATCAAAATTGAGGTTTTAATCTTTATTTTTTTTATTTAATTAAGCGACGATACGTTCTCTTGATGGTAAATAATACTCTTACCCATAACACCGTGGTGCTAGTGTGATGATACACAGCACCACATTGTGCTCGTCGCGTTGAGACTTGGAATGTTATCTTTTTAGCTACATAACTTAATTAATTTTAATATTATTTTAATTTACTTTTTGAAGAAAAATATCTACTTTTTTATTTGTTTTAGTTTATTAGCAGGACAGTTCTTTTAAACAAGTTGAATACATGCATCAATGATAAATTATCTTTTTTTAAAAAAATAATCGATTATGATAAACAACGAATAACTTTTTCATTCAATTTGTTGTTTTGTAGTCATCACTCAACTATAAATGTTAAAAGAAATTCATGATTAATGTGTGCTTGTACGATCGTCTCCAATATCACCAGCGATGCGTGGTAATTTTTGGTGCTGATGCTATCCCTAGTTGGAAAACGTTAGGTGTGACAGACATTAGAAGTTATACAGAACTGAAATGTATAATATTTGCCTAATTAATCTTTCCTGTGCTTAGGAAATGTTCTAAGTTCTCAAAGGGTATTTGATGTATACCTTTTCCCCTAAAAAATATAAAAAATATGTTTCAACAAAAAAACAACCTGTTATTGTTCTACTGTTTAAAGATTTAATTTTCTAAAATAAGATATCGCGTTATGCCTATCATAATACTAAAAGAAAGAGGATCAACAATAACAACCATAGCACTTCGATAAATGTTATGCGCAGTCACATAAAGGAGGAATGGAAGGAAGGGGGATATAACCCTCTAGGTCTACCTATGTGTAGGTCTTTGATTAAACGAATTATTCGAGGACCACTAACAGACCAACCGTTTCGTTTTATCAGAATCTACTATTAATTTGCAAGTTCATTAACAGTTTGATAATAATTTACTAACTGTTAATAAGTTCTCGTAAATCTGCGCGTACATTAAAAGCATTCATTGCCACTATAGTATGGAATATATTGTCTTACTCTCTCCCTTTTAATCTCCTATCAAAAAAGAGAAGTGGTTACACTCTGTGCCACTGCAGCGTATGACTCTGTGTATTGATTTAAGTATTCATAATTTCTTCTTTCTGTCTTCATTACATCCTCAGTTTCATGACAACGAGGCTGAGGATAGTGAAGTATGCATGTTTGAAAGATTAAAAAAATCCTAATAGTGTTCAAACTCTACTGTCTATGTGTCTTCGGAGTCCTTCCGAGGAACTCTGTTATAAAGCAAATAGTCTAACCGCTGCGCCTTGAGAGGAGTTAGAATAATTCTCTTGGAGATTTTCATCTCTTTTCTAGTTTCTCTTGAGGGTATTGATTATTGTATATCTGTTCGTTTGTTTTAATGTTTGATTCCAAAGTTAACAACTTGGTAATTGTGTTAACGTACCTACTTTATTTAACCGTTAAAAAACCTAGTAACCTGGGTTCTTTTTATTTAACGGTTAAAGTGTTGCATTGTTCGTACGACAGGAACCCGGCGATTCACGGAATAAAATCAATACAATTAGTGTTATGGGTTCTACACACTATTAATCGTATATAACTGTCTATATGCACTAGTTTATATGTAATTTTAGCTGGTGGTAAGTCTCCGTTGGAGGAGATCCCGCCACCGTTACTTCTGCTGCTGAAAAGCGATAAACCTATTTAAGTAACTAAAGTAACAAAATCTAACTTCTTCCATCGTAAGGCAACGAGCATTATGTGATGCAGTGTCCATCATCATATCTACCGCTTTGTTATGGAAAAGTGTATCGTTTATCATCAGGAGATCTCTTTATGTACTTCTTTCGTCTGATGATGTTTTCTAGTAGTGATTTTTTTTTTAAGATATGTCTATAACAGTAGTACTAGTAACAGTACTAGTAACTAGTAACAGTGTATAAATGATATTCTAGGTTACAGTTAGAGTTAGTTTATCCGTCCAGTTTATCCATAATCGGAGTTATGGGAGATATGAACAATATTGATTTTAACCAATCTCCATGATCGTTTTTTTACTTTATGAGAAACTCCGAAATCTCTTTCTCTATCTGCATTGAACCTTCCGCCTTAAGAGTATGTAATGGGACACTAATGCCTGGTGTCGCACTGTGCTGCAGCAAGCACGAGACCATTCCATTCTCTTCGGCATCGTTTAGTGAGACAGAGGAACCCGTGCAGCCGATGACAATTTTAGTAGCCTTTTACGGCAGAAAGCAGTCCACTTAACCCTATACTTGATATCACCAGCGACTGTTAATTAAACAAATTTGTTTTGTGCAAATATTTTGCCTATTGTGACCGTCGCCATCATCACCTTGTAAATACGCCTCATGTGAAGATGAATGGCTGATATTTTTTAAAAACATACATTATTTTCATAATAATCTTAGAGAAGCGTAGTAGTCGGCGATCGGGCGCCATTTTGTATTTACTGATCATAATTAAATTGAGTCCATTGAATTATCTAGTTTAAGCGGTGAGGATATTATTAAAGGGAACCAGTAGTGGGAAACAAAATAAATTCAAATCGATATTGAAAACTTTAATTTTTTTAATTATTTATAGTCTAGATACAATCTTGATCTAGTTATTTATAGATGCGATAACTGTTGAAGTTTTAAATTTTTATCAATATGCAATAGCTTTGTATTGTTTTGTAATATACGAGTATATATATGTAAGGAAATATCATATAGATTATAATTTGATTATATTATATACTAGCTGTTCCCTGTCCACTTTGCTGGCTGTAATATAAAATTAAACTTAAAATATGTCTGAAATATTCCTTGAGAGAAACCGCAACTGCAAATGGCTTTATATAGCAACCGTTGCTATAGCAACCGCATAATTTGTAAAGCCCATTCTTAGCTGACCTCTGAACGGCAGAAGCAATATCTCTACCAAATTTTAAGTGTTTACGTCCAATAGTCTCGGGACCTCGTGACGATTCAATGGATCTGAATATCTTCTATCATCATCAGCGGATAGACATCCACTGCTGGACATAAGCCTCTCTCAAAGATCACCACATCGATCGGTCCTGCGCTGCCCGCATCTATCAGCTTCCCGCGACCTAGCAGTCAGCATAGCCTCGGGTGTCGCCGGGTATATGGGGGATTTGGGCCATTTCGTACCACGTTGGCCCAATGCGGGTTGGTGGGAGCCAGAGCCTCGTTTGTTGATTAGCAGGATGCATCACGAGCAGATAAGGTTGACTTGGGTACCGTGAGTCGTTGTGCGGTCCCTTACACCCATTCTTCTATACATATATATAGAAGAAGGGGTGATATATCTTCTATATATCATCATTATCATCAGCCGATAGACGTCCACAGCTGGACATTGGTGACAACAACACATATATACAACCAAAAGGATTGGCTTAGTAAACACAACAGTTAACAGCTATTTATATTAACAATGAGATTTGATACGTACCAACAGATGCATCGAAGGTAAATAACGGTAAACACTCGCTATTAATTATCTCTGATAATTACAAATGTACAGACAGAAGAACAATAAACACAATAACGTACAATAGAAAGCTATTTAAATTATGAAAGTGTGTCCGTCTGTTGGTTTAGTGGCCATTATTCAATAAATGAAAGAGTCGTTAGCGCGCTGCCGATACGTACAAAAGGTATTAAATAATTATAACGGTACTCGTGCTCCTACGAATTACTAGCTGTCAGGCGTGCTCGATATCACGCGGTGTTAAGTGACAGTTGGATGGGATGGAGAAGCGTGGATGGATTAGAGGAAGTTTGAAAGTTGCTCCACTGACGGAGAAATTGAGGAGCAAGAGGTTAGCGCGGTGCGGGCATGTTGTGCGGAGGGATGAAGGACGTATAACAAAGGAGAGTAATGAGAATGAACGTGGATGGTTATAAGGGAAGAGGAAGACCGAAAGAAGTGTGGATGGACTGTGTGAAAGATGATACGTGTAAGAAGAGTGTGAATTCAGATATGACGGCTGGTAGAGGGATATGGAAGAGAAGTACATACTGTGCCGACCCCACATAGCTGGGATGAGGGTAGGAGGAAGATAAAGAGGAAGGACAAGCGTGGATGGAGATACCTCCGCTGATATAGACGGAATCGATGCTCTCCTAGTGGCGGATTTACATTTTTTTTCAACGATGTGGCAAGACGGACGTTCACCTGATAGTCAGTGATACGCCTGCTAGTAAGAACGTGGTGCTAGTTTCGATGT
This sequence comes from Ornithoptera alexandrae, assembly GCA_029030555.1. Classification (NCBI taxonomy): domain Eukaryota; kingdom Metazoa; phylum Arthropoda; class Insecta; order Lepidoptera; family Papilionidae; genus Ornithoptera; species Ornithoptera alexandrae. Next base: position 10,532,359 of record JARDVY010000034.1, read on the forward strand.
TATATACTGTACCACATTGCGCTCGTCGAATGAGACAAGGTATCGAGTCTCGTTACCCTAGTAATTACACCAGCTGCAACGGACTCTAAACTGGAACATAGTAATGTTTGCACACTACTGTTATTCTACTGCAATATCTCTAGCAACAGAGACTTATTACCAGTAACTGATAGAATATGAAGTTAGTGGTAGTTAACTACCCATCAAACTCTACATGTATTACCGGTGGTAGGGCTCTGTTGTTGGAATCCGGCTAGGTAGGTACCACCGCTTCTATTTCTGCCGCCAAACAGTAATTTGCAAACATTACTGTGATCCGGTTTGAAGGGAGCTGTAGCGAGTATAATTACTAAGGTACGAGACTGAACATCTTATGTCTCAGGCGACGAGTGCAATATTGTGATGCATATGATCACGTTGTTATGAGCAGGCGTATCACTTACTATCAGGTGAACGTCCCGCTCGTCCCGTCGCTTAATTGTATAAACTATATATATATATATATATATTTTGGTAACTAAGCAACAGTCTTCATGAGCTCAAACCGGTTGTTGTATTGAAAGGCGAATATGAAAGTTAAAAAATGACATGCAGTGTAATCGCATGCAGCTTTCTGCCAATTACTTCATCGCGCAAGCTGCCAAGAAAGTTGATGAACCGGCAACTGATACACTTCACAGATAGGAGGTCCCTGATGCTGGTGACCGTTTAGGTGCCATTGCAAGACCTTTGTCTGTCGCCAAACATTGTATAATTACTGTGTTTCGGATTTAAGGAAGTTATACCCGTTGAAGTTAGTGACGTAACGAAAGTACGGTGCAGTGTATATCATCCTAACTAGCGCCACGTTGTCATGGGTAAGCGTATAATTTAACATCAGGTCGTGACGAATAACCTGCTCTTCTCGTCACATAACATACATTATATTTTTTTTACAGAATAATTACAGACAAACTGCTCACAGCGTTCCTACAACTGAATCCTAGGATCTTCTCTATCAAGGTCATTTATTCTCTTACTTGGCGAAAGACAGGTTGGTGGATTTCACATATCAATGAAAGCTTCATCTTGTAACAGTCGCTTTCCTCTCGATATTATCTTTCAGCCATAGATCAAAATTAGGAGGAATCGAACCCGAGCCTTTATACCTTACTCACTGAGCTACAACAGCTTCGCAAGTCCATTCGTTTGTTGTACTGATGGTAGGTTTCTGTTGTCGGAGACCGTTTAGGTAGGTACCACTACAGCGCTTATTGCAGCCGACAAACAATACTGTGCAAACATTGCTATCTTCCGGTTTAAAGGGCGCTGAAGCTTGAGTAATTACTGAGGAAACGGGGCACAATATCGTGTCTCAAACGAGCGCAACGCGGTGCAGTATGTATGATTATAACCAGCGGCATGTTATGGCCTGCGTATCACTTATCATCAGGTGAACATCCCGTTCGTTTCGAAGCTTCATTAAATAAAAAAATAAATAATTAAATGTTATACAGTTAGATGTAGAGGACCATCACTACCTTTAGATCCAGGAAATGAAAATCATTACTTGTACAACAACACTTACCATAAATAATGACGTCACTAACAAATGGTAATGACACGAAACTTCACATTTTAGGTAACGAAAATTAATGCAATAATAAGTTAAAGTTAACAAGTAAACGAGGAAGGTCTCACTTGACATCGCCGTAGTGTGCAAACTCTAAGTTATAGATATAAAGGAGCTGTATTTAGCGAAATTGTTGAAGGAATCTGACGCGTCTTAAACATTTCAACGAAGCTTCTGTTATATATAAAGGGTGTAAGGGGTCCCGCATGACAACTCACGGGACCCAAGTCTGCCTCACCTGCTCGTGGTGCACCCTGCTGATCAACAAACGAGGCTCTGGCTCCCACCAACCCGCATTCGGTCAGCGTGGTGGGAAATAGCCCAATATGAACCCGTACAAACAACGGCCTCTGGTGCTCAGCGATGCAGGCAGCGCGGGTTCGATCGATGTGAGAATCTTTAAGGGAGGCCTATGTCCAGCGGTGGACGTCTATCGGCCTATAATGATGACGATGATGATATGTTATATAAAGGTTTTGATATAAAATCTTGTTTGGACAGGGGGTTAGCTTAGTTGTAACAGGGACGGAATTTCGCGCTGTATGAGTTTAAAATGCCGAGGTTCATTCTTGACCCACCTGAAATAGAAGGATCGAGAAAAAAACAAGAAAGGTTTCTGTGGTTTTATGATATCAACTAACTCGAGCCTGATCATCGATTGTGGATTGCCTTGATTATCTCATTGTAGATAACCTCGAGTCCCAGCTGTGGGAACATAAATTAAGCTATAGATTAGTATTTGTAAATAATTGATTGGAGCCGCTCTACTCATCAGCGCAAGACCGTGTTTTGTGGAACATTTTATAAAAGACCAATGTCCACTGCTGGAGTGGACCTCCATCGGTTGAAATGATGATAATGATTAGTATTTGTTTCAAATGATGTCATAATTATAAATGGACTAGTGCTATATAACTAACATTTATATATATAACAAAAAGTTTTCAAACAATGCAACAGATGGCGCCACCATGCACAATAATTCACGCTATCGTTTATCACAGCGCAAATCCTTATAAGGATCGCACATCTTTGTGCACGTTGCCTTTGCTGAACAAGTCATTACGGAGTAAACAATTGTATCCATGATCAGGATCTCTCTGAATCTTTGTGATGCCAGGACTTTGGCCACTAAGTCATTACGGATTATACAATTGTAGCCATTAAACTGGATCTTAGTAATACTGTTGTACTTAGTAACTTCCTCTGTGCTTTGAATTGCTCTGCGCATTATCAATATGGTGCTGATATTGGTGCGTGCGTTTTCATTCACCAGAGACCCCCCACCCTACCTCAGTATCTCTACAGTATTAAATTGTATAATATTTTGTAAACATGGATGTGGACCAAATGTAATTATATATAATCTATTCTCAAAGCTGCTGGTGGGGGGCTCGTAAATGTTTAAAGTCTATATAGTCTTTTTTTGTTGAGAAAGGTTTAAAGTCTATATAGTCTCATCTTGGTGCGAAAGGATCAAAGTGTATGGAGTCTCATCTTGGTGCGAAAGAGTCTCTTTTTGATGAGAAAGATTTAAAGTCTATGGAGTCTCATTTTCGTGAAAAAGGATCAAAGTCTATTGGAGACTTTTTGGTGAGAAAGAGTTAAAATCTATGGAATTTATTTTCTTTGAGATATTTGATGATATCTTATGAATATAATAATATTGTGGAGAGAAAGAGGAACTTAACCTTTTAGTGACAACTCCCGTCCGTTGAAGCATTTTGAAGTTTTTGTATTGCTGTTTTGAAAGAAGGTGACGATTTTAATTTTGGTTACTTGCGCTTATTTCTTGAGGTCCATGGGGAGATCACAAATGTGTTAAGAGCGCGAGAAAATCGATTCACAATCGATATGTCGTACTGGAGGCCGGCGACTAGAGATAACCTCACGCCGGCTGCACAGTAGCTGCGCGGTCGTTGGCCCGGCTGTGGGCACTAGCATCTCACTCCCCACTCTCCTCTATGTATCCCACGTGTTGGTACATCAAGTATTATTGAACACCCCTTTGGAAGTTGAGAAGTAATTATAAAATAGTTTTTAATGTGAAAATAATTTTAATGCATATCTCCTCATCGATCTTTTCATTAATATCATTAATCTATATATACAATGAAAATAGGGTTTTCTTTGTTCGCTATTGGTTATGGGTTACTTATTTTGTTAACTTCATAGCTGCTTCATTATTTTATTTCTAATTAACTTTTATAAACAATTTGTTTTTGGTATTATTCATGCGGTTGCTATAGAAAGTCATTTGCGGCTGCGGTTGCTCTCAAGGAATATTTCAGAAAATTTTAAGTCGTAATTTTAAATAAATTACGGCCAGCAAAGCGGGCGCAGAATATTTAGTAATGGATAAGGACAAGGTTTATTATACAAAATAAAATCTATTAATACATCATACTTTTCTTCCCATTTGAAAAAAGCCAACATAATTGCTCTCCTAAAAAAGAAAACCCCTACTTGCCTGTCTGATCGCCCTATTTCTTTACTCCCCTTTCTGTCCAAGGTTCTTGAAAGACTAATATCTAACCAACTTAGACTTTAGTCTTAAAAAATAACCTACAATCCGGTTTTCGTCCTGGCCATAGTACTGCCACTGCATTACTGAAAATCAACGACGACATTCGTCATGAAATGGAAAATCAAAAGCTAACAGTACTTACGTTTGCTTGATTTCAGTAGTGCCTTTACCACCGTCGACTTTGACATCATGTTAAGTATTCTGCGCACTATTAACATATCTCTGGTTGTTATTGACTGGTTTCACAGTTACTTATTTGACCGTCAACAGCACGTCCAAGTGCAGAATAATTCTCCACCTGGTTAAACACCAATGCTGGCGTGCATCAAGGTGGCGTGTTGTCTACAATCCTGTTCGCTATTTTCATCAATTCTGTAACTCACGACTTATTTTCTTCTTACCACTTGTATACTGACGATCTCCAAATTTACACTCAAGCTTCTCTTGGTGATCTCTGTCAGGCCGTCCACAGCATTGACTCTGATCTTGCTTGTATTACGAATTGGTGTAAATTGTATGGTCTCAACGTAAACCCTAACAAGACACAATCAGTCATAATCGGAAGCTCTAGACTACACTCCAAAATTAACTGGTCCGATGTACCGCCTTTTATTCTTTACGGTAACGTAATTTCTTATAATAGCAAAGTTAAGAATTTAGGTATTTACATTGACTCCTGTCTATCGTGGGCATCGCAAGTTAACAAGGTCAGCAGAAAGATGTATGGGGCACTTACTCCTTACGCAAACTCCGCAATTTTCTTTTAACAGCCATTAAGGTTGCGCTTGCTAATTCTCTTCTTTCGCCTATTCTCGATTATGCCAATATTTGCTATCTTGACTTAATCGAAGCGCCGCTTGATAAGCTTGTGCGTATTAAATTTTTTTGTATACGATTCATATTTGGATTACGCAAATACGATCACATCACTGAATTTCGCAAAAAATTCAAGTGCCTGCCGATCCGTCTTCGCAGGAATACTCATATTCTCTCTGTTCTATACAAGATATTGTTCAATCCCCTAACACCTTCCTACATAAAAAATCAATTCGAATTTATCTCCAACTGTCACAGTCGCACTCTTCGCTCTTCAACAAACCTTTCCCTTCTCGTCCCCGTGCATTCCTCTTCATTTTTCCAAAACTCCTTAGCCGTTCCGGCGGTTCGCTTATGGAACTCTTCACCGAACCATATTGGTATCGCCAAATCCCTATTTTCTTTCAAAAGACACTTGAGCAACTACTATCATAAAGATTAAATTATATACTCTGTCTAATTGTGCTATTGCTTGCATCTGTCACGAAGCGTTTCAGTTTTTAATAATTTAGTACACTACTATCTTATCTTTGCTTTTAGTTTACCTTTTCCTTCCCAATGGGTTTTCTGGAAGAAATTGCTGTTTGAGCAATAAGACCGCCCATTGTACATTTCTGTATATATATATATATATATAAATAATATATTCCATATCTTGTAACTGGTGTACAATAAAGGATAAATAAATAAATGTGCATTCAAGTGTAGATAATTTCAGGTAATAATATAATATATTTAAATAGGTTTATTCGTGTAAAAATATTTACTTTGTAAGTTATTACCCGTAAATAGGTCAGTCACCGATCGACTGGTCACACACGAACCAGCTGCGTCACGCTATATCGTGGGTACAGTTTTTTCATTATAAAATGATGAATAATGACTCAAAGCACTTTCTCCCAATCACATGTAAGTATAGCATTCAAACCAACGATTTTCTATCTAGAAAAAATCTTATCTTGACCTTGATTTTAAATGACAGTCAGATCGAAGATTTCAAACTATTCTTTAGTTATAGTAATTGTTGCGGTAATACCACATTTGACGTTTTCTGAACATGCAGTAAGGATTTTTGCTGAGAGCTCTAAGCATGAGCTGTCTCTCTTCTAGTCATTTTTAACTTAATTCCATCTCGCTGATTCGATTCCCGGGCTTGAAGAAGTAAAGTTTGGATAGTTGTAAGTACTATTTGTCACCCCTTATTCTATATCTACTATTATAACAGCATGCTTACATTTATAGAGTACCAACAACCCATTAGCGCTAGTGTTATGTTCAAGATGTGTAGTTACCATCAGTGAAAAGTTTTTTTTCTCACTGTCAATGAGTTAACACATGCGTTAACGAAGACAGAACGACGAGCAACAACGAAGAGTTTTTTTCCTCTTTAGACAAATGCGATCTCCATCAGTGTGCCTGGAGAGGCAAACAGCAAAAGTAGAAGGGAGATATGCTCCAGGAATAGTACCTATTTTATGATAGATAAGTATCAAGAACATGATGAATGACAGCATGTTTCATGCAGACCAATAGAGACAATTTTTTATGATCCTCAGCATTGAAGGATGATGAAGATGTAGACTTTAGTTTTAATTTATCCGGCGAGCGGATAATGTGCTATTCAATCCGGCGCGCATCGCTTCCGTGAAATTGTAATTATTAACGGCATTCACATTCAGAGCACACTGGGCGGGTGTGTAATTGTTAGAGTCGTTACATTGTGTCGTCGGTGTCACGTTAACACGTTAACGTAAACATAAACGCACGCGTTCACCACTTTGTTCCGGTGAAATTTGCGCAGGAGTCTATTCAACCGTTCGTCTTTCAATGTGCGATAAACAGTTTAACTATTGGCGAACAATAATCGCACCAGTTACCAATAGATCAATACACACGGTTTAACAAAATACTTAGCCACCGTTGAAGAAATATTGACTTAAAAAAAAGATTTTATATGGTATTTTTTTATATAATGATATTTTTTTTTACTACGAGCAGGACCTTCATTTGATGGTTAGCAATATGCCTGCCATGTGCGCTCGTCGGCTTGATATATAAGATATTGAGTTTCGTTACACCACTAATTTCACCAGCTACAGTGTCCTTCAAACCGGAACACAATAATGTTTACACAATACTAATTCTCGGCTGCTTAGGCGGTCTCCGGTAACAGAGACATACCACCAGTTAAAAAAAATATAGAATCGTTTAACGCATTTCCGTTGCATATAATGAACTCATAAATTTCAATTCTTTGTTAATATAAATGTAAATACAAATTACTTTAAATAAACTGGGCAATGTTTATTTAACCGAAAAGTAGGAGCGCATGCGCAGTGGGACAGTCTCCCGGCTCGCGTGTCAGATGTGGTGCGAGCGGGACAAAACATACACTGCTGTGTTTGTTTGTTTACTAATTTTATCTACGTAAGGTACTATTGACATAATAAATAATGAACTAGTAACAGTTTCTTTTAATTCTCTAACTTTTCTCTAATTTTTTTAATAAAATTAAAAAAATTAATAGAGAAATTAATAATATTGAATAAAACCGTCATAACTGCTAGGTAGTTTAACCATTTTTAATAAGATATTTCTTAAGAAAAAGAATATGATGAATGAAGTTGCTTGTATATAAAATTTAAAAATATGAATGACAATAAAACTTAATAATTGATTATATAAATGCCTGTAAATTTAAGTTTTTGTTTCTATTTACAATCTATTAAATCTACGCGGAGATATAATTGTTGTTTGTTCTTTCTCTTTAAGATTCTCAATAAATGTTATTGCTTCTAGATTCCTAATTATTCAGTAATAAATAATCATTATAAGTAATTTATACTTTAACAAATTTACGCTTATTGTCAATTATTAATAAAGTAGGTGAAATGCCTGCCCATAACAAATATTTCGCTAAAAAGAATGTTTACCACCGCAACGTGCTTCTCGTCTTTATCATAATACTTGTCACTGTAATAGTTCATAATAATGTCAGGTTGCAGTTTTGATTATTTAATATAAATGAAATGGCACACAGAAAGTTTGTAAGTATATGTTATTTAAGATTGTTTATTATTAGCGGTACCGCGGCTGGCGGCCGGTGCCCGCGCCCGCTGGATGTCGCACAATGGCCATACACGTTGTGTAAGCGGTTATATGATGGGCGTCTATGGCCGATTGTGGTCGCGATATAAAACCTTCGCGACGCACAACGCGGTTTCAATTTAACCACTGAACCACGGCCGTCACCAAACAGGTGAATATAACCTGATATATATTTAATACATAAAATCCCTCCGCGCGTAGTTTGGTAGTGCCGAAGTCAAGATCAGCTCTGCAGCGCTAGATATTTTCTATCTCAATATAAAGTATCTAGAATCGGCGTCAAACTACTTTTCATAAATTATACTTTTTATTTAAAATAAACAGTCTACTTAATGTTGGTTATCAGAAACTTCTGTAATGACTCTTCATTCCATTCCTTAACAATGTTGACGGAAATAACATGCTATCAAAATCTGTTAATTTTGGAATATGTCGGTTCCCCCGCGATGTTTTCCTTTACCGGAAGTTAAAGCTCAGTGAAGGTGTGTAATACGCGACTCTGAATCGTACAACGTGCGACTGCTGTTGTAAAAGAACTGTCACTTCTTCGAGGGACAGAAATAGAAAAAAATTAATAACATTAATCAAAATCATGTCTAATATTGATTACGATGTAATAGTTAAAATAAATTTAAAGTAAATATTGTTAAAATTGAATAACCAACATTTACTTTTTTTAGTGGACTACTCGTTATACCCGGCAGATGTCTTACCGCTAGTGTATATTTATTCTGTTTATAGTATTATTGGTAAATAAACAAACGTTTTAGAATCGGAAATCATTCATAAATTCATTCGTTTTTAAAACCAATATGACGTAAAAGTTACGCAAAGAACGATCGTCGACGTTAAGGTAAAGCGCGCTGAAATAATGACCGTTAAAAGATCACTCATCAATTAACTAAACTTCAACTTATATAAATAAAATCTTTAACTTATAAACTTTACTTTAAATGTACTTTACGTGCTAAATGTTTTTTTCTGTTATATATTCCCTGTTTGTCAGTTGCGTACTTGTAAACATACGAAGACAAAGAGGCAGGGCATGACGGTAGCCGCGTGATGCATTTTACTCTTAAAATAATTCCGCCTTTGTTTCGATCTGTGTGCACTTTGTGCGCACAAATGATAAATCCGATTTACTTTTTGACACGGCGCCAAGCACTAACACGTTTACAATTTTTTATTTAATACCCAAAAGCAAGACTTACTGGTGGAAGATCTCTGTTGCCGGAGATAATTTAGCTACTACCGTAGCTCCTATTCCCACCCCTAAACAGTACTGTACAAACATCACTGTGTTCTGTTTGAAGGATGCTATAGCTATTGAAATAACCAAATAAATCGTGGTGCATTGTATATAATCCCAACTAGCGCACCGTTGTTATGAGTATGCATCTCACGTATCATGAGATGAACGCCTTGCTTGGTTTGTCTTTTTGCAAAAAAAAATAATTTTTCACATTATTTTTTTTTTTGGTATCGAAAACTGATGGCGTGGACCTCCCTAAAGATACCCTGTCCACAGGGTAGAAACATACAATCAACAATCCTCGAAAGTCAATTAACAATAATGTATCTCCGCTTAGATTTCACCGACTGTTAATTATTACTATTAAGTCCGGGTGCTTTTTATCGACTAAAACCCTTCGGTGGTCGAATCTCAGCGTCTGAAGAGTTCAAGAGATTATCTTTCGAAACACAACTGTGGCTTCTCTAATGCTCTATGTAGTCCCCAGTATTCATGTTGGTATCTTCCTCTGTGGTTCAGCGGCTAAAACCTTCTAACGCGGAAGTTCATGATGCAGTTTCGCAGATGTCCTGAGTTTGAATAAAACAGAATCTTCAAAATCGTCCAGCTTATCACTTTATTGTAAATCTGCTTCCATAGTAGTATTTCTGAATTTTGGATATAAAGAAATAAGAGCCAGAGCATTTTCATCTTCGGCTTCATTGTCTCCTTATATCAAATCAAAATTGAGAACAAATTTAAGCCAAAAAAAACCTGTATGTATGTATGTTTGTGCGTGTCATAACCAAACGATTTGATCTAGTTTAACTTTGTTTGAAATGTGACTTGATTGCGACTTTTGTAAATTAGTTTTAATGTTTGTTATCGTTTAATTGTAACACAAGTAAAATAACTGTTTTTATTATATTGTAATCGCTGCTGAGACGGCTCACGTTTCCAAAATTAGGTTAAATTTATTTTAGATAAATATTATTATAGTATATTTGTGTTGAGACCGATATTGGATTTCGTTTGTCAAGAAGCTAGTCTCCATTCCTTTAATCAGACGTCAGCCAATAATATTTAATAGACAAATTAAAAAAAAACGTGAAAAAGAACAGCTCATAGTGTTTTCATATCTCTCACTTATAATCATTATTATAATTCTAATCCCTTTTATGTTATATAAATGAAGGAAAAGATATGTATTTGCCACAATTTCCTATAAATATAGAACAGTAAGTAAAATCACCATTGATTTCTAACACTGTGCACAATTGAATAGTTTCTCTTTTCACTCTAAAGAGAAATGAATTTTAAAGAAAAAATCATCAAATTAAATAAATTACCAGTAACAAATTAGATAAACAAGTTTGTTCACTGTTGTTTACTTTAAAATCTAATATGTGTGCATTTGAAAATATTATTACCTTAAAGGTTGAGTTTGGTAAAAATTTTGGATATTAAAATCAGGATATTAGTAATCTATAAAGATGCTAATGTCGCGTGTTCTGTACTGAGCAAGGAGTCCATCTACCATCGAGTGAGAGGTCAACTGCTTTACATAACAACAAATTAAAACTCATTTGAATAACTTATTACAGGTTAAATTATAATGTGCTGCTCTGGTGGAATCTGATGATTTAACCATAGCGAACTGCGATGATGAAGAAGGATACGAAGGGAAAAGTAAGTGATATCATATGTTTAATTTTGAACACGCTGTTTTACATGTATTATTACATACGGTCATAAGTTCGCACCCGACAGAACTATTTCAGTTGACTGAATCACTGCAATCATCTCCGGAAGATATTATATGTTGACTTCTCTCTATCTCAATAATTGCATTACTTACATTGACTTCATTATTATCACGAGATGTCCTCTTCAAACTAAAGGCTGGCGATCAAATCGAGATAACCAATCCGATCCTCAGCTATTCTTTTTTGACAGATTGTATTTAAGCTCGGTACACTCGTGAACGTCGTAAAGCTATTTCTTCCGCTGTCTACCAGGTGCAAATTTGCCAGAAATTTTTCCCTCCTGGATCAACTTCTTCATACTCCATCTTATGAGCCACACAGTCATCAAATCTTAATTTATTGGTGTAATAAACAAGGCTTATTGTCGTAGTGGTAACTAAGCAAACATAATTTCTAATAAATTATATATCTTTGACAACAGATGGCAGAGGAGAACGCCAGTGACAGTCAATTCAATCTCGAAGGTATACTCAGTGAGCTGGGTAGCTTTGGCAAGTACCAGCTATTGCTCCTGTTCCTCCTCGCCTTTCGGGATTCCTTTCTCAGCATGTGCAACTTCAACTACGTCTTCACTGCATCCGAAGTGTCCTCCAGGTTTGTTTTCACAAATTTTGTTAACCATGATAATGTTTATCATTCAAATGTGATACCGGACATAATGCTTGAGACAGACAGTGTGAAGTGTCACGGATTTATGGACGCATCACATCAAGATTATTACCCAGTTGTGACGTTTAAACTATCTCATAATTAATTGTTCATTGTCGTAGTGTTTATTTGTTTGTACTGAGTGATATCCGCTTAGAAGTTGCATTTCATCTCACTACATTCAATGCCAATTATTTTGATATACGGATGACATTGTAAATAATTTTATTCATGGCCGTGCAAGAAGAAACCGATAATGCAGATTTTCCATTTGATTTCCGTTTTTTGATGTCCACTTTTGAATACAAACCTATTTTTTTATTTATTTCCAATTTTTCCCTGATATTATTGTTTAGGGCTTTATTTTCTTATCCTATTATTCCATATAGGTTTTTGTATCACTATTTAGAATCTTAAAGATAAATATCTCATTTGTGATGTTAGGTCATTTAAACATCAGTTTACTTGTGACAACCGACGGTTTGTCATCAGATGTTAAGTTTATCACCTCTATTTATTCTTTTCGATCAATCTTTTTAACCTCACCCGTTTGTGTATAATTATGAAAAGAAAAGAAAGCAAGTTTTAAACTTGACGATATTTGATCCGTTTTGGGACTTTCGACAACAATTATTTTCTTTTATAATACAAGTTAAACTTTCCACCTTAGTCCTGTCTGTGTATATTTATTTTATCCCCACATCATCAAAAAAATTATTGGCAAATTGTTCAAATGCTACATAAAAAAGTTGATAATAAAAAACCTATTATTTCTCAATATATTATTTGCATTTTTCAGATGTCATGTACCTGAATGCGAGACAATTCACTCCAAGTTTAACGTTACCTGGCTGACTACTATCATGAATAATACAGAAGTCTGCCACAGACTATCCCCATACAATGGCTACAATTCTTCAGAAGTAGTAGGACTCACGAGGTTCGACAACAGGAACTGTTCCCTGGAGTTATTTAATGAACAACGACAGATACCATGCGAAGAGATGATGTATGAAGACTACAACAGCATTGCAGCGGAGGTGAGAAATTTGTAGGACTTCTACCTCGTTCTTTTAATATACTATAAATGGATATTTTACGGCGATTGTGGTAAATATTATTCCTGGAGACATATATGTCTCTAGCTTAGATCCACGATTTGATAGATATAGCTAGATTCCACCGTTCACACGTACACGTACACCGTTCCACAGTCTAACTTCCACTAATAACATTTGGTTCCAAACTTCGACTGAGACGTTAGCACTACAAGGCAACCCTGTCCAAACATTATTGGGTTCTGGTTTGGGTGCTCTAGCTAATGAAATTACAGAAGTAACGACTCTTAACATCTCATGGCGACGAGTGCAATGTGGTGCTTGGTACACCATCATAACTAGCGCCCCGTTATTATGGGTAGCCGTATCTCTTACCATCAGTTGAACGTCTCACTCGTCTCGTTCTTCGTTGAATAAAAAAATCAACCTCTGTATATACAACATGTCGATACTAACAAAGGGATAATACCATAATACAAATCTGGTGATAAAGGATGCAGCGCTCTTCAATCTGCGTACTTAGTGGAGTAAATAACAGTTGCGAAGGACCCCTATACGATTTTGGGAAAGCGGAAACTCATCCGGTGAATGTCTATGATATTTCTCTATAATATCAACTGCAAAGTGTATAAACAAATCGAGCACGCATTGCCATTTCCGCCACAAGTTCAAGGTTGAACGCGTCGTCATTAAATTGACACATCCGTATAAAATTACCAGATGATGGGCGAAAATTATGGTGTTTACACATCAAATCGTCCGAATTATTGTCACGGTGGGTAATTGAAAAAAATATGCTCTGAACGCAATCGAACATTTGACACCAGGTGGATTAACTATTACAAAATGCACACAAAACTAAAAAATCTCGACAAAGACAAAAAAAATTACGGTTCTGTTGATCAGCTTCACGTTGGTGAAGTAGAAGAAGAGTAAGCGTAAACATTACTTTAACTTTAGATTGCATCAACGTTCAAAATTTTCGTTACAATAAATGTTTTCTTGTATAACACATCTCTCATCTTTACTAAATTTTTATATACTATTTCCCTTAGATGGCAAATGCCTCATCATTATTATCATGATGTGATCATAATAAAAATGTTGGTGTCCACTGCTGGACATAAACTTCCCCCAACGATTTCCACGCGATCGGGTAGGGATTCATATTTGGGGGTTAGGTTATTTCCCACCACACTGACACAAAGCAGGTTGGTGGGGGCCAGAGTTTCGTTTATTGATTAGCGGGGTACACCATAAGCAGGCGAGGTTAGCTTGAATTCCGTAAATTGTTGCGGAATTAGTACACTAATTATTTACACAGTAAAATCATATGAAATGAATCAAGTTATTGTTACCATTCCAGTTCGACCTTGGCTGCCAGCCGTGGAAAAGGACATTGATTGGCACGGTGCACAACCTGGGACTCGTGTTCTCGTTTATAATATCCGGTGTTATTTCGGACAGGTATGCCTCGTGAACAAAACGGTGATGTTTTTGTTGGTGACAAATTTCCTGTACAGAAATCAGTGATGTTCTACGCACTGATATTAATGAAGTGTATCACCCACCATCACCCGAGTCTAAGCTGTGCCTCCTCATGGCACAAGATAACTGGCATAGAACTAGATGTTAAAACCTTAACATCATATAACCTTTTGTTTGGATTCTTGATTTCCTTTGTGCTGAAGTAGACATAATAGCTTAAGTAAATTTTAGGCTTTTAATATCATCAAAATTTGCTTAGTATCTGGTGGGATGCTGAAAAAAATACTTAAAACTTCTAAGGTATGGTCGAAAAGTGATAATCGTGGGTACGCCGCTGATGGTGGGGGCGGCAGGTCTGCTCAAGTCCTTCTCAGTGAACTACTGGATGCTGCTGGTGATGGAGTTTCTCGAGACAGCACTCGGCTACGGGAATGCTTCGTTAGTATTATGTGGGTAACTTTAACCTTTATAAAGATATATATTTAATTTTCTATATACCTGTATAATACATATATAGGCATGTTTAGGCGTAGACTATATGATTTCCAACAACATCAAAATCTGTGTAAACTTGATAAAGAAATAAATTTGATAGATAAACAGGTAATTTATAAACATGACCCATCCCGAAACTTTGAACCGGATAATAATTTTCTTAAGGTTGCAATCTTTAGATTTTGCATAAATTTTCAGAGTGGATTTTACTTCTGAACTTTAAATCATGTTAAAGTTATTACAATAAACATTAAGCAATACTTTATTAAGAAATAACAATAGTATGATATATATTTATTTACTCTGATATTTATGATAAAAAATACTTCTTACTTCTTTAGCATTGGAGACGGTGAGTCAAAACAGCAGAGTGATATATTCTTGTATATCGGACATCCTATCAAACTTCGGAGGCGCCTTCTTCGGTCTGATCGCATGGAAGGTCCCCTACTGGAGACACCTGATGCGGGCTATATATGCACCACTCTTGGTAGTAGTGTTCTACATATTCCTCGTGGACGAGGGGGTGCGATGGTTGCTCGCCCACAACAGACGGGACGAGGCTGTCAGGGTTCTTAACAAGGTGGCAAAGATCAACAACATTACGCTATCCAATAAAGCTAAAGCGATGCTCACGAAAATCACCGAAGAGAGAACTAAGGCTGATCAGGTAATGTTACGCTTCTATATAACTGAAAAGTACTAAAAACCTTTTGATTTATTTAGCTTTATACAAAATATGTGGAGTTACAATTAGTCTTTTCATCCTCCGGCCTATTTCGGATGATGCGAGATGAAATGAATATCCGGAGATGATACATTTATCGATAAGTTTTGTAGGAAGCTGTCTAGATGAACTTTACTTTCTTAGCGCCTACTTCTACTGACAAGCAATTGTAACTGTTAGTACAATACAGTTTGAATACTCATTCATTCAATAAATACATTAATACATACATACATGTCTTTCAGGTAGTACAAACGCATCCGGAAGAACCACCGCCGATCTTCTCAGTGTTGCGATCACGGAAGATAGTCCTTCGCATGGCGCTAATCTCCGTCTGTTTCTTCTGCTGCATGTTCGTGTACAGCGGTGCCATCATCAACTCCACCAACATCTCGGGGAATAAATACCTCAACTATTCCGCTATGATGCTGGTGGCAGTGCCCACACGCATCATTACTGCCCTCACACTGACTAGGTTTGGAAGGAAGACGCCAATTTGCGTAGCATACTGCCTCTGTGCGATGTTCTTCATGGCGTCGGCATTCGTTCCCAAATGTAAGTTATCACTGTCAAGGAAGTACAACTATATTCTGATAATAAGCGCTGTCTTTTCATCCAATCGACTTTATCATCTCGCGTTTTACCAAATACAGAGAAGTAAAGATCTCAGTATAATCTAATTAAACTCCTATGTCTATCGGCAAGCAGTAATTAGTTAAAATATCCATATTCCCATTTTTAAGGTACTGCATACTGAAACTTTACTATGACTTGGTAAACGTCATTTAATTTCTTAAAGTAATGGGCAATGGCACAAAGGAAGCAGCATTGTGTTATAATAATTGTTATAAAGACTCCATTACTGAACGGAACTAATATTAATTTGTAAACTTATTAATCACAAATTGTTTAGCAATGGGATGGGCTTCGATCGTCTTCTACTTGGCCGGCAAAATGTGCAGTAGCTACGGCATCTTCTCGATGTTGGTGGTGACGATGGAGGTGTTCCCCACTACGTCGCGCAATTCGCTCACCAACATCGCAAACACTGTGGGCCGCCTGGGCTCCGTGTTAGCGCCTCAGGCTCCGCTTCTGGTATGTTCATGCTCCTATTTGTCTCTTAGCTAGCATAGTCGATGCCATGAGGAAACACCTGGTCGGCGATTCGACTTCCTTATTTAGCTTTTACAACTCTTGCGCCAGCTGTTTTGCTACTGTAACTAATCATTATTATCTGGTGTACAAATAATGCCAAATAGTCGCCACTTACAGATATCATTATTTATATCTCTATATAAAAATCTAATTAAATGGTTACATGTATTCTTTCCTTCCTCTAGAGATATTATATTTATAATCTAATTCATCTAAACAATGTTTCATCCATAAATAATTTTAGGAGCAATATATGCCTGGGCTGCCAAGCATAGTGTTCGCATTGGTCGCGCTGGGTCCAGCTGTGCTGGCGCTGTTGCTGCCAGACACCAGTCACGCGCCACTCCCCGACCGAATAGACGATGCAGAGAGGCTGGATGAAAACCCCCACGCCAGGGAACAGCAGTTGGACAGCGTTACTGCTTCCTAACGGAAAGCGGCAAGGCTGGGCGATGTTATTGCACCGCCTTGTCGTAATCATCTCATCATCCAAAGATCAAATTCCATAAGATTTATACATTACGTGTCTAACGTGAGAACTGTTCATACTAACGAGTGTAGTATAGTGTAGTATGGTGTAGTATAGTGCGTGTCGGTGACCTAGGAGTTATTTCGCGAACGGACAGTTCACTTTCGCAGTGCGGATCTATAATTAACATGATTTTTTATAACACAGTTAAAACTAAAGTAAAGAAACCTTTATCGATTAGTGATAGCTGCATTTTAATAATTAATGTTTAGATGTAATTGGATTATTTAATTATTCACATCGAGCTTACGTTGATTTTTTTTTTTAGTTCAAAAGTATGTTTTCGGACTTCGATCTCAAATATGTGTTTGTGTAAATCGTCATATATTTTTTATTAGGCTATATACATTAATATAAATTGATCTGAGCGCCAATCATTATTGGAAAGGCACCACATTATGATGACTATGATGTCATTAGATAAGGCAGATACTTAATTATGAAAGTTAATGTGATAAAGGTTATAAAATGGACATGTGTACATTTAAATATTAACCATTAACAACATTAACTTATTTCTTATGAATATTGTTTATAACAGTGATACCTGATATTAAACTGATATTATTTTAAATTGTACAAATAATAAAACGTATAATGATTAATACGTTTAGTTTCAAACTGGATGTATAGTTGGACACTCGCATTTTTAATGGAGTGTTGAATTATATTCCACCACAGTAGCTACTACAAGTGGTAAATATAAATTATATTTTAATGTTGTATTTAATAAACTTTGCAAAATTACACTCAAAATAACAATTAACTATCGTATTAATGAACCTTATTTCAATTGTCCTAATACAGATCCCTGTGAAACTCCAATAACATTTCTTTTCTTTTAGTGTTACTAATGAATTGTTAGTTTAACAATTGTAAGGAGTTTAAATTCTAACTTACAGTGAAATTATGTGGATTAAAAAAAAATCTTTATCTGTAGCAGGGAATGAAGTGAGAGACAAATTTGTTTTTACAATACTACATTTTAGTTTCCTGTTTCCCGAGTGTCTCTGCTTCGGCTAATGTATCGGGCAACTTAGTTCCGAGAGTCTCCGGCTGCGTGAACACCAGCAACCCAGCTAACAGTCCCATCACCGCGAACATTGCATTTGGTAAACCTCGCCAATACACCATCTAAAACATTTGCCATAAAATGTATACTTTAGGTTAAGAAACATTTAAAAAGAAGGGAACATAATTTCAATTACAGATCCGTTTACTAGAGAATCACAAATCAGGATGAGTATTATCAAAACAGATTTCATTTATGAAAATGCAATGTTTTTACTTCTTTTTGTTAACCACAATAATTATTATAAAAGACTACATAAAGTTCTGGAATAACATGAGTGCTGGAGTGACGACTCCGCGGCGAAAAGCGCAGCCTTGGCAGACCCCCCATTAGGTGGACGGATGACAAAAAGAATTGTTGGGACCCATGGGGGCTCGGACAGCATAAGATCGTGTATTGTGGAACACATTACAAGAGACCTATGTCCAGCAGTGGATGTCCATCGGTTGAAAAGATAAAGATGAACAAAGTTCAAATCTAAAAGTTACAAACATCACGGCTTTAAAATAATATAGATTATACTAAATAGGACGAAAAATTTATGCGAGAACCTGAATTTGGTTGGATTATATAAATAACTTTGTCTTCTTACATAATGAAAAAATTCACATAGAATTTATTACACAGCCTAAATTGACAGCCTATATTGTCTTCTTAAAATAGATATCCTACTAGTACTTACGGACTACCAATTATTACTTAAGTATCTATTTCGCTGTATGCGAAACTTACCAAAAGCGGTGTCATGGGAGCGCTTATTGAACCGAGCCTCCCGAACATAGACGAGAAGGCGAGCAGGCTGTGGCGGTACTCGGTGGGGTACAGCTCCGAGGTGTAGAGGTAGATCCCGGATAGCACCATGGCGATGCCGAACTTACTCAGTAAGTATATAATAAGACGCAGCACCTCGTGATCTAGTATTAACAGTTAAAATTTTTATTTCTTTATTTTCAATTGTAAGCATTGAAAGTTGGTTTCAAAGAAAAACCTTAGTGGTCCTTTCTCTGTTAACGGGAGATGTTTAAGAACATGAAGATACGCTAAAAAAATCAAGAAGAAAAGCGATTTATAAATATATTTGAAGTGCCTAGCCGGAAGTCTAAACTAATTGTAGTAAAATCATCCGTTCTAAAAGTTTATATTTTTAAAAAAGGTAAAACCTGAATACCCAAACATTTCATTAATATTTCAAAATTATTCTAAATTAAAACAGTTTAGAAATAGTATAAATATTTTACTAACCACTGGGAAGAAAGGCAAAAAAAATGTTGCAAGCCGAACTAAACAAGAATCCAGCTCCCAATGTTACCCTTCTACCGATCCTGTTCATAAGTACGAAGCCGGCGATGTATCCAGGGATATCGACGGCGGAAGTGAGAATGAAGTTTAAGTATAAGGCATCCGACAGATAGGTAGAGTTGATATAGAGGCCGTAGAAAACAAACAGTGTTGCGATCCACAAGAACGGAGTCGTGCACACCCGACGGAGAAGTGTTGGTGAGCGGATGACATATTTCACTAATCCTGCAGTGCCCTGTTAAAAATGTAGTAAAGGTAGTATGATAATTTAGAAGACCAGAATAATGACTTGTGTATATGTTAATGTTTCAAACAAACCCAATATTAATATCAAAAGAATAATGAATATCAATCCACCAAAAATTATTCTACATTTACATGACAGTATCAAGATTCAAATTCACTGCTCGAAGGTCTCTGCTAAATATAAACATTCTGCAGCTATTCAATAATCTATACCACAATATCCTAACATTTTCTCTATAAAGATAATCTCATCTTTAAATTGTGGCAAAAGTTACAAATAAGCAAAATATAATAATAAAAAGAAAACTGTTGTATGTGTAAATAAATTCAAAAGTGTCTCGTATTACTTAACTTTTTTAGGATTTCGTAGTCGCTGTATTAACTGCCAACGCGATATACTTACTGAAGTACGAGGTCCCGGTGCCGGACGTAGCAAAGCCTCCATAGATTTCTCACTAATCGTAGTTCCGTTTACTTTTGCCACTTTCTCTAAAACAGCCCTTGCCTCTTTATATCTATGTTTTGACAAGAGCCACCTCACACTCTCCCCGAAGAACCAGTAATAGGAGACGATCAAAAAGGTAGGCACGTGCAAGATTAGGATCATATGCCTCCAAGATTGTATTGCCCACGCCATTCCTCCTAACACCATCGCACCAACAGCAAGCATTGGCGGCAGGACTGCGCTTATTGCAGCTCGATAATCCGGCCCAACTAATTCGGTGCCTAAAATTGTAATAATTATTCAATAGTAGCTGAAAGCTGTTTACTGTGTTCATATTGTAACTGTGGGCTAGTCTTTCATTAATTTGGATATCGTTTTTTAATAGTTTTTGAGAAACAGCAATTGTTAATAAAAAATACTCACCAAAAATAAAAGCGGTACTAAACGTGCTGCCACCGAAAGTAGTTTGGACGAATTGAAATACTAGGTACATAGCGTAGTTGGGAGAGAACGCTCGAATGAACCCGAAGAGTGCGACATTGAAAGTGTTGAACACGAGTGCCAACCTTCTTCCATAACGATCGGAGAAATAACCAGTAAATGGTAATGCAAGCAAGGTACCGAGGCTGTTCAGGGTACCTGCTAGAGCACGCAACCAGTCCCGGCATCCTAGGTCGAACTGTTAAAATAATAATAACTAGAATCTTAGGAAACTTAATTTAAACAATGTATTCGTTATAGACATAGATTTGCACAAAGCAGTTCACTTATCAAACAAAAATAGGATAAACTACTAGTGTCAGTACTTCCGCAGAAATATGAATCAACACCTTTATGAAATTTCGCTTTATTTGCGATTTATCACTATAGACTTCATCCCTGACACTACCCGTACTCCGTAATGGTCACGCGCAAGTCAATGTTAAATACAGTTGGAAAATTATATGTTTAATTATTTTGTTTGTTATGTCTTCAAACAGTTTGACTTCAGTGTTTTACCTTCCATATTCCAACACCAGCCTGATCTTATGATTGCTATTACAGCCTCAGAATTTTTTAACGCTAATATTGTTTTACCGCGTTTTCATTAACTGTAATTTTGGCTAAAAGTTAAAATCTTCAAGGAATTTATATACTTTTTGTGTAAGGAACAAAATTTACTGAGACAGTCTATCCAAAACATAATAGAAAGTAAGTTTTCCTTCATGGAGATAGTTGTCACAAGCTGCATCACACTGATTATAAAAGATATCAGCCGATTAGTAGCCTATTTGCAATCAAAGTAGGCATCGTTTCAATCAGGATCAGGTTAAATGGTACATCAACCGTTTATTTTATAGAACATTGTTCTTGTTATGAATAGATCACTTACATCATATACTACAGAATCGTTCCTCTCGTATACATAGCTTTCACAAGTGGTGATGACGCTAGTATTGAATACATCAGCTGGACAATGATCTAGGGAAACATTTGCTACAGTAGAAACAAAACGTTGACAGCTCGAGAAACCTGTGCTCGTTTCAGGAATTGCGTTTGAAATCCACTCAGGTCTGAATATTGCATCATTTCCATCTCCATCGCACTCGGGAATGCGACACCTGAAAATGTTTTGTGATAATCTTGAAAAAAGTAAACATTCTAATATTTCAATTCCTTCATAATCAAATATTTCAGCAAAGATTCCTCTCCCACATCCGCTGACAAGATTACTAACAAGTGTATGTTCATTTAAAAATTAATGAGCTATATTTGTAAGGCTATAATTAGGTCATCGGGGTCCTTTCTTATTAAACTAAGGACGAAACTTGCAGGTTTTTTATCTGATGGTAACTGTTACGTCTTTCCGAAATGATGTATTGTTAGTATGGACGTGGGAAGAGCAACAATTTGCTAACATCGTCTATAAAATTAAATCTAGTTCCGTAACAGTGTAATATTTGGAAAGTACTAAGACGGTCCTTGGCAACAGAGAGCCAATGAAAATGACTTCTGCTGCTAAGCAATAAAACGATACTTTAAATATTTGTGCTCGTCATAATGTATAATTTCAATAATAGCAAAATGACTGTAGAAGTATAGGATCATCAACATATCAGACATTTTAGAATTTCATCATCATCATAACTTGTAACCGATAATCGTTAATTGATTGACTTAGGCCTCGCCCTCTCAAATTTATCTAAAAATATCGCTTGAATCATATTCATTTGTGTTTAATTTATTTTAGACAGTATTAAAATCATATAACGTACCTGTGAGGAATCGCAGCAGCACTAAACACATATTCACCGCAAAACTCGGTCATTATTATAGGTATCGCTAATAGAAGTATAGTTCTCAACTGAAATCGGCCGAACTGCCCAAGCTCGTTGGTTAGCACGTCATCCAGCTCCATCGGTTTATCTGGTATATTCTTCGCACTATTATTAACTTCCTCTTTTTTTTCTTCCAGTTCTTGAATAACTTCACATGTATGAATTTCCGACATTTAATTGTGAGTACGTAGCTTATTACAATTAATTAGGAGGCGATATGCCGTGTGAATATTTCAACACAACTGGAAACTTTAATTTAAAAGTGTGGTTAGAATACTGTACATACTGTATGTAAAATACTCTTTTAATAAGAACATTCAGGTAAAACATAAATTAGACCAAAGTCGTGTAGTTTGATTGCAAGGACGCAAAAGACAAATAGCATACTACAGAAATACAAAGCAAACGTTTATTTTTTTTATTTTGGTAAAGATATATAGTCGCAATAAGGAGACTATGATAAACATTAGGTATAGAACCTCTACGTCCTAGCGTTGAATTATCATTGGCCAAAAATATATTTATTCTACTACAACTTAAGCTACTCTAGTTTAATAATTAAGACTAGTAATTAAGGTAATGACTGGGTATCTCGGACTTTGACCCCGCTGTTGAGAGATACGCTAGCTCATAGTAATGAGGAATTTGTAACAATGTCTAAAAAGCAACACATTGTGCTCTAAGCCTCCCAGTGTAAATCTCTTCTGTCTCTTATTCTAGTTATATTGGTCTCCATCATTTCGTAAATCATGACATCGTTGCTTTGTTTCAACTGTCAACATTTGAGAAGCGGAGTAATCTAAGCGGGGAACACTTCACCATCTCTTGTCCACCACAACTTATTGTCAATTAACACCATGTTGGATTAAGTTCAAGAGTTAACTTGCTAGAGATAAAATAGACATCGCCTCTCGTTAGCATTAACCGGATATAGCACTATCAAGGTAATATTTCATGTCACTGATATTAACGGAAACCTCGCACCAGTAACACCACGAGTTAATAATCTATTTATATATGTATACCATTAATATAAAAAGATAACGTTTGTAATGTCTTGTTTAAAGATACGAACACACGCCAGTTTTTGTTGTATACTGAAGGTAGCTGAAAGATGAAAATGAATGTGGAGTATTTGATACAATAATTAAAATTTACACACAGCAGAGTTAATGTTAATTACATGTAAGTAAGGTGTAAGCGATCTCGCACAACAACTTACTAGACCCAATCCAACCTCACCTGCTCCCCCCAACAGGTTCTCGCCTTGTTGTGGCGGTGGGGCTTGGTAGCCGTGGCTTGGTCACCCACTGTGAAGCGAAGAGGAGCCTACTCGGCCGGCCCGAGGTGTACAGCCGGCTCGAGGTGGCCGGTCCAGGTGATTTCGGTGAGCTCACGGAGCTCACCTCGGATGTGTGCCGGTGGGCTACAGGGGCAGGTTTATACTGTCCTTTGTAGCCGAGGTGGAGTCGTGGAGGGAAAGAAGTGTCGGTATTTCAATTCGGCGCTCTCTCTACCCTCCGCGACTAAGCGGTGCCGCACCGCTGATGCGGCGGCGGAGGGGCCGCGGGGGATGAGGACAGTGGGTATGGCGATTAGCCGCTCTCTCTACCCTCTGCAGCCGTATAACGGTTTGCGGCGGAACTCAAGACCAGATCCGCCGCAGGAAGTCGGCTGTGTTTTCTCTCTTGGTTGAGGGAGGGCGCGCTGTGTGTTCCGGTGTGCCCTTACAGAGGTGGAAAGGTGAGGTTCTTCCCTCCCTAGGTGGGGCTGCATGGTGCAGCCGGCGCTGGCGGGGTCGCGAAGGTATGCGAGAGGGTTCCCGTGATCTTGCCATAAGGCGACGAGGTGGAATATTGTGGGGGTTTTATTCTGTGCAAGTCCGACATAACCTGTTTTTGCTTTCGCGAGGACCGGTATACGAAGACATTTCCAACACGTAAAAAAAACCCCATCTGCTCGTGGTATACCCAGCTAATCAACAAACGAGGTTCTGGCTCCCACCAACCCGCATTGGGCCAGCGTGGTGGGAAATGGCTGAAATTCCCTCATATAAACCTCCTACGAATGACGGACCCTAGTGCCAGGTAGTACCGGAGGCTGAGGCTGACTGTAAGGTCACTTGAAGCTGCTGGATGCGGTAAGCAAAGAACCGATCGATGTGGAGATACATGGGAGAGGCCTATGTCCAATAGTAGACGTCTATAAGCTGCTGATGATGCGAGTTAAGGTTTATATCAAGGTTGGTAACGTCAAAATAGAACAGAAATTCCCAGATTTTTTTTTCATAGATCATTTTGAAAATTGAACTGCTTCTGGTGGACATTCTGCAACACTACACTGCTACTGTATTCCCAAACTCGACGAAAATATGAACATTAGATGTATGGAAATTTGCGTTGCGGCTGAGCTCCAACCACAAATTAAGGTTTCGACAAGAAAAGGGAGAATTGATTACATAATTAATTATGCTGTAAATGAATGCAAAAAAGTAAGGTTGGCAAGAAGTGATTCCATCTAACTTTACTGACTTTCACTATCGAAAATAAATAATTTTTTATGAAGCTCTCATTTTTTGTCACGCCAACGCAGAGCCCGAAGTCGAGCGCGATATGGTGTAGTGTAAACAATCCCAACTACCTCCGCGTTGTTATGGGCGGGTGTATTATTAACCATCAGGTGAACGCCCCGTTCGTCTCCTCGCTTATTTGTGTAAAAAAACTATCTCTTTTTAATATTTCTACAGAAAAAATATTTTAGTATATGCACACAATAATTAAAACAAAAACATTAAAACATTAAATATGATGAATTAGGATTTAATAAAATTAGCTACTTTTTATTGTAAAAATGTAAAACGTTGCATTGAGGGTATCCGAGAACTGTGCTTGTCTTGTGACGTAATCGCACTGCAGGAGACCTGGCTGTTGCCGCAGGACCTATCCCATCTCAACAGCATTGACAACAACTTTATCTACACGGGTACGTCTGCGGTGGGTACGTCGGTGGGTATGCTGCGCGGAAGACCGTGCGGAATCGCCCTGATGTGGAACAAAACTGTGTTTCCGAAAGTTCTTGCGTTGCCGTGTGGTCATCCGCGCCTTTGTACTATCAAAATAATAATAAGTGAAACACCTCTAATTGTGATGTGTCTATATGCCAACGGATGCAAGGGATAATCTGGTTGAGTTCACTGACTGTCCGGGTACGGTGAGTGCGATACTCGCACAGGTTCCCGCCTTGTTATAGCGGAGAGGCTCAGTAACCGAGGCGGGATCGCCCACGGTGAAGCGAAGAAGGACCTACCCGATCGGCCTGCGGCGAAGGACCGGCCCGAGGCGGCCGTTCCGGGTTAGAGCACCGGTTGGATAACTGGAGCTCACTGGAGCGGCCGGGGACTACAAGGGCAGCTTTATGTTGCCCTTTGTGGCCAGGCTGCAGGGGCGGTTTCATACTGCCCCTTGCAGCCGAGGTGGAGTCTCGGAGGGAGTGCCCTCTGCGACTAACCGCTGTCGTACCGGCGATGCGGCGGCGGTGGGGCCGCGGGGGTAGAAGCGTGTCGATATAACGATGCGCCGTTTTCTCTATCCTCCATGGCCGTTTGACGGGTGGCAACGGGCCCAACATTGGATCCATCGCAGGGAGCTGGGGGAGTTTTCTTTCTTGGCTCCTATGGCCTCTGGACGACGGGTTTTTCGAGGAAATCCGTTACTCGCGCGATAGTAGGAGGCTGAGGAGGAGTCGCGCTGCATATTTTGGCGTGCCTCCACGGAGGTGAAAAGAGGGGGTTCAACGCTCCCTCCCGAGGTGGGGCTGCGCATGCGGCCAGCGTCGGCGGGATCGCGAATGGTGCGAAAGCGTTCCCGTAACCCCGGCATTAGGCGACGAGTTGGAACATCGTGGGAGTTTTAGTCGGTGCAAGTCCGACATAACCTATCCTTGCCTCTGCGAGGACGGGTATGCGCAGGCATTTCCCCCACATTAATAATAAAAAAAACGGTTAGTACGATAGTGAGTACGGTATAGAATCGACTTCTATATTGAGAGACTTTAATGCCCATCCTAATAAATTATTTTTGAATGAACTTGTAGATGTTTGTAACGAACAAAGCTAGTATTGCGCAGATGTAGGTAGATACATTAGGGCTATCATCCGATACTTACACCTTCGCGAGCGGATCTCACGGGTGTGAAAGATGGCTCGATCATTTTGTAACGACGCAAGCTGCGAAGAGTGCCATATGTAACATTTATGTTAAATGTGATGTGTGATGGTCTGACCACCTTCCGATTATAGCTGAGTGCAGGCTTATGTGTTATCTCCAAAATTAGTAAATAAAAATATTGTATATAATAAAATATTATAGTGTGAAAGAAATAATGAACAGATAGATCTATATTATGCGGAATGTAACGATTAAAATGTGTGAAATTTTTTTTTAAATAAATATAACTGTAAAGCGGCTATTGATAAAATGTATGAGGATATTGTAGATGTTCTTAGTGATGCGCCAAAGAAAGGGAATAGTTATATAAGGCGTATGAAACCGGCGATTGGTTGGAACGACTGCGTAAAGGTCGCGCACAGGGAGGCTAGACTGAATTTTAAAATGTGGGTTTTGTACGGAAAACCTTCTTCGGGCTATATTTATGACAAAATGTGTAAATTCAGAAAGGTGTTTATATCCAGGCTGAAGTGGTGTCAAGACCACCAAGACCAAATCAAAATGGATCGGTTAGCCTTTCTTCACTCTCAGAAAGATTTTCGGGCTTTTTGGAAAAATACCAATTAATTTCGTTTAACGTTTCGCCTGGCCTGCCTGTAAGTGTCGGCGGTGTCACCCGCTCTAAACACATTGCTAATATGTTTAAACACAATTACTTAGTCAAATCAGTGAAAGAGATATAACGGGTGCACGACGCTGAAATGCCCATTGGTAAGATGACTACCTGTATAACGGAGGAGGAATTGGCTCGCACAATTAAGTCAATAGCCAAAGGAAAATCTCGCGGTCGCGACGGACTCAGTATCGAGCACCTGGTG
This sequence comes from Ornithoptera alexandrae, assembly GCA_029030555.1. NCBI lineage: Eukaryota > Metazoa > Arthropoda > Insecta > Lepidoptera > Papilionidae > Ornithoptera > Ornithoptera alexandrae. Next base: position 10,559,943 of record JARDVY010000034.1, read on the forward strand.
CACGCGGCGCCGCGTGTCACGAGAGTATCGAGCATGTTTTACTCGCTGTGCCTAAACCATTCATATTTGCCTTCGGATCTTACGAAAACTGTGATTGTTCCTGTCGTAAAAAAAAACAGGTAAATTAGCAGATAAAATTAATTACAGGCCTATATCTCTCGCGACAGTTATGGCGAAGATCTTGGACGGAGTATTGAACAATAAGCTGAATCAACATGTAAAAATTCATGATAACCAGTTCGAATTCCGTCCAGGCCTCCCCACAGATAGTGCAACCGTATGCCTTAAGCATACGATTGATTACTTATTATATCTCTCGAAAAACCAGAGTGTTTTCAGGCTTCCTTGATTTATCGAAAGTATTTGACCGGGTTGCTTATGATGTTATGTGGAAGAAATTGAATGAACAACAAGTTCCATATGACATTATTCAAGTTCTACAATATTGGTATGGAAACCAGGTTTATGTGGTAAAGTGGTCTGATATGTACTCTGATCCGTATAAGATGGGGTGTGGCGTAAGACAAGGCGGGCTAACCACTCCTGTACAACAACCTGTATGTCAACGACCTGGTCGTTGCGCTCAGCAGTCAGCATGTCGGCTGACATGTTGTTTGCTGTGTAAATAACATTAGTTACGCAGACGACATAGTCTGTTGAGGGCATCAGTCTGTGGCCTAAGAAAATTGCTTACGATTTGTGAAAACTATGCGAATAGCCACGGTTTAATCTATAATGTGAAGAAAAGTAGGTATATGATATTTGAGAGAGGTGGAAAAATAGGAACAATGATCCTGTACCTGCCATTAAACTCTGTGGATCGACTTTGAGTACGTTATACCAGGTTAAGTACCTATGGCACATCGTTACCTCTGATCTTAAAGACGACGGTTTTTTTTTTTTTTTTTTTGTTTTACGTGGGGGAAATGCCTACGCATACTCGTCCTCGCGGGGGCAAGGACGAGTTATGTCGGACTTGCACCGACTAAAACCCCCACGATGTTCCGCCTCATCGCCATGATGGCAGGGTCACGGGAACGCATGCACTCAACCGCGACCCTGCCGGCGCTGGCCGCTTGCGCAGCCCCACCTCGGGAGGGAGGGACGAACCCTCCCTTTCCAGGGCGCGCCGGAACATGCAGCGCGCCCCCTCCTCGACCTCATGCGTGTGCGGGCGACCGGTTCCCAAGAACCTGTCGCCCAGAGGCCATGGGAGCCACTGGAGAAAACCTCTCCCGGCTCCCCGCGGCGGAGAAATGTTAGGCCCGCCGCTACCTGTCAACGGCCGCGGAGGATAGGGAGAGCGGCGCATCTCAATACCGGCACTCCTCTTCCCCCGCGGCCCCACCGCCGCCGCATCGCCGGTGCGACACCGGTTGGCCGCAGAGGGTACTCCCTCCGCGACCCCACCTCGGCTGCGAGGGGCGGTATGAAACCGCCCCTGCAGCCGGCCGCTAGGGCAGCACACAGCCGCCCCTGCGGCCCCCGGCCGTTCCGGTGAGCTCCAGTTACCCCAACCGGTGCTCGAACCTGGAGCGGCCGCTTCGGCCAGCCCTTCGCCGCGGGCCGGCCGGGTGGGTTCCACTTGGCTTCACCGTGTACCGGACCACGGTTACTAAGCCCCTCCGCCACGACAAGGCGAGAACCCGTTGGAGGGGTAAAGACGACGGTGACATAGCGAGGGAGCGAAGGTTGTTGTCGGTGAGAGCCAACATGATCGCCCGTAGGTTTGCTTGCTGCTCGAAGGAGGTTAAACTCACTCTATTCAGGGCTCACTGCACGAGTTTGTTTGCGTGTAGCCTGTGGGCGAGCTGCAAGCAAAAGTCCTACAACGCCCTTCGCGTTCAATATAACAACGCTTTCAGAGTGCTGTTGGGTGTTTTTTTTTTTTTACGTGGGGGAAATGCCTACGCATACCCGTCCTCGCGAAGGCGAAGACGGATTATGTCGGACTTGCACCGACTAAAACCCCCACGATGTTCCGCCTCATCGCCATGATGGCAGGGTTACGGGAACGCGAGTGCGCACTCAACCGCGATCCTGCCGGTGCTGGCCGCTTGCGCATCCCCACCTTGGGAGGGAGGAATGAACCGTCCCTTTCCAGGGCGCGCCGGAAGATGCAGCGCGCCCCCTCCTCGACCTCATCGCGCGGGCGACCGGTTCCCCTGAACCCGTCGTCCAGAGGCCATGGGAGCCACTGGAGAAAACCTCTTCCGGTTCCCCGCGGCGGAGAGATGTTAGGCCCGCCGCTACCTGTCAACGGCCGCGGAGAATAGGGAGAGCGGCGCTTCGCAATACCGACACTTCTCTTCCCCCGCGGTCCCACCGCCGCCGCATCGCCGGTGCGACCCCGGTTGGCCGCAGAGGAAACTCTCTCCGCGACCCCACCTCGGCTGCGAGGGGTGGTATAAAACTGCCCCTGCAGCCTGGCGGCTAGGGAAGCATACAGCCGCCCCTGGGGCCCCCGGCCGCTCGGGTGAGCTCTCGGTGGGCCTCCGGAGCTGGAACCTGGAGCGGCCGCCTCGGGCCGGCCCTTCGCCGCGGGCCGGCCGGGTGGGTTCCACTTAGCTTCACCGTGTGTCCGGCCACGGTTACTAAGCCCCTCCGCCACGACAAAGCGAGAACCCGTTGGAGAGGGTGCTGTTGGGGTTGCCTCGCTTCTGTAGCGCATCAGGGATGTTTTTTAATGTACGCGTCGATTGCTTTTATGCCACCATGCGGAAACGACGCGCATCCCTGGTGCGCACAGCATTTTAAAATAGAGCTTAAGAAATTATTTATGTGCAGTATATTAAACCTGAACTTATATACAATTGGTGACAGTTTAATGAAACAAAATATTTATCATATTAAAATAATTTTTATTTTCTAGTGGTCCCAATACAGCGCCCAGCGGAACACCAAATAGGTACCCAATTAACCTCGCATGTTTAATAATACTCAAATAATTTTAATAACACACACAAGCTCTTCACTTTTCTCATTTTCTTCTCTGAACACCACGCCAATAATACTGGGTTGCAAAAGTTCGTGCATTATAAAACTTAGACGAGAATTTACACTCGCTATGTGCATCTGCAATGGAATTTGAAATAATATTTTAATTCTGATTTATTACAATTTTAGCTCCTATTTCCCAACTGCTTCAGCTTCAGCCAATGTGTTGGGCAGATTAGATCTGAGGGTCTCGGGTTGTGTGAAAACCAGCAATCCAGCCAAAGAACCCATTATAGCAAACATTGCGCTCGGTAGTCCATTCCAATACTCCATCTAAAAATAAATAAAAAAAAAAATGTGCTTACATACATTACTTTAAATTACGAAACTAAACATTTGAAAAGACCGAGAAAAAAAATTTGAATTTTCAAATAATACTTTATATTTAATCATTCACCAAATATATTTTATGTTTTAGCTTAACCTTTTGATAAACAGTGATATGGATTTTGACGGGTTTGATACGTCTTATTCCTAACAAGGCACAGAGCTGAACAGCGTGAAAAATTGGATTGTCTATAGGTATTACTAGCCGGCAGGAACGTCAAAAGCGATTTGATAATTTATATTAGAAATAATTTGAAATTGATTAATTATGATATCTACCAAAAGAGGTGTTAAGGGAGCAGTTACAGATCCGATTCTGCCGATTGTGGAGGAGAAGGCAAGTAGAGTCTGGCGATGCTCAGTGGGGTACAGCTCCGATGTGTAGAGGTAGAGTCCAGAGAGCACTGTAGCGATGCCGAATTTGCCCAACAAATAAATAATCAAGCGTAAAACGTGGATATCTGTTGGAGAATTTTAAAAATTGTTCAATATGAGTTACTCGTGTGATTTGTGTTGGCGATCTTGCAATTAATTGAAATTATATTTAGAGACAACGTCACTAGAGTTATCGAAATGTGTTTGCAAAAAATTCTCTGCCTCCCACAGACACACGCTTAGGATACAGTAACGCTGTTGTGACAACAAATTAATAAAATATGACAGTTGTAAGTAGATATACGGAAAAAAATCTACCTGATTCGGAATTGAAAGAATCCCCATAATTTAAAGCAAAGTGCTACAGTGCCACATACAATACATAATCGAGCGCTAATATTTATGGTATGGATTGTCAGCCATATTAATTTTGTGAAAAAATAAATTATTCACAATCACGAGGACATTTGTTGTTTGTACTTAACCATGGAAGAGTGAGATGACTTAGGGAATAATTCATTACCAATTCACTTACCATACGGAACAAAGATAAAAATGAAGTTGCATGCCGCACAAAGAAAAAATCCTGATCCTAGAGTAATCTTTCTACCGATCCTATTCATAACAATGAATCCAGCGATATTCCCTGGGACATCAACGATGCAAGTGAGAATAAAATTTAGATATGCGGCATCAGACAAACCGGTGGAGTTGATGAAGAGGCCGTAGTAAATAAACAATGTTGCAAGCCACAAGAACGTAATCGTACATACACGTCGAAACAGAACGGGAGATCTATAGACGTATTTTATTAATCCTACAGTGTGCTGTAAATATTTTGAACAAAGTTAAATACAAAACACTTTTCCACCAAAAATTTGTGAGAAATAAAATTAAATAATGAAAGTTTATTCTGATTTATAGTTATTAATCAAATATTTACTTACAGAGTTACGAGTAGTGTCTGCAGTTAGTGTGGATGGATTCAACAAAACTTCCATACACTTATCGCTTATTTTAGTTCCATTTACTTTAGCCATTTGTTCTAAAACAATTTTGGCTTCTGTATATTTTTGTTTTGACAGGAGCCATCGTACGCTCTCACTCAAAAGCCAGTAGTAGGAAATGATAAGAAAACAAGGCACATGTAAGATCAGTATCAAATTCCTCCACGATTGAACAGCCCAAGCTATTGTTCCTAGTATAACTGCACCCAAAGCAACCGTGGATGGTAGGATTGCACACATTAATGCTCTGTATTGAGGTCCGACTAACTCCGTAGCTAAAATTATGGAAAATTATTAACAACAAATTAAAGAAATTACTACAAATACAATTAGAATAAAAATCCGTATATGTCTTCGAGTAATGAGCGATTTTAATTCGGTAAAACAAAAAGTGTAAAATATCTAATAGACTCACCAAAAATAAAAGCAGTACTGAACGTGCTACCACTAAAGGCGTTCTGTAAGAATTGTAACGCCAGATACATAGAGTAGTTCATGGAAAATGCTCGTATAACACCGAAAAGTGCTATATTGAATGAGTTGAACACGAGGGCCAATCGCCTTCCGTACCGATCAGAGAAATAACCTGTAATAGGCAACGACAGCAGCATGCCCAGGCTGTTAAAAGTGCCTGCCATGGCGCGCAGGGTGTCCTTGCAACCCAAATTGAACTAAAAATAATAACCTAGAGTTAAATACGAAATTTTCAGAAACTGGTTTTATAAATATGTATATTATATATAGGAGATGTTTGGGGGAGGCCTATATCCAACAGTGGGCTTCTATCGGCTGATGATGATGATATAAACCCTTAAACTCAATACGATTCATAACTGGCTATTTTTTTTTTATTTAACAATATTGACGGAACTGCCATGATATTCAGGTGATGGCTTTTACTAGATTAGATATTACTAGAAAGAGCTGAAGTGAACTACGGTACACCCTTGAACGAGACTCGGTCACGAGCGCCGATGTAGCTGCAGCGGTGGCGCGAGCGGGTGGTTGCCCGGTCGACCAGGTTCGATCGGTCAGCATCTCGGTCGGAGCCTCCGGCCTCGGGACGGCGTGGTTGCGCTGTCCTATCGTTGCAGCGCAAAAAGCCGTGGACGGGGGACGACTTTTAATAGGGTGGGTGTAGCGACGATTATCTCTACTCAGGAGCCGACCGCAGCGTTGCTTTAAGTGCCTCGAAGAGGGGCACGTTGGAGCAAAGTGTAAGTCCGACTCTGACCGCAGCGATGAGTGTTATCGCTGCGGAAAAAGCGGCCACGTAGCAGCCAACTGCACCGCCCGGCCGCACTACAATCGTTGCAGTGCAGGACATCCCCAGGTCCGTTAGTACATACATGTCTCACATAACATTGTCTTCCCCCAGAAGAAGAATACCTTTTGAACACTCGCCCCGATAACAAAACAGACCTTCAGCAAATTAATATTTGCGTGTTTACATTGCAGCTCCAGTTGAAATAATTACATTTACCGATCTAAACGATTACGGGTAACAGGCACATGTTTGAGTAGAATAAATTATTTACATCATAAACTAAAGAATTGTTTCTCTCATACACGTAGCTTTCACAAGCGGTAATAACATTAGTGTTGAACATATCAGCCGGACAATTATCTTGTGAACCGTTTGCCAGCGTAGAAACAAAACGTTGGCAACTCGAGAAACCTGTGCTCGTCTCAGGCACTGCATTTAAGAGCCATTCAGGGTTAAAAGAGGCATTTTTTCCGCTCTCTCCGCACTCGGGAATTCGACATCTGAAAATATTTTATTTTAAAGAAATTCTCTGCGACCGACATTATACTTCATTGAATTTGTGCTTGGCGCAGCAAATAGTGCCATCCCCTCTAGTGTCACAAAAAGCGGCTAAGCGATAATAATCTTAGGATGGTAAGTAGTAAGTAAAAATCGCTTTAATGTTTGACACTGCTACAGGTACTTCTTAATCTTGTCTACTTTTGTTGTTCAATAGTATCGTAAATTTCTAAAATTAACTCATGATATTTGTCGCCCTTGCAATTAGTATTTATTTATAAATATATTGTTAATCTTGTTTTTGAATGCTACTATATTGTGAGAGCATTGCCCTTTAGATATTACTGAGACAAAGGTTCTGTCGGAGTATGATAGGTGGTTAATATTTGGCCCAAAGGACAGATAAATGTTATTTTAATTATCATCATCAGTCTGAAGATTTCTAACGTTACACATAGAAAGTACCGGTCTGCTTAATAGAGGAATGCTGCGTTGTACTGACCGATCCTCCGCAACCCCATGATCCGCAGCTTCTCTTCAAAGCATCCACTTACCTATGAGGAATCGCTGCAGCCGTAAACAAGTATTCTATAGAAAACTCAGATACTATAATAGGTATCAACAACAGAATTATATTTATAAATTGAAATCGACCTAACTGTCCGAGCTCCTTTACGAGCACATAGTCTAGGTCTATCGTTTTGTCGTTCACATTCTTCGATACTTTCTTTATTGCTTCAACGGCGTCTCTCGCAGCCCGAGTAGTTTCCGAAGGATGATGTTTTGACATTTTCGTTATATTTACTTAGTTTCCTATTGCCCTTACGCGACAAATAAGGCTACAGTTTACTATTTAACAATGTCATTATATTGTTAAATATGCCATCGTATTTTTAAAACTTTTTTTATAATCTGCAAATTTTAATTAAAAGTGTGTTATACTTGAGGTACTCCTGAATTAGTAAAAAAAAACTGTTACATCGAGATATAAACCTACCCATGGATGGACCATTATCTAACCAAAAAATTCATACACAATCCTTGAACTCTACTTTAAAATCTACTTATATTGTATTCACACTTTTACCTTTTTACTTAAAATAACGTCTTTCTATAACTAACACTAGATATTTGCAAAATTAGCAAATTGAAAACCATTGCATTCTTTTATTCAAAATCCTGAATTAAAAGCTTGGTTGTTCGAACAGACTGATCACAATTTTTTAAGCAACACAATTTAATAATAATCAGTAATAAAAATTATACAATAAGCATCAATTTAACAAAGTCCCAACTTACCTCAATAAGAAACATAAAACGTAAAATATAAGTTCATGATGATAAAATAGCAAAAGGTAAGTTAGGTTCCAAACACAAACTCCTGAGAGACAATAAACACTAACTGTTATAGTTAAGTTGATGTCTAAATTTGAAATATTTAAATATTTTATCTACAACTATATACATACACGGTAGTCATATTTAAATAGTTATTTGATAAGAGTTCATTACACTATCTCTTTTTATTCTTCTATAAAGAAAATACATTTTATGTAATTTTCATGTAAAGAGAGCAACCGTCGGAACTGGATATCTTTTTGTTACAAAGAGTAACATAGATCTGTATGACGTAAACTTCCTTGCTCTGCAAATCTTGCATGCTGGCCTTGAAACACAAGGTGTACTTGTACACGGCCTGCACAAAACCCACCAGGACTTATGTGTGCGTTCTATTTGCGTACTCTTCCTCTAACACCCTCAAACCCATGTAGGTCATCCAGGACCGCTTCACCCGTAAAGCCACGGGTGCTGAATGATATCGAAGGAATGTAGAAATGGCCGAGAAGGCGAGCAGACTGTGGCAGTGCTCCGTGGAGTACAGCTCCGAAGTGTAGAGATAGAGGCCGGAGAGCACCGTGGCGACGCCCAATTTACCCAACCATAAATAACCGGGCGCACAACATTGTGATCAGTTCAGTTTTAATAATTGTATAATGTAAGTGGTTTGTACAATTTTTGTGAACATTTTAAAAAACGATTTCATGTCGTATTTAGTGATAATGGTGTTCAAAATATCGAGGCGTTTCCGCTAAAAAGGCTCTGGCTACTTACGATAACCTATGTTAATAGGTTTTTCTACTCGTTGTTGTATTATTCGTATGTGTAAATTTATTATTTATCATAGAACAAATTTGTCAAGTAAACAAGTAGCTTCCAATATTTATATGATTTAATAATTACATAAATATAAAAATAATTAGTGTTTTGAATTATGTTATTGTTACAAATAAGTATTTACTAGAAGTAGGACGTTTAGTTGTAGATGGATTTAATAAAGCCTCAATTGACTTATCGCTAATTTTAGTCCCGTAGACTCTGGCTATTCCTTCCAAAACAACTTTAGCTTCTGTGAACTTCCGTTTGATAAGAGCCACCGTACGTTCTCACCCATAAACAATAATATGAGATGACAATAAAACAGGGAACATGTAAAATAAAAATCATGTGCCGCCAAGACTGTACGACCCAAGTTACTCCACCTAATATAATTATACCAATTGCAAGTATTGATGGTAGAATTGCGCATATTAAGGCTCGATACTTCGGTCCAACTAGTTCGGTTGCTAAAAATTAAATAGATAAAATTAACATTATAAATACATTGATTGTAACACTATAAAACAGTGGCGGTGCAAGTTGAAAACTTTACATTAAGATTTATTTCAATAGACTTGCGAAAAATAAAAGCAGTACTGAACGTTCCACCCTCTAAAGTGGTTTGGACAAGTTGGAGAACTAATTACATAGTGTAGTTTGTAGAGAACGCGCGAAGAACACCGAACAGAGCAACATTGAAATTATTCACTATAAGAGAGAGGCGCCTTCCGTACCGGTCAGAAAAAGAACCCGTCAAAAGTAACACGAGCAACGTGACCACACTGTTAAGTGTTCTGCTAAAGCACGCATCCATTCATTGCAACCGAGGTCGAACTGCAAATAAGAAAACAAGTTATTTTACTTGAATGTTATATTTACCTGATTATTTTCATTATAATTTAAATCCAAAAACTTCGAACTGCATTTTTATTATTACCATATTTTATAAACAAAATCAAAAGACTAAATAAATATACAATTCTAAGTAAACAGGTTAGTGTTTTAGAATCAATTTTCAAATTTCAGATCTTTTAGAAGAAAAACTGAATACAACACAATGTGGCTAAGATTTGGTATAATTTCAAAGGTTGATTTACATAATAGTAATGATGGTAACAGCGACAAAATTCTACTTACATCATAAACAACAGAATTGTTTCTTTTGTAAACAGCTATCACAAGCTATAACACCAGCGGCAAACACTTCCGCTGGACAATTGTCTAAAGAACCATTGGATTGAAATGTGGCAAAAAATAGGCAACTCGATAAGCCGTTTTGTGTTTCGAGAATAGCGTTTGAAATCCACTCAGGTTGAAAAATTTCCCCAGGGCCATTTTCTCTGCATTCAGGACCTCGACACCTCAATTTTTTTAAAGACTACAACATTGTTACAATCACAACCGAATCAAATTACCCAAGTGGAAAAGAAAACAAGTTGAATTTGCGGCCTGTGGTATCCAATTTACAAATACACTAGTCAAACTTGCAACATCTCTCACATATGTGGAATTACAGCAGCAGAAAACATATATTCACCAGGGTACCCAGACATGATAATCGGTATTAATACAAGAAGTACTTTCCTGAATTGAAATCGTCCAAATTAACCAAGTTCATTCACGAGCATATAATCTAGATCTATCGCTTTATCTGTCACGTTGGTCGGTACATTTTTAACATCTTTCTTAGTATCAATATCTTATTAGTATTCTCTGCATTTTATTCTTATACAATTTCGCAAATAATATAGTAAACCCAGGAAAAGCTGTTTTACACTTTAGAGCAATTTACATGAAGCTGTATAACGTTCTCATTTATCTAATTTATACCTAAAATATTTAATGAAACGGCTTGATTTTGCTTCTGTATAAAGAAATGTTTTTCTCGTATCACTTGGCATCTGTTAACATCTTGCTAACTCAGTTTCTCATAGAATAGCTCACGGTACGTACTCGTGTCTAAATATTAAGTACTTGTGCTAAGTACTAGATACAAAAGTAATTTATAAATTTAAAAACAAAATCCAAAAAAAGTTAGGCCACCAGATGACACTTTTAAACACCACACCTCCCTGGCAAATCGCTTCGCTACTCCACTCATCTGAATCTCCGATACAATCATTACCAGTTTAGCCATAATAAAAATGACGAAGGAACTATTTAAAACTAATCCATCTACTCCTATAACAAAGTATCCGAATTCAATTGTGTCCGAAATGGTGGAAAAACTCACGTCTTTTTTCCCAGAGAAACTGCATTCTGATAAGCTAGTGAAACAAACAATCATTTATAAAAAATTCGCTGAAAATAAATTAATTTATTCGACGTAAAGGTTCGCGGTACATACCTAGCGAGCTATGGACGTACAAGTTTTATTTTATTGTGAAATTGTTAGAAATGGAAGTGTCATTATACAGTATTCTAATTAGTTCAATAATTAATTTAATAATAAACAAGTTCACACCTTGCATAAAAAAAATCTGTTTAAGCAGGTTTTCAGATTCTTTATTGGCAAATAACATACTTTAAACAAAAATAACATTTTAGGAAATGTAACTGTAACCTATTAAGGAAACGCCATGCAATGTGTTTAAAACATGATAATAATTCTTTTTTTCAATAAATATGAACACATATTTTTGAAATAATTACACGTATCCTTAAGTAATGATAAATATACCTGGCAAATCAAGATACTACTTCGCGCGCTGCACTGTACACATGGATAAGAATTAAACCACACAAAAATTTCCATTTGGCAGACTAGCCCTTGGTGCTTCGTATTCCTCTTCTTCATGCTTGATTCTTTTTATTTTATACTTTTTGATTAATTGTTACTTCTTGTTGTTACTGCTTAATAACTTTTTTCATTTTACTTCTTGATGGAATACTTTGAATTGTAATGATTTACATATTTATGCATCCGCAATAAATCTTAATACTGAATTTTAGCAGCGACGAAGTTATATTTTTTCGTCGAGCGAATAATAATACGCACACAAGTATAGTGCAGTATAGTGCAGTATAGTTACAAGCTGCAAATATAAAATTGTTCCTTGCTAATTGCGCACAGAGCCATCTTTCATTAACAATTTGAATAATCGCAGTTCGTACAGACCGCACGCCAAGGACAATATTTAGTCCTTAACCAAAATATTATTTACAATGATGTTTAAAAATATCTTATTAGCCAACCACCTCAATCTACGTGGCGTAGGGATTTGACGACCCCACCGCCCACTGGAGAGACAACTGAGTCCTTTGAGGACACAGTTTTCTCTTCAATGCAATCAGTCCACCGGCGTAGGGATGTGACGACCCCACCGCCCGCTGAAGCGAAGGCTTATCCCTTGTGGATACAGTTCAGGGAATCCCACACGGCGCTTGGCGCCGTCTGCCCTTCGTACTCTGGGGTGGGCAACACTGTTTTCGGAAAGGGAGGAGTGTGTGAGGCGAGCATAGAAGGCAGCGAAGCTGCAACGACGATAACGCCGCGCCCCGTAACGGGCGCGGGCGACAACACTAATTTGACAGTGCCGCGCCCAAAGACGGGCGCTGGCCAAACCACCGGATTGGACGGGTTCGCGCAGCGCGCGCCGACACCGACTGCGCTTACCGAAGCGCGGGTGGTGTTGGAGCGACTTCGCTTCGAGCCGTATAACAACGAGGGCGTAGTCGATGTCGACATGGCCCCCGTTACCCCAACTCGTGACGACGAGGCTGCCTCGGTTTCCGACTGCAGCCTCGCTACGGTGGCGTCAGGCGGTTCCCGCTTTTGGCAAACGACGTCGTCCCAGCAGGGACGGCTTGTCGGCCTCATCCGAGGAGGACGACATGCCCACCGAGATCGCCGAGACCGAGCGTCCCGGCGACAAGACCGAGCGTCGTGGCCGCGGACGTCCGCCCACGACAGGGAATTACGTCGGCCTTAGCAAGGCTAAGGCCGCGTTTGACGCCGAAAGGCGTCAAGAACTGAAACTCCAGGCAGAGGAGGAACTCGCCGCGACCGCGGCGAAGTTCCGCCGAAACCGGGAGAGGAGGCTCGCACGGTCTCCGGAGCTGGAGCCAAGAATGGCTCCGGACGACCAGACCGCTGCCATGCTGCAGAAGATAGTCTTCGATGACGCTGAGCTGATCGCGACGATCGCCAGCAAATCGAAGAACTTAAAGTCCGATCTCGTGCGGGATCTGAAGGAAGCAGCGGCCTCCAACAAGGCGGCCGTGGCAGCCATCGGGTCTCGCACGGTGACGGACGAGACGCGGCAGTTGCAGGCGGAAAATGCCCGCCTGCGCGCCGAGGTGGCCGACTTCCGTAAGGAACTGGCCAACCTCAGGGCGGAATTTGATGAGAGTGAGCGGCGGGAACGACCCGCGCCCTCTCGCTCGAACGCCGGCGAGGAGTCTCTCCGAGAGGAGGCGGCCCGCCCAGCGCCGAAAGCGGTCGCCGCGGTTACCGCGAACCTCGTCCCCAAAACCCTGGCGGGTAAAAGAAAAGGGGTTGGGAAGGAAAGACGAAGAAGGCGGCGGAGAAGCCGACTTCCTCTTCGTCGACCGGCGCTTTCAAGCCCGCGCCCGCCCCACCTCCTCTAGCGGAGGGGTGGAACGTCGTGGCTAGAAAGCCGAGGAGGGCGCAGCGACTGCCGCAGACGCAGCAGCAGCAGCGGCGGAAGCAGCGACAGCAGTCGCAGCCGAAGCCGCAGCAGCAGCAGCAGCGGCAGAGCGCGAAGCGCAAAGGCGACCAGAAGAGTCGCCCGCGAAAGCTGAGGGCCCCGAGGTCCGCAGCGGTCGTGGTGACCCTGTCGCCCGAGGCGATGACGAAGGGCGTTACGTACGCTCAAGTCATCGCCCGGGCGAAGGAGCAGGTCAACTTAAACGATCTCGGCATTGCCGGGATACGTTTTAAGACAGCGGCGACCGGAGCGCGCATATTGCAAGTGCCCGGCGCCTGCAACGGCGAAAAAGCCGACAACCTCGCTAGGAGGCTCCGCGAGTCTCTGGGCGAGGAGGTTGTGCGCATCGCCAGGCCGGTGAAGTGCGCCGAGTTGAGGGTCTCAGGACTCGACGACACGGTGACGAACGTCGACTTAGTCACCGCGATTGCGCGAGCAGGTGGCTGTCCGGCCGACCAAGTTAGGTCGGGCAGCATTTCGGTCGGCGCGTCCGGCCTCGGGACGGCGTGGTTGCGCTGCCCCGTGGTTGCGACGCAGAAAGTGGTGGACGGCGGCAGACTCCTGGTTGGCTGGGTGTCTGCGCAGGTCACACTGCTGGAAAGGCGACCGCAGCGTTGCTTCAGGTGCCTCGAAAAGGGACACCTGAAAGCAAATTGTAAGGCCGAGTCGGACCGCAGCGATGAGTGTTATCGTTGCGGTAAGAACGGCCACAAAGCTGCCGATTGCTCCGCCCCGCCGCACTGCAACCGCTGCAGTGCGGCCGGTAAACCGGCCGACCATAGAGGCGGCGGTATAGCATGCGGCAAGGCGCGCGTCGCTAAAGCGACGCAGAAAGGCGGTAAGCGTGGCGGTAGGGGCCCCGAGGCCACTCGACCGCCAGCGCTGAGCACGAGCGCGGGCTCCGTGCGCGAGGGGGTTGCGATGTCCGTCGAATAATGATGGACCTCAACTTCCTACAGGTGAACATCAACCACTGCGCCAGAGCTCAGGACTTACTGTATCAGAGCATGGCGGAGCGGTCGATCAACGTCGTTGTGGTCAGCGAGCCGTATTACGTCCCACCGTGGGAGAGCTGGGGGGGGGGGGCCGTGGACGGAACAGTGGCCATAGGTACGGTGACGTCGAACGGCTCCCCCGACCTTGAGTCGGTGGAGCGCGGTCGGGGTTACGTCGCGGGGCGGGTCGGGGACGTTTTGGTCGTGGGGGCATACTTCTTGCCGAATCGCAGCTTAGCCGAATTCGAGCGGCTGCTCGACGAGGTGGGTGCTCTCATCGGCCGGACCGGATCGGGTCGCGTTCTCTTCGCCGGAGATCTCAACTCCAAATCGAAGGCGTGGGGGTGCCCGGCGACGAGCGCACGCGGCGCCGCGCTCGAGGAGTTCGCGGTCGGGGCCGGGTTGGTCGTGCTCAACAGGGGGTCGACGAACACGTGCGTGCGGAAACAGGGCGGCTCTATAGTGGACGTTACGTTCGCTGGAGACGCCCTGGCCCGCCGCATCGGGGATTGGGAAGTGCTCGGGGGCGTGGAGACGCTGTCGGACCATTTGTAAGTCCGATTCAGTGTCTCGGCGGCCTCGGGCACTCCTAGCGATCCTAGTCGACCCTTGGTCGGGGACGGCCCTCGGTGGGCGTTGATGCGTCTCGACCGCGACCTCCTCGAGGAGGCGGCCCTGATCGAGGTCTGGGTCCGTGAGGGGAGGGCGTCTAGGGCGTCCGCGGCGGCGGTCGACGTAGAGGAGGAAGCGAAGAGACTGGCGGCGGCCGTGTCGCGCGTGTGCGATGCGAGCATGCCGCGAGTGCGCTCCCTGCCTCCTAGGCGCGGTGTGTACTGGTGGTCGGCGGACTTAGCGCGCCTTCGTAAGGCGTGCGTGGCGAGCCGGCGACGGTACCATAGGTGCCGACGTCGACGGAGGCGTGATACGGCCGAGGAGGAGCGGCTGTATGCGGCGCACAGTGCCAACGTGACGGAGCTGGTGGTCGCGATCGCCGAGGCGAAGAAGGCTTCCGAAGTCGAGATGCTCGAGTCATTGGACGGCGACCCTTTCGGGAAGCCGTATAAGAGTGTGCGGCAAAAGCTGCGCCCTTGGAGACCCCCTCTGACCCGCAGCCTCCGACCGGAACTTCTCGATCGGATGATCTGCACCCTGTTCCCACGGCGGGACGTCGAGGAGTCGCCATCGACTGCGACTCAGCCCCGCGTCGGCCGAGGGGGGGGGGAAGAAGACTCCTTCCAACCGGACGACGCCCCGGGTGTCAGCGAAGGGGAACTGTCGGCGGCCGTCAAAAGGAGGCGTGACAGAGACACCACTCCTGGGCCCGACGGTATACCCAGCCGCGCGTGGGCTCTAGCTTTGGGTCCCCTGGAGCCCTGGACGCGGGCGCTGTTTACGGCGTCCTTGAAGCAGGGTCGGTTTCCGCGCCTTTGGAAGACGGGGAAACTGGTCCTGCTCAAGAAGGGGGGGGAAACCGGTCGGCTCGCCGTCGTCGTATCGGCCCATAGTGTTGTTGGACGAGGTGAGCAAGCTCTTTGAGCGCGTTATCGCAGCTCGCCTCGTTCGACACATGGAGGAGATTGGACCGGATCTGAGCGATTCACAGTTCGGATTCCGCAGGAGCAGGTCTACCGTCGACGCTATAGCGCGGGTGCGCGCCATAACGGACGACGCGGTGTCTCGCGGAGAGGTGGTGTTGGCGGTGTCGCTCGATATCGCCAACGCGTTCAACACCCTTCCGTGAGAAACGATCACCGCTGCGCTGGTCCAGTTCGGGGTCCCTGTCTACCTGAGGCGGACGATCGGGACGTACCTCTCGAATCGGTTCGTGAGGTACCCGACGCGAGACGAGTGGTGTCGGCACGGCGTGTCGTGCGGCGTCCCACAGGGTTCGGTCCTCGGACCGCTCCTGTGGAACGTCGGTTACGACTCGGTGCTGCGCGGGGCTAACCTCGGAGGAGTCGACGTGACTTGTTACGCCGACGACACCCTAGTGACGGCCCGCGGACGCACCTTCAGGGAGGCGCGCGTGTTGGCGACTGCGGGCGTAGCCCAAGTCGTCGCGCGCATTCGGCGTTTAGGGTTGGACGTGGCGCTGAACAAGTGAGAGGCTTTATACTTCCACGACGCTCGGAACGCGCCTCCGCCGGGAGCGGAGCTGATAGTCGGTGGGACTTCCATCGCCGTCGGTACTTCCATGAAGTACTTGGAACTCGTCCTCGACGGCCGGTGGAGGTTCGACAAGCACTTTCGGCAGCTGGGCCCGAAGCTCATTCGAGCGGCTGGGTCCCTGAGCCGCCTTCTGCCCAATCTGGGCGGACCGAGCGTCGGATGCCGGCGACTCTACACCGGAGTGGTGCGCTCTATGGCGTTATACGGAGCGCCCATATGGGCGGAGAACCTGTCGGCCCGCGGCCGGACTCTGCTGCGATCATCGCAGCGTGTCATGGCCATACGGGTCGTACGCGGTTACCGTACCGTTTCCTTCGAGACGGCGTGCGTCCTCGCCGGGACGCCGCCGTGGGATCTCGAGGCGGAGTCGCTAGCGCGTGTGTAGTGGCAGCGGAAGTGCGCCCTCGAGCGAGGCGAGCGTCCGTCGCCGGATGAGGAGGCGAGGTGGCGCCGAGAGGGGCGCCTGGATGTGCGTCGGCGATGGGAGCGGCGACTCCGAGACCCGACGCACGGCCGCCTCACCGTGGAGGCAGTCCGACCGGTCCTCGCAGACTGGCTGGACAGAGACAGCGGAGTTCTAAACTTCCGCCTGGTGCAGATACTCACGGGGCACGGTTGCTTCGGGAGCTATCTGTACCAGCGTCACTGTAGTGTTAGGACGGACGAGGCGTGCGAAGAGTGTGGACACCCGATGGACACATCGTCACACACCTTGGCCGATTGCCCGCAATTCGGGGGGGATAGGGCCGCGCTCGTAGCGGCGATAGGGAGTGACCTCTCGCTGCCGGCTTTGGTACGGACCATGGTCGGAAGCGAGGCGTCATGGGACGCGGTATCTAGATTCTGCGATATCGTTATGTCGCAGAAACGAGAGACCGAGCGTCACAGAGAGCGGGCGCCGAGTGGGCAGGAGGCGGTCGCAGTGCGCAGACAGCTCGTCGCCAACGGGCGGAGCCGAACGCACGACCGCCGCTTGCCTCCTTAGGCAGAGGAACCTGGCGCCGCGACCGACAAGGGCCGTCGGTCCGGCGCCCCCCTTGGAAAGGGTTCCTGGGGCGTATCTGGCGACGCGTCTCGTATTCCGACGCGTCGCCGCATAGTGATAGGGATTTTGTCAGTTGGGAGGGATGCTTCACATCCCTCCCCGAGGCGGGCCCGTTCGATGCGGGCACCGAACGGGGGTTGCAGAAGAACTGTCGCGTTATCCCGCGACCCTCGTGCATTTATTTGCGGAGGTGATGGAATACCGTGTGAAGCTTTTTAGTCGGTTGGAGTCCGACACTACCCCGCTACCGGCCCAGTATTGGTACGGGGTGTGCGTTCCGTTAGCATTTTGTTACACACGTTAATAAAAAAAAAAAAGCACCTCAATCTAAAGAATAACAACATTATAGATTAAGAATATAACCTAATTCAAAGAAATTAATCATCCAAAAAATTCAATCTCGAAACAAAAACAATATCTACTGCATTGGTAACAACCACACTTTTGATGAAAGCTGGCTGACGAAGGAATCTTTTATTTACATGAACTACTCGTATGATGCCGTCCCCGATAGAATACTCCTTAATTACTCTGCCCAAACGCCATTGACATGGAGGTAAGTTGTTTTTTTTAATTGTTACTGATTTGTCATCGGCTGCAGCTTCACAGAATATTTGAAGGTATCTCACTCGCGATTCCAGCTAAGTCCCTGTATCTTCATTATTTTATACATTTTTATTTTTATCTCTTATCGCTTTCCTTGTGACCCGGCTTTCTCCCATCTACTATATATTTTTTCTCAATAGCTGTCATTACTTCACTACTATTGCTTAACCATTTCTGTATTTCAAAGCCTCATTTTTAACAACCACGATATTTGATCATAGATGTCCATTGCTTTTGTTACATCATCACATCCAGTCATTAAATCATTCATAATGTAATTATTTATTAGTGTTTAAATTATGTTTCACATTCTACTCGGCTTGCAATCTGTATCCTCATTTCGGAAAGACCTATCCATAAAACGATCTTTTTCATTTCTATTGATTGTTTTAGAAAACCATTCACCGCATCGACTTTAATTTTCTATGTAAGCCTGTTTCTTGGTAAGTTCTATGTCTACTTCCCAAACTTCTTAATTTGCTCGTTTTCTTGGATAACGAGCATTACCATTATAGGAGTGTAATTGTTGTTATTAAAATTTATTATAACTTGCCCCGGGTTGCGGAAAAATTGCTCAATGTTATCCCGTGACCCTCGTGCATACTGTCGAACGTGATAGAAATACTGTGTGAAGCTTTTTAGTCGGTAGGAGTCTGATACTTCCCCGTTGCCGGCCCTTGGTTCCGGGGTGTGCGTTCCGTTAGCATTTTGTTACCAATCACGTTCGACAGTATGCACGAGGGTCACGGGATAACATCAAGCAGTTCTTCTGCAACCCCCGATCGGCACCCGGATCGAACGGGCCCACTCGGGGTGGGATGCGAGACACCTCTCCCGACAGACAATCGCTACGTGGCGACGCGTTGGAATGCGAGACGTGCCGCCAAATACACCCCGGGAACGCTCTCAAAAGGGGGCGCCGTCCTTACGGCTCTTGTCGGTCGCGACACCGGGTTCCCCTGCCTAAGAACGCAATTAGCAGTCGTGCGTTCGGCCTCGCCCTCTGGCGGTGAGCTGTCTACATGCTGCGACCGCGTCCTTCCCCCTCGGCGCCCGCTCTCTATGACGTTCGGCCTCCCGTTTCTGCGTCATAACGGAGTCGCAGAATCAGGATACCGCATCCCATGATGCTTTGCTTCCGATCATGGAACGAACCACTGCCGACAGGGAGAGGTCACTTCCTACCGCCGCTACGAGTGCGGTCCTATCTTTTTCCCATCGCGGTGAATCAGCCAAAGTGAGTGACGATGTGTCCACAGGGTGTCCACACTCGTCGCATGCCTCGTCCATGCTACCACAATTACGCGAGTGCAGATATCTCCCGAAGCAACCATGCCCCGTGAGTATCTGCACCAGACGTAACTAAGTACTCTGCACTTCCTATCCAGCCAGTCCACGATAACTGACCTAACGGCCTCCACGGTGAGGCGACCGTGCAACGGGTCTTGGAGTCACCGCTCTTATCGCCGAAGAACGTCCCGTCGCGCCTTTTGGCGCCACCTCTCCTCCTCGTCCGGCGACGGATGCTCGCCCAGCTCAAGGGCGCTTTTCCACCGCCAGGAAACGCGCGCAAGCGCCTCAGCATCGAGTTCCCACGGCGGCGTCCCGGCGAGGACGTCAGCCGTGGGGTGCGTTCGAAAATCGAACGTCGCCACAACTTTATCTAATTTTTGATAAGTATTTTTCGAGAGATTATGTATGGCCTCTGTTGTGTCACAGTTAATTGCTTGCCTTGGGTGGGTTATTTGAAAATAACCCACCCACTTTTATGTGTACCACCTTCCCAACATTCATCAAATTAATCAGGTTACTCGCGAATATTTTTATTTCCAGTATCATCTTTCACCAAAACATGTTTCCGCTTCATTTATGTTACGACGTCCTTGTAACACTTTTATAAACTGTGACACTTCACTTATCACATAGAACTGCTTATCATGTTAATGTAATTACCAATATCAACTACTGTGTACAAGATGATAAAAAATGTTAATTCTTTACTGCTTTTCCCACGTGACTTAAAATTTTTAGACAGGTTTTATTTACTTCCGTTATTTTAACGCAGAGGATTTTTTTTTATTAAATATACGGACGGGAACTGTTTTATATTATCACGAGCTTAACTAACTCCCTTTGGGAAAAGAATTTTGTTAAATTTATTCTTAGCTGACCTCTAAAAGACAGAAGAAATATCTATACTAAATTTTGAGTGCTTACGTCTAATAGTTAAGATCTCGTGAGAAGTCAATGATTATCTGGATATTTACTATATACACGTATATATTTTAAGTAATCTTTCAGATAAGTTTTTGGTTGTTAAATGGACTTAAAATATTCTCTCGACATAAACCAATAAACGTTTATATCGTATACATGTTACGTTATATAAACCAATATAGTATTATTGATTTTTTTAATATGTTTTTGTTTCTAATATTATATAGGATTTTGTATAACTACTGATATGAATATATTGTACGAAGTGCAGTTGCTTAGATTGTCTACGAACCACAAAAAGTTTGTAAAGCCACTAAATATATAGGAAATAAATGAACAAAACAAACTTAATAAATATTTAAAAAATTATGTTTACTTTGCAACTCCCTCCTATATAAAACAGATAAAGGTAAGCAAAAGATTTAAGTTCAAGTACAAGATGTTCTATGACCTGATATTTTTTTGACACAGTGATTTTTTTATTCAGTGCGCTACTAGCTCTATCTAGACTAACAGTTTTTATTTATACAATGAATTGTTATAATTATTAATTATTTCTAAAGCTTAATTAAATATAGTTTGTTTGAAAGACACAAAAATCTATAAAAATCACCTTTATTTATGACATAACTTCCACATATGACATTATGTAAAACGATAGTTAACACGCATACATATAATAGAATAAAATACAATTAATAAATAGTAAAATAGTAAAAGTTATGACACACTTTATAATTTTAGTTCCACAAGTGCAGATTAGATGGCGCTTGTAAAAAATTAAACGTCGCAATAGAGATTGTGAAAAACTTGTTAAGTGTCATCGCTAATTATGAAAATAAATCCAAACTATATCTACAGCAGTGTGTGATTATTTAATGCTGACAACATTATTATTAAATGGACCAGAACAAAAAAACATATAGAACCTGTTTTGTTTTTATTTATTTGTATTGTCAGTTCTTTGTTTGAACGTATTCATCATCTTTAGGTGTTCTCTTTAAACTAAACTTCGCTGCAACCAGTTTAAGAAAACCAATTCGATCTTCTCTGAACATATTACTAACAATCTAAAAACTTTTTTTTTATTTCTAATCAACACAATAGATTGCAGAAACGAATTTTATTGCCAACCTATAACCGCACCAAACGCTCTTAGTGCGGCGGACGGCAACTCTTCCAATGCAAGAGTACCAGCCGCTCGTTCACTACTGGGACCAAACACAGCCAAATTTGCATTTGTTTGTAACGCTGTTATAAGATAAAATAATAATAAATTCTTTGCCACTTTACATTGTGCAACTTGTGCGATTTAATGTTTAGCATTTATATATCCAAAATAAGTCATTGTTGTTTGTTTTATTTCATAGTCTTCACTATTTCAACACTTTGATTCGGGCTTTCCAAGCGCCTCCGCTTCAGCAAGAGTATCTGGGAGTTTAGTCCCAAGGGTCTCCGGCTGTGTGAGAACGAGTAACCCAGACATTAATCCCATGCCGCCGAACATCACAGAAGGTATTCCCGACCAATACTCCATCTGAAATTTCCACTCAATATAAGTTTTTGGATCCTTTAGATCCAATTACAAAACTAAACATTGGATAACAGCATTGAACATTCGAAGTTACCATGATATATTTCCAAAGTAAAATTAAGGTGGTGAAAATTTATAAGACGTAATAGTTGTATTGAGCGTGGAAACATCTTACTGATTTAGGAAGGAAATTATTAAGAAGATGTCATACGCACCAGTGCCGGTGTAAGGGGAGCGCTGATTGAACCGATCCTTCCAATCATGGATGAGAACGCTAGTAGACTATGTCGAAATTCAGTAGGATATAATTCCGATGTATACAGATAAAGGGCTGTCATCACTACTGAGATGCCAAACTTTCCAAGCAGATAAATCACTAGCCGCAAAACGTAAAAATCTATAAAACAAATTGTTGCGGGGTCAAAACCTTTATTTTTTTACCTTACCTACTTTTCTTCTATGTCGCTTAATTATAGTGCCAACCAGCTATGTCGGTGACACAAATAAAAAAAAAATATATATTTTGAAGAACGCTTGCTGATTCAGATAAATGTAGCTATTTCCCCCGATGGTCATGCAAAGATGTATTATTATATTTACTCACCTTCAGAAAGAAAAGCAAAAATTAAATTACACGCAGCGCTGAGGAAATATCCACTAGATAAAGTAGCCTTCCTCCCAATTCTGTCCAGAATAATAACGGAAGCAAAATTTCCTGGGATTTCTATCGCGCAGGTAAGAATGAAGTTCAAGTACATGGCAGATGATAAGCTTGTAGAGTTGATTGAGAGGCCGTAGTACACAAAGGTGGTTGCGATCCACCAGAAAGGAGTCGTACAAACCCGACGAAGAAGAATTGGAGATCGGAAAATTTGCTTGACCAATCCCGGACCTTCCTGTGGGTTTACTCGGATATAAGTATTTTTATAGGTTTACACTAACGCCAGTATATTACTGAGCAATTTCTTTGGGAGTTCATTGATTTAATGATTAATATATATTTATAGCATTTATACATAGAACCGTCGAAAAATTTTAAATATTTTTTAAAATTGTGTTTTGTTAGATTATATTAACAATACTTACTGAAGTAGGAACTGCTTGTGTTTGTGATTGTAACAAAGCCTCCATAGATTTTTCGCTGATTTTAGTACCGTTTACTTCTGCTACTTCCTTTAAAGCAACTCTTGCCTCTGTAAACTTTTTTTTTGATAATAACCAACGTACACTTTCTCCCAAGAACCAGTAGTACGAGATAACGATGAAACAGGGAATGTGCAGGGCTAAAATCATGTACCTCCAGGAGTTTATCGCCCACGCCACGCCTCCTAACACCATTAAGCCGACAGCAAACATTGACGGTGTCATAGCGCCAACTAGTACACGATATTTAGGTCCGACCAATTCTGCGGCTGAAATTCAAAACCATTTTAATGATTTACTTTTTAAGTATTTTCAGTTTGAACAAAATTCTTAACGATTTTCAGTGGAAGGTGATATGATATCTAGTGCAAATTCTTTTATCTCATTACGAAGATTACTATACTTTTTAAGACTTTTAACGCAATTTGCACTCTTCCAGCAATCACAACTTAACAATGTAAAAAATTTGTTTTTATATTAAATTAAAGAAAAAGTTATGGAAGATAAGTTTTGATATCACTTACCAAAAATGTAAGCAGAGCTAAAAGTGCCCGCGCCTAACGTCGTTTGTACAAGTTGTAGAATCAGGTACATATTGTAGCTGGTGGAAAATGCTCGAATAACACCGAAGAGTGCGAGATTGAAAATACTGACCACCAGCGCCAGTCGGCGTCCGAAACGATCCGAGAAATAACCTGTTATGGGCAACACGAGTAATGTGCCAACGCTGCTCAAAGTTCCCGCTAACGCGCGCATCCATTCCTGGCAACCTAAATCGAACTGCAATCAACGCCTACAATTGATGAACGTGGACTAAATTAAAAAAAAAACTGAAACAAGGAATTTGTATTTCTAAATAGTGCAAGTTTTCACTCACATCATAAACAGCTGAATCTTTCCTTTCATAAACAATTTGATCACAAGTAACAAGAACACCGGGGTCAAATAAATCGGCTGCACAATTATCCAGAGAACCATTTATCCCAGTAGAAATAAAACGTTGGCAACTAGAAAATCCCGTACTGGTTTCAGGTATCGCATTTAAAATCCATTCGGGTTCAAAAATAAAGTTTGCACTATCTTCTCCGCACTCTGGAATCTGACACCTGCCGATATTACGATTATTTAGTTTTTATCAGAAAAGTCTAAGCAGAAGAGAAGACATTGATTTTTACATAATCATGTATTACAAGTTCCTTCCAGTTCTTTCGTGAACATTATTAATAAAACGTATTTAAGACTCGATTGTACACTGATCTTCATTAACATTAAAATAAGTTCAACAGGAAGTGAATAAAATAACAAAATATTATAAGAGAAAAATAAAACCAAACCAAAAATAAAAGGATTCTAAAAGGCTTGTGCGATATAGGGGAGTAAAAAAATTGTTAAAAGTTGTGATAAAAAAGTCTCTCATATTTCTCATTAATTTAAATTAGTCGATGATGATGATAAACGATAAAGGAGCCATTCTCAAATAATTACCTTACGTATAAAGAAATGACTGCACGTAATAAAAATGATAGAACTTGTCATACCTGTGAGGAATCGCTGCGGCGGAGAAAATATATTCACTCATGAATGCAGACATGATGATTGGTATCGACACAAGGAGAATATTCTTAATTTGAAATCTACCTAACTGTCCAAGTTCATTTATCAGCACACTGTCCAGATCTACTGGTTTTTCTGTCATGTCTTCTTTGTGATAGATCTCCCGGATTCTTAAATATTTTCTTTCTTAGTTATATCAGGTGATTGTTTTAAATTGATGACTCCCTTACGTTTCAATTTGCCTCTAGCTACTGAATATTTTAAAATTCCATAAACATTGTTATGAAAATGTGTTACTTATGTTTCCTATCAGATAACATTATCACCACAGTTAGCTTAACGTTATTATATCCGATTATTGACACAAAATATAATTAATATGTACATCTGTAATTATAAAAGGAAAATATCGTCTGTTCTCGCGGAAATTTACAGTTTTTTTGATTTATTCATTATATTGAAGTGCGCATACATTTGTACATTTTTTGAAGAGTATCAATTTTCTTGTTATTAGAATGGTATCTTTAGAAGGTTGGTTACCATTTAGGCAACCTGGTCATTATATGCCGCAGCTGTAATAAACGGTATATTTTTTTTAACTACTCTTTGTTGAACTTCAAATACATTTTGGATTTATTTGTAGCCATAAGGCTGGGCAGGACAAAAATTAAATAAAAACGCATTTCATATATACGTTATATCTTTTATATATACGTTTATTATCTTAACAAAAACTAAATAATTAACAAAAAAATAACTGTGTCAAGATTGAATCCTAATGCTTGAAAAATATTATTCCATGGTTTGGTACATACCGCATAATCACCTCTGCAAGTGAATCGTTGAGTTCACTTAGATCTAAAGTTAATAATGAAACCTGATTAAATGAAATGGCGACTGTCATGAACTCCTCTCTATCGAAGACCATCGACTTCTATGTGTAAAAAATTGAGAATGCAACAACATCGAAATATTTTAAAAAATACCTTGTAAGGAGGTTAATTAAAGTAATTTATTAAAATTTAAATAACCGGCGATTAGAGGTCATTAACTCCTGATGGTATTTTGAGGCTATGTCGTTGGTTGTCGACTTTTATTCTAAAACAAAGACAGTTTAGTTTTTTAAACTTAACTCCATCACTGTTATTATATTTAACAAAATATATAGTTGATACTATTTGGTTAAGAATTTTTTAAATTTTGATGTGGATTTTATTGCTTTAATTTTTTTTTAACTAATTGAAACGACGAGACGCGTGAGACGTTCGTCCGAAGTTAAGTGATACGCCCGCCCATAATAACGTGGCGCTAAACAAGATGGTATACACAGCACCACATTGCGTTCGTCGCCTTTAGACAGAGGATGTTTAGCCTCGTTATCCCAGTGATTACACTAGCTACAACTTCCTTCAATCCTTAACACAGTAATGTTTGCACACTACTGTTTGGCAGTAAAAATAGGTGCTGCGGTGGTACCTACTTAGACGGCCTTTGGCAACAGAGAGTTTCCACCAGTGAATAAATTTCGCTAAAAAATAGGCAATAAATTTCAAATGCTCGAAGAATAAGACCAACAAGACACAATAGACATGTTCTATAACCGACAAGGTTGCTGGTCAATGACCGTATTATGGAACTGTGTTAACATTCCAACTTGCAAATGAACTTATTTAACGTCGTATTAATATCTTTGTTTATTGCAAATACAACCAGGTAAAGTGGTTTCCACAGACTGCATTGAAGGTTGATACATGATCACAACAAAATACCGAGTAACCTTTTAGGGGACACTTGGTGCAATGAAACTTCTTCGGTTATGGTTAAAGGTTTATTTTCATCCATACCTTCACACAAGCGTCGCCATTTCAACCTTTTTCGCCGTGACAGAGAGACGCTACTCATGACATCTCCCTTCAGTGTTGCCACCTACAATTCCATAGGCGGGACGCCACAACCTCATTCTTCCTCCTCCTCACTTGAATTATAAATATGAAAAACAATCTAGAAGGTATATGAATTTTATATAAATCAAAGTGTAACTTATTCCCACTTCAGTTTATTTTTAATATTAAATTTTCTTCGAAGAATAATTATTATAGAATCTCGTATAATAATATTTTACTTTGCCAGGATGATGAATACTATTCATTCTTAGTATTGTTAATGTTTATGTTTTGGCCATTAATTAATTATAATCATTTGTGATCGTCTCTATTAGGAGCTTGTTCTACGTTGTGTTTGTAGTAATATTCAGTTCTTTTAGGTTTATATAGAAGGATGAATATTTGTTAAGTTAGTTTGATGCCGTTTGTGTGATTTATTTTTTTATTTATAATCCCTTCACGCTTGTAAAGGGCTCCTCACCTTGTTACGGGTTTACAATAATTAGTAATTCCTAAGACCCCGACATAAGTGTTTAAGTTCGCATCTTCACATTTAAAAAATAAAAAAATGTGGGTATGGTATACGACTCCAGTAAACAGACCCCGCCGTATGCGGTGAGCGCAAACCAAATAATCGGTCTGCCGTCCTTCCCCCCGAAACAGGAAGACTTTAATTAACCTCGGACCGCAGTAATAACAATAATAATACCTCCCCCCCCCCCCGGGTTATGAATCTTGACGTGGTGTGGGGGTTACGAAGAGAAGCACTGTTAACAGTCATAACACCTTGATATTATAACCAAAATAAATTTACAGGAAATCTCATTAACATCTGAGCAAGGAACCCTCTTTAAACTAATCATTCCCAAACCAAAAACATCCTTATCGAGCAAGTTAATGATGTGTATAATTTACGGTCGCTGCTCGGGGTCGTCGGGGCGCACCTGGAGCCGGTGCTGGGTGCCTCAGATAACGGGACACCGGTGGCAAGGAGCTGAGCAGGCAGGCATTGTCACACAAAATGCCAAAGCAAAAAGCAAAAGCTGCTCAACGAAGAGCAATAATAAATAACAAATATATAAGTGAAAATAGACTTGAAGCAATAAAACAACAAGTAGCTGAAGAACTTACAATTACCAGTCATAGCCGTGACAAACCTAATGGGACTCATAATGACGATCTCCAAAGTAATAATCACAATTTATTTATTAATAGTATAGAACCAAATCTTCTAAAAGAATCTGAAACTAATAAAAAACAAGATAATCAACAACAACCTGAGAGAAACAAATTAATTGACAACACTTTCCAAAATTTGTTTGAATGTTTCAAACATGCCGACTCCACAAGCCGAACGTATATTTATTAACAGTAATAGGAGTAGAAATATTGAAAAACAAAAAAAAACTATTGAGAGCACATACATGATACCTAACCCCCCAACGGGTTCCCCTCCAACGGGTTCTCGCCTTGTCGTGGCGGAGGGGCTTAGTAACCGTGATGCGGAACACGGTGAAGCTAAGTGGAACCCACCCAGACGGCCCGCGGCGAAGGGATGGCCGAAGCTGCCGCTCTAGGTTCGATCTCCGGAGGCCCACCGAGAGCTCACCCGAGCGGCCGAGGGTCGCAGGCGCAGCTGTGTGCTGCCCTAGCGGCCGGCTGCAGGGGCGGTTTCATACCGCCCCTCGCAGCCGAGGTGGGGTCGCGGAGGGAGTACCCTCTGCGGCCAACCGGTGTCGCACCGGCAATGTGGCGCCGGTGGGGCCGCGGGGGAAGAAGTGTGCCGGTATTGAGATGCGCCGTTCTCCCTATCCTCCGCGGCCGTTGACAGGTAGCGGCGGGCCTAACATCTCTCCGCCGCCGGGAGCCGGGAGAGGTTTTCTCCAGTGGCTCCCATGGCCTCTGGGCGACAGGTTCGGGGAAACCGGTCGCCCGCACACGCATGAGGTCGAGGAGGGGGCGCGTTGCATGTTCCAGCGCGCCCTGGAAAGGGAGGGTTCATCCCTCCCTCCCGAGGTAGGGCTGCGCAAGCGGCCAGCGCCGGCAGGGTCGCGGTTGAGAGCATGCGTTCCCGTGACCCTGCCATCATGGCGCTGAGGCGGAACATCGTGGGGGTTTTAGTCGGTGCAAGTCCGACATAACTCGTCCTTGCCCCTGCGAGGACGAGTATGCGTAGGCATTTCCCCCACGTAAAACAAAACAAAAAAAAAAAACCCATCCGGCCGGCCCGCGGTGAAGAGCCGGTCGGAGCGGCCGCTCCAGGTTCGAGCACCGGTTGGATAACTGGAGCTCACTAGAGCGGCCGGGGGCTGCAGTGGCAGCTTTATGGTGCCGTTTGCGGCGGGCAGCAGGGGCGGTATCATACTGCCCTTTGCAGCCGAGGTGGAGTTGCAGAGAGAGTGCCCTCTGCGACTAACCGGTGTCGCACCGGCGATGCGACGCGGTGGGGCCGCGGGGGAAGAGGAGTGTCGGTATTGTGATGCGCCGTTCTCCCTATCCTCCGCGGCCGTTGACGAGTAGCAGTGGGCCCAACATCTCTCCGCTGCGGGGAGCCGGGAGAGGTTTTCTCCCGTGGTTCCCATGGCCTCTGGGCGACGGGTTCTCCCGATCCCGTCGCCCGTGCTACTGCAGGAGTCCGAGGAGGGGGCGCGCTGCATGTTCCGGTGTGTCCTGGAAAGGGAGCGTTTATCCCTCCCTCCCCAGGTGGGGCTGAGCAAGCGGCCAGCGCCAGCAGGGTCGCGGTTGTGAGCGAAAGCGTTCCCGTGATCCTGCCGTCAGGCGATGACGCGGAACATTGTGGGGATTTTATTCGGTGTAAGTCTGACATAACCCGTCCGTGCCCCCACGAGGATGAGTATGCGCAGCATTTCCCCCGCGTAATACAAAAAAAAACAGGATACCTAAAGATACGTAAGATTTAAGTAACCCTGCGAAATATATACCCATAATATGTTTACAAACCTTTTATAAAATTCTCACTTCTTGTGCGGCTGGACATGTGATTTATACACACATTAAAGATAACAACATATTAGCCGAACAACAGATAGCATGTCGTAAATTCAGTCAGGGCTGTAAAAAACAATTAGCTATAGATTCGATAATATCAGATTTATACACCATGTACATTGATTATAAAAAAGCATATGCTTCAGTCCCACACACATACAGACTGATTCCAAGGAAAGCATAACTCACTTATTTTATAAGGAAGATATAAAACTTTATTCCGAGACTGAATATTATTTAAACCAGTTGGCCAAGTTGACAGAACAATTTTTAAGACGCAGTTTGGTATAGATAAATGCAAAATAAACTCATTTAAAGCAGGAAATAAGTATCAACATCACTACACCTTAGAGACGGGTGGAAATAATAGACCCATTAGAAGAATATGAAACATATAAATATTTAGGGTATCATCAGTCACTACAGATATGTCATAGAGATACAAAACAGATGCTGAAACAACAATTTCAACATCTACTCAATAGCATCCTTAAAACTCAACTTAATTCCCGAAACACAGTAAAAGCCATTAATACATTCGCCATCCCAGCACCAACATAAAATAAGAAAAAAATAAATAAAAATATTTTATTTCTCCTCAAACAATTTTTTACATGATAGATCGTATTCTCTGGACAAAATCAGACCTAAAATTTATTCAGCGTAAAGTAAATACTACAATAACAAAATTCCGTAAGCATCACCCTAGATCTTGCCTACAAAGACTGACATTGCCTAGAAAAGAGGGTGGAAAGGGACTTATAGACATTACAAACTTACATAACAAACAAATGACAAATCTCCGTAATTACTTTTATAAGAAAACAGAATCATCCATTTTCCACAAAGCAACAGTACTGAACGATCTCAAATCAACTCCATTAAACCTTCAAGACTACACCACACAATACAACGAAAAACTGATAGACGACAAAACAAAACTAGCCGAACAGGCCGGAAAGTCACTGCATGGGAGACATCGCCCTGACTTGTGTCAATCCAATGTCGACAGAGAGGCGTCGAACGCTTGGCTCAATCATGGAAAACTCTTCACGGAGACAAAAAGTTTCATAATGGCTGCTCAAGACTAAGTAATAGATCGAAGCACTATCATAAATATATAATAAAAACTCTCTTCCGACATGTACAGAAAATGTAATAGTATCCCAGAAATCATTCACCATATTACAGGAGTATGCAAAACAATAGCCCGAACTGACTACAAGCATATACATGACCAGATAGCGAACATAATCCATCAAAAACTTGCACACCTATATGACTTCATCCAATCCACACAACCATGTTATAAATATGAACCTGAAACAGTTCTAGAGAATACCAAGTCAAAGTTATACTACGATCGAGCGAATCTTACTGACCGAACAATCCACTACAATAGAGCAGACATCCATCACGTTACTAGATAAACCTAATAACACCGGTTACCTAATTGATATAGCTGTTCCAAACGCACATAATTTGCAATTAACAATAGCTGAAAATCTTTCAGAGTACATCGAACTGAAAGAAGAAATCACTCGAATTTGGCGTCTTCAAAAAGTAACAATAGTTCCTGTCGTTATTTCCGTAACCGGTGTTATACATAAACAACTACACGGTTCGATCAAGTCTCCCTACCTACCAAAAAATTCTTCTAAAATGTTACATAATACAGCCATTTTAAATACATGAATTAAATAATAAAATAAAAATATTTTATTTCTTCTCAAACAATTTTTAGATAATAAATCGTATTTGAGGCATCCTTTTAAGTAAATATATACCTGCGTCAGGATGCGCCGCTCCTCCGCATCATACACATGTTCTTATAATATATGTATATGGACGCAACATTTACTTGTGGAGTGTGTGCGTGTGTTCCTGTGTGCATGTATGTTTGTGTGAGCGCACGCACGCAACTCGGTGCGTGCGTGTGCGCGTGCGTGTGCGTGTGCGTGGTTGCGTGTGCGCGTGCGTGTGCATGTGCGTGTGTGGTGGGGGTTTACATGTATTTAATTACATCCAGCAGAGCCTCAACCTCACCATTATTTAACCCGTTCCGCCAGTTAGTCGCTAACATTTTAAGATTGTGAATATTTCAATCGGAAATATTGTTTGTTTTATTACACAAATAGTTGGATTGATTCTCAAATCGATGTCTACCAAAAAGGTTTTTACGGCAACCACATTAATTGATATCCCTCGCCGTTAATTAGTTGTAAGACGCGTTAATACTGATTCGTGTTGCTCTCGCAATACACCTAACACGAGGACATATAGCTGCCTAGCGCGCAACAACTTACTAATATGATAGAAACGTTTAGTGGGAAACCTGCAGGGTTCCTTGTACATTACCTTTATAAGTGATCTCTGACCTCGTTCTAACTCTAGATACTTCGCTTTTGAAGCTGCACCCCAAACTGGAACGCAGTAAGCTAGAACTGACGGAGCAAGGGCCGTGTAAACTATATTCAAGATATTATTTGATGCAACATTTCTAAGAGGTAAGCTCTAATAGATATAAATTAGTTTCCGAATTCTTACAGTTGTGATTTCCGGGTGACGGTGCCACGAAAGTTTTTGGTCAATCATGACACCGAAGTATCTCGTACAAGCTACTTCTTGAATGTTAGGGGACGCGCATGCGTTTTTATAACGTACACAAGTATGTATTTTGAGATGTCGTTGTACTCGTAGGTTGCGAGCGTCTATTAATGGAAAAACGGATGTAATTAGTTTTGCTGGTGTTAGTGTTAATTAATTGTAATTTAGCCAATTTGCTATTTTAGTCAAACCAGTTTCTGCAGTCTTATAAACTGCTACTACATGCCGAATAGTGAGAAAATTTTTATAATGAAAGCCAAGCAACAACCAGCCCCTTTTGGAATCCATAACTTCTGTATTAAGCATACACTAATACCCTTCTAAAATCATCAGCCCTCCTGTGATAAATCATCTAGTTATTCGCTCCCGGATATGCACTTAGGCCCATGCATATCTGGAAACAGTTTCACATTAAACCGAGCCACAATAAATAAAAATATAATAATAATAATAAATCATTTATTTCAGATAACTATATGTGATCCATATTAGGTTAGATACAATTATGCTTACAGGTAGTGTTAGTAACAATCATATTTTAACATTATAATACATATATTACGTGTAAGTGTTCCGGTATGAAGGGCGCAGTAACTAGTGTGGTGGGTAACAAAACTTAACCACCAATGTCTCAAACCGATGAGCGTAATGTATTGGTGTTTGTACCATTTTAACTCGCGCGTCTCATCGCTACGTTGAATAGAGCTAGGTTTAAAGACGACTAGAAGACAAAGTTGCTAAGACAGCTCTGAAGTTGTCAATGTCAAAGCATTAACGCGAAATACTCTCACCATTTGGTCCACAAAAGTTTTACCGCGCTAAATTGTGCTCCTAGGAGGCTTAGGACTGTGTGGTGTGACGAGGATGGATAAAATTAAGAAAGAGTATATTAGTGGAAGTCTGAAAATTGCTCCAGTGGCAGAGAAATTGAGAAGCAAGAGGTTAGCGCGGTGCGGGCATGTTGTGCGGAGGGATGAAGGACATATAACAAAGGAAGTAATGAGAATGAACGTGGATGGTTATAAGGGAAGAGGAAGACCGAAAGAAGTGTGGATGGACTGTGTGAAAGATGACTTGTGTAAAAAGAGTGTGTATTCAAATATGATAGCTGATAAAGGGATACGGAAGAGAAGTACATACTGTGCCGACCCCACATAGCTGGGAAAAGAGCGGCAGGAAGAAAGGAGGCTTAGAACATTGAATGCCGGTAACTCCAAATTTCGACATCACGCCGTAGAGCAAAAATCCAGACACACTATACGACAATCCGGATAACTACACTCCAAGTAGTACATTTTTTTAAAAACAAGACATGCATCTGGGTCCTCGAGCCCAGTATCAGATGAGCTGTAAGAGTCAATATGACTTTCAAGCGCTCAACATCTTCAAAACACAGGAATGTCAGTTTTAAAGAAAAGGATGTATAATATAATAATAGTCTGTAGAAGTGTAAATGTGTAATATTCTCAAGAAATTAAGAAACTATTAACTTTAAACTAGTACATTGTTTATTTTTAGACATTTTTATATCGAAAATATATATATTTACTTACATTCAGGTAATTAAGTTGTTTTAAATAAATGATTCGCAAAAATACAACGCTAGTGTTGCCGTTTATAATATTAATACTACCTTTACCAATATGTTAGTGTTATCGTTTATTGAATACTTTTGTTGCCTTAAATATAATAGGAAATGTTGCTAATATATTTATTAACCAAGACGTTCAATAGTTAAGTAATACGTCCTGCCAATAACAATATTACAACTTGAACACTCTGATTTCTAAATGTATGTCTACCGAAACAGCACGTCAATGCGACTACAACGTGAGAGAAGCCGTTTAGGTAAGTAGGTTTAAAAGACCGACCACTATCCAAATTACCTTGTCACCTGGCCCCTGGATCGAACCATAGACCTTCGTCTTATATCGGTTATCTTATAAACGGTTTAGTAATTTTGCTTATCGCATTAACTTAATACGCCTCAATAATCCATTATATTAACCAGTGCATGTGTTTAACTTTGTACACAGTATTTAATAAGATATAGATAAAAAGATCGCACAAGTTGCATTCTAATCAGATCCATTGGTTTTATGTTTTTAATTTCATCTCGGGTTTCCCAAGAGCCTCCGCTTCCGCAAGTGTATCAGGCATCTTACTGCCAAGAGTCTCCGGCTGAGTCAGGACCAAAAGTCCAGATATTATACCCATTACACCAAACAACATTGATGGAATACCGTTCCAATACACCATCTGGAATAAGTAATAAATTTATTTAACATCAAACATTCCACTAATACATTACAGATATGTCTACAAAGTTTTATATTATTCTTCGTTTAGATAATAAAATCTACATCTAGACCTACACATTTAAATTAATTATTAAACTACATCGTAAAGCTATTATTGTAAACTAATTCATACGATATAATAATATTTCACCAATAAGCCACCCCCGTCCGAAAGAATGCCGAGCAAACTAATCAATCACATGGCCACACGCTGGACGACGGGGCTTGTTCTTTGTGCCATATAGTTGCAGCCCAGGGTCTTGAGTGGTCTCCGTTAATTTTATGGAAATATCTCCAAAACCTTAAGTGCACTCGGATCCCAAATGCCTATCGGTTCCAACCAAACAATTCAAATAAGAAATGTGCCCTGGACGTGAGGTGGAGCAAGTGTATCGACGCAAGTAGCATCCCACACAAAAGTCCACCCCACTCTCCAAGCAACCAGAGAGTCAAGATTATTTTATTGTTTAACAAACGAAGATCAAGTTGTTATCGGTCAATGAGAACGTCATGATACGTAACATGAAGTACCTCTTGAATTCGAGGGCACTATCATACATATACTCAACACAGGGTTGTTGATAAGAATTGCATCAGGGCGGTCGACAGCACTTCGCACCGAAGTACATTAATAGAAATAGTACCGGAGATAATGGACATATTCAAATGTGGATTTAAAGACCACAATGATGGTCACTACGTAGATGGTAGATAGCATTGTCGGAATATAACATGACAACTCTGTACCAGGAAAGAAAATTTCCAAATCATTGTCGTCTATATTATAAATGAATTTACCAAAGCGGGCGTCAGCGGTGCACAAATGGATCCGATCCTGCCGACCATGGAGGAGAAAGCGAGCAAGGTGTGGCGGTACTCAGTCGGGTACAGCTCCGATGTGAACAAGTACACCGACGTCATCACCACCGAGATGCCGAACTTGCCCAACAGGTACACAACCAGCCGCAGTACGCTTAGCTCTGAAATAGAATATACGAATAATGTTAACCGTCACAATTAAAAGTAATCCTCGCGAATTTGAAAGTTCGGATCCTCGTTTCAACTATAGTGATTAATGTTTTTTACCTTAGAGGTAAACTAGCTAATATAAAAGTTGTGGATTCTATTCTATTCAAGTCCAAGGCATCTAATTTCCAAATTATATATAACCAACGAACACTGCTCTTTAACATTTGTTAAATTATTTTAAGTTTTAATATCTTATTACCCTTCAAGTCATCATTACCGTTATCATCGTTATCAGCTTTTGTTTATCCACTGCTAAATGCCTTTCTCAATATCTTCCACCAAATGCAATCCTCAGCTCCTCGTATCCACCCACTTCCGACTGCCGTGGTTATGTCATCGGTTCATCTGGAGGGAGGGCGTTTTACACTTCTGCGACCTTTACACGGCCTCCACTCCAAAACTTTCCTCCCCCATCGGCCGTCACTGACACGACAGACATGGCAAGCCCAGTGCCACTTCAGCTTGCAGATTTTGGGAGCTACGTCGACAGCTTTAGATCTCCGTCGAATTCCTTCGTTCCAGATTTTGTCTCTTAGAGAAATGCAAAGAATAGCTCTCTCCGTCGCTCGCTGTGCTATTTTGAATCGGTTTACCAGCCCGATGGTCAGCTGCCATGTCTCACTGTCACATTGCGCTCGTTGCCTTGAGACACAAGATGTTGTCTCGTTACCCCAGTAATTACTACTACTACTGCACAGTACTGTTTGACAGGTGCAGTAGGCGTTACGGTGTTACCTACCTAGACGATCTCAAGCAATAGAGACTTACCACCAGTAAAGTAAATATTACACGATTTTTACAAACTTCTTTTATGTAATAAACAGATAACATTGGGAAGCTAGCTGTCCTCATAACACAAAACTGATAAAAAATTAAAGAAAATAATAAATTTTTACACGTGTTTGCTTTGTATGTCCTAGGCTATCATTTATCTTTAATACGCATTATATCTTATAATTTAAAATGATAAAGATACAAAGAAAGATATACTTTTAAAACAATCACAATAACAAACGACAAAAATTTTTTTTCAATTGTATTCCACTGAAAGTAAAATTTATCTTAAAATATTCGGTACATTCAATTATATAAAACTTTGATACTTCCTAAATATTGAAAAACGTACCCGTAATAGAGTATATTTCATGTATATCAATGATCGTGCGATGTCGAGGGTATTCATTTCGGAGGCCTCAACAAACATGAACCATCGACATTACACTAGTAATTTTATCAGGTACAGAGTTCTTCAACCAGGAACGCTGTGATATTTCCAAATATGTTTCTGGCAGCAAAAACGAGCGATGCTGTGACACCTATGCACATAGCCCTTACCTTCAGAAACCGCTGATACCAGTGGGCACTTAGTTATATTAAATAGTGTTTCTTGGTGACGGGACGTACAGCAAAGGAGATAATGGTGATCAACTTACCGGGTGGTATGAAAGCGAATGCGATGTTACAGCCAGCACTCAAAAAGAATCCACAGGACAGGGTTGCCTTTCTACCAATCAAGTTGAGAATGAGAACAGCGGTGACATATCCTGGGATTTCGATAGCGCACGTTAGGATATAGTTGAGGTAGATGGTGTCCGAGAGGCTGGCAGAGTTGATTGATAGGCCGTAGTACACAAACGTTGTGGTGATCCACCAGATAGGAGTGGTGCACACTCTACGGAGGAGCACGCGCGAGTTCACGATCGTTTTGACAATGTTTGAATCACCCTTGAAACGAAGAAAATAATAAAGTTTAAACTTTTTTTTGTTAAATACACAAGTTTATTGCACAAAGAAACAAGCAAGTGTAACCATTCTTTGTGAAAGATGATTTAGTTTAATTACGGAGACTAATTCTGTCTTTTATGTAGCAATGTGAAAAGTCTAATTAAACTGAACTTAAAGATATTTACTACTATTTACATCTACATACAAGGAATCTAAAAATCTA
Organism: Ornithoptera alexandrae; assembly: GCA_029030555.1. Classification (NCBI taxonomy): domain Eukaryota; kingdom Metazoa; phylum Arthropoda; class Insecta; order Lepidoptera; family Papilionidae; genus Ornithoptera; species Ornithoptera alexandrae. The sequence goes on from JARDVY010000034.1 coordinate 10,597,280, forward strand.
TTTACATAATGAGGAAATGGTGATATGTACCACCTTCGCCTCCGGACGCCTCGAAAATGGAATATCATCGACTTTTATTTCATGCAAGTTTATTGTGATGAAGCCGGTAAAAATCTGATATATTATACATATGAGTTCTCAAAATTATATAACATATTTCCTCAAACATACAATGATGTACTGATTTCTGTACTATCATTGATTTATTTGAAAACGTTGTGTGTGTGTTACATACCGACGAACACTTTGACACCGGGGGATTCATTAGTCCTTCCATAGATTTCTCACTGATGTAAGTTTTGTTCACTTTTGCAACCTTCTCCAAAATAGCACGGGCCTCTGTATATTTCTGCTTCGACAGTAGCCAGCGTACACTCTCTGATAGGATCCAGAAGTAAATGATGATGAGGAAGCAAGGGATGTTAAGGGCCATGATCATGTAACGCCACGGCTGAACAACCCACGCTACGCAGCCGAGGATCACCTGACCAACGGCGAACATACCAGAGGACGTTGCACTGGTGATCACACGATACTTGGGACCAACCAGTTCCGCAGCTGAAATTATTTAATGAATGATAGTACTGATCGGTATCACGGTAATAAATTTAGACACTAAATATCAAAATCTTATTAAAAATGAGAAGAACTGGTTTAAATACAAAAGATTAACAACTTTTCGACTTAACACAAGTAATCTTTTATTAGGTTAAACTTCTTAACGACTGAATATATTTTAACAGGATGCTGTCTAATGTATCAAGACATAAGTTCTTTATAAAAAGTGAATTATGGTTCCCAGTAGTAAGCTAAAATTACGGACGGACAACTAAACATATTTCTTCTTTGTTTTGGTGACAATAACAATATAAATATACACTGTGTACACAATGACTAGCGGGCTCAAAATCCAACGACGAATCTATTCGTCAGAACTATAACTTATCAAATTTGAAATGAAGAAGTCGTTAACTCACCGAATATGTACGAGGAGCTGAACGTTCCCGCACCCAATGTGGTCTGCAAGAGTTGTAAAGCGATGTACATGCCGTAGTTGACGGAGAAGGCTCGGATGAGGCCAATTATCGCCATGTTGAACACACTTATTACAAGCGCCATCCGACGACCGTACTTATCCGAGATGTAACCGGTGATTGGAAGAACCAGAAGTGTACCCACACTGTTAAGGGTACCAGCGAGCGCACGCAGCCATTCCTGACAGCCAAGATCAAACTGGAAACAATTCATTTAATAAAAATTTGCTGAAACCGTTAGAACAAAACTGATGGAATGTTACCACAACTGTATTGTGTGATTTTTTCTCTATTATTATTATTTTTAGTTACATAAGCTTTAGTCGCCTATATAGCTGATCTCTGAATCAGCACTAATGTCGTTTTTTTTATTTTTGTATTTATATTTACAGGATCCTAATATTTTTTTACCAAAACCAAGTTGTGTTGTATCTTCTGATACATATCGATAGAAATAAAGTTAAATTTGGGCCAGCGGATTCAGAAATTACAAATCAAACACAAAGTCAATAATATGAATGAAGTAAAAGAGTTATAGACAGATATTCACATTTTGTCCATTTGCTTGTACTTAAATAGTTATAACAAGTAGTTTTTATGTGAATTATTAAACTAGTTTTCATACTCACTTCATATACGATAGAGTTCTCCCTTCCATACACGTATCCATCACAAGCGATGGTATTATCTCGATTAAAAACATCACCAGGACAGTAGTCGAGGGATCCGTTGACCCCACTCGGAGCAAATCTCTCGCAGCTGGCGAAACCTGAACTAGTCGCTGGTATGGCATTCTGCATCCATTCCGTTACATATGGAAAATCCTTACCATCTTCCTCGCACTCGGGGATTTGACATCTACACAATAACAGAAAACAATGTTAGGAAATGGAGTTGACAACGACTTTTTTTATTTCTACGTTCTTCCTTAATTTTTATATATTTAGGCCAACTATTCTATAAAACCACTGTACTAGGTTAGTATTTGTTTAAACTCGGTAAGTCGAATATCTTGTACAAATCTGCCATCAGGTTAAGGCACGAACTTCGTGGTTTTGTCAAGAAAGTATCGTTTCGGGTTCTCCAAAGACAACGTAATTAAGTTCCTCTAACTGGTTTTTAATAAATATCAATGGAGTTTGATAATTAGCACCTGTGGGGAACAGCAGCGGCCGAAAATATATACTCGCTCATAAAAGCTGACGATATTATGGGCAAAGCGACCAATAGTATATTTCTTAATTGAAACAGTCCGAATTGTCCCAACTCGTTAACCAACACATCATCCAAATCTAATTGCTTGTTGACGGCGCTCTTCGTTCCAAAATCAGCTTTGCTCCCCTTTCTAGAGTTAGGGAGAGATTCTGCGTAACGTCCACTGGAATTTTCTGCCATAATGATTCGCGAGTCGGCCTACGGGACCAAAACACTCCGCCGCGATCCGCAAATTGAAATCAAATGAAGTAGCTTAATGTCTTTTATAATTTTTCCAGCGAATTTACAAGTGATAAAGTATCAAAATGTTGCTAACTGCGACTACCAAATTTGTCCAAACTCGTGCAATTATTACGCAGTTGATAAAGAAATGTTAAAAGACAATGAGTTGACATGTAATCGAATTTAACATTCAGCTACAATATAAGTTTTAAATGAGATAACAACAGAATCGGATAATCAATTTTAGTTGATTAGTCAAATTGAAATTCCTAGTCGAGGTTATAATAATCATAAATCATTTATTTCCGATAACAATATGTGATCTATATTAGGTTAATTACATTTATACCTAAAAGTTGTGTTAGTAATAATAATATATTAACATTGTAATACACATATTGACACACCGATCAGCAGCCAGCATAACGCCTATATACTTGGCGTCGTAGAGTCCCATCCATCTGACAGCACACGCAGGATGGTGCTGGTGGTGTCTCGCACTCGTTTATATAAAGAGGCGCAGCGTTACCGCATGATGGCAACGACTCCGTCTGCACGCGCGTCCGCGAACACGGCGGAAGTGCTGCAGTAACGCGGCAACCCCATCGGCACCCTGAACGCGTTGTAGATATTTATCACGAAACTTCCGTTATATTTTTGTAAAAATAGATATGATATTTTACGCAATATCCATTGATGATGTCGCCACAAATGTTTCTAGCTTTATCTAAACATGGTTAAACAAATATGCTAATGTAGATTTACTTTATGCGTACTAATTGTTTACTGTACAATAACGTGTTGCAGTTTAAATGGCGATTAAGTTACAACTACAGCAGATAATAAAAATTGTTAACAGAATTAAAAAGGTAACTCAATTGAAATTACCCATAGAGGAATGAACTTAAATTTTCCTATTTGACACAGGGAGGTAATCATCATCAGCCGATAGACATCCACTGCTGGACATAGGCCTCTCCCAAAGATCTCCTCATCGATCGGTCACGAGGTAATAATTCACAGTAAATTTAATGTTTTGTTTAGAGAACACTAAAGTTTGACAGAGTTGTTTCTGTTGTAGAATATTCCTAAAATCTTGCTAGATATACAGGGTGAAAGGTAATAGGTATAAAAGATCTGAAGGGACTAAAGTATAGCTCGTATCCTATCTATCTATGTATGGAATACCCCATATAAAAACAATGCTTCTGGAGTTATTAATTTTTTATATATTTTTTAAAAATAATCCCAATTTTCTAGGAAAAAATTCGATGATTTTATTTCTTACTCATTTCTACACAAATTTAAATGTAATAATTATTGTTGAATCATTGTTTTATTAAATTAAACTAGTAATCATCACTTAGAGACTAAAAATTTTAAATTAGGTTCCTTGAAAGTCGTGACAGTAGAAAATAAGGCGTCCAAGGGTGCCAATTAACTCGTTAGAAGATTTAAAGTCACGCATCATCGTCGCTGCTGACTAAATAAGAGAACAGCGCACAGGGCGAGCCACTCGATCCAACTTAACAAAAAGGCTTCGTGCTTGTATCAGGAACCGTGGCCGTCAGTTTCAGCAAAAAAGTGCTTTTTTTTTATAAATTTTAGAAATTCTATGTACTTTCTTATACCTTGACGGATAGGTATTGAAGTCAGGTACTTATTTGTGTGCTTTATTTGTTATTTTTATTAATAAGATTAAATAAAAATGTAAGTATGACGCCTTATTTGTTACTGTCACGACTTTCATAGAACCTAATTTAATAGTTTTAGCCTCTAAGTGATGATTATTAATTGAATTTAATAAAACAATGATTATTACATTAAAATTTGTGTAGAAATAAAAATAACGAATTTTTTCCTAGAAAATCGTGAATTTTTTTTAAAATATTTAAAAAATGAATAACCCCAGAACCATAGGTTTTGGGTGAGGAGTTCCATACATAGATAGATAGGATACAAGCTATTACTTTAGTCCCTGCAGATGTTGTGCACCTATTACCTTTCACTCTGTATAAAACTTTAGGCAATCAATGAATTAAGAACCGTTTCAATTATATGACTTTCGAAATTAAACGCTTCGGCTACAACTATTCCCAAATTTCGTGCCCCAACTATTAGATCTTCATCATGAATTAATAATACTGGCGGTATAAATTGTCAATACTTTTTCTTTTAGTACAATTTTTAATATTGTTGGGTAAATTTCCAGTGTATTTATATAAGCCATTTGCGTTCTAAATCTTAATTTAAATTCCTAACTACGGCGGCAATAACTTGGGATCAAGAAAATATATAAATTTAAATACTTTCTATTCTTTTCGTCTTAGATACCGCAGTGTCTGTAGACAAAGGTCTTCAACTCGTGCGTGTTGCCAGTGTTGACATACGGAACCGAGACGTGGCCCCTTACTGTCGCCCTTATAAAAAGGATTAAAGTCACCCAGAGGACAATGGAGAGGGCTGTGCTCGGAGTTTCTATACGTGGCCGAATCAGAAATGTGGAGACACGCATAAAAACTAAGGTCACCCACATAACCCAAAAGATTGCTAGACTTAAATGGCAGTGGGCAGGGCACATTGTTCGAAGGAGCGACAGCCGATGGGATAGTAAGATCCTCGAGTGGCGCCCGCGTACCGGTAGATGTAGTGTTGGGAGGCCTCCCATAAGGTGGCCGACGATCTGTTATGAATCACGGGAACCTATTGAATGCGAGCAACGCGTGGCCAATCGATGTGGAGAATTTTGGGGGGACCTATGTTCAGCAGTGGATGTCTATCGGCTGATGATGATGATGACTGTCAACGTAAAATTTAACAGGTGAATATTTAACGGTAGTAATAAGGTTAATACTATATGAAATACATTTTAATAATCCAAGATCGGATCCTTGCAGTACACCTCTGATAACCGGTGTTCTGTAGTCACAATTTTTCGCCAGGAGCGTTTCTTATTTTAATCGTCTGTATACCAATTCGTATATATCTATTACGTAAGACCTATTTAGCTAAAGATATCCAACCTGTAATAAATTAATTTAGACAACAGGAGAGTAGTATTTATTTTATTCATATGCACGAGAAAGATCAAATAAAGCTAATGTTATTCCCTGGCTAGAGTCCTAATAACAAAATGTCACCAACTACCCGCAATAAGGCACTTGTTGTGCCTCTTAACTTTCTGAAACCTGATTGCGTATTACATTTAGATTAGAATGTCTGGAGTTTCTAAGTACTCGGTAGTTTGAATACAAACAACCTTTTCAAGTACATTAGAAATACAAGATAGAGTACTTACAGATCTTAGCATTTTATAAACCTGCCGGATTTGATATCTTCGATAAAGGTCCGGCAATAGATCTTTTCGAAGAGTCAACAAATTCGCTGCTTGTTATAGACTTATTGATGTTTCAATGATTACCTACGTCTGTAATACCATCAGATGCTTCGCTGTTTGTTTTCAACTGGTTTATTATTCCTTTATTTCCTTACTCTGTTACAATTTGACTATTGTTTAACATACTATCCTCGCCAAGCGACTCATATAGTGCAGCAAATATTTAGGAGGCCTATCAATATTTAGTAGTTGTCGTCGTTAGGTGGAAGTGAAGAAAATCAGTAGTTTAGATAAAATTAGACAGCTCAATGCTGTCTGAAAGGAGAGGTATTTAACAAAGTTATTATACTAAAAAAACGTACCCAAAGTGATGTAACTATTGACGAGGGCGATACGTTAGCGCCTGGCACAGTACAACATCGTTTGGGGCAGAGTGAGTCACTCGTCCTTTTCCTACTTCAATTTAAACTATTTTAACTGCCACGCTGCTCCCTTAGGTTCGATTCTAGAGTCTCAAAGGAAGAATTTGGTTGTTCGAGTTCATGTAACTAGTGATTGTCCTACATTATCAAATTAACAAAGACTACGTTTCCGTGGCACACAGGGTGAACGCATTGCTTTTCTCTTCACCGATAATGTTGGAAATGAAAACCTCACTGACTCAAATAAATACCTGAAAATGTAGCTCCACACTTTGCTAATCCTTATTTATGTATCTAATACTTCAGCCATTATTTGCTCTGGATTCTTCTGAAAATTTTATTTCGGCTTGATAACTTAATTATGTCAAGGCTGTAAGTACACTCCGGAATATTATGTACCATCTGAATATTAATTACAGTTCCATTAGTTACGTATAAACAAAATATTAAATATCTTTACTAAATAGATACATATGTATTGATCGATGATGTCAATGTTATGTGTCACTTAGTATTAAACTAGCTTTTAAGCGACCTAACCATTTTTGACCAAATATTTCTTTAAAGCGTCATTGTGCAGTTACAAAAGCAGATGGTAAAATATTTTAATTTACTATTTTCATAAATTTTCGATTTACTCGTTCAGATATATTTTCTACATAATACACGTGCCAGAATTTCTCCCGCACACAAGAAACTATCTCCATTAGATTTTTATTTCTTTTCAGCAGCAACAATTTCAAATTATATATACCCTGTAAAAAAATTGGCGTTCACTAGAACAAAGTGAATGCGACCTAGGTCCGCTAAGCTAGCTCTCCGTCGCGCCAGACGTAGACGTGTAGCGTAATGAAGGCTGTAATATAGCTGATTAAATTGTACTTTTATCCAACGAAAAGAAAGAGGTTCTCGAGTTGCAAAGCCGCCGCCCGAGCCGGTCGCAATAACGCGCTTTTACACGCGATTTTACAATAGTTCAGCTCGCGAAGCAGACAAACCATCACTGTGTTTTATCTTTTCAGGCGATTCCGAAATCTTCGTATTTTACTTTTGAAATCGCCAAGCTGTACCGTGTCCCTCCTTGGATTCCAAACCTGATCTCATGAAGTTGGAATTTCATAACTGTCAACTGGAAAACTCAACTTTAAATCGTCGTACCGGTAAAATGAAAAGTTATGAAGGGTTCTAGATTCTTGATCTTAATCCATGGGTAAATTTTAGACCCTTAAAGATGAGCTTAAATATCACGTGAAATTGAATCGTAAGAGCCGAATCTCCGCGACCTATGCGTCTTGACATACGGGAGATAGAACCTCGAGTTTGAGATTGACAACTGTCAAATTGGAAATTCGGAAGCGGTTATTTATTAAACCGGTGGTAATTTGTACAAAAACTGGACGCAATTCAACACTGTACTGAGAGAATTCGCTCGGAAGTTCCGGAGATCGCACTACACGCTCTCCCATATTTCTCCTGTCTATGATACTAACTCTTGACCTCAGAACTCAAGAAGCGTCTGTCATAAATGAGGCAACGAAAAAGGGTCAGGGAAGTGATAAGTGTAGAATTTTTTTTGGTTTGTATCCATAATATGTAACATACAAGAATGGACCGGTACCACATCCACCGAGGAAACACCTAACCTTCAGCGATTCGGGGATTGCGGTCGAGTTCGTATCTATTACGTGACCCTCGTCGATATTGGTTGAGGTGGAACAAAGTGTGAAGCTTTTTATTCGTTTGGACTCCGACACTACCCCGTTGTCGGCCTTTTTGGTTCCGGGGTGTGCGTTCCGTCAGCATTTTGTTACACACGTTAATAAAAAATAAAAAAACTTTCCGCGATTGAAGCACGACAAGAAGATAATAACAATATTTGTCTATTGTACAGGAAGATAATAGCAATGAGAAATGTTTGTTTGCAGCCGTCTGTAAATGATAATGACGGTTCATTGCTCGACATATACAACATGACTTTAAACATATCAATACTTCATACAATTAAGAGTGTAGTGAATACTGTTAAAATATTATAAGATTATAATATTATGAGCCGTTAGTAAAATTTCAAACAATCATCCTAGAATAATTCCTAAAAAAATTTAAACACCACACGCACCAGGATAATCCTTGTTACTCCAGTAATTAGACTAGCTGCTCCCCTCAACGTCCCTAATCGAAATACAGAAATGTTTGCACACAACGACTGAAGACATAATCTCTGCGAGTAAATTACCTGCTATGTACAAAAAAAAATTATTTTATTACACAACTTATCAATATTTAAATAATCAAAGGATTATTATAGGATAAAAAAAAAGTTAAATAATTTCGCTTATCTCGATAATATGAGTATTCCGAACTCTTGTCTCCGATAAGGGTAGTTGTAAATATAAGAGCTCTGTACCTATCGGATTATCTTCAATAATTTTTATTACGCAATTACGATAAGTTCGAGGAGGGATCAAAAGGCAGTGAGAACGACATATGTACTCCTTGATAAGGAAATAAATAAATAAATAGTCGCGTAGCTCAGATACATGTTTGTAATATTAATAAAGAAAATAATATTCGATTCTCTTGTTTATTTCTGTATGTAGTCATTTGTTTGGTTCGTGTGTGAACGTGTTCTCGGAAATGGAGAAAAGCGAAGTGCGAGCCGTTATTAAATAGCTCTGTTTAAAGAAGTTAACGACGCAAGAGATTCATTGCGATCTGGAGGCAACATTAGGAGAGTCTGCTCCGCCGTATTCCACTGTCGCAAGGTGGGCTTCTCGATTTCGAGTAGGGAGAACGAGAACGAGCACGGAAGACGAACATCGTTGCGGCCGTCACCACGTCCATCGACATCACTCACCCAAGAAAATGTTGCGAAAGTCGAGAAAATTGTATTGAGCAATCGAAGAGTTACCACCTGACACTTAATTCAAGAAACGTGAATTCATATGGAAGTATTCAATCCATAATGAAACAATCTTTGAATATGAGAAGTCTCCGCAAGATGGGCGACGAGAATGTTAACCGACAGTCAGAAACAAAACACGACGACGACTTGACATTTCGAAGATATTGTCGGACAAGTTTCAAGAGGATTCTGAAAAATGTTTGTCTCGTTTCGTAACAATGGACTAAACATGGCACCATCATTTTGATCCCGAGACAAAACAGCAATCTTCGCAATGGAAATGGCCATCATCACCGACCCCGAAGAAGTTTCGTGCCGTGACATAGGCTGGCAAGGTTATGGCCGCAATATTTTGGGACTCAGAAGCGATATTGTTGATTGATTACCTGAAGTGTGCAATCATTATAACAGGCCAATATTATGCAGCTTTAATTCCCAAGTTGAGGAATGCCATCAAAGAGAAAAGGAGAGGGAAGCTTCGTAGGGGCGTGCTGTATCATAAGGACCCGCGCACAGGTCGGCAGTTTTTTTTTTTTTTTTTTTTATTAACGTGTGTAACAAAATGCTAACGGAACGCACACCCCGTACCAATACTGGGCCGGTAGCGGGGTAGTGTCGGACTCCAACCGACTAAAAAGCTTCACACGGTATTCCATCACCTCCGCAAATAAATGCACGAGGGTCGCGGGATAACGCGATAGTTCTTCCGCAACCCCCGTTCGGTGCCCGGATCGAACGGGCCCGTCTCGGGGAGGGATGTGAAGCATCCCTCCCAACTGACAAAATCCCTATCACTATACGGCGACGCGTCGGAATACGAGACGCGTCGCCAGATACGCCCCAGGAACCCTTTCCAACGGGGGCGCCGGACCGACGGCCCTTGTCGGTCGCGGCGCCAGGTTCCTCTGCCTAAGGAGGCAAGCGGCGGTCGTGCGCTCGGCTCCGCCCGTTGGCGACGAGCTGTCTGCGCACTGCGACCGGCTCCTGCCCCCTCGGCGCCCGCTCTCTGTGACGCTCGGTCTCTCGTTTCTGCGACATAACGATATCGCAGAATCGGGATACCGCGTCCCATGACGCCTCGCTTCCGACCATGGTCCGTACTACAGCCGGCAGCGAGAGGTCACTCCCTATCGCCGCTACGAGCGCGACCCTATCCCCCCCGAATTGCGTGCAATCGGCCAAGGTGTGCGACGATGTGTCCACCGGGTGTCCACACTCGTCGCACGCCTCGTCCGTCCTAACACTACAGTGACGCTGGTGCAGATAGCTCCCGAAGCAACCGTGCCCCGTGAGTATCTGCACCAGGCGGAAGTTTAAAACTCCGCTGTCTCTGTCAAGCCAGTCCGCGAGGACCGGTCGGACTGCCTCCACGGTGAGGCGGCCGTGCGTCGGGTACAGGTCGGCAGTTGCGATGGCTGTCATTCAGCAAGCTGGCTTCGAATAAGTTCACCACCCCTCTTATTCACCAGATCTGGCACCTCGCGATTTTTATCTGTTCCCCAAATTGAAAGAATACTTAAGGGGAAACAGGTATGAAGACGATAACGAGGTGATGGATGCTGTGGAGAGCTTTTTGTAAGACCAAGACAAAACTTTTTTTTTGAAAGGGATTGAAGCCTCGGAATAGCGCTGGACTCGGTGTGCAGGGAGACTCGGAAACTATGTAGAAAAGTAAATTATAAATTATTAAGTTATCAATAATCATTATATTCTATCTCATTCTCACTACTTTTTGATCCCTCCTCATATGTGGTGAGATTTTATGGCAATTAGCACTCTCTACTAAAACGCGGATGAGATGACACTCGTTGCTTTGGCCAGAGTTGTTATAGTTGATAATGAACAATATATAAAAAAAAATCTTTGTATTCCTCCGTGACCTCCTCCTAATCACTAGGATCAGGTTAGCTACTTAAAACGCTTCCAGTCGATAGTTTTTGTTGTTTGATAAACATTCATATGATGATGATAGACCCGCCTATAACACCCTGGCGCCAGTTAAGATTTTTATTTATTTATTAGTTTTACAATCAATCTTACACTATTACCCATCCATCCATCCATAACAGCTAATTTACGTCCCCACTGCTGGGGCACAGGGCTATCCTCAATATGAGGGCTATTACTATTATATTCACTAAAATATACAAAGAATTTAAATAGGAAAATCTTAGTACATGATTGTTAAGAAGCAGACACAGCATTCGCTAATTGTACTCACTGGTTATGGCTAAGGTAGGTTAGGGCAAACAACAAAAGTCCCCCTCCAACGGGTTCTCGCCTTGTCGTGGCGGAGGGGCTTAGTAACCGTGGTCCGGTACACGGTGAAGCCAAGTGGAACCCACCCGGCCGGCCCGCGGCGAAGGGCTGGCCGAAGCGGCCGCTCCAGGTTCGAGCACCGGTTGGGGTAACTGGAGCTCACCGGAGCGACCGGGGGCCGCAGGGGCGGCTGTGTGCTGCCCTAGCGTAGGAGGTGGGGTCGCGGAGGGAGTACCCTCTACGGCCAACCGGTGTCGCACTGGCGATGCGGTGGCGGTGGGGCCGCGTGGGGAAAGGAGTGTCGGTATTGAGATGCGCCGTTCTTTCTATCCTCGGCGGCCGCTGACAGGTAGCGGCGTGCCTAACATCTCTCCGCCGCGAAGAGCCGGGAGAGGTTTTCTCCAGTGGCTCCCATGGCCTCTGGGCGACGGGTTCAGGGGAACCGGTCGCCCGCGCGATGAGGTCAAGGAGGAGGCGCGCTGCATGTTCCGGCGCGCCCTGGAAGGGGAGGGTTCATCCCTCCCTCTCGAGGTAGGGCCGCGCAAGCGGCCAGCGCCGGCAGGGTCGCGGTTGAGTGCCCCCCCCCCCCGTTCCCGTGTCCCTGCCATTATGGCGATGAGGCGGAACATCGTGGGGGTTTTAGTCGGTGCAAGTCCGACATAACTCGTCCTCGCCCCCGCGAAGACGGGTATGCGTAAGCATTTCCCCCACGTTTAACAAAAAAAAAAACAACAAAAGTCCCGTGGTCAGCGAGCCGTATTACGTCCCACCGTGGGAGAGCTGGGCGGGGGACGTAGACGGAACGGTGGTCATAGGCACGGTGACCTCGAACGGCTCCCCCGACCTAGAGTCGGTGGAGCGCGGTCGGGGTTACGTCGCGGGACGGGTCGGCGACGTTCTAGTCGTGGGGGCATACTTCTTGCCGAATCGCAGCTTAGCCGAATTCGAGCGGCTGCTCGACGAAGTAGGTGCTCTCATCGGCCGGACCGGGTCGGGTCGCGTTCTCTTCGCCGGAGATCTCAACTCCAAGTCGAAGGCGTGGGGGTGCCCGGCGACGAGCGCACGCGGCGTCGCGCTCGAGGAGTTCGCGGTCGGGTCCGGGTTGGTCGTGCTCAACAGGGGGACGACGAACACGTGCGTACGGAAACAGGGCGGCTCTATAGTGGACGTCACGTTCGCTGGAGACGCCCTGGCCCGCTGCATCGGGGATTGGGAAGTGCTCGGGGGCGTGGAGACACTGTCGGACCATTTGTACGTTCGATTCAGTGTCTCGGCGGCCTAGGGAACTCATAGCGATCCTAGTCGAACCTTGGTTGGGGACGGCCCTCGGTGGGCGTTGAGGCGTCTCGACCGAGACCTCCTCGAGGAGGCGGCCTTGGTCGAGGCCGGGTCCGCGGGGGAGGGCGTCGAGGCCGTCCACGGCGGCGCTCGACGTAAAGGAGGAAGCGGAGAGACTGGCGGCGGCCGTGTCGCGCGTGTGCGACGCGAGCATGCCGCGAGTACGCTCCCTGCCTCCTAGGCGCAGTATATACTAGTGGTCGGCGGACCTAGCGCGGCTTCGTAAGGCGTGCGTGGCGAGCCGGCAACGGTACCACAGGTGCGGACATCGACGGAGGCGCGATACGGCCAAGGAGGAGCGGCTGTATGTGGCGCACAGGGCCAACGTGAAGGAGCTGGTGGTCGCGGTCGCCGAGGCGAAGAAGGTCTCCGAAGTCGAGATGCTCGAGTCATTGGACGGCGACCCTTTCGGGAAGCCGTATAAGAGGGTGCGGCAAAAGCTGCGCCCTTGGAGACCCCCTCGGACTCGCAGCCACCGACCGGAACTTCTCGACCGGACGATCAGCACCCTATTCTCACGGCGGGACGTCGAGGGGTCGCCATCGACAGCGACTCAGTCCCGCGGCGGCCGAGGAGGGGAAGAAGACTCCTTCTAACCGGACGACGCCCCGGGTGTCAACGTATGAGAAATGTCGGCGGCTGTCAAAAGGATGCGTGTCAGAAACACCGTTCCTAGGCCCGACGGTATACCCGGCCGCGCGTGGGCTCTAGTTTTGCGTCCCCTAGAGCCCTGAACGCGGGCACTGTTCACGGCGTCATTGAAGCAGGGTCGGTTTCCACGCCTATGGAAGACGGGGAAAGTGGTCCTGCTCAAGAAGGGGGGGAAACCGGTCGACTCGCCGTCGTCGTATCGGCCCATAGTGTTGTTAGACGAGGTGAGCCAGCTCTTCGAGCGCGTTATCGCAGTTCGCCTCGTTCGACACATGAAGGAGACTGGACCGGATCTGAGCGATTCGCAGTTCGGATTCCGCTGGAGCAGGTCGACCGTCGACGCTACGGCGCGGGTGTGCGCCATAGCGGACGACGCGGTGTCTCGCGGAGAGGTGATGTTAGCGATGTCGTTCGACATCGCCAACGCGTTCAACACCCTTCCGTGGGAAACGATCACCGCTGCGCTGGTCCAGTTCGGGGTCCCGGTCTACCTGAGTCGGACGATCGGGACGTACCTTTCGAATCGGTTCATGAGGTACCCGACGCAAGACGAGTGGTGTCGGCACGGCATCCCACAGGGTTCCGTCCTCGAGCCGCTCCTGTGGAACGTCGGTTACGACTCGTTGCTGTGCGGGGCTAACCTCGGAGGAATCGACGTGACTTGTTACGCCGACGACACCCTGGTGACGGCCCGCGGACGCACCTTTAGGGAGGCGCGCGTGTTGGCGACTGCAGGCGTAGCCCAAGTCGTCGCGCGCATTCGGCGTTTAGGGTTGGAGGTGGCGCTAGGCAAATGCGAGGCGTTATGCTTCCACGGCGCTCGGAACGCGCCTTCGCCGGGAGAGAGTCGGTGGAACTTCCATCGCCGTCGGTACTTCCATGAAGTAGTTGGGACTCGTCCTCGACGGCCGGTGGAGGTTCGACGAGCACTTTCGGCAGCTGGGCCCGAAGCTCATTCGAGCGGCTGGGTCCCTGAGCCGCCTTCCGCACAATCTGGGCGGACTGAGCGTCGGATGCCGGCGACTCTATACCAGAGTGGTGCGCTCTATGGCGTTATACGGAGCGCCCATATGGGCAGAGAACCTGTCGGCCCGCGGCCGGACTCTGCTGCGATCACCGCAGCGTGTCATGGCCATACGCTTCGTACGCGGTTACCGTACCGTCTCCTTCGAGGCGGCGTGCGTCCTCACCGGGACGCCGCCGTGGGATCTCGATGCGGAGTCGCTGGCGCGTGTGTACTGCCGGCGGAAGTGCGCCTTCGAGCGGGGCGACCGTCCGTCGCCGGACGAAGAGGCCAGGTGGCGCCGAGAGGGACTCCTGGACGTGCATCGGCGATGGGAGCGGCGACTCTGAGATTCGACGCATGGCCGCCTCACCGTGGAGGCCGTCCGCCCGGTCCTCGCGGTCGGCTGGACAGGAACTGCGAAGTTCTTAACTTCCGCCTGGCGCAGATACTCACGGGGCACGGTTGCTTCGGGAGCTATCTGCACCACCGTCATTGTAGTGATAGGACGGACGAGGCGTGCGACGAGTGTGGCCACCCGGTGGACACATCGTCGCACACCTTCGCCGATTGCCCGCAATTCGGGGGGGATAGGGCCGCGCTTGTAGCGCAAATAGGAAATGACCTCGCGTTACCGGCTGTGGTCCGGACCATGGTCGGAAGCGAGGCGTCATGGGATGCGGTATCCCGATTCATGACGATGACGATACAGAAACGGGAGACCGAGCGTCTCACAGAGCGGGCGCCGAGAGGGCAGGAGGCGGTCGTAGTGCGCGGACAGCTCGTCGCCAACGAGCGGAGCTGAGCGCACGACCGCCGCTTGCCTCCTTAGGCAGGGGAACCTGGCGCCGCGACCGACAAGTTCCTGGGGCGTATCTGGCGGCGCCTCTTGTATTCCGACACGTCGCCGCGTAGTTAGTTATTTTCTATCGGAAGGGGTGCTTCACATCCCTCCCCGAGGCGGGCCCGTTCGATCCGGGCGCCAAACGGTGGTTGCGGAAGAACTGTTTCGCGTTATCCCGCGACCCTCGTGCATTCTTTGCGAAAGTGATGGAATACCGTGTGAAGCTTTTTAGTCGGTTGGAGTCCGACACTACTCCACTACCGGCCCAGTATTGGTACGGGGTGTGCGTTCCGTTAGCATTTTGTTACACACATAAATTAAAAAAAAACTACAAAAGTCCCTCTCCAACAAGTTCTCGCCTTGTCGTGGCGGAGGGGCTTAGTAACCGTGGCCCGCGACACACGGTGAAGCCAAGTGGAACCCACCCGGCCGGCTCGCGGCGAAGGGCCGGCCGAAGCGGCCGCTCCAGGTTCCAGCACCGGTTGGATAACTGGAGCTCACCGGAGCGGCCGGGACCGCAGAGACGGCTGTATTCTACTCTCGCAGCCGAGGCGGGGTCCCGGAGGGAGTGCCCTCTGCCCTCATGGCGATAAGGTGGAACATGGTGGGGGTTTTAGTCGGTGCAAGTCCGACATAACCCGTCCTCGTCCCCGCGAGGACGAGTATGCGCAGGCATTTCCCCCACGTTAAACAAAAAAAAAAACTACAAAAGTCCCCCCAACGGGTTCCCGCGTTGTCGTGGCGGAGGGGCTTAGTAACCGAGCCGAAAAAGGTTTTCTCCCGTGGCACCCATGGCCTCTGGGCGACTGCAGGAGGCCGAGGAATGGCGCGCTGCATGTTTCGGCCCGCCCTGGGAAGGATGGGTTCATCCCTCTCTCCCGAAGTGGGGCTGCGAAAGCGGCCAGCGTCGGGAGAATCGCTGTTGCGAGCGAAAGCGTTCCCGTGACCCTGCCATCAGGCGATGAGGCGGAACATCGTGGAGGTTTTAGTCGTTGAAAGTCCGACATAACCCGTCCTTACCCTCGCGAAGATGAGTATGCATAGGCAATTCGCGCCTAAAAAAAAAAAAATAATTAAATAAAACGCTTATAGATCACACTGTTTTTAACAGTCAATATAAAAACAATTTATGGATTTACAGCCGAACGTCGACGTCTAAAACATTTAAGGTAGTTATTAACTATTCTTGGCACGCTTTGGAGAAGAAATTTTGTAAAATTCATTCTTAGTTGACCTCTAAACGGCAGCAGCAACGTGACTACCAAATTTTGAGTGTTTACGTATTATAGTTTAGATCTCGCGATGAGTCACTGAATCTAAGGATATCCCCTATATATATAAACAGGGTGAAAGGTAAGAGGTGTAAAAGATATGAACGGGCTAAAGTATAGCTCGTATCCTATCTATTTATGTATGGAATAGCCCATACAAAAACAATGCTTCTGGAGTTATTAATTTTTTAAATATAATTATACACAAATTTTAATGTATAAATTAATTGTTTAACAATTTTTTTATTAAATTAAACAAGTAATCATCACTTAGAGCAGAGTTCCCCAAACTTTTTTGTGTCGTAGACCCCTTGCCATGTTTTTCCGTGTTGGGTAGACCCCCTACTTACCTGATATTGATTTCCTGTAAATTTCTAACTGTAGTGAAGTTTGGTGTTAAAACTTAAAGTAAGAACACACGTTAATTTATACATTTATTAATTGAATTTAAATTAAAACTAGTCAAAATAAAATGTTGTATCTGTTATGTAAAATATACGTAACATTAAATAAACTATAAATAAAATAACAAAAGCAAGGGGGCGCAGCTCTGAGCTCTGAGACGGCGACTCTCAGCTTTTTACAAGTTCAAAATGTGTTGTGTCCACAAAGCGAATACCGACAACCGACAACCGACAACCGACAACCGACAACCGACAACCGACAACCGACAACCGACAACCGACAACCGACAACCAACATCCTACAACTTACACTATTTTATAAACATATAGGGTAATAAGGTATATTTTATAAGGTTATTTTTGCGCCACCCTATATATAATACATTTTTTACTTCGTAGCTACTTTTATAAATAATGTATATGTTTTGATATTATAAGATAGTATGATGTAAGTAAATAGGTACTATCAGTGTATGTGTTGAGATCTACTATCGTGGACCCCCATTTTCATTTCATGGACCCCCAAATTTTTTTTCGCTGACGTAGACCCCTTGCAGGTTGTCATAGACCCCTAGGGGTCGATATAGACCACTTTGGGAATCACTGACTTAGAGGCTAAAACTTTTAAATTAAGTTCTTTGAAATTAGTGACAGTAACAAACAAGGCGTCATACATACATTTTTATTTAACCTTAAAAGCAAATTTTATTTATAAAAAATGCGTATAAAGCACATAAATAAGTACCTGATTTCAATACCTATCCGACAGGGTATAAGAAAGTAAAAGTAAAGTTTAAAAAATTTAGAAAAAAGCCACTTGTAATAAAACCAAGTACCATGGAATATCAAACTGGAGAGACCCATAAAAGTAGACGCCGCGCCGGCCCTTAATTTGACCCTTTTGTATTTGTTGTAACACGTGCGAGCTTGTTGTTGTCGTTTGAGATATTGAGTTCATCATTTTGTTATAGACCCGACTACGTCAACCAGGGTCTTGGCAAGATTGCTGGGTTTAACACAATGGAAAGTGTGGTTTACTGTGCATACGGCAAAGCTTTACCCCTACCATTATACATCAACATAGGTATGTAAGATACGAGCTATACTTTAGCTCCTCCAGATCTTTGGCACCTATTACCTTTCACCATGTATATGTTCTGCATAAAATTAGATGTTTCTTTCGAATTGAAATAGCAATCATTTAGTTTGAAAAAAATCTGTGTCAATTTTTCCTGCAGTCATCAATGTTTGTCATTTCGTTTAGATGTCTAATCAAATTGTAATTTTATAAATACATCATCATCGTCACCCAATAGATGTCCACTACTGGACATAGACCTTCTCCAAAGATTTCCACATCGATCGGGTTCATATGGGGTGATTTGAGTCATTTCCCATCACGCTGACCCAATGCGGATTGTTAGAACTCTTATTACATTTATGTGGAAACTGAACCAAAGGATGTACAGTAGAACTCATAAGATGCTGAAAAGAAATCCTCGTCTAATTTTACAAATAAAACGGATCTCCTGATAATAATCGAGCAATGAACTATCACACAGCAAAACTTTGTATGATGGCCAATTGCTGCAAAGTAGTTCTGTGATGATTTGGTACCTGTGAAGGTAAATCTTTGTAAGAAAAAAATCAATCAGAAAATACATCATTATAATTTCCGTCACCAAGGTTTAGTTCTGATAATTTATTATGTATCTGTTGACTTTAAATATGATATGCGAATATAAAATCTTGTACATAAACAGTTAACCCAAATCTAGAATAATAGCAATCTTTAGCTAGTACATGAAAAACCTCATGTTGAAGATTCGTCACCGGCATCACAAATAATAAGTCAAACAATACAAAGTTTATTTACAATAATCAAGTAAACATAAATAAGCTTAAAAGTAGGTGATATAATTCTGTTGAAGCGATAGATCACTGACTACTTGCTCCATCAATTCAGATAGGCCGCAAGCGAATCAGCCTAAACAAACATGGTTGGAATACTACGCGACTTGATGGCAGACAGGTCCAGTTCCCAAAGTGTATTTGTAGACGATACAGAGTATAGTGTTTTACAGAGTTTATTAAAATTTTAACCGGAATCTCCACCTGGTATCTACATCGGTAGATACAGCGTAATGAATACAACCTTTTGAAATAATATCAAGCGATGGGATTAAGAGAGTTCACCAGGTGTTGATAGGCCTGTTTATAAACAGGCAGCCTCTATATTGAGACATTAAATGGTTAGAAGAGGACATTTATTTATACATTAACGCCTCTTCTATAAATAAGAAGTGACTACTAAGCAGCTGTGTAATACGATTATTTATTAATAGTGAATGATCCGATCTTCCTGATTTGAATGTCAGTTTGTAAGGATCTAACTGTCTTAAGTTTTTTTGTCATCGATAAAATCAAAACAACTGTATACAAAACTTTCTCGTTTGTCCTTGTTTCTCTTTCTTCTTTTATTCCATTCTTCAATTAATATTTTCAACCATTGAGCAGTAATTAAAAAACACCACATAGTAAAAAAAACTTATTAAAAGAGACATATTTCAACAACCACTTAACCTATAGTAAAGTTATATAAACTTAAAGGACTAAAATTCTCTTTACATTCACAAGTAATTAAGATCAGTTCACAGTGACCGTCACACCCTTGGTTTTCTTGACAGCGATGCTCTCCGCCTGCTGTATGGTGTCGGGCAAGCTGACGCTGAGGGTCTCCGGTGTGAGCATCATTAGTAGTCCGGAGCAGCCGGACATTACTCCGAACAGGAGGTATGGTAACGAAGCCATGTACGTCATCTGATAAAAAACGGGTTACTTTAATTATGAAGCTTATTCAAAAGAACAATTTTATCCTATAACTTAAAGTGCATTATCTGATTCTATGTTATCACCATCTCTTAACAAAAAGTCAACTAATTTACATTGATGATGATCATAAAAACCAATTTGTCTCGTCTCTGCTAAAACATCTCGCTCATGCAAGTCTTCTCTGGTTACGAGAACAATAACTAGATGGCGCTATGTTCAAACACAAAGATAACATTGACGTCTATCCTCGTTATTATTATAACAATTTTAACTGGCTATTTCCGGTTTCAGGGGCCTTAAATTCGACGAAATTGGAATAACCGAAAAAAGTAAATCCACTCCTCTTCCACCAAATAGTCCTCCCAGTTATGGTTATTGAAATTTATGTTTGTGAACAACACTACTAAATATAGGACACATTTCCGTTAAAACTTAAACCCAATGTAGATAAATAATATAACTACTTACAAAACTTAAGTATTATATATCATCTAATTTATAACGGACCAATTAGATTTTGTGGGGGTAGGTTAAAACTAATTCTCAATGTATACAACCCTTTCGCAGAAGTCACACAGGAACAAATTCATCAGTCACATATTTTTCAGTGTTATAAATCCATAAAGATTATTATAATATTACGAGTAGTGGTGTCTGCGGAGCGACCATCTGACCGATCCTGCCGGCCATGGAGCACGCCGCCATCATGCGGTGCCGCAGCCTCGTCGGGTACAGCTCGCCCGTGTACACGTAGATGCTGCTGAACACCATGCTGATGCACAGCTTACCGAACAGGTTCAGCGACGTCTGCAGCCATTGCATCGCTGCAAAACAGCATTCAAGATATATTTTACTGCTCGTAGGTCTCTACTGCCGGACACCGACAAGATGGGTATCGTACCGTGCAAATATTCTTCCGGTTTAAAAGACGCTGTATTTATGTAATTACCGGGGTAATGAGACATCATATGTCTCAAGGCGATGCGCGCAATGTGCTGCTGTATATCATCCTAACTAGTACTACGTTATGAACCGGCGTATTACTTACCATCATGTGTATAAGAAAAAAAAAGGACATAATAGAAAGTAACGAAATCAGTAGTCTAATGAATCTTATTGTATTTTGACTGACCAGTGATAACTATTTGTTCCTCAACACAGCTAATTTGATAAGACCATGGGATACCATCAGTTAAAAACAACATCTGAAGTCCGAACTACTTTATACAATTCGACCGCCAAACTTCAGTTTGCAGAAGACACTTCATGCTGATGATGATGTAGGTGTAGATTTTCTTTCAATAGGAGACAGCTGCTCGTAAACAGTAAATAGCGTATCACCATTATAAGATAAAACTAAATATTCATTAGAATAATGTGATAGTGTTGAAGTAGTTGTTTTTTAATTTATAACAAAACGCCATCACCATCATCATCAGCCGACAGACGTTCACTGCTGGACATAGGCCTCCTCTAAAGATCTCCACATCACAGAGTTCTTTGGGGGGAATGGGGCCGTAACCCACTACGCTGACCCAGTGCGGGTTAGTGGGTGGTCAGAGCATCGGTTGTTATTCATCAGGACGCACCGCGTGCACGTAAGGTTGACTTAGACTCCGTAAGATGTTGGACGGAACCCTTTAAACCCCGTGAGGGAATATCTATAAGAAAACATGATTATGATTAAGAGGTACTTTCAAGATGTTTCAAAAATTCATCGCACATATATACCTGAAGAATAAGAGTGGTTTAATGGAACCACGAGTGTAATAATTCAATTGAACATCTTATCAT
The DNA here is from genome assembly GCA_029030555.1 of Ornithoptera alexandrae. Lineage (NCBI taxonomy): Eukaryota > Metazoa > Arthropoda > Insecta > Lepidoptera > Papilionidae > Ornithoptera > Ornithoptera alexandrae. The sequence goes on from JARDVY010000034.1 coordinate 10,618,811, forward strand.
AAATAACATTAACAACTCACAGGACGGTATAAACGGTAAGCTGACGAGAGAGATGCCACACACGAAGTACGCCATCATAATTGACCTTTTCCTCCCGAAGCGGTCCAGCGTCAGAACACTCAGAACGTAGCCGGGGATTTCGATCAGAGAAGTCAGGATGTAGTTCACGTAGCTGTTGCCCGCAAGGGAAACCGAGTTGATTGACAACCCGTAATAGATAAACGTAACGCTGATCCACCAGAACGCGCAGACGCACAAGCGACACATCAGCACCTTCGACTTCAGCACTTGACGCATTATTGATGTTGATTTAGCAGCGGTGGAGTTTACCGCTGCATCGGACAGCTTAGAGTCTTCCTGCGGCTCCTCGGTTAGTTCCTTAATCAACTCTGGCGTCAGCTTCTTCTTATTAATAGCTGCTGCTTTAAATATAATCCTAGCCGCCTCCTTTCTGTTCCCTTTGCTGAGTAGCCACCGTACACTCTCTTCGATCACGAAGTAGTAGAGGATGAACAGTAAGGAAGGACAGTAAAGGACTCTTGTCAGATTTCGCCAGTACGGCACTCCCCAGGCTATCAGAGCAACTAGGGCTTGCCCTAACGCGAAGGTGGAGGAGATTATGTTCCCGCACAACACGCGCCTCTTGATGCCAACCATTTCTAGAGCTGCAATTGAAAATATACGATTTATGTTTTTTGTTTATTATAGCCCAATGATTCATATTAAAGTTATTACTGGTAATACTGCAGTTATATGTAGCCATAGTGAGAGAACAAAAATCTTTATGATCCTTGTTTTTCACGTTTTCAAAAGACAAGCCTACATGCAATGTGGTTACGTGAGATGTAAGACCGTACTACCGTACGCTTAGCATATGATGGGATTCTGCTTCTTCTTAAGGTGCCTCTCCTACTAACGAAGGTAGGCGGTCAGTTCACCATATTGCGCTCGGTCTCTTGCGAGGCGAAACAGTTGGGCGGCACTCGCGATCCCGGTCCACTCCCTGATATTACGCAGCCACGATTTCCTCCGACGCCCAACACTCCTTTTATCCACCACTGGTGAGATTGCAGACGATAATTAAACCAAATCTTATAGAAAGTGACTTACCAAGCACAAAACCTGTTGTGTAGACACCAGCGCCGACGATAGCGTCAATAAACTCGAAGCAGATGTAAAAAACATAGTTCGGCGAGAAGGAGCGGATCAGGCCGGCGAAGGCGGGACTCATTCCTGTCACGATAAAGGCAACGCGACGCCCGAACCTGTGGACCAAACATGTTCCGTGATTACACAGCAGCCCCTATTGCGGCAATGATCTCGAGAAAAGCAAAGGGTCTTTTTGTTGACCTGGTTTAATACCTCGCTACAATGCCATTCAAGCTGAGAATACTGATAGCAGTAATATGTAGAATGGTGCTATCCACTTAGACAGCCTCCGACATGAAGGACAAACAATCAATGAAGCTATCTGCTCAATGTACTTACGTGTCTGATATGTAGGCGGTGAGTGGGAGAGCCATGAAGATGCCGGCGCTGTGGATGGTGCCGACGGTGGTGCGCTTCCACTCATCGCAGCCAAGGTTGAACTGGAAATTGATATAATTTAAAATGTAAAAAGTTTTTATTAATTTGAGAGTTTGTTAACTAGACACTACTAAGAAGATATCATTAGAGAGGAAAATATTTTATTAGATTGGATCACAATGAGGAAATTTGTTGCAGTCTTGACCTCGGAGGCAGTGTTCATTAGAACTAAACGAATAAAAAAGTCAACGACATAAAAACTGTTATTGTTATAGATTAACAACTATTTCTAAACGAGCAAAATACATATTGAAACTGTGATAAGATTCATTTATTTTGATAAGGAAGCAAAGCAAACGTTTCTGAAAAATATACACATATTCTAAATAATTATAGGTTATGATGATGATAATTTCAATTACATTACCTCAGCGACGATGCTGTTGTTGTTCTCGTAGACCCAACGGTCGCAGGGTATGGTGTTCTCCTGGTGGAAGCTACCGGCGCTGCAACTGCTGCCGATCGGCTGCAGCCTCTCGCACCTGCCCCCGCCCTCGGGAAACGCCCACGCTCCCCATCCGTTTGTAGCGAATTGTGGCGGCCATTTTTCGCATTCCGGTACCATACACCTGACGATCAGATAAAATCAAACTTAGAATCAACCTCCAATGAAAACTAAATCGCAAATAAAAATTCATATAAACTAAACATTACAAATCGGGTCCTTTATAGTCAACATCTTAAATGGTCTATTTGCAACCTTTAGTTGATTAATCCAAAAGGTCCATTCCCATGTATCATAGAAATCACAATCCGTCAATCTCTTAGGATTGCAGGTATTTTTCTATTATTTTTCTTATTTTAATGAATACCCCACTAATAGGTCCCACGTTTGGAACTCAGGGCTTTCGCTCTCAAGAGAATCAAGACCATGTACCCAGCACGCTAGCCAGGCGCGAGTTGATTATTTTTATGAGTATCAGGATAACATTTATACGCGTTAAGCTGTCAGTTTAAAATATGCAAAGTAGGATACGCGTCCTTAAATAATTTATCTCGCAGCGAGCAGTGGAACCGTGTCAAGGCGCGACCATTATCCTTTTCCTTGTACGCGCGCCGCGTTAACAGGAAGTGTCCTTTTGTTAGGTTATTAAGACCGGAGGCGACGGTTAGGGCCCATCAGGATTTATGACACGTTATATAAAGCTAAGAGACGCGCTGATTTCCAAGGTGGTAACACACGGCATCAGGGATACCAAGGTCTGGTAGGTCGCTTTGCTTGCAGTCGGTAGGTACAGCTGTGGCACCTATTGGCGCTGATTAAACTCTAATACACATTTACTGTTTTTTTTAAAAAAAAGAACAAATTTTTATTTTACTGTTCCTTGGGTATTGAAATTATCTTACATATGACAAACAGGTGTAATGTTGTGTAAACTTCTTAACTTAAATTAAATTTAAAGTCATGGAGAGGTATAAAAGTTACGACCAGATGACCGCTTATCTCGTCGCCTGGACGCTTGGAACTTGGTACGCCCTCCAAAACACAATAATATTTAAATTACTGCTCTACGGTGGAAATAATTGCAGAATTTTTTAACAATCATATTCTTCACACCCAACTCTTCAATTTTCTATAATAATAGTATAGTATGCTACCAACCGAGATAAATCAATCATGCGCGAGTTCATATCTAAATATCTGTTACCAATATCTATGCGATATCTTCATCTGTGAATCAGACAACTTTGACAGTGATATTGACATGTACTCCGATTTCAGGAAGGTCAGTTCAAACCTGACGTTGACCAAAATTATCATCGAGGACAACGACGAAGTTCGACTGCAATTTTTTGCAACTACTAACAAAAGTAAATTTGTTAAAATGATAACCGCTTTTCTTTGGACAACAAATAGCTCACCTAAGCTTGGTGATCATTCCATTAAAGACGTACTGCGTGCCGAGTGTGCCGTGCCACAAAACGCCGAACAAGAGGTACATCAGAGTCCTCTGCTGGTATTTCTCGAACGAGCCCAGTTCCAACATAATAACATCAAAGTGAGGAGACATCGTGGATTTGCCATGACAATCCGCTCATCAACATCACTGGACACTCGCAATGAATTCACCGTCCTCTCACTCTTCCCAATCTACTTGAATTTGCTCCACCAGCAGGACAATGTTCACGTAATAATTATCAGAGCTCTTGCCTTGATTTACAATGGGTACTAAATATACTCTGAACTGACCTATTAAGGAGATAACACGACTGTACTGCTTCCAAGAACGCTGAATTGGATTTTATTCTTCCCTCCTTGAGAGCCTTCACTTCTTGGGAGTATACCCAGGATCAAAGCGTCTACAACACTCTTCCATTAAGTTAAAAGAGAATATCGTGTAGTACTTTCTTCCTTGAGAATAGTCAAGACTCCTTCATACCAGGTATTATACAATTATGCAATTTTCTCAATTCTAAACTTTTGCTTTCCAATTATCTTAACAATTGTTTTCACCACCAAGAAGTATGTTTCCATTTTCTCCGGCTTGAAGAGAACTGTAGCTAATCAATAGGCATGCAAAATGTTTTGTCTCTATGTTTCTAAATCTTAGCTATATGTACTCTTTCACATGTTAACTAATCTTAGAATCTGGGCCAGTCTACACTGCATGAACCTAACTGCACGTAAGTAATCTATTTACCATATAACTTAATTAAATATATATTTTATTACAATAAACGTAAAGATTGAATATGTACGCAGCAGAGAAGGGAGGAATGACAACACGCTCAGATCTCTAAACCGTCACATCGTTGTGCTTAGCCTTTAAGGTCATCGTCCAGCAGATCACTTATGAGATAAGTTAATGTAAGTAGTACACAACTCTAACAGTTATCATTAAGTACAGTTTTAACGTAAAACTTTAATATTTAAGTATAAACACCGCGCAACTATTGCTTTGACACGTGTTAAAACATTAAACGTCATCCGAAACGCGTCACATTGATATAATATAGTCTGTGGTTAACGCTCTCACAGAATGAAGTTTAATATCTGGAAGATAGCGCTGTGAAGGGTTCGCGGTGAACGAGAACGTCATCATTACCACTTTATCGTCACCAAGAGGCAACTCCCAAGAAACTAATCCAAGACAGGTTTAACTGGAACCGTTATCAACTTCTAGCTGCTTTCCAAACGAGACGACTACGGCAGCTAATGATGCTGTCTATATTCAGCAACGATCAGAAACAAACGGAAATGGCGATTATCATGGAATGTATAAATTCCCTTTGACAAGTTGTGATCTTATTTTGGGAGTTATTGATGCAAATGTTTTCCTTGAATCATCACCTTTTCCTACAAACATGAAGAGGCACGAGAAGGAGAAGAAATTCTTTTTCCAGAGATCATCCAGATATTACGCAATGCTTATTTCTGTAACTTAGTAGTAGTGTGTGAAAGTTACTGTGATCAGATGTGATGATCACAGCGATTGAAATTTAAAGATATATCTTTAATTACCAGGAGGAGAGCGCAATGGTGGCGACGAGTAGACATTCTATCACCTCATTATTATGATCAGGTGTATAAATACCGTCTATAAACTATCAGGTTCTAGTTTAAAGGCTGAATTTAAGTATTTCATCTTTGCATTGCTTAAGGATTAGAGAGGATCCGTATTCTATATTAACATGATCACATGATGATATGAGATTTACTTTTAATGATTTTTTTGTGTTAACCAAGCACAACATTTATCAGTTTCTTTTCTTTAAGAGAATGGTATGACGTAATGAAATTTAGGCTAAGTGAAGTGGTAATAATTATATTTTAATATATCGCATAACTTAGACAGGAATTATCTTAGCGATGTAAGGTCGTAACTTACAAAGTTATATTTATAACAGAAATATTTATTCAACAGTTTCAAGAGTTTTCTTTTAAGTTTTTATTAAGCATAAAATTGTAGCATTCATTGTGAACAGAAAATATTAATGATAACAAATAATATAAGCCTTTACTTAAAATAACTTAAATATTAACAGAAACGATATAAATCGAAATAAAAAGTTTGGTAATGGTTAACCCATATCAATATTTCCCCTCCAACGGGTTCTCGCCTTGTCGTGGCGGAGGGGCTTAGTAACCGTGGTCCGGTACACGGTGAAGCCAAGTGGAACCCACCCGGCCGGCCCGCGGCGAAGGGCTGGCCGAAGCGGCCGCTCCAGGTTCGAGCACCGGTTGGGGTAACTGGAGCTCACCGGAACGGCCGGGGGCCGCAGGGGCGGCTGTGTGCTGCCCTAGCGGCCGGCTGCAGAGGCGGTTTCATACCGCCCCTCGCAGCCGAGGTGGGGTCGCGGAGGGAGTACCCTCTGCGGCCAACCGGTGTCGCACCGGCGATGCGGCGGCGGTGGGGCCGCGGGGGAAGAGGAGTGCCGGTATTGAGATGCGCCGCTCTCCCTATCCTCCGCGGCCGTTGACAGGTAGCGGCGGGCCTAACATCTCTCCGCCGCGGGGAGCCGGGGGAGGTTTTCTCCAGTGGCTCCCATGGCCTCTGGGCGACAGGTTCGGGGGAACCGGTCGCCCGCACACGCATGAGGTCGAGGAGGGGGCGCGCTGCATGCTCCGGCGCGCCCTGGAAAGGGAGGGTTCGTCCCTCCCTCCCGAGGTGGGGCTGCGCAAGCGGCCAGCGCCGGCAGGGTCGCGGTTGAGTGCATGCGTTCCCGTGACCCTGCCATCATGGCGATGAGGCGGAACATCGTAGGGGTTTTAGTCGGTGCAAGTCCGACATAACTCGTCCTTGCCCCCGCGAGGACGAGTATGCGTAGGCATTTCCCCCACGTAAAACAAAAAAAAAAAACCCATATCAATATTTACCGGACACCGTCTAGGTAGGCACCACCGCAGCGCCTGTTGCAGCCGACATACAGTACTGTGCGAACATTACAGTGATCCGGTTTTAAGGGTGCTGTAGCTATCACTGGTAGTAGTGTCTCTGTTGCTACAGACCGTCTAGGTAGGCACCACCGCAGCGCCTGTTGCAGCCGACACACAGTACTGTGCGAACATTACAGTGATCCGGTTTTAAGGGTGCTGTAGCTATCACTGGTAGTAGTGTCTCTGTTGCTACAGACCGTCTAGGTAGGCACCACCGCAGCGCCTGTTGCAGCCGACACACAGTACTGTGCGAACATTACAGTGATCCGGTTTTAAGGGCGCTGTAGCTATCACTGGTGGTAGTGTCTCTGTTGCTACAGACCGTCTAGGTAGGCACCACCGCAGCGCCTGTTGCAGCCGACACACAGTACTGTGCGAACATTACAGTGATCCGGTTTTAAGGGCGCTGTAGCTATCACTGGTGGTAGTGTCTCTGTTGCTACAGACTGTCTAGGTAGGCACCACCGCAGCGCCTGTTGCAGCCGACACACAGTACTGTGCGAACATTACAATGATCCGGTTTTAAGGGCGCTGTAGCTATCACTGGTGGTAGTGTCTCTGTTGCTACAGACCGTCTAGGTAGGCACCACCGCAGCGCCTGTTGCAGCCGACACACAGTACTGTGCGAACATTACAGTGATCCGGTTTTAAGGGCGCTGTAGCTATCACTGGTGGTAGTGTCTCTGTTGCTACAGACCGTCTAGGTAGGCACCACCGCAGCGCCTGTTGCAGCCGACACACAGTACTGTGCGAACATTACAGTGATCCGGTTTTAAGGGTGCTGTAGCTATCACTGGTGGTAGTGTCTCTGTTGCTACAGACCGTCTAGGTAGGCACCACCGCAGCGCCTGTTGCAGCCGACATACAGTACTGTGCGAACATTACAGTGATCCGGTTTTAAGGGTGCTGTAGCTATCACTGGTAGTAGTGTCTCTGTTGCTACAGACCGTCTAGGTAGGCACCACCGCAGCGCCTGTTGCAGCCGACACACAGTACTGTGCGAACATTACAGTGATCCGGTTTTAAGGGTGCTGTAGCTATCACTGGTAGTAGTGTCTCTGTTGCTACAGACCGTCTAGGTAGGCACCACCGCAGCGCCTGTTGCAGCCGACATACAGTACTGTGCGAACATTACAGTGATCCGGTTTTAAGGGTGCTGTAGCTATCACTGGTAGTAGTGTCTCTGTTGCTACAGACCGTCTAGGTAGGCACCACCGCAGCGCCTGTTGCAGCCGACACACAGTACTGTGCGAACATTACAGTGATCCGGTTTTAAGGGTGCTGTAGCTATCACTGGTAGTAGTGTCTCTGTTGCTACAGACCGTCTAGGTAGGCACCACCGCAGCGCCTGTTGCAGCCGACACACAGTACTGTGCGAACATTACAGTGATCCGGTTTTAAGGGCGCTGTAGCTATCACTGGTGGTAGTGTCTCTGTTGCTACAGACCGTCTAGGTAGGCACCACCGCAGCGCCTGTTGCAGCCGACACACAGTACTGTGCGGACATTACAATGATCCGGTTTTAAGGGCGCTGTAGCTATCACTGGTGGTAGTGTCTCTGTTGCTACAGACCGTCTAGGTAGGCACCACCGCAGCGCCTGTTGCAGCCGACACACAGTACTGTGCGAACATTACAGTGATCCGGTTTTAAGGGTGCTGTAGCTATCACTGGTAGTAGTGTCTCTGTTGCTACAGACCGTCTAGGTAGGCACCACCGCAGCGCCTGTTGCAGCCGACACACAGTACTGTGCGAACATTACAGTGATCCGGTTTTAAGGGCGCTGTAGCTATCACTGGTGGTAGTGTCTCTGTTGCTACAGACCGTCTAGGTAGGCACCACCGCAGCGCCTGTTGCAGCCGACACACAGTACTGTGCGAACATTACAGTGATCCGGTTTTAAGGGCGCTGTAGCTATCACTGGTGGTAGTGTCTCTGTTGCTACAGACTGTCTAGGTAGGCACCACCGCAGCGCCTGTTGCAGCCGACACACAGTACTGTGCGAACATTACAATGATCCGGTTTTAAGGGCGCTGTAGCTATCACTGGTGGTAGTGTCTCTGTTGCTACAGACCGTCTAGGTAGGCACCACCGCAGCGCCTGTTGCAGCCGACACACAGTACTGTGCGAACATTACAGTGATCCGGTTTTAAGGGCGCTGTAGCTATCACTGGTGGTAGTGTCTCTGTTGCTACAGACTGTCTAGGTAGGCACCACCGCAGCGCC